>OY751391.1:10000000-11200000 GCA_963565295.1 Epirrhoe alternata | reverse complement strand
CAGAGAAATAAAATTATCTAGTACACAGTACAATCACCACGAAAGGCCGATTAAAGGTTAATGTTTATCTTTTTTTTTTTTGTAGACCCAGGTAACTAAAATATTCGAGTAGGTATTTTATTCTGACTTTCACTACTTTGTGAGTACCTACTACCTACTGCATTTCAACTTTTAACTTACGAGCAGAATAAATCACCACGGTAAAGTACAGCGATAAAAGTTTAAGAACGAATATTATGCGACCATCCCACTCATCTCATCTCATATAATAAAGCTGAAAGTTTGTGAGTTTGTTTAGATGTTTGTATGTTTGTGTTTCAATCACGCCTAAACCAGTGAACCGATTTGGATGAAACTTGGAATAGGCGTAAATAGTAACCTGGAATAGCATATAGGCTATTCAAAATGTTGGTAGGTAGGTACCAAGAGGGCAAAGCCGCGCGCAGTAGTCTATCTACACTAATATTATTCCTGATGAACATAGGCTATATTTTATCCTGGGAAAGTAAAGTTTTCCCGAAGGAACGCGGGTAACACCGCGACGGACAGCTAGTCGATTATAAAGTAATCGGGTATAACCTCGTTTTGTTGATGAAGAATGTACCCACAAAAAAATATGCCACAATACATCTTACAATAGGACAAAGCTCCCAATTTGTTTTTAGGATAAATGCAATTGCATCACGTAAAAGATCAACAGGAAAACCCGCGCGCAAATTACTCATCCTACTGATTAATGCAGTACAAGTTTATTTGTTTACTAAAATACGAGTCTCTCGCCTATTTTAGGATCAATTTTAAGAACTGAAACTTGGATACAATACAACGCGGAAGTGAATCTAGGTCAAGCTTTTTGCGCACTGGACTTTGTCCGATCGAAAGAAGTAACACAACTAAGAATCTAGAACGTAATATCTAAGCATGAGAGATGTATTCAAGTAGTCTCAAAAATAAGACAATATCTAGTTAGGTATTTTTTATCTAGGTTTTAGTAGCGATGCATAAATGCGTTCACGATAATCGCAACATCCGCTAGAAGAAGTCATAATAGTAGGTACCTTTTTAGTAGATTTTCGCACGCACGACACTCCAAACGCGGGTGATGGGATTGTAAGTATTGCAACAAATGAATGGAATGCAAACTTCTGCAACGTGTGCAACCTGTTATTGTATGGAATGTTTACTTGCCCCGCCGCATGTGCGAAACATGTGACGTGAGACGTGCCTATGACTTTCACCTTTGGTATCCTCAAAAGATCTAGATTCTAGATCCTCAAAGAAAAACCTTGATCTGAGAGATTGTGTACCTAACCTCGGAAATAACATGGTAATCCTGAAACTATTGTGCCTTGTGCTTCTACGGCAAATAAATGAGCATGAGTATGAAGAGCTAATATAGGAGACCTGAGATAAATATTTGCAGATCATGCAAATATTTATCCCTCGGCGGGGATCAAACCAACAACCTTCTGCGTCCCAAGCGGGCTTTCACCCACTGCGCCAAAGAGGTAGTCAAGTAGTGTTTCATAGAATTCTAGCTAGTAAAATCCCTTGAGGATAAGTTCATTAGTTAACTTGTTACCTATAGCACGAACTGAAGAACTGAGGTAAAAGAAAGAAAATAACAGTGTTTTTCTTTGTATCATCAAGAACTTAGTCATTCCTTGCAGGTGCAAAACGACACAAACAACTCTCAGGTAAAAACAATTCACAGAAATACCTCATGAAGTCATTATG
Organism: Epirrhoe alternata; assembly: GCA_963565295.1. Taxonomy (NCBI): domain Eukaryota; kingdom Metazoa; phylum Arthropoda; class Insecta; order Lepidoptera; family Geometridae; genus Epirrhoe; species Epirrhoe alternata. The sequence continues at coordinate 11,198,263 of OY751391.1, read as the reverse complement.
ACATCCTCATAGGTGTAGTAATCTTATCTGATCCTGGGAATTACTAGTATTCTACTACTATGAACTATCAAGAACCAGTATGATAATAAATACTGTAACGCAGTAACTAACGTGCAACTAACGCAGTAACTAACGTGTAACTAACGCAGTAACTAACGTGTAACTAACGCAGTAACTAACGTGTAAAATGTCACTGGTATGGAGACTCCCAATTAAATATTATTATACTCCCAATTATTATATTTTCGAAAAATGTCTTTAAGACGCATCGATATTTGTTTATTATAGGTAGGTTTAATAAAATCCATAAAAAAATAAAACAATCTATTCCCAGTTAGGTATAGGCCTTATCATTCAATTATGAACTAAACCCAGCAAAGGGATACAGAATAGGGAAACCCAGAATAGAATGGAAACAAATAAATCATTCAGATATACATAAACACCTAAATAATAATAAAAAATGGGATCCTGTAAAATAACAAAATGACTCATAATTTGCCACTTATCAATAACAAACAAACATCTAGAGTAGGTATAAGATAAGTATTACTTCAAATAGCATACAAACATACCTAATCATTTTAATAAACCAAACTATTTTTTTTTTCGTTGCCAACTTGCTCAATCTCAATATTGGATCCACATATGGATGGTATTGAAGTTTTTTGTTTTATTTTTAAGGCAGATCTGCAAATATTTATCTCGGGTCTGGGTGTTTCTATGTATAATATGTATGTATTACAAACAAACACCAGTTATCCTATAGAACAAGCTTTGCTTAATTTGGGGCTAGATGATGCTGTGTGAAATGTCCAGCATTTTTTTCATTTTATTTTGTACACCCATTCTAAGGTCCTACAAATCGGTTCACCGGTTTAAGCATGATTCAAACGAGACAAAATATCTATAACAAACTCACAAAATTTCAGCTTTATTATTAAGTGGGATGTTTACTTGGTTGATAGACATTTTGGTAAGCTAAAAATCGGACCTAAAATAACCTTGTAGAATACAAGCAATTTAAAATTCAGGTTTCAAGTCTCACGAATTTGGCTATACAAGGAAATTGATAAAAAAAACATCTCATAGTAATACACATGTGGAATACCAGTTCTGTTGATTGATGACGCTGGCATAATGTTCTGTTTACACTTAGGATATCAAAGTGCTGGGTCGACGACCCTCACCTTGAACCATGTCTGTTAGTTTCCATAGTGTGAATCCTTTTAAAGACAGCATGGTCGGTTTTTTAAGGGCTGTACTTTGTAGTTATATTGATGTATGTTGTTTTATGTTTAGTAAAAATACACGGAAAGTTTTTATGTATGTTTGCAGTTTTGCACTGTTTTATTGAATTTTGCAAATCTAATTCTTTTCCGAAAAAAATAGAAAAAATGACTTTGTAGTATGAACGTTGTAATTTGTCAAAATGTAAGATAGAACCAAGGAACAGGTTCTAGGTTACAACAACTCAACCAAATGATTCTAAAAAATTTTTGAATGGATTAATTGAATATATTTGTAAATAACAAATATTATTGTTATTTACTTGTTGATATAAATAGTGCTTACGAGGTACAAACTTATCAAGAATGAAAGTAAAAGTTTCCAGATTGCTAAATACCTAACCTAGTTACAGCAATTAGAGCAATCTAGATAAATAACTTGAATGATGCAATCACATGCCACATTACAGAAAAGGAATGCTTGATAAAGTTAACAAGTGTTTGTTTACAAACAACCTGCTTCTAATGCAACATTGTCAGTGGTCTGCAAAACAGGAAGTCATTGTGGCCTTTTTGTTTGAGTCAACAACATTTATAATATAATAGAATTTCAATAAACTTGTACTTACGGATAGGATGCAGCAGATCCTCACTGACTTCATCACTGATGCGATGCTGCTTGAGGATGGCAGAGAGCCAGCCGTGCAGCTCCTGCTCGTTCTCAGCCACCACACAGAACTGCTCGTCGCGCGTGAACAGGGCTATCACGTGCTTCTGCTTCAGGTCCAGGCGCCTCATGATATTGTAGCAACCTTTGAGAGGCAGCACGCGGCGTGGAAGCGCGCCAGCCTTAAATTTCTTCTCAGACTCATAGTACTCCAGTCGCGCAGAGCAATCCACAGTTTCGGCGCGAAGCACGAAAAACTTCTTCTTCATCGTCTTGAGCTTCCTCAGGTGGCCGTGGCGCGCCACCGCGCCCCCGCCTGCAGCGCCGCCCGACATCACTCCACCATCAGCATCACACTTCCCGATCCCGCTAACGACCCTGGCGCATGCCGACCGATAACCTTGAAGTTGTTTACTTCGATGATGAAAGTCACCCGCGAACGCTTGCAGACGCACTAAAAATACGTACTATCTTCACCTTAGTGCGTAAATAAATAGTGGCTCGCGCGATAGATCGAAACGCGAAACGAATCCTCCGACGCAGTTCTAGAGGACGAATTATTCCGTGGGCCGCACCGCACCGATTCCGAATTCACGATAACACCGACCGCGGAAAATCTTATCTTTGCGATTTTAATCAAAATATATCAACAACAAACACTATTCGATCCATAATTCGGTACGCTCGCTGTTACACTCGGTCATTCACAGACACTCAGGTTTAGAAAGAGATAAAATCATTCATAGTAAAACGTAATCCGCACCGCACGCCCTTCCGTAGGTACGCAGGGCATGGAAGTCATGCCGTAGTCATGCTTCGGGTTGCGACATCAAAACATTCGCTTTTCCTGCTCAACGTGCACCTCTGCGAAACCAATTGGTTATTATTACAGGCACTAAATATCTTCTTGAAATATTTACAATGCCTAAACACTCGATTTACAAAAAAAAACATGAATTTGCGCCGCGTTTTTTATCGTTTTCCACTATTGCGTGTCATTTTTGTATGTACGACGAAATAAATAGTACTAAACCCGCTATCTACCTACCCACCATACAACTAGCCATCTATCTATCTATTCTATACCAAACCAAACATTACCGTACGACGTACGTACACTTTTATTATCTGTATAATTAGGTCGGATTACTGTTATCCAATCAGTTACGTGTATTTTCAGAAGGTGTCCAATGAAAGACAGCCGTTGTAATGATTTAAAACCTCCGACCAATCACAATTTGGGAATCTTCAATCAATCGATTGCGATTGCAGCTCTCTCAGCTCTCCTAGCATGAATTGAATCCAACATGTCAAGCGTGCGTCAAAATTACGTGACGTGTGTCAAAAACGTAATTTTGACCGTGTGGGTGCACACGGTCAAAATTACTTTAAAGTATCACTTTCTTTATTCCCAGATCTGAATCCCTCGATTTAGTGCCTATGCTAAAAGTTTTGTGAAAATGAAATGGGATTTTGTGACAATCTAATAGTCGAGATATGGGCTAAAGAGTCGGTCACCCCGACCCACAGACGTACTAGGGATACTGCCCCGACCGCACATTGCCGTTGGGGTGTCATCGTATCTAAAAAACTAGGCACATTACAGAAGAACTACCGATGTCACAAAATAATATAGCATCAAACAAAAATTGTGGAGCTAGTACTTAATCCTTTAGCGCTTTGCTATTTCGTAAATCTTACTCCTATATGACACCCTATCCGTAACCATGCGGTCGGGTTCCCTTAAAAAACAAAGTACTCTGTGGGGTGCACACATGAAAACGTAATTTTATGTGTTAACTGTTGCTACTTGCAGGACCTTTGTGCTTAACCAATAATTGTGAAAAAATATGTGCAAATTTGTGATACAAGAAGCTTGCCTCTACTCTTTGTAGTTTTAATTGTATAGCCTTGAGAACATTTAGGACACCCAGACTGTCATTTTTTTTCGTGGTTTTTGTTGAAATGCGCACAAAGTACGAAACGTACGACAGATCTAAAGCTACTAATAATTGTGAAAAAAAATGTGAAACGAGTTGATACCAGCCTTACCATGGCGTTTGTCTAGGTACCAGAGAATAGAAAGAAATGACAGTAATGACATTATAGTGTAGATAAAACGCGTAGAAAGTGGAAAAAAGTTACTTTTCTACCCGTTTTATCCACACTCTAATGTTATTACTGTCATTTATTTCTATTCTCTGGTACCTAGACAAACGCCATGGTAAGGGGGCAGGATTAAATTAAATAAACTCGTAATTATTCTAGGAAATGTAAATTACGTTTTCTAACCTAAATGTATGAAATAGGGTGACCACAAATGATGAAATGACCAAAGGTGAATATTGACCAAAAAAAACTTTTTGGGCAATATTCACTTGACCAAAAATTTTGAGAAGAATAAAACCTCTAACCTCTTTGAATAAAACAGATTGTCAAATACAAATTATTGTCTATCTCTGTCATTCATATAATTAGTGACAGAGACAGACAATATTTTGAATGATAATATTGTTCGTTCATTCACTCGTTTTTATTTTAAATTTTATGGGCTGCCATAACGCACGCGCTATCCCGATGCAAGAAATGTATTACTGATTCGAAATAACTACCGATTTATTAATAACCTTGAATTCATCATGTTACTCCAAGAAGTAACAGTTCTGAGAGCAGTCTCGGATTTAGCTAAAATTGAGGTTTTCTAATTAATAAGGTGGCAAAAGTCGAACGAAAAATACTTCACTCCTTTGATAGGCTAGCAAGAATTAATCTTATTCTTTATTCCCCGCCTATACCTAGTAACGCCACGGGTTTTTGCGTTTTTAAGTTAGGTGCGTGTAAATACGATCTCATCTGAAGAACTGGGAGAGAGCCAGTTCTCTAAAAAAAGCAAAGATCGACGAAATTGTTCATAATATCTTCAATATCACATTGTGTCAGCATCATAGCATGGATGGCGGTGAGTGTATAGAGCTCTACTTCTGAGTGAGACAACCGCGAGTTCAAGTCGTATGACAGTAACTTTTTGTGAAACCTCGTTCAAGTTTTCACTTCTGGCGGTACTCCCGCAGTGCCACTGTTTTTTTCCACTCGTGATCTCTACAGAAAGTAAAGTCTACATTTCAGGTAACAGTCCAGTTTTGCCTCATTAAAGCCTCAATATTATTGACGTAACACTTATAATTTTATTTATTGATTGTCGAACTAGAGCTTAAAACGAACTAAAAGTAAGTTCGTATGAGTCAGTGGCCAAGTCTGGTGACGGAGTTTTTAGGCCGCCTAAAGGCCTCCGTCATGGCTTAACAACTTTAATAGCCGGGACCGACAATTTAACGTGCCCTCCGAAGCACGGAAGCACTCAGATGAAAATGCCACTGGCGGTCACCCATCCACTTACAGACCGTTTCGAGCGTTGCTTAACTTCGACGATCTATCAAGAACGACTAAGCAAGCACGACCACGAGCGCTTAGTAGAAAAACGAACTAATTAGTAGTATTAATTTTTTGTCATTGAAAACTATTTCTTAATGCTCAGAGATTAAAGTTAGTAATGTCTATGACATGAATGCATGGAACTGTCTATTCCTTCATTCCTCCGACCAAATCGAATCGTCCGTCGTCATTCATTCATTCAATTTCCTTGCCAAAAAAGAAAGAAAATACAGAATTGAATTGAGTAATGTTGGCAAATTGGTGACGATAAAAATACGTGATACTATTCCCATTTTGTTGTATCTCTCTAAAGATTCTTCAGTATTTTGCATATATAAAGCCATGGAATACTAATCTCGAGCCAGTTTGTTGGAACACAATCTGTTTACATTGTGAAATAATTAAGTCAGTTCTAGTAAGTGTATTATTTGTAGAGAAAGGAGTGTTTCTTGTTGAGTTAGCTGTGTGATTTCGGTGTTGATGTACCGTTTATGTGTACTGTTAGTCGTTTTTGGTGTATAGCGGAGTGCAAGTGTAATGTTCTCTCATCCTGTGTAATATTGCGACAGCTCTCTTGCGGTACAGTTTTGTAACGATCATTAGAGCGTAGAAAACGTGTCATGTAGATTGAACCCTCAGTTTTAGTTGTATTGAGTAGTTTTTACGTTGCATTGCAATGTTATGTTTTTGCTCTTTCAGGTACTAGAGAGGACAATGGATGTTATATCCTGATCAATAGGGTAAGCTTAGTAGTGCTAGCTGTTTTCTGGAGTGTAGCTTGAATGTTGAATGTTAGTTTTTTCAGTTTCAGTTATATTATGGCATCTGGCACCTCATCTATAGAGAGTAATGGCAGTAATGGTAAGATTATTGTTTTGTATGCCTCTTTACTAACCTATGAATGTACAACATCTATTGGACCCACACCTGTACCTTTTCAAGAACCTGACTGCACCCAATCTTGGTTGGCTCTTTATGCATCACTGACTGAAATCTATTACCTGCCCCATAAATGAAATAAAAAACAGTACTTAAATGACATTAGAGTTTGGATAAAATGGGTAGAGTGTGAATAAAAATAACTACCACACTCTAATGTCATTACTGTCATTTTTATCTATTCTCCGGTACCTAGACAATCGCTGTGCTAAGGTGACTGCTTCATTCAGAGACGGGTAGATCTACCATGTATGTTTGAATATACGTTTACACAAATTCTTCACTTGCTCTTCACTAAAGCCATCATTTTCACGAAACTCAACGAGGAATAGGTTTATTACAGCAGTCAATCATCTATGGTTTATTTGTTTTGGATTTTGAACAAGTTAAATGTTTTTCTTACTTTAATTGAATGTGATACTAATGAAAATAAGGACATCTGAATAATGAGTACACTGAAATCATTGTGGTTTAACTCATTCTGTGCTGAGCCCGCCGATGAGCGGGCTGAAGTTCTTAACTCACATGCAGAGCCCGTTGATCGGCGGGCAATGTTCTGTATGTCGGTGTACTAATGTGCAAGTTTGTATTGCATCATGGGGGTGATGTCGTTACTTTCTAGGGAGGCAATGAATGAGTTAAATCATAACTCATAAGTTGATTCAGTTAAATGTCTGCATGAATGGTGACTAATAAACTCAATTGATTTCAAGTTGTTTGTTATGGCTGTGTAATCCTTAACAAGTATAATATAGTTTTAGAGACTAGAATGGACATACCACAGAATAAGTTCCTTTAAAGGCATGATGGGGTAGTTAGAGGCTTTTCCACTGAACCAAGTGTATTCTCAGGCATCTGTGAAATTAAACTTTTTTAAGTCTTATATTCACCTTGAAATATACTATGGTTATATTCATTGTGTATGATGACAGCACATAAAAACATTAAATTGAATGTGTTCTCTTTTATATCCATGAACAAAATGTGTGTGTAATTTAGAAATCCCTAATTTACCTCAAGTGATGGTCATTCTATGTTTCTGAAGATTCATTAGATTCATCAGGTTTTAATACATCACGAAAAAAGGATCCATGCATGACTATGACCTATGAGCTTGTGTTTGTGGGTTAACACAAAAAAAAGTAAATTATGTAAGAGAAGCCCTGATAAGAACTTCAAGGTGGTTGGACAGACTGAATGGAATGATCAGATGAAGTGGACTATGATAAGCACTGGCAGACCTAATCTGCCCTTATACTCGCTTCTTCTTTCGTGTCAATGTTTTAAACCATTTTTGCTGAGGAGGGAAGAATTTTGAATGAGGCTACCCCAACTGCTTTATCTCTGACGTTGAGCAGGTCCTCTTGGGTGCAGATTGTAGGGCTCAGAGGACATGAGAGCAGGTGTTCCATGTCCTGAACGGGAGCCCTACAATCGCATTGTATAAGTGCAGGGTCCTGAATCCCCACCTGGCTAGATTTTCTCTGCAGCGTCCAACTTTGGTCCGGAGCTTTCCAAGTTGGCCACATACTCACTGGATTTGGATGAATGGCTGAAATGGGGAGAGGCCTTTGCTCAACAGTTGGATATTATAACAAATTGTATACGACTTAGGTAAGTCTAATACAATTTGTAATTTCATCTTGTAAGTGGAGGACCAACAATGATTTTGCCGTCTCCAGACCTCTATTTAATAAGCGGCAGAAGCTAGTGCTTGATTTGAATGATTGCAATTCCAGAATCAATCCCGCACAGCTACGTGAGCGGCGAGGCCCGCGCCGCGCCGCCGCCGCTGCCGCTGCCGCTGCAGTATGAAGTGCTGGCGGCAGGCTTCGAGGCGCCGCCCTACACTGTGAAGCCACACGCGCACGGGATGAGCGGTCCTTACGACTCGTTGCAATACGACTTGCATAAGCAAACCAATGAGGGCCTCAAGCAGCAATGCGAGAAGGTAACATTTTATTATATGAGAATACTTTGTTTGTATATTTGTGGGGATTTAACGTACATATTATTTTTTGTAGGCGCTGCACGATCTGAACCAACTCAGGCGTCAGCACACCGAGACTTCACGCCGCGCCGAGCATGTTATGAAGGTAATCCTTCCTTTAAGATTTGAATATAGCATCCTAGACAGTACTTTTAAAGATAGATAGATAGATCTAAAAGAGAAGGAGCTCAATATAAGTGAATATTGATAATCACATTTTAAATTCTCATCTCCTTTAGTGTTTTGTTCGGTAAATGTCATTTTCTAGGCTGACTGTACATTTTTTCGCGAATGCATATTAAACCTATTGTAATATAACTTTTTAAACTATCATGGTTGACACTATAAACACAATTAACGGGATATTTACCATGATTACATATTATTTGAGTTTCCCGATATTTCGACGTGGTTGCACACGCCATGATCACGGAGGAACTGGTCATTGCGAGTTGTTTGATGTTTATTGGCAGACGAAACGATCTACCCTCCTTCTAAGTCTTTTATTATTGCGAGATGTTTCGTTAGCACCAGTTTCACTCTCAACCGGGAATCGATTGCGACAAAACACACTCACACTGTCCGGACGAATTGGTTTCGATTTTTACACAAACTCACAACAGGATTCCCGGTTCCAGACAATTAAAAACCATCTTCACGATTGAAATTCCTGTGTTTGGTAATCTCAATAGCCTCCTGAACCAGTCTTGGTATGTAATGTCTTTCTGTTGAGATTACTTGTGGGTTGTGTAGCTCGATCCAGTGATTTGAACCCGACTCCAGAAGATGCTTTGCTATGGCCGACTTTTGGGTGTCCACGTTTTTTACCGCTCTAATGTGTTCCTTGACACGGCAGGCTATGGTACGTTTCGTTTGACCTATGTAGGAGCTCCCACAGCTACAATCAATCTTGTACACTCCTGGTTTTTCAAGTGGAAAACTATCTTTAGGTGAGCGCAGGTAGTGTACAATCTTTTTGAAGGGAGTGAAAATGGTTTTTACAGATATTTTATTTAAGATATTACCAATTTTGTCTGTAACTCCTTTTATATACGGCAAAAAAGCTGGTTTGCGTTCTACCGTACATCTTTTTGGTCTTGAGATAGATCGAGATGGTAATGTTCTTTGTTTGTGACCATTCTTTCGCAAAACACTCCGGACATGTGACAATTCATTATCCAAACTATCCATATCACATAGATCATAAGCTCGGTTAGTGAGGGATGTTATCACCGAATTGAGATGCCGAGGGTGGTGGTGTGAATAAGCATTTAGGTACTTGTCCGTATGTGTGGGCTTTCTATATACCGAGTGGCCCAAACTCCTATCTTCTCGGACTCGCACCAACACATCCAGGAATGCTAAACGTCGATCGCTCTCCATCTCGTAGGTAAACCGGATCTTGTTATGTACCCTATTAAGATGTGCTAGAAAAAACTCTATTTCTGGTACATTTCCTTCCATAATACAAAAAACGTCATCCACATATCTCTTCCACAACCTCACTTGAATAGGGGAAGTCGAGATAGCCACATTCTCCAAATACTCCATCCAAATATTAGCCACTACGGGGGCGACTGGACTACCCATAGCTACTCCATCTATTTGGAGATAATATTTCCCTCTATATATAAAGAAATTGGTAGAGAGGATATGTTTCAACATCATGAGATACTCGGCGGGGGATGCCCTTTTGTTGTATTTTGGCCTCAACAACACTCATACAATCAGCTACAGGGACGTTCGTAAAAAGAGATTCTACGTCAAAACTAACCATCACCTCGTTTTTATCTATCTGTGTCTGCTTCAGTATTTGTATGAAATGTCGCGAGTCCTTTACAAAGGATGATGTATGCCCTACAATCGATTGCAACACGGTTGCTACATGCTTCGCTAATTCATATGTAGGCGAGTCAATTTGACTTACGATAGGCCTCAACGGAGCATTCTGCTTATGTACTTTAGGTAGTCCATAGAGTTTGGGCGCCTGGATGTTCCTCGGTAACAAGAGAAATTTGGTCATCTCTTCACCTAAAGCGTGTTGACAATCCTTGATTAATTTCTGGGTATTACGATGTGTTCTAGCAGTAGGGTTGTATGAAACCGCCTTGTACGTGTCAGTGTCACTAAGCAGTCCTTGGATCTTGTCTTCGTATTCAGTAACGTCCATCACCACTGTAGCATTTCCTTTGTCCGCTTTTACTACTAATATGCCGGTGTCTTTGCGTAGGTCTTTTAACGCTTCTAACTCTTCTTTACTGATGTTTGGTTTTGGCGGCTTAGCGTGACGAAGTACAATCGAAATGTCCTGTCTCAGACACTCAGCGTCACTATTAGGTATCCTATTGCTCCGGATAACTTCCTCCACATTACCGATCACCTTTTCATAGGGAATGCGTGTCATAGTCGGGGCATAGTTCAAACCCCTCTCCAAAACCTTCACATCAGTTTCGCTCAGAACCTTATTCGAAAGATTAATGACTGTTCGAGTTTCATGTGAGTCAACATGGTAAGAGTCATAACGACTGTTTTCCCTCATCAGTTTCTCAAACTTGCGGGTCTGTTTGGCTACACTAAGCTCCTTTGAACGCTGGGCTTGAAAATACGTTACACGATCACAAACTTCAAAATCCAATGGTGACAATAATTCACTACACCTCAAATGAACACCATACAGATCCAGCTGCAACGAGTGAAACCGGTGTCTATTGTTACGAATCATTTTTCGCAATAATTTGACACTCGCTTGTCTTAGAATACTCGCGGATCCCGGAATGTCATTTCGTGGCTTAATTCGCACACACACAGGAATGAGATTAGCGTCACGGCACTTCACTAAAAATTCTAAAGATTCCCGGAGACATTCGCACTTTTTCCGCAAGCGTTCTAGGTCTTTCACATTTTTAACGAGTTCCGGCCCGTACCGGTTCGCGATATAACTTTTTAAACTATCATGGTTGACACGGTTCAAATCACTGGATCGAGCTACACAACCCACAAGTAATCTCAACAGAAAGACATTACATACCAAGACTGGTTCAGGAGGCTATTGAGATTACCAAACACAGGAATTTCAATCGTGAAGATGGTTTTCAATTGTCTGGAACCTTGAATCCTGTTGTGAGTTTGTGTAAAAATCGAAACACAAATGCAAAACCAATTCGTCCGGACAGTGTGAGTGTGTTTTGTCGCAATCGATTCCCGGTTGAGAGTGAAACTGGTGCTAACGAAACATCTCGCAATAATAAAAGACTTAGAAGGAGGGTAGATCGTTTCGTCTGCCAATAAACATCAAATAACTCGCAATGACCAGTTCCTCCGTGATCATGGCGTGTGCAACCACGTCGAAATATCGGGAAACTCAAATAATATGTAATCATGGTAAATATCCCGTTAATTGTGTTTATAAACCTATTGTAGTTTGCTAAGAACAAAACCTAACTTATTTTCTAGCTACAAAAGAAAAGGTAGCTACCGTCAATGCGGTAAAATGTACAGTCTTGCCACACCCTGTATATTATATTTACCATTATGTTCTCATAGTATCGTAGAATATATTGTAAGTGAGTTTTATTCCAGGAGCTGGAGTACTTCAGAGGGCAGCACCGCGCAGCAATGAACCAGTTGGAGGCGTCCGCGCAGGAGGCCAGCACCCTGCGCGGGAAGTATGGCGACCTGCTTAACGATAACCAACGGTCAGTTACTGGCTTCTTCAATTTCAACATTTATTTAGCTATTATCATCCCACTTAAGTTTCTCTTCCATTCTTCGCGATCCAATGCTGTAACATTTACACACACATCGACTTTGCTCACTTGAGACAAAAATGTTGCCTATTTCCTAATGTGTATTGTATTGTCTTAGCTTGGAGCGTGAGGTCCAACATCTCCAAGCCAGCAGCAGTCCGGAAGGCAGTTCGGACGCATTGGTACACACTCTGCGCAAATATGAAGCGCTTAAAGAAGAGCTCGACTGCTTTCAGAAGAGGTAATCTAATCTTTCAAGTTAAACACCGATTTTTAAATGTCCGATTGAGCTGATTTTTTGCATAATTATGAGTTTTTTGTGACAATGTACTGTAGTCACAACGAATCTTTAGCTCTCTGAAGTAGCTGCGCAGAACCCATTTTTGATGACGCCTAAAAGACGAAGACAGCGTTGTATAGCTGCCCACTCGCTTAGTTTATTGCATCGTGCTATCTCGCCTACTCTACCAAACCTGCGCAATCGTTTAATGCACCTAACTTCGGAGAAGTAAAGATTGGTTTGGCGTCTTAGTAACAGAAAAATATCAGTGTATCATTTGAATCAGATTGCATTGAATATTTTTCAATAGTAAGTAAGTAAGCTCGTATGAGTCAGTGGCCAACTCTGGTGACGGAGTTTTTAGGCCGCCTTAAGGCCTCCGTCATGGCTTAACGACTTCAATAGCCGGGACCGACAATTTAAAGTGTCCTCCGAAGCACGGAAGCGCTCAGATGAAAATGCCACTGGCGGTCACCCATCCACTTACAGACCGTTTCGAACGATGCTTAACTTCGACGATCTATCAAGCACGACCACGAGCGCACGACATTTTTCAATAATAACGTATCTTACAGATATGAAGATTTGATAGAGAACCACAACACGACGCTTGAGAAAATGCGCAGTGTACAAGACGAGAACAGCCGACTGAAGACGCAGTGCCATGAACTGACACAGGAGAGGAATGGACTTGTGAGTTTCATTAGTTGTTTAACAGGCAGGATCGTAGCAAGCGGAAATCTGTGGTATCTACCTTTAAAGTTATTAGGGCACAATTATTAGGGCAGCTCAATGGAGCTGCTCCTAAATCTCGTCCCCCCGGAACAAATCTGATCATGGCTAACGAGCCGATAGCAGATAGAGAGAGAGAAAAAAAAATAAAAAAAAATCTACCTTTAAAGTGCCACAAACTTAACTGAACCCGTGAGGAGGGGCGCTGTTATCGCATTTGGTGCTGGTAGAACAATCAATTTTAGAGTAAAATTCGTTAGTTCCTTATTTAGCCACCGGAGGCGTTGTGATAAGATTGGCAATCGATTGCTGGTAGCTCGTTACTTGTTGGACTAGCCACATTTAACTTGAACTAGCGATCGAGTAGCAATCGCTGGAATTAAATTGAAATGTGAAACCAACGAATTTTGAAACCTATTTATATGGCAATAAGATTGATTGTCCTGTATTGGCGATAGTTGCAACTGCATTGCTTCATTTTGGCTAATACACTACGAATTTAGTATTTTTGCGCAAATTCCGAGATTTTGTTATCACTTTGGGTGTATTTCCCTCAATTCATGGCAAAGAGGTTGTACTAACCTCGCTAAGATCGACGCCATCTGGTCCACATACCCTTTCAGCCGACAGACAATGCCGGATAGTTCTATAAAGGCTAATTGCCAAGAATAATGATACTTGCGAGATCTAGGATTCAAATCGCGTCGTTTGGTAGCGCGCCAGCGCCATCTAGCCGTGAAGCGGTGAAACTCTAAAGTAGCTAGGTTTCTGTAATTGGCAAGTCCTATACGATGCACTTGTAGTTCAAGCGATCGCAGTTAGAGGTCGCTACATCGCTTTGCTATTGCTCTGCATAATAACCTAGCTTGTATATTATACATAGATTCGCGAGCGTAACACGCTGAAGGCACAAGTAGCCCACGTGGTGCGCCAATGGGAGGGCGGTGCGAGGGAGAGGGCAGATATCAAGCGTCTCGCGGACGAACGGAACGCGGCCATGGCTGAATACACGCTTATCATGAGCGAACGGTAATGTACCATCCATACTATACATGTTTATCATATAATCATAATTATCGAAACCAGAGGAAACCAGTTAGTATTCGATGGGTTTGCAAACAAAAGTATGGAATGGAATGCTAACCTCAAAATGTTGCCCTTAGACATACTCAAAGTCCTTAGACATCTTTAAATTTTTCTCTGAGAGAATGTTCCGTGTCTTGGGAATACAGTCGTGACCCTGTTTGTTATTACAGTGACACAGTGCACAAAGAAATGGAGAAATTATCGGATGATTTGCAAGCGGCACACAAGCGAGTTTCAGCGCTCGAATCCGCTTTGCAAGCTTCCAGGGAAGAGCAACGTGCTACCGCTTTACAGGTAAATCTACTACATATATAAAAATAAGTCGGGTTTTCCTTCCTGACGCTATAACTCCAGAACGCACGAACCGATTTCCACGGTTTTGCATTCGTTGCAAAGGTCTCGGGCTCCGTGAGGTTTATAGCAAAGAAAATTCAGGAAAAATCTGGTGGCATCTGGTGGCGAAACGGAGTTCGCTGGGTTTACTAGTAACTCCTCGAATACGTTCACCATAACTCGGTTCATATGGTTCATGACGGTAATCATGTTCTCTCGCTTGCACATTAGTGCCGTCATTGTTGTGCAAGCGAGAAGACATGACTATCGCCGCCATTTTAGATTCGTTTGTGCGACAGATTTTATTTCTCCACCCTGCTCTACCAGCTATCATCTCGACATTCAATCCTTTCTTTTCCATGTCGTCGAGGAAATATAAAATGTTCTTGGGCTATAAATTGAGTTTCAATTCCCACGATATGGCAAATGTTTGTATGATGTGCAAATATTTTTCTCGATTTTAAATGTTCTGTGTACTTTGTTGAGGGTTTTTTGTACTTTATGAGCATCTAAACTTACTTTGACGAGCCTCAAATCTCTCTGACTGGCTCCCCACTGGAGCTTGACTTTTAGTTTTAAGATGGATCACCTAAAATAATGCTAGGCCCCCAAACCGTGTTTGTTGCCCTGATTCTTCACGGTATTGGTCGCGAAAGAACAGGAGTAAAATTAGTTCTAAGACTATTCTAAGTGATCCCTGCGGTCCTACTGAATAAATGCTTTTTGACTTTGACTTTGTGAATAATATCTATACATTTAAAAATCGGCATCAAGAATTTAATCACACGTATATGGTTCCTACAAGACTCTGCTTAATTTCGGGTAAGTGGTGTCGTAAGAAAATTCATTCCTTTATTCATTTTGTGTTTGATAGGAATTGAATCCTACAGCTCCATATAATAGACTTTGTGTTGTTTCAGGCGGAGAGTCTCCGTCGTGAGATAGAGTCAGCGCTGGTGGACCGCGACCGAGCTATCAAGGAGTGCACCGATCTCAAGACTCCACAGAACACATCCACTTTGGGGAAATCACGGTAACTTTATACATTTTCAGGATAACAAAAAACTAAGCTAATTATGAGGAAACTTGCGCAGCTAAACAATAAAGAACCCCAAAAATTATGTGACATAAATATAGTTGTTCCTCATGAAGGATTCGTATTTACTGTGTGTGTAGATTTGTTTATGTGGGTGTAACTCGCTTTCGTGAGATGGAAAAACTATACTTGTTGGATCTTTTTGCGATTGTGCGTTCGTTTGTCTAGATGGCGTTACATGTTATTACCAATATTTGATATTTAATTTGTTTACAGTCAAGACAACTCAGCGTACCACCACTTGGGATTAGCAAGTGGTGTGGGCACTGACGGCTTCCTCAACGGACAGCACTCTAACGATCCATCGCTGGACAAATTGCAAGGTACATTTCTTCTGGTTATTTAAAAAACATTCATATTCGCACATTGTTATGTAAAAAAGTTACATCAAATATAGCGCTAATAAATCACTTGATCCTACCCGCGGCGCTAGTTAACATGGCGCAGCCGGTAGGATAAAGGGATTTATTAGCGCAGCCGGTAGGGTAGTTTCTAATCACGTGATCAGAGAATGAACTGTATTGTTCGTATCAGGCGGAGGCGGCAGCGGCGAGGGCGGCGAGGGTCGCTTTGACAACCTGGAGCAGGCCAACCAGGAGCTGCAGCGTCTGCGCACGCACACCGCCGCACTGCAGGCCGAGCTGCAGGACGCACAGAGGGAGGCCGAGGTCAGTGTGTACTGTCGAGCGGACGCGAGGGAGGCCAACCAGGAGCTGCAGCGTCTGCGCACGCACACCGCCGCACTGCAGGCCGAGCTGCAGGACGCACAGAGGGAGGCCGAGGTCAGTGTGTACTGTCGAGCGGACGCGAGGGAGGCCAACCAGGAGCTGCAGCGTCTGCGCACGCACACCGCCGCACTGCAGGCCGAGCTGCAGGACGCACAGAGGGAGGCCGAGGTCAGTGTGTACTGTCGAGCGGACGCGAGGGAGGCCAACCAGGAGCTGCAGCGTCTGCGCACGCACACCGCCGCACTGCAGGCCGAGCTGCAGGACGCACAGAGGGAGGCCGAGGTCAGTGTGTACTGTCGAGCGGACGCGAGGGAGGCCAACCAGGAGCTGCAGCGTCTGCGCACGCACACCGCCGCACTGCAGGCCGAGCTGCAGGACGCACAGAGGGAGGCCGAGGTCAGTGTGTACTGTCGAGCGGACGCGAGGGAGGCCAACCAGGAGCTGCAGCGTCTGCGCACGCACACCGCCGCACTGCAGGCCGAGCTGCAGGACGCACAGAGGGAGGCCGAGGTCAGTGTGTACTGTCGAGCGGACGCGAGGGAGGCCAACCAGGAGCTGCAGCGTCTGCGCACGCACACCGCCGCACTGCAGGCCGAGCTGCAGGACGCACAGAGGGAGGCCGAGGTCAGTGTGTACTGTCGAGCGGACGCGAGGGAGGCCAACCAGGAGCTGCAGCGTCTGCGCACGCACACCGCCGCACTGCAGGCCGAGCTGCAGGACGCACAGAGGGAGGCCGAGGTCAGTGTGTACTGTCGAGCGGACGCGAGGGAGGCCAACCAGGAGCTGCAGCGTCTGCGCACGCACACCGCCGCACTGCAGGCCGAGCTGCAGGACGCACAGAGGGAGGCCGAGGTCAGTGTGTACTGTCGAGCGGACGCGAGGGAGGCCAACCAGGAGCTGCAGCGTCTGCGCACGCACACCGCCGCACTGCAGGCCGAGCTGCAGGACGCACAGAGGGAGGCCGAGGTCAGTGTGTACTGTCGAGCGGACGCGAGGGAGGCCAACCAGGAGCCGCAGCGTCTGCGCACGCACACCGCCGCACTGCAGGCCGAGCTGCAGGACGCACAGAGGGAGGCCGAGGTCAGTGTGTACTGTCGAGCGGACGCGAGGGAGGCCAACCAGGAGCTGCAGCGTCTGCGCACGCACACCGCCGCACTGCAGGCCGAGCTGCAGGACGCACAGAGGGAGGCCGAGGTCAGTGTGTACTGTCGAGCGGACGCGAGGGAGGCCAACCAGGAGCTGCAGCGTCTGCGCACGCACACCGCCGCACTGCAGGCCGAGCTGCAGGACGCACAGAGGGAGGCCGAGGTCAGTGTGTACTGTCGAGCGGACGCGAGGGAGGCCAACCAGGAGCTGCAGCGTCTGCGCACGCACACCGCCGCACTGCAGGCCGAGCTGCAGGACGCACAGAGGGAGGCCGAGGTCAGTGTGTACTGTCGAGCGGACGCGAGGGAGGCCAACCAGGAGCTGCAGCGTCTGCGCACGCACACCGCCGCACTGCAGGCCGAGCTGCAGGACGCACAGAGGGAGGCCGAGGTCAGTGTGTACTGTCGAGCGGACGCGAGGGAGGCCAACCAGGAGCTGCAGCGTCTGCGCACGCACACCGCCGCACTGCAGGCCGAGCTGCAGGACGCACAGAGGGAGGCCGAGGTCAGTGTGTACTGTCGAGCGGACGCGAGGGAGGCCAACCAGGAGCTGCAGCGTCTGCGCACGCACACCGCCGCACTGCAGGCCGAGCTGCAGGACGCACAGAGGGAGGCCGAGGTCAGTGTGTACTGTCGAGCGGACGCGAGGGAGGCCAACCAGGAGCTGCAGCGTCTGCGCACGCACACCGCCGCACTGCAGGCCGAGCTGCAGGACGCACAGAGGGAGGCCGAGGTCAGTGGGTACTGTCGAGCGGACGCGAGGGAGGCCAACCAGGAGTACTCCAATCAGTAAAACATCATCATCATCAAATTTAAGAGCTCAGCTCTTGTCGGTGCAATGATGCAACTTCCTCCACCTCTCCCTTTCCAATGCGGATTCCTTTACTTCTTTATACGACATGATAGCGATCTTCTCTTTTATCTGACTCATGAAATTGATTCTAGGCCTGCCTCTTCCTCGTCTTCCTTCCACTTTTCCTTCTATGATGTTCTTAATAAAGCTGTCATATCGTATAAGATGTCCAATCATTTTTCCTCTTCGATTTTGAACGGTGTTCAAAATTACAACCATAGTGTCGCGTCGATTGCTCCTACTCAGTTGGTTAGAGAATCAACACGCATCAGGTCGTGGTTCTTTCTTTCATAACCTTAGATTTGAAAGTCCTCATTGGTAAGAAACGTAAGAATGTGCTGTTCCAAAGGGATAATATCTCGCTTGTACTTCAAATAGGATCTTGCGAATTCGTTTTGTTGTAATGCCAAAATTCTACTTACAGGTTTGCAAACGAAGAAGAGACTGGGCGTTCTCCGAGCGAGACAAACTGCTGCAAGAGCGAGAGAGCGTCAAAGCACTTTGTAACAGGCTTCGAAAGGTTAGATACTACTTTGGTTGGTTTTTAAAAGCTTAGTAGGAATAGGTAGCATTTGGGTTCAAAATCGTTCAACAAGTTATCACTACTTTCAATACAGGGTGTTTCATTTTAAACTAAACAAACTAACAAGGTCTCATTTTTGGGCTGTAAATAGATGTTTGACCGTATCAATTTAATTCCTATTATATAAGTTTTTACTTCAAAATTTATCTTATATTGATTTTATACTATTTATTGGACATGTTGCATAATATTTTCAAGGAGAACAGACTTTTCACCAATCGCAACGCAGTTAATCACGTCACACGCTCGAATGAACTAAGTTATACAAGAAGCAGCAATCAATTGAAAGGATAGTCTTTATCGATTTTCTCTGGATTTTCATAACAAAACAAAAAAAAAAAATTCATAAATATTTTTTAGTTTATTTGTTGCACCCAATTCCTGTATTAAGTTAGTGAAAGACCCTTTAATTTAAAAGTATCCGAGGCGTTCCTATTATTTCCAAGCATAAATGCTGGACGTTATACCCCCCTCCTTAATATAGCCTTATATAACTCGCGTCACGTAAAAAGAACGCTGGAAAAAAGTGGTGGGGGTATGTTTGCGCATGGGTACACTCGCGCACGAAAGTACTCAACCTACTGTTTTATTTTTGAACTAGCCTTTCGCTTGCGGCTTCGTTTATTGGTTATTGGTAGGTACATTCAAATATATTAGATAGAGTTATCATTAAATAGAATTAGTTAAATAGAAAAAGTTGGCAACTCTGCCGCTGTTGTTACTACTCCGGAACTTAATATTTTTTGTATTTCAAGTAACGTGTAAATCGAGGTGAAAGTGACTCCATAATAAAGTGCAACGTCGGATTAACCTACACAATTGTTTTTAAGGCAAATTTCTACGCAGAACAGGACTAAATCATCGGTGAAAAAGTGCAAATTTCTACTCTCAGCAAATCTTATTTATGAAAATACCCACATTCACTGTTTCTGCAATTGTCACAATCAAGTGACAGCGTCAATTTCGACTTTGACACACGTCAAACGATACGTCAAACTCAACTGACAGCATCAGTTTGACATTAACGTCAAGAAAGTGTTACCAGCGTGGGAAATTTTACCAACTGTATTGCAAAACCACAATGTCGGCTTGTTAACTGTTTGCATATATTTTTTCTTTTTTTCTGCATCTTCAGCGTTATCATGGATGAAACAAATAATGTAACTTTCAGAAGACCACAGTTACCTAAAGCAATTTCCCTGGAAGGACTAAATAACTCTTTGAACTCGTCACATTCCACCGACGTCATGGGAAGGAGTCTGGACTTATCTACACTTCATGTAACAAACGACATAGAAGAAATGAAAACAGAAATTTCTAATTTGAGGTCGAAGTTAGAAAGTACAACAAATGAGTTGGATACTATAATTTTAGAGAACAGCGACTTAAAAAAACACCTATCTCAGCTATCTCAAGAAGTCGACTTTCTGAAACAGATCTGTAGGAGTCCAGCATCGTCTCTCCTCAAAACAAATTCATCAAGGAAGGACAAAAGACGGAGGCTCACCGACAGCTTTAGAAATAGCCCTTCAACATCAACGGCATGTACGGCAACGTCAAGTGATTGCGCAGAAACTGTTCTCAGCCAGACAAGCAACGACATTTGCAATCAAAATCAAAATCAAAAATCATTTATTCAGTAGGACCACAGGGATCACTTAGAATAGTCTTAAAACTAATTTTACTCCTGTTCTTTCGCGACCAATACCGTGAAGAATCAGGGCAACAAACACGGTCTGGGGCCTATCATTTTTTTAGGTGATCCATGGATCCATTGAGTTGGAGCAAGTCCCAAGCTTTTTTGTCATCCAAATAATCTGATATCTTATAATAGGCTTTTTTACAGAGATGACGTTTAATTGTATTTTTAAATTTAGTGATTGATAAATTTTGCAATTCGCTTGGGACTTTGTTATAGAAGCTTACACATTGCCCTTTAAATGATTTCATAATTTTATCTAATCTAGTAGTGGGAACAGCGAGTTTATCCTTATTTCTAGTGTTTACATCATGATTATCGCTTTTTTTCTTAAATGATTCAATATTTTTACGAACATACATCAGATTTTCATATATGTACTGACAGGGTACTGTCAGTATGAATATATCTTTAAATTTATTTCTAAGCGAATCTCTGGGACCCATATTGTAAATTGCTCGAACAGCCCTCTTCTGCAACACAAACACGGTGTTAATGTCTGCAGCAGTCCCCCACAATAAAATGCCGTAAGACATAATGCTGTGAAAGTAGCTGAAATAGACTAATCTGGCAGTATCTACGTCCGTGTAATGACGTATCTTTTTAACTGCGTATGCTGCAGAAGCAAGTCTCTTCGACAATCCATCTATGTGTGGGCCCCATTGTAGCTTACTATCTAAGGTTATGCCTAAAAATGTAGTGGTGTCCACAAGATCTATCTGTTCATTTTTTATTATTACATTGGTTTTTATTGGTTTTACATTTGGTAGTATGAAGCGAATACATTTAGTTTTCTTCTCGTTTAATAATAAATTATTAACATTGAACCAATTTACAACCTTAGAGATTGCATTGTTCACTTCGTCAAAGTTAACCTGTTTACGTTTCAACTTAAATATAAGTGAAGTGTCATCTGCAAACAGGACAATCTCGTGGTTGTCTTTTACAAGTTTTGGTAGGTCATTAATGTAAATTAAAAAAAGGAATGGACCTAATATTGATCCTTGTGGTACACCCATTGTCACCACTGACCCCGGAGAACGCTTCCCATTTACGTCAACTCTTTGTATTCTGTCACTTAAGTAGGAAGTGAAAAGGTTGAGAGCAACACCCCTAACACCATAGTGGTAGAGTTTCCTAATTAATGTTTCATGATGTACACAATCGAATGCTTTAGATAAATCACAAAAAATACCAAGCGCATCATGAGAGTCTTCCCAAGAATTAAAAATATGAGATATTAGATCAACACCGGCATCAGTTGTTGATCGTCCCCTTGTAAATCCAAATTGTTTGCTGTCAAGTAAGTTGTTAATATTAAAATGTCTTTGTAATTGAATAAGTATAAGTTTCTCAAAGATTTTACTAAAAGTTGGTAAAACTGATATTGGTCGAAAATTGCTAGGGTCAGAGTGAGTACCAGATTTAAAAAGAGGCGATATTTTACTATATTTCATCAGATCAGGAAACACACCACTATCAATACATTTGTTAAATATGAGAGCTAGTTCAGGTGCAATGATGTTAATCAATGGTTTTACGACGCTAACGGAAATTCCCCAGAGGTCTGTGGTTTTTTTTACATTAATGAGATTGAAAGCTTTGATGATGTCTTTATAATCCACATAATCGAAGGAGAATTTGATGTTACATTCAGGTATGTTATCTTTTAGAAATGACTCTGCGATTATGTGGGAAGAGTTCAAACATTTTGTAGTAGAGACTGGAATGTCAGTAAAAAAAGTTTCGAATGCCTTGGCTACGGCATCGTCTTGGTTTACGATGGAATCACCAATTTTAAGTTTGTAGGTATTATTATGAACCTTAACATTTCCAGTCTCACTATTAATAATATTCCAAGTAGCTTTTATTTTATTTTGACTATTTTTAATTTGATTGCCTATATGCAGTGATTTAGCTGTGCGACACACATTTTTGAAAACTTTTGAATATCTTCTAACTCTTTCCTTAAACTCTTCACTAAAATTATATTGTTTTTCGCTATAAAGTTCATACAATTTTTGTCTGCTTTTATGGATCCCCGCTGTTGCCCACTGTTGCCCTAATACATCTAATAAAGCTGAAAATCCTGCAGAACCACTCTCAGTTCCTGAAAAAAAATTGGAGCAATTGGCAGATATGCTTGTAGTATCCAAAGACAGCACAGAAGCCAACACCAAGCTACTGGATAGCAGTCTAAGACAAAAAAGGCTGTTTGTATTTGGAGGAAAACAATGTAGCGGCCTGTCTGAAAAATTAAGGAAACATCGCGCGAGAAACCTCTACGATCACTACGAGATTGTATCTTTTATTAAACCTAACGCTTCTACATTGGAAATTTTAAATTCTGCTAAGTTGTTTGACATTTCTAAAGATGACCGTGTACTTATATGTGTTGGACAACATGACTCAAATCCTTTAGAGGTCATGGCGGACTTATTTACTTACCTTAAGCATGTTGCATGTCCTACATTTATTCTAAAGGTTTTTAATAATAAACATTTAAATGAGAATAAGTTGAATGAAATGCTAATAATGATAAGTAGACATTTTAAAAACTGTAAATTTATTGATTTTTCTTCGTATAGACACTATGATATTTGTGTCGAAATAAATTCGACTGTTGACCAATTTGATTATAACGAAAGATTCTTGACTTTTAGAGGAAAAAGAAATTTACAAACTGGGCAAAATCAAAGACATCAGCGGGGCGCTCGTCAGTCTACAACTAATACTTGTAACAAACGTACACAAACTAATTTTGTTCCATCAGTTCAGAGCGCTAGTACGCAAACTGATGTTTATAACCAGGAGACTCAGCATTATGTAAATGCGTGTGTAACCCCTGAAAATACTAGTGTCGAGCCTGAAACGTTTTTTCGTGAATAATTTACGGGTACTTCATCAGAATGTTAATGGAATATTAAGCAAGGCTAAAACATTAGAAATACATTTAGCAACACTCCATGATCAAAATAAGAAGCCCGATATAATCTGCTTAACAGAGATACACATAGAAAGAGGCAGTGAACTGCTTATAAAACTATCAGGATACTTTCTTGCTGCTTCTTTTTGTAGAGTTAAAAGCCCAAAAAATCGTATTCGTGGTGGTGTTTGTATTTTGTTGAAATCAGGTATGAGCTACAGTGAAGTAATCTTTGTCGAAAATCTCTGTGTACCAAAAAAGTTTGAATGTTGTAGCGTGTACGTAAAATCTTTTAATTTACACATTTTTTGCATTTATAGAACACCGGAGTCTGACATACATTTCTTCTTTAGAAATTTGACCAAGCTCTGCCACTCCGTGGGTTTGGAAAAAAAAGCGAAGGTTGTTATAGCTGGAGATCTAAATATTAATACATTGGTAACAAACAAAAGCACTAAAACATTTTTAGGTATACTAATGAACTTTAATCTCCGCTCACATATTAAGCAGCCAACCCGACAAAAAAATTGCATTGACCTCATTTTAAGTAATTTTCAAAATGCTGTTGGTGAATTATTACATTGGGACATTTCAGACCACAATACAGCGCAATTGTTAAATATTCCAATAAATACGAATAGCTTGATGGTAGATTATTTTATTTACAAGAGGGACTATAACATAGATAACATTAATAAGTTTAAAGAATGCCTACAAAACCTTAAGTTTCAAGAAGTCTACGAACAATCAGAGACTGATTTGGCTTATAAAGCTTTTCATGATATCATGTTTTCTTTTTACAACCTGTGTTTTCCTAGGATAAAGATCAGGATTTCTCATAGAACAAAAAATCCCACTTGGATATCCAAAGGATTAAGGATAAGCTGTAGAAGGAAAAGACACTTAAGATATGAATACTATAAAAACAAAAGCAAAATAAATAAGGAAAACTATAATTCGTATTCAAGAATTTTGAGGAAATGCATAGATAATGCTGTTAAACTGACAAACGATAAAATAATTAACAATTCCAAAAACATCAGTAAATCAGCATGGAATATAATTAAACAGGAATCAAATAACCTAACAAGTAGCATAATAAGTGAAATAAAAAAAGACAACCACATAATAAATAACCCTAATAGTATTTCTGAAGAATTTAATAGGTACTGGATAGAGACTACAACCATTCAAAGTGATAAGGTTCAGATTACTCAAAAAAATTATATCAACAATAGCATGTTCCTTTTGCCTTATGATTGCTATGAAGTAAAGAATATTTTACTGTCATTGCGAAATACTAAATCTGTAGGACATGACGGATTCGCAACTGACATTCTCAAGAAATGTGCAGAGGAAATCGTTCCAGTTTTGACTCACCTCATCAATATTTCTTTCGCAGAAGGCCTCTTTCCTAGTATTTTAAAAAACTCTATAGTTAAGCCACTTTACAAAAAGAAAGATAAAACTAAAGTAGAGAACTATAGACCAATCACTTTAATTTCAGTCTTATCAAAAATATTTGAACGCGCCATGCTAAAACGTCTTTTATCATTTGTTAATAAAAATAAAATTTTAATTAATGAGCAATTTGGTTTTCAAAAAGGAAAATCAACAACTAAAGCATGCTTTCATCTTATGAAAAACGTTATTGATGCTTTGGATTCAGGTGAAAAAGTGACAGTTGTTTTCTTTGACATGACAAAAGCCTTTGACTTTGTCTCCCATCCATTACTGTTGGACAAGCTAGATAAATATGGTATAAGAGGCCCGGCTCTTGCATGGCTGGAGTCTTATTTGTCCAATAGACAACAGTGTGTTGAAATTGATAGCATAAACGTGAATAATGAGGTGGAATCAATTCAATCATCTTTTAGACCAAATGGATACGGCGTACCGCAGGGAAGCGTCCTCGGACCCCTTTTGTTCTTTTTGTATATAAATGATTTACCAGAAGTGACCAAAAATCCATGTACGCTTTTCGCGGACGACATTTCTATTTTATTCACATCGAACTCTGACATCAATAATTACAATGCTGACATAAATAATACAATTAAATCTATTATTGAATGGCTTGTGGCAAACAACTTACAGGTAAACCTAACCAAGACAAACTTTATTCAATTTACCAATTCAACAAAGGAAATAGAAAAACTTAAAATTAATTATAATGAACATAACATAGAAGCAGTAAAAGAGACAAAATTTTTAGGTATTACACTTGACCAGAGGTGTAATTGGAAAGCTCATGTTGATTATATAAGAAAAAAATTAAATAAATTCGTCTATATTTTA
The DNA here is from genome assembly GCA_963565295.1 of Epirrhoe alternata. Taxonomy (NCBI): domain Eukaryota; kingdom Metazoa; phylum Arthropoda; class Insecta; order Lepidoptera; family Geometridae; genus Epirrhoe; species Epirrhoe alternata. The sequence continues at coordinate 11,172,501 of OY751391.1, read as the reverse complement.
TACAGGCTTCGCAAAACTTCTAGTCTTAACACCGTACTGACTGCGTATCATGGATTCGTTACCTCTAACCTAAATTACGGACTTATTCTATGGGGTAATTCTACAGATGTAAATCTCGCTTTCATTGGCCAAAAAAAATGTGTCCGCGCAATAGCCGGTATACCACCATGGGAATCATGCAAACCTATTTTCATAAAATTAAAATTATTAACTTTGCCCAGTATGTACATTTTAGAAGCCGCAAAATTTGTCAAGGAACATTCGAATTTATTTATTAAAGCTAGTGATATATACCCTAGATGTGTACGTAATCCTAACCGGGTTGTTCTAGCTAGGACAGCTAAGACAACTTTGTATGGAAAGAGCTGTTACGCAATGTGTGGTTCTGTATTCAATAAAATCCCTAATGACATCAAAAACTTACCTTTAAGACTATTTATAAAAAAGTTAAAATTATGGCTCATTGAAAAAGCTTTTTATAATGTGAATGAGCTCTTGAACATTAATTAGGTACTATGGAGATATATTTATATAACTATGACATTCTTTTGTGTATTGTTTTTGATGACATCCGTTTTTTTTGTGTAATTTAATTTTTGCATGCCAATGTTTTTTGGTGAAATATGTGACACTGTTTATATAATTATTTAAGACCTTCTTGACCATATTTCGCAATAAATGATTTGATTTGATTTGAATTAAAAACATATTTAATTCCGTAAAGAATGTTTAATCGTAATAAAAAACATTAAAGATAATGTTGAAACTCCTTCCACTAAGTCGTAGTGGTATTTAGCAAATTTAGCAAAATAAACTTTTACTTTACTTTACTTTATTCCGAATCTTTTGGAACCTTTTACAATTTTATTCGTCTCAATGTAGACTCGAAACGTTTTATTGCCTTTGTTGTCCGTTTCATTCATTGTTTTACAATATCAAATGCATTATTATCAACCTCTCTTTTCATAGAGCAATATACCTACGTCATAAATATTTTTCTAAATTTTTTATGTAAACCGATTACGTAATTAAAAACTTTTGTGCGCGATGGTATTTTGAGAGAAAAAGTTACGTGGACACAGTGCGGAAGGCAAATGCCAACTGACTCCGCAATAGTGCGCTGGCAAGCGTGTGGCGCGCGACCATCCCGCCCCGCGCCTCACCCCGTACCGTCAAATGGACCCATAAAGCGACCATGGCGCAGCATGACAGCCAGCGTTCTTTTTACGTGACGCGAACTATACCTTAATATAGCAGTAAGTCAGAGAATATGTTTAAAAAGACAAAGTACCATTTATTTTTTAGGAGCGTGATCAAATGGTCGGTGAATTGGCTGACGCTCGCCGTCAGAACAAGAAAACCGCCGACAGTAAAGAAATGAAGAGTATTCGAGCTAGTATGGCGTCTGATGATGATTGCCGACACTCAGCCGACAGTTGCAGACACTCGGCCGACAGTTGCCGACACTCGGTCGATAGTTGCCGACACTCTGTTGACAGTGCGATTGTTGAACATGATGGATGTCAGGTAATTATTGCAACCTTTTAAGTGCAATTTGATCTATTATTCTTACTAAATGAGTTTTGATAATGTTAAACCACAATTTCGAAATATTCATAGAAAAAATCGCGTTCTTTTCGTAACTCCCATTTAGTTCGTAACTTCAAAACGCAGTAGGTTGCGGGTTCGATCCCCGCCGTGGGACAAATGTTTGTGTGATCTACAAATATTTGTCTGGGGTCTGGGTGTTTCTATGTATAATATGTATGTATTTACAAACAAAAAGTATATAATTAAGTAGTATATCAGTTATCTGGTTCCCATAGTACAAGCTTTGCTTAGTTTGGGGCTAGATGATGCTGTGTGAAATTGTCCAGCATTGTTTATTTATTATTATTTTATTACTAGCTACTGCGCTCGGCTTCGCTTGCGTGGTACCAACATTTTGAATAGCCTATATGATATTTCAGGTCTACGTTTATTCCAAGTTCATCCAAATCGGTTCTCTGGTTTAGGCGTGATTGAAACACAAACATACAAACATCTAAACAAACTTGCAAACTTTCAGCTTTATTGTATGAATGGGATTATTTATTAATATTTCCAGGACTTCGAGTATGACGTCATAGAAGTAGAGCTCTCAGCGTTATGTCCTGACGGAACACTGGGCTTTTCTTTGGCGGGAGGAAGAGACGAGCCATACTTCCCTCACGACACCAGTATCTACGTCACTGCGGTGACTCCCGGCTCGCCTGTTGATGGGAAGATCAAGTTAGTATTGATTATATGGATGATATTTTGATGACTGTATTACCACGTGGATATTCTCGGGGACTATTTCCTATAGAAATTGTATGAAAAATATGATTTTTTATACAAAATTAATTCTACTATTTGATAAGCTACAGGAAGTTTTCCTGATGGGAAACAGCGTCGATTGAGAACAACTTGTTTTATGACTAATTTAATTTTTCAGGGTTATCTTCTAAAACCTAAGAATGCGGATTCTTTTTTATTAAAAATAATCTAATTTTTCTAAAATCAAAATCTTCTAGCTACAAAAGACAAAGGCTTCAATGCTGCACAATTTCGCCACCTTGTATAATTGATTATTAACTATTAACTGACGACCAGGACTTGTCACAGACGTCATTTTAGGGTTCCGTACCCAAAGGATACAATGGGACATTATTACTAAGACTCGCCTTTCTGTCTGTCACCAGGCTGGATCTCATGAATCGTGATAGACAGTTGAAATTTAGGCAGATGATGTATTTCTGTTGCCTACAGTGTGTTGTCGTTACAGAGTATGGGACCGAGTGAGCGCGGCGTGCGGCGTGTGCGTGTGGGCCAGCGGGTCGGCCGCCGCAGCCGCACTCAGAGCCGCGCTGCTGCACTCGGCCGCCAGCCTGCGGCTGCAGCGCGCGCGGGCGCGGCGCGCCACCGTGCGCCTGCCCGACACCCGCGGCATCGCGCTGCAGCACGGTCCGTAACCATAAGGCTAGCCGTATGCTGACACGCAGCACACCATAGTACACCACAGTGCAGGGCAGGCCAGTTCACGCAGACGTGTGCCCTCTCCGCATGCTGCGACGCAACTGACATTCGCATCCTAGCTAGTGCAAGGAATGCTAATGAAATTGAAATTCTTTGAATGAAATTCTTTGAATAGTCTGGATGAAACAAGGCTCACAACGAACTAATTCAATTAGACGTTCTGTCATTGCAACAAATTTATAAAATATTGTTAATAAACCACGTCTCGATGTGCACGCGTCGCGCAGAATTCTGTGCCGGCACTACAACGAGACGCAGAGCAGGACAGACACATGTCTACGTCGCATGTGTCTGCGCCGCAGCGTACGTAGTTCAATGACGTTCCATGCTTTACAAAATCTGCTCTGCTCTGCCCTGCGTGGACCTGCGTCGCCTGCGTCTCAGCATACGCCAAACCTAATGCCGGCCACCCACGATCCAATCTACCGTCCAGTTTGCAGCGCTGCTAACTTGATCAAGTCGCCAGAACGAAGTTCTTTTTCGCTTGCCATGCACCCCCATCCCGATACACCGTCAAGTTTACTGGACGCCGCGTCTTGATCGTGAGTGGCCGGCATCACAGCGAGAGCCAAGCGACCCACTCTCCGTTCTTATCCCATCCGACCATTTAACTCGCCGTTACGTAATAAAGACGACCCCATTGCGTCGTAACATTAATTTTTGGTCACAAAGTTACTTAAAATTATGTCGCCGCGGCGAAACATGTGTCGACATCGCGTCGACAAGTGGGGAACAATCGTAACAATAATTTTTAGTCGCATTGTGTCGATTCCATGTCAAAACATCGCAACTTATTTGTGTCACTTTGCCATTCAATCGTTCCATTCTTCCAGTAGCTACGTAGCTACTGGAGCGCGAGCCAAGCGAACCACCATCGAATCGTCAGCTAATAATAAAGTCACAAATCCTCAAGACATTATCATAAACTTACAACCATTCTTCACGAAAAACTTCAAAATGCTAAACTAAATAACGGCGCGAGCTGTTATTTACCGAGGACAGTTTTGCTGACCTTAAATTTTTAGTATTGTTGATCGAAGGGGTGAATGAAGACCTCAGGAAAACTATTCTAGTATCTAAAACGATTTATCTTGTTTGCCACAGGTATATTCATCGGTAAGATAGCAAGCGGCAGTGCAGCCGCTAAAGAAAATAACATCTTCGTCGGCGATCGAGTTGTCAGCGTGAGTATACATGAAAATTTAACTTTGTCCTCTTTAAAATAAGGTCCATTACTTGATTTCCTTATAATTTGTGCTATATCAAATTGAGCTCTAACTTGTACAACATAAGAACTATTCTCCATAGCCGTGTTGGCCGAATGGGGTTGTGCCTCGACTTTCTATCCGAAGGTCGTGGGTTCGAATCCCGGACGTGCATCAATGGAATTTCGTTTCGTCAAATTTATATGCAAAATAACACGAGCTCATAAAGGTGAAAGAAAACATCGAGAGGAAACCCGCAGCTTAGTCAGCTCCACACGTATTGACGTTGTCTTTCCTGTGGACAAGCTGATTAAGCTGAGAGGATGGTTTAGGTGCTACAAGCCTACACTACAGTTTCCCGTTAAGTGTAGGCATAGGTTGCCTCCTGACGCTGTATAAATCATCTAATATAGATGTAAAGGCCTAAGTTTTTTTGTATTCTCCATAGATAAACAACAGATCGGTGGAAGGCATGAAGAGTGTGACAGAGGCGATGTCTCTTCTCAACGAGTGTCAATATGAAACTGCGTCTATAACCGTGCTTCGTGTGCTGTATCCTTGCAAGCAGTTTACCAACAGGTAATATATAAATAAACCCAACTATCAATATATTAAAAACTAGCTGCGCTCCCGCGGTTTGACCCACGGTCCCTCGGGATTTTTTAATTTATTCGAGATAAAAAGTAGCCTATGTCCTTCCCTGGGATACAACCTTTATCCATGTCAATTTTCAGCCTAATCTGTTCAGTGGTTTGGGCGTGAAAAGGTAACAAACAGATAGACAGAGTTACTTTCACATTTAGTATAGAAGTATGGATAAATAGATTTTTCTTGTGTGTGTTATGTGAAGACACGATAAATGTTCAAATGGTGACGTTTTGTCTTCAGTCCGCGTCAAGCAGGGTGAAGTTTTTGTCAGTGACGAGTTATATGACATCACAGCCAGATTTAAACATACATACATAAAATCACGCCGCTTTTCCTGATAGCTCAACTTTCAATTTCAATTTCAAGTTCTTTTATTGGCATGAATATCTTATTAACTAGTACATTACCAGTGTAAGTCCTAGAAATGTACGACTTTGACGGATAGGACCGTTTTTTAAGTATATTACGCTTCTTAAAACTCAGGTCACTGCGGCATTGCCACGCTGAATGGCAATGCTGATTCTTTGTGCCAAAAAATCGCCAGCTCTCGAATCACGCGACGCCCTGAAAGATTTTTGAAGACGCGATGGGCCTCGGAACCCCTCGGATTATAATGTTATTTATTTTAGTATACACTAGCTGACCCGCGCGACTTCGTATACGCATTTTTTCCCGCTTTTCTGTTGAAAATTTACCTGAATTTTCTTTGCTATAAACCTCACGGAGCCCGAGACCTTTCCAACGAATGCAAAACCGTGGAAATCGGTTCGTGCGTTCTGGAGTTATAACGTCAGGAAGGAAAACCCGACTTATTTTTATATAGCAGATTACATACGACCGAACCTGTTTACGTTTTGTACCATTGTTACTATGTTATGTTACTTAGCGCGTGCTTACACAATATTTACTAACTTAAAAACGATTTCAAATTCCTAAATTCTTTGAGACAATGCGAGATGCAGTCAGTTTATAAACACTGATAAGAAAACGAATGATTTTCGAAAACAACGTCAGATATTCTAGATTTGATGTATTAGTCGGACATAGTTGAAATGAGATAACGTGAGATAGGTTTTGTTTGGATAATATCTTATAGTCGGTCCATTTTAATAAGCCACATTTGACATTTCATCAAAATTTAACAACGTAACTTTGTACCGGCGGGCATAAAATACTACTATTTTATCGAAGTTAGTACTGCACAAATGCTTAACTTTTTTGAATTGCGGTTAAATAATTTATTGTCTTAACGACAAAAGAAGGTAATTTTATGATTTATTTCCTTATTACACCATCCAAACATATTATGTTTCACAACAATTTCTGTTTTCGAGAGAACTGAACGTTGTTACAATGTTGCGTCAGTAAACCCTTGTTCTCTTTTGACACTAGGTATGTTACCCAAAATAATCGAAATTTGTGAGTTAGAATCGAATGAAATGATTTCTCGTAAGGGAATATTTCACCTTTAATGATGATGATGGCACATTAAATACTTATGTTTTTTTTTAAATAAACTTATTTATCCCGAAAAACGTTACTAAATACCAAAAAGTACTTATGTAAAAGGACAACGGGAATATCGCATAAAAACTTTTTTTCTCTGTTTGACATGACAACTATAAACTTTTGAAAAATTTTTATCAAAATAAATAAGTAATTGGGTTGTGACGCAGTCTTGATCGTTGTGCAAATTGACTTTGCGTTCTTGGTGTGCTATTTTTTTCAGACCCGGTTTTTTTTAACTTATCTTACCTACTCTTAGTTTACGGTTTACCTGGCAATTTTAATTCATGTGAATGAATCGATACGGACTTCGAACATAATCGAAGTTTTTAAGAAGGTCACCTCACTAGAAAGCTCAAACTGACAAACGTCAAATGTGGCCTATTAAGTTGGACCGACTATAGTGGCTGTGATGTGTGAAACGATTTGTGCCAAGTTAATTTAAAATATGAAGTGAATAATATTTGAGTGTGGACAAAATTATAATGATCTCTAAATGTAATAATAAAACTAAAATCTGTTAGTTTTTATGTTAGTGTGTGTATCGTCGAAATTGGTTTTAATTACGATTTCTGTAAGTACCACTTGTAAAGGACACCTACAAATCCAAATTCAATTCTTTATTTCAAACAACTTTTTTTGGCCGTGTGTTTAAATTCCCATAGATTTCTTCAAAGATTTTAAATGATTTGAGAGAATGTCTAGCATAAGTAGTATCACGAATTCTGTCCGCTTTCACAAGCTTCGTCTAGCTTCTGAAAAACGAACCAACGCGATGTTTCACCAAAAAAATCAAAACCGGGTTTCTCTTTCGAATTTCGAATTAGAGGCAAAAATGGCGCAAATATTGGTTGAATATTAAAAGTCGAGTTATCTAAAACTACCTGCATTTTTACTCTACTTGGCTACTTTTATACTTTAAACTAGCTGCGCTCCCGCGGTGTAACCCGCGGTCCCTCGGGATTTTTTCGGGATAAAAAGTAGCCTATGTCCGTCCCTGGGATACAACCTTTATCCATGCCAATTTTCAGCCTAATCTGTTCAGTGGTTTGGGCGTGAAAAGGTAACAAACAGACAGACAGACAGACAGAGTTACTTTCACATTTATAATATTAGTATGGATTGTAACGTATCTATCTAAAGTTATTGTTATAAGTTACGCATAGCATACCATTTAAAGTTTTACATTAGTTTACTGACTACTACTTACTAAGTTGTTTTTATCTAAGGAAATACCTACGATCAGCCCTAAAACTTTGTATTAAATATAATCTCATGTAATTGAATTTGTAAATTCTTATGAGAAATAAATGCATCTTAAACCTGAATATTCGGTCAAATTCTTTCATACAAAGCACGTAGTTTGCATGATATCAATTGTGGGAGTACTGTACTTATATTTGTTTTATTGTAGGTTGTCGATGTACGGCCGCACTTACTCCGACGAGAAGAAAGTGAACATCTGCTCGCAGACCGACGAGTCCTGGTGTCAGTTCCTACAGCCACCGCCGGATAATAAAGTAAGTTTGATGTAGTTAATATTATATGATTCGGTTAGTGAGTAAAAAAAAATACACAGGGTCAAGACTGTATCCCCAAGGCGTGGTAGAGACATTCTCTCAGATCTTTTATGTATTCCAGATGCTTTGAAGATGTCTAAGGGGGCAGTCAGAGGCATGTCCAAATACATGTTTGATTGCCCACATCTTGCAGAATTACTGTGTGTTTGTCATATATCTTGCCACAGCAAAGCAACACTTTTATTTGGTAAACTGGCGTCAAGCTATTTAATCAGCATACATCCAAGTACAGTACGGCCGGCGGATCTAGACCGGCGTTAAGTTCGTCACAACGCTGCGCAGTCGTCACTTTTAGGGTCGAATAGGTGGTAAGACGCGGGGTAACCTGCGCACAGCGCAACTTCAGACCGGTCTAGATCCGCCGGCCGTACTGTACTAATGTCTAATTTTTACGAAACTAAGGGCTGGTTTCACCAAACTTTGTCTAACAGAGCGTTAGTAAATTGACATTCAAATTTAGTAAGAAAAATAACAACGGATCAAGATTTTAACAGACCGTTACGATTGTTTTGTGTTCAAAGGAAATCTTCATCAACAAGCTGTTAAATCTAATAGCTGCTCGGCGGCCGGTTAGCTCACTGACAGTTGACATCGTAGAAAATTAAAAATATGTCACAACAACGTCCAAAAGCATCTAAAAGTTCGCGCCGTAACCATAGCAACAGAAACAACGAAGTTTGAAGAAAAATTCCCTAACCGCGATTAACTAACCAGCTGTGAGATTGACTTTTGGTGAAACCAGCCCTTAGGCCGGTCCTTTGCCAAGCAAACCGTTACCTCCCGTCTCAAAAAAATGGCCGTTCTATAAGGTTTTGTAAAATTTATATGGGCAACACGTGCTCTTAAACGGTGAAAGAAAACATTGTGAGGAAACCAATTAGAATCCAGCAGTTATTGTCCAGCATTATTTATCAAATATGTATTTGGTCATGACTCTGACTGCCCCCCTTAGATATCTTCAATGGATCTGGAATACATAAAAAGATCTGAGATAATGTCTACCGCGCCTTGGGGATACAGTCGTGACCCTGTTTACGTTTTTTGTTCTATGAGGTCTAAGCTTTTTTGAATTGGATACATGAAAAAAAATATTCTGAGATAATATAATTTTCTCCTTACAGGTGCACATAGACCATGGTATGTCAGACTTTGACAGAAGATACGTTTACCACGTAGCTGCGGGTAGTCAGGGGAAAATCGCTCAAGAGAGAGGTAAGTTCATATTAAAATATACATATTTCTTACATTTTGTCGCTAATTTTATAATGATTAATTAATAAATAATTATCAGGTACTTGGGACATGATACGGGGTAAAATTGGAGCTGTGACTGGTCGCAGCAAGTCCAAGGATAAGCAGAATAAGGTAATATACAAATTACCTATTAAAAGGTAAAGGTTTAAAAGTAGTTCTTATAATTTTTCACATTAAGAAGCGCTTTGGGTCTAGCTTCAGCATTCAGTTGCTTAACGACCTTACAGTATGACGTGCCCCCCGAAGCATGGAAGCGCTAAATTATTGCCACTAGTGGTCACCCATCCACAATTCTGGTCGGGCAGAATCTCTGTTTGGAGAATCTAACAAGAATTACCTAAACAAGCTACACCATGAGCGCTTCAGTATAAATTTAAGTTAAGAATAAAATTTGATTAATGTCTTCGATCAACAATATTATAGATTAGCGTGACGTACAAAATCAAAGCTTAATTCTGTCCGCGTGACATAAAGTTTTAAGTTTAAACGAATTACACTCTTTGCGCCTAGTAATAAAGCCACAAATCCTCAAAACATTATCATAAACTTACGATCATTCATCACGAAAAACGTCATAATGCTAAACAAAATAACGGCTCGAGCTGTTATTTACACGCTGACCCTAAATCTATTGTTGATCGAAGATTAATGTATTGTATTTTTTTTTAGGTGCCAGAATCCGATGCGATTGCTGAACTGGATTCAGTTATCGACAGTTATCACGGAAAAACAAGTGAGTTATCCATATCTAGGACTTCCCCTGACTAACACCACTATCTTTTATCTGATGTCTTTGAACTAGTTATAATCGCTTATATTCGTTTATGAATAAAATATTATTTAGATTAAATGTTTTTATCAGATCTCTGATATCAAAATCTGAAATAAATACGATTTGATAACGTTCAGCCGAATTAGTTGATATGTTAGTCATTCTCAGTTCAGTCTTTAGGCCTTAAAATTAATGAAATATTATTGTAAATATATTACTTATTTCCAGTAAAAGAGACTAGCAGCGTATTGAAGCGCTCACGCCGAAAGAATAAAGAGCAAAGCGAACCCAAAAACGGCGGCACGTGGCCCAAAGCGCGCGCTAACTTCATCTTAGAAGAAAACTCCACCGGCACCATCGTACAACCCAGAAACCGGAAAGAAAGGCCCCCTCTATCCATCCTCCTCAGCCCCCCAACAAAACTACCCCCAGAACCACAAAGATCGAACACGAACCGCAATTCTAATCCCATCCCCTTAGGTCACGCCCCCCTCACACAGATGACGACCCCCGCCAGACACTCCGTCTACAAATCCATCGAGTCCTCACCAGCTATAGAACACTTCCCCAAACCAGCTCCCTTAGCTATCCACAATCCGTTCGCGTCTCCGAACAGCATGAACTTCGAGAAGATCCGGACGCTAGAAAAGGACAAGATATCCATCAGCGACTACTCCGAACACGATATAACCCCGAACAGGCTCAGTCTAGTCCTAAACCCGTCCGATGACTCGTTAGACTACCAACCTGTGACCCGATCTAGGACCAAAAGCCCTCACTCCTTAGACTTCATGGTCAACAAGGGACCGGCGTCTCTAGACTTTGTCACGCGAAAATCTCCGAGTTCGCTCGATCATTCTATGAAGAATCATCCAGGGAAGGATATCCTGGAACAGTATTACGCGACAAAAAAGTCGTCTTCACCCAAAACGGTGAACAAGTATCCTTCGGATAGCGACAGTTTCGGTCCGGACAGCTTGAACAGTAACGCGAACTATCCCATGACAGGGACGTTACCTTCTCAGTCGAGGCTGTCTGCCCAGTCACAGTACTACAGAGGTCCGTTCGTCAGTACGAACACACATTCAACTCGGTACCCACACCTCGCAAGCCCCACAAATATACCCCAGTCGCAATCCGGCGAGAGCATCGGAACCAGCTACGATATGCACTCGTTCACCTCTCATACACACAACATGTCTGATATCCAACCGGTGCCTCGGGTGAATCGCACGGGGGACTACGTACAGTACGAAGGAGGCACCTTTCCTAGGAAGAAGGAGAATCAGCGATTTCGGATCCCGTCAAACCCTAGTGTGACCTCTAAGAATTCCGCCGGGAAACTTAGCACGGGCTCCATCGAACGGAGTTCGGAGCGAAACTCTCCTATGCCGACGTTTCATGTAGAGGTCCTTAGTCCAGGCCAGGGGGCTAAGCAGCTGCAGCATAAGACTAGAAACTCGATGCCGGAGTACTGTGGACTCGGCTGGAACAAGCCTCTACCTGGCGAACTACGACGAGTTCATATCGACAAGAGCCAGCAACCTTTAGGCATCCAAATCTACTGCCCACCGAGCAGTGGGGGCGTTTTCGTATCCACAGTCAACGATAACTCTCTAGCCAGTCAGGTTGGTCTGCAAGTTGGTGACCAACTATTAGAAGTTTGCGGGATAAACATGCGTTCGGCGACATACACGCTAGCCGCTAGAGTGTTGCGTCAGATCGGCAACTCGATCACAATGCTGGTCCAATACAGCCCTGAGAAATACAAAGACGAGGTGGAAGTTCCTGGATCTTCATCCTCAGGTGAAAGCTCTCATGATGAAGAGGTTTCGTTATCTGGTTCTCCGACTCCTAGAAACTCGCCAGGTCCTCAGCAGTCGCTTAGAATGGAAGCTCCATCGACCGAAGTTGCGACGCTACGCCAATCTCAAGCGAGCAAAGACTTACCGAGATTTTTGCTGATAGAAATGAGGAATTGTTCCGATCTCGGTATAAGTTTAGTGGGCGGGAACGCTGTGGGGATCTACGTGCATAGTGTTCAGATTGAATCGCCTGCATATAACGCTGGTTTGAGGACGGGAGATCAGATTTTGGAGTATAACAATGTGGATCTGAGAAGAGCTACCGCTGAGCAGGCGGCTTTGGAGCTAGCCAAGCCTGCTGATAAGGTAAATTGATCTTTATTGAGTATAAAGAAAAGCTTTGCTCGATTTTGTTACTGATATTTTTTGCATCTTTGACCTTTATTGCTGTTGTTCTAAAGCTCAAATTCCTTTGTAGGTGAGCGTTCTAGTCCGACACGACTTGCAACAATACCACGAGATTAAAGACAAGCCTGGCGATGCGTTTTACGTGCGCGCGGGTTTCGATCGTTGTGCAAAAATCACCTCTATTGGAATGGACACTGTTGACGAATACTCTCTGTGGTTTAGGTAAGTTGATTTATTTCTTAACTTTAAGGTACAGTCACTACACATACTAGATGATGCATGTCAAATCATTGACCTATCATCGTCAGGGTTCAAGCCAAAGGAATCAAATGGTTTTATAGATCAAGGAATGATTCGATGCAAGATTCCGGATAAAAGAGGCTGGAACGGATGTCTTATACCCAGCAATGAGTGATACCGAAATGAGATGATCATTGATATAAGAAAACGGAGTAAAATATGGATTTAACACAAAATTTTGAATTCTCAGCACGGTTTTTGTATGACAGCTGTCAGTCTCTTCACACTCAAAAAAGACAAGCTGTCAACTGTAATATTTTGCAGGAAAGACGAGGTATTGTTCGTAGACAATACTCTATTCAACGGAGCGCCGGGGCTGTGGCGCGCCTGGCAACTCGACTGCAAGGGAGTCAAGCGACAGTGGGGCACTATACCTAGCAAATTCAAGTGAGTAAATCATATTTATGAACAGTTCCATACATTAATTTAGGATCTTATCTAGATGAAGAATACAATATCAAAGCTAAATATTGGCCGCGTGAACGTCTAACTCTACATATACATTTGTTTGATAGCGAATTGAGACAAGACTCCGGCCGTAAAATTGTTTTTTCGGACATTATTTTGACTCAATGTACATTGCAGCATTGTGAAGCGTGTTGAAGTAACTGTGTTTCAACTAAACAAAAAAATATATTAATGAATTCGTTTTTTCTAGGTGCGTCTGTGTCAGAATAATCTTACTTATATGTATATTATGCTATCTGTCTGAAGAGCATTCTAATTCGAAGGTTCCTTTTAATTTTTTACTGACTAAATTGTTGTAATTTTTTACGCTCTCATGAACTCACTTATTGTATAGTCGGTCCATTTTAATAAGCCACATTTGACATTTCATCAAAATTTAACAACGTAACTTTGTACCGGCGGGCATAAAATACTACTATTTTATCGAAGTTAGTACTGCACAATTGCTTAACTTTTTTCAATTGCGGTTAAATAATTTATTGTCTTAACGACAAAAGAAGGTAATTTTATGATTTATTTCCATATTACACCATCCAAACATATTATGTTTCACAACAATTTCTGTTTTCGAGAGAACTGAACGTTGTTACAATGTTGCGTCAGTAAACCCTTGTTCTATTTTGACACTAGGTATGTTACCCAAAATAATCGAAATTTGTGAGTTAGAATCGAATGAAATGATTTCTCGTAAGGGAATATTTCACCTTTAATGATGATGATGGCACATTAAATACTTATTGTTTTTTTTTTAAATAAACTTATTTATCCCGAAAAACGTTACTAAATACCAAAAAGTACTTATGTAAAAGGACAACGGGAATATCGCATAAAAACTTTTTTCTCTGTTTGACATGACAACTATAAACTTTTGAAATTTTTTTATCAAAATAAATAAGTAATGGGGTTGTGACGCAGTCTTGATCGTTGTGCAAATTGACTTTGCGTTCTTGGTGTGCAATTTTTTTCAGACCCGGTTTTTTTTAACTGATCTTACCTACTCTTAGGTTACGGTTTACCTGGCGATAAATTTTAATTCATGTGAATGAATCGATACGGACTTCGAACATAATCGAAGTTTTTAAGAAGGTCACCTCACTAGAAAGCTCAAACTGACAAACGTCAAATGTGGCCTATTAAGTTGGACCGACTATAGTGTCTTCTAGCAAACTTATATGGGACAAACTCAATATGTATCTATAAATCGTGCAGAGTCGAAGAAATCCTCCGTCGTTCAATGGGTACGCTCGACAACGAGGCAGCCCGTCGCGCGTCCACCACCGCGCGTCGTTCCTTCTTCCGCCGCAAGAAACATCGACACAGCAAGGAGTTAGCTTCCTTCTCCAATACTGAGCTGGGCTGTTGGAGCGACTCGGGGAATCTGGATGCGGAGCTTTTGGTGTCTTATCAGAGAGTTGAACGGCTGCATTGTGAGTATTTTGGATCTTAAAAGAATGCTTCTGTTTTGTTTATTGTTTACTTTCTGGAAGTATTTGTGAATGATAGAAAGTAGTTCTGTAATATTACTTTGATCTTTAAAATAGTACTAGTATAGGACTTTGGTAATGTATTTCTTATTCTTTTGCGATTTTGGATTTCACCTACCCGATGTAATTCCCCCAATCCACGGCAGAGGGAGATCTCACCTCGCTAATGTCGACGCCAACTGGTCCACATACCTTAGGGCCTTTCAGCCGACAGTTAATGTCGAATAGTTCTATAAAGGTTAGGTATGCTTGTAAACATCATAAGCGCGATCTAGGATTCAAATCGCGTCGGTAGCGCGCCAGCGCCATCTAGCGGTGAAGCTCTTAATTATGTAGGTTGCTGTAACTCTATTAGGATACCCTTGTAGTTCGGGCAATCGTAGTTAGAGGTCGCTACATCAATATCGCGAAGAACTAGTGCAGCAAACGTCTTATATTTGATATCATAATATGATAAAGAAAGTGCGTGCCAATTCACTATACAACAACTGTCAGAACTGCGCGCGAACTAACGACTGAAACTCGGATGCAGTCTCTAAAATTGATAGCGAGCGGTTTCACCCCGCGGAACTTCCTAGCGCGGCCACCCCGACTACATAGCGTATAGCTGCGCGACCTAATGTTCTTCGGTTCGGTACGCATACGCACCTCAAGGCCTTGTATAATGTATAATGACGTTGCAGACGGGCGCACCCGGCCCGTGGTAGTCCTGGGGCCGCTGTGGGAGTGCGTGGTGGCGCGGCTGGTGGGCGACTGGGCGCACGAGTTCGGCACCGTGCGGCACCAGCCGCTCGCCGTGGCGGGGGCTGCGCCCGCGCTGCAGCGGGGCACGCACCTGGAGCCCCGGCTGCGGCCCGACGCCGACCATCTGGACTGCATCCCGCTGCAGGCGATATGCGACCTTGCCGAGAAGGTAATACAGCACAGTGCGGCACCAGCCGCTCGCCGTGGCGGGGGCTGCGCCCGCGCTGCAGCGGGGCACGCACCTGGAGCCCCGGCTGCGGCCCGACGCCGACCATCTGGACTGCATCCCGCTGCAGGCGATATGCGACCTTGCCGAGAAGGTAATACAGCACAGTGCGGCACCAGCCGCTCGCCGTGGCGGGGGCTGCGCCCGCGCTGCAGCGGGGCACGCACCTGGAGCCCCGGCTGCGGCCCGACGCCGACCATCTGGACTGCATCCCGCTGCAGGCGATATGCGACCTTGCCGAGAAGGTAATACAGCACAGTGCGGCACCAGCCGCTCGCCGTGGCGGGGGCTGCGCCCGCGCTCCAGCGGGGCACGCATCTGGAGCCCCGGCTGCGGCCCGACGCCGACCATCTGGACTGCATCCCGCTGCAGGCGATATGCGACCTTGCCGAGAAGGTAATACAGCACAGTGCGGCACCAGCCGCTCGCCGTGGCGGGGGCTGCGCCCGCGCTCCAGCGGGGCACGCATCTGGAGCCCCGGCTGCGGCCCGACGCCGACCATCTGGACTGCATCCCGCTGCAGGCGATATGCGACCTTGCCGAGAAGGTAATACAGCACAGTGCGGCACCAGCCGCTCGCCGTGGCGGGGGCTGCGCCCGCGCTCCAGCGGGGCACGCATCTGGAGCCCCGGCTGCGGCCCGACGCCGACCATCTGGACTGCATCCCGCTGCAGGCGATATGCGACCTTGCCGAGAAGGTAATACAGCACAGTGCGGCACCAGCCGCTCGCCGTGGCGGGGGCTGCGCCCGCGCTCCAGCGGGGCACGCATCTGGAGCCCCGGCTGCGGCCCGACGCCGACCATCTGGACTGCATCCCGCTGCAGGCGATATGCGACCTTGCCGAGAAGGTAATACAGCACAGTGCGGCACCAGCCGCTCGCCGTGGCGGGGGCTGCGCCCGCGCTGCAGCGGGGCACGCACCTGGAGCCCCGGCTGCGGCCCGACGCCGACCATCTGGACTGCATCCCGCTGCAGGCGATATGCGACCTTGCCGAGAAGGTAATACAGCACAGTGCGGCACCAGCCGCTCGCCGTGGCGGGGGCTGCGCCCGCGCTGCAGCGGGGCACGCACCTGGAGCCCCGGCTGCGGCCCGACGCCGACCATCTGGACTGCATCCCGCTGCAGGCGATATGCGACCTTGCCGAGAAGGTAATACAGCACAGTGCGGCACCAGCCGCTCGCCGTGGCGGGGGCTGCGCCCGCGCTGCAGCGGGGCACGCACCTGGAGCCCCGGCTGCGGCCCGACGCCGACCATCTGGACTGCATCCCGCTGCAGGCGATATGCGACCTTGCCGAGAAGGTAATACAGCACAGTGCGGCACCAGCCGCTCGCCGTGGCGGGGGCTGCGCCCGCGCTGCAGCGGGGCACGCACCTGGAGCCCCGGCTGCGGCCCGACGCCGACCATCTGGACTGCATCCCGCTGCAGGCGATATGCGACCTTGCCGAGAAGGTAATACAGCACAGTGCGGCACCAGCCGCTCGCCGTGGCGGGGGCTGCGCCCGCGCTGCAGCGGGGCACGCACCTGGAGCCCCGGCTGCGGCCCGACGCCGACCATCTGGACTGCATCCCGCTGCAGGCGATATGCGACCTTGCCGAGAAGGTAATACAGCACAGTGCGGCACCAGCCGCTCGCCGTGGCGGGGGCTGCGCCCGCGCTCCAGCGGGGCACGCATCTGGAGCCCCGGCTGCGGCCCGACGCCGACCATCTGGACTGCATCCCGCTGCAGGCGATATGCGACCTTGCCGAGAAGGTAATACAGCACAGTGCGGCACCAGCCGCTCGCCGTGGCGGGGGCTGCGCCCGCGCTCCAGCGGGGCACGCATCTGGAGCCCCGGCTGCGGCCCGACGCCGACCATCTGGACTGCATCCCGCTGCAGGCGATATGCGACCTTGCCGAGAAGGTAATACAGCACAGTGCGGCACCAGCCGCTCGCCGTGGCGGGGGCTGCGCCCGCGCTCCAGCGGGGCACGCATCTGGAGCCCCGGCTGCGGCCCGACGCCGACCATCTGGACTGCATCCCGCTGCAGGCGATATGCGACCTTGCCGAGAAGGTAATACAGCACAGTGCGGCACCAGCCGCTCGCCGTGGCGGGGGCTGCGCCCGCGCTCCAGCGGGGCACGCATCTGGAGCCCCGGCTGCGGCCCGACGCCGACCATCTGGACTGCATCCCGCTGCAGGCGATATGCGACCTTGCCGAGAAGGTAATACAGCACAGTGCGGCACCAGCCGCTCGCCGTGGCGGGGGCTGCGCCCGCGCTCCAGCGGGGCACGCATCTGGAGCCCCGGCTGCGGCCCGACGCCGACCATCTGGACTGCATCCCGCTGCAGGCGATATGCGACCTTGCCGAGAAGGTAATACAGCACAGTGCGGCACCAGCCGCTCGCCGTGGCGGGGGCTGCGCCCGCGCTCCAGCGGGGCACGCATCTGGAGCCCCGGCTGCGGCCCGACGCCGACCATCTGGACTGCATCCCGCTGCAGGCGATATGCGACCTTGCCGAGAAGGTAATACAGCACAGTGCGGCACCAGCCGCTCGCCGTGGCGGGGGCTGCGCCCGCGCTCCAGCGGGGCACGCATCTGGAGCCCCGGCTGCGGCCCGACGCCGACCATCTGGACTGCATCCCGCTGCAGGCGATATGCGACCTTGCCGAGAAGGTAATACAGCACAGTGCGGCACCAGCCGCTCGCCGTGGCGGGGGCTGCGCCCGCGCTCCAGCGGGGCACGCATCTGGAGCCCCGGCTGCGGCCCGACGCCGACCATCTGGACTGCATCCCGCTGCAGGCGATATGCGACCTTGCCGAGAAGGTAATACAGCACAGTGCGGCACCAGCCGCTCGCCGTGGCGGGGGCTGCGCCCGCGCTCCAGCGGGGCACGCATCTGGAGCCCCGGCTGCGGCCCGACGCCGACCATCTGGACTGCATCCCGCTGCAGGCGATATGCGACCTTGCCGAGAAGGTAATACAGCACAGTGCGGCACCAGCCGCTCGCCGTGGCGGGGGCTGCGCCCGCGCTCCAGCGGGGCACGCATCTGGAGCCCCGGCTGCGGCCCGACGCCGACCATCTGGACTGCATCCCGCTGCAGGCGATATGCGACCTTGCCGAGAAGGTAATACAGCACAGTGCGGCACCAGCCGCTCGCCGTGGCGGGGGCTGCGCCCGCGCTCCAGCGGGGCACGCATCTGGAGCCCCGGCTGCGGCCCGACGCCGACCATCTGGACTGCATCCCGCTGCAGGCGATATGCGACCTTGCCGAGAAGGTAATACAGCACAGTGCGGCACCAGCCGCTCGCCGTGGCGGGGGCTGCGCCCGCGCTCCAGCGGGGCACGCATCTGGAGCCCCGGCTGCGGCCCGACGCCGACCATCTGGACTGCATCCCGCTGCAGGCGATATGCGACCTTGCCGAGAAGGTAATACAGCACAGTGCGGCACCAGCCGCTCGCCGTGGCGGGGGCTGCGCCCGCGCTCCAGCGGGGCACGCATCTGGAGCCCCGGCTGCGGCCCGACGCCGACCATCTGGACTGCATCCCGCTGCAGGCGATATGCGACCTTGCCGAGAAGGTAATACAGCACAGTGCGGCACCAGCCGCTCGCCGTGGCGGGGGCTGCGCCCGCGCTCCAGCGGGGCACGCACCTGGAGCCCCGGCTGCGGCCCGACGCCGACCATCTGGACTGCATCCCGCTGCAGGCGATATGCGACCTTGCCGAGAAGGTAATACAGCACAGTGCGGCACCAGCCGCTCGCCGTGGCGGGGGCTGCGCCCGCGCTGCAGCGGGGCACGCACCTGGAGCCCCGGCTGCGGCCCGACGCCGACCATCTGGACTGCATCCCGCTGCAGGCGATATGCGACCTTGCCGAGAAGGTAATACAGCAATGTGCCACCAGCCGCCCGAGGTGCCTCCTAAAAGCTGCGGTTCCGAAGTCAGCGAGTGCGGCGCGGCGGCGGCGCTTGGAGCGACGTAGGATTCACAAACCCGTAGGATTTTTATATGACTAAAATAACAAAAATCTCACAATTTTGCCAGTGTTGCCTCT
Source organism: Epirrhoe alternata (assembly GCA_963565295.1). NCBI lineage: Eukaryota > Metazoa > Arthropoda > Insecta > Lepidoptera > Geometridae > Epirrhoe > Epirrhoe alternata. The sequence goes on along the minus strand of OY751391.1, from coordinate 11,153,002 downwards.
ACTGAACAATCAAACCTTTTACCTACGTATTATTATTGCTTACCACATTACCATTCACATTACACTTTAGTTCCAATGATTGTTACTATATCGCAGTGGCGCTCGACCAAGCAAACGATCGCAAATACACAATCAGACAGGCGGCTGCACGTCTTTACTAGGCGACGATCGGTGTTAGACTGACTTATCCGCCGTCCTACCAGCAACTATTAAAAAGACTCCGTAGCAAAACTTGTATATGTTATTTTTCACCAGGGTATCCACTGCATCCTAGACATAAGTGTGGCGACGATAGAGAAGCTGCACAAACAACAGATCTACCCGATAGTGCTCTTTATCAAGTTCAAATCTTTCAAGCAAATCAAAGAAGTGAAAGACACGAGATATCCGGCAGATAAGGTGTCGGCTAAGGCCGCGAAGGAGATGTATGAACATGGACTGAAAGTCGAGAACGAGTACAGAAATTATATCTCAGGTAAGTTGATTTAAACTTGTTTAATTGTCATTCTATTTGAATAAGTATTTCTTTCAAGATTAAGAAATATTTGATTGTCTTTCGAAGCAGTCATTAACAATCATTTCACATGGCTTATCGCGAAATTATGTGTCTTTGTAAATATGTATTTATTTTTATAACTTTGTCAAAACGAACAATGTGACGCGATATGAAGCTCATGTACACAACCTAAGGTAAACTGTAAAACATATTTCAGCTGAGATCCCAGCGGGGGTAAACATAGCGTACATGTGCACTCAAATCAAAGAGGCCGTGGAAGAGGAACAGAACAAGACCCTATGGGTCCCCTCCGTGCAGGCCTGACCCCTGCCCCCCGCGCCGCCGCGCCCCCGCCCCCGACACAAGTCCGTCACATTCTGCACACATTGCGACGACAACACTTACTCCTCAGACGTCGACGTACGCTACTACTCAGACCCAGGACGCGAGAACACCCCGAAAAAGAAAAAGGAACCCACCACCGCGTCCACCGACAGCGACCTCAAATACTACTCCGAACCTGACGCGAAAAACTACTTCGAAATCGACTACGAGTTCCTCAAGGAGCTGCGGAAAATCGCGCGGAATAACTGCCCGAAATGCAAGAGGAAGAGATCAAGGAAGAGTGTTGAAACCGGAGCTAGGAGCAAACGGCCGCAGCGGACCAGGCTGAAGGAGAATTTCGTATTCTGCAACGGAAGATATCATAGCGATAAAGAACACTGCCAGCTATGCTGCAGAGTCTGCAACAGATCTACCGACACTCTAGACTCGCTCGACGAAGATCAGTACTCCCTCGTATCGCACAGCTACAGTCAGCCAGCCAAACCCAGCTCAAACTCCCGATCTATTACACGATCCAGATCGAAATCCATCCGTGATAGGAAAAGTTCGATTCAATCTAATAAATCGGTGTCGTTCCTAGAGTCGAGCAATGACGAATCGAAGGACGAGCCGAATTACACTGCGAAGAGTTTCACGAATGATTTGAAAAAGTTTCTCTTGAAACCGTCGACGCCTAAACTCAGTTTACGGGACAAATTCATGATTAGTTTGAAGCAAGAGTTCGATAAGAAAAAGTCGCCGAAACTCAAAGCTATAAAAGGCTTGTGGAAATCATACTAACTTTATTCCTTTTGCCTTATGTTTTCTGTTTAGACTTTTACTCAATGCAGACAAAATTATTGACTGAAAAGTAACAAGATATTATAAACCTTATGTACAATGTAACAAGATATAGAATGATCGAGGGCTCGAGCAGTCTCGCGCGGTCGAGCTATCAAACGGATCTAAATCTTGTAACATTGTTCATAAGGTTTATAATGTCTTGTTAGATCTCGTCGCGTCGCTGCAAATTCAGTCTCCATTGAGCCTTTCAGAAACAAGTTCTTTTGAGAGACATTTTAACTTGAATCGCCATACGTTTGTTTCCACTGTTTTGGGTGCCAATTTCTTCAGATTATCTTCTCTTATCAAATTGGGATTTTTCATGTTTGAAAAATATAGACGCATTACGTTGGCATCTGAAATAGTACTTTAATATGATTACTTGGTGCTTTTGATTTTATCATTATAATGCACACACTATGCATTTTATCTTGACGTTTGATATCCCTTAGATTTCTATCAAATGGAATTATTTTATGAAACCTCTGTCCTTATCTAAGTCTTAGATATTTCGGTTTGTTGGATATTTTTTCACTCTTCTTTTCGTAGATTGATGTGTCACTTGTCATTCGTCGATATATAATGTACAAAATTAAATTGTAATGACGTAAGTGTTCAGGATTGGTCTAAAATATATAAATCAAGGTTTAGGTGCTAGCGGAAAGCATATACAACTTTATACATTGTCTTGTAAATAAATTCTTCAGTGAAAGTTTTATGTATTACATAAAGCAATAGAAAAGTTTGTTAAATATTTATCGTACATGTGTTTTTAATGTCTGTTGTGTAATTTTGACCTACACAATGTTCTTAGACCTTATTCATAATACGTTTCATTCTAAGCTAAGTTTTGTCTTGGTCCGCAGTCAGTAATTTTTAGGGTTCTGTACCCAAAGGGTAAAACAGGAACGGAACGGAACTCTTAGTGCGCGAGTCCGACTCGCACTTGGCAGGTTTTTTATCCAAGGTTTATTATGAAACTGTTATGAATAAGGATTCAATGCACCTATAACAATATACATCTATATAACACGATCGAAAACATTCGAATTGACGCACTAAAATTATATTCTTGACCACAAATTGTACCTAATATTTAAACTTGGCGTACCTAGCTGTCATTCATTATTTGATCCACGTCATGCAAAACTTAGTTTTTACACCCTATATCTGTAATCTTTAGCTCTCTGAAGTTGGTGCACTAAACCATTGAGCGGGTTTGCGCATGTAGTTTAACGCGTGTGTAGAGTATGCGAGATAGAACGATGCAGTAAACATAAGCAAGTGAGCGAGATAGCTATACAACGCTGTCTTTGTCCAATGGGTTCTGCATAGCACTTAAGAAAGCCAAAGATCCGTTGTGTTGTGACTCCTGTTCTAGAGTTGGACGACTTTAATAGTTGGGGTAATAACTAGAAAATTGAATTACTAACCGGCTTACCATAGAACGTGACATAAAGTTATTCCGGAGTGTATACTGTCAAAATGTATGGTTATTCTTGATTTATTCGGTGGAATAACTTTATGTCACGTTCTATGGTAAGCCGGTAAATGTAAACAAAAATTTACAAAAAATAGGTGTGCTGGTAGATGTGAAAACTTGATCGGTTCTAAACTTGACAAATAACTGTCGGTGAGCAGTCACGTGACTTGCACGTGACCTTTTCGAGGCGAATCCAATAATTTTTTCTCATCTCAAAACTGCCAAACGCGCCTAAAGAAGTTTTCACTTCAATAATTTGGATCAAATATTGAAATTGACAGTACCTTATTAAGTATTAGACGTTTTTGATAGATATTTAGGCACAAATATAACAATATTAGTAAATTGTATACGGGCTATAGCGTGTGATTGTGCGGAATAGTGTCGTCTCGTTCTATCCTATTAGAATAGAAGGAGATAGTATTAGTGACGCTTTTGTCAGTTCGGAGGTGATTGGCCTATCATAAACTAGTAGCATTATCTAGTGCATGTGTACTGAATAATAGTTTAACGTTTTCAATAATCATAGTGTCGTAGGGATCACTAGCTAACGAATTATACTCTCATTATGTTGTGTTTTTAGATGTTTATACCAGTACCTACTGTAGATTATATCGATTTTATAGAATTTACAATTTGAATGGTTTATTAGGGTAGGTCAGTTACGTATCATACTAGATTGAAAAGTCTCTTGTCTTTCTTCAGTATGTTATAATGGTGTACCAAGATGTATCGTGCCCAACTTCACTTGAGAATTAATGCCTGAAGAAACGAATGGTCGGTACATACAATACAAAATCCGTAAGTTCTTATGAGTCAGTGGCCAGCTCTGGTGATGGAGTTTTTAAGGCCGCCTTAAGGCCTCCGTCATGCTTTAACGGCTTAAATAGCTGGGACCGTTTAACGTGCCCGAAGCACGGAAGCGTTCAGATGAAATTGCCACTGGCGGTCACCCATCCACATACAGAACGTTTCAAACGGTTAATTTAGAATACAAGTAATGACATTTAATTTTGTATTTGAGTATAATGAGTCAAATATTAAGTAGAGTGCTTTCACAAAAGCTGGCACGCGGAATTTCTTGGAACTAACAAAAAACCTATGAGAACTTATACACGTAGATGCTAGCGCCGCTCTGAAGGGACTTCTTTTGTGAAATGGACAATTAAATATCCGTTGTTTATAGAAATGTCGATGGTCTAAAGAAAATAAAATATAGGTAATTAGTAGATGTGTAGTATTAAAAAACTTGAATTTAATCTATGATCAATATCTTAGCAATATTATCTCAAATGACTTTTGTTAAGGACTGACCTTAGCTCGTGTTTTAAAAATTTCGAGAATTTTTGAAAATGACGCATTTTTTGGTGAGATTGAAATAGCATTCAGCCTTATGTTGTAGATCAAATATTGGGATATTACAGTTTTATTCATTCTTAAAAATGTTTAATTCTTAAAGGATTGATAAAAAATTACAGAGCTTTGGTATTTAGTGCGTAGAATGTTTTATCAACTAAATAGAGCTAATATCCACATAGCCAAACCCTGCTATTCATAAGTCTTAATTAACTTAAGCGTGAGCTTAGCCTCGGTTTTGTATCTCCAAACAAAAGGGACATTAAACATCGCCCACTCTTATGCTTAAGTTAAACCAGCCTTCTGAATACTACTTTAAGCGTGCCAAACTACACAACGAGAGAATTACAGTTCCATATTTCAGCATACACATATTTTTCTATATTATTACTAATAATAATCTATATACAATCTTAGCTAAAGAGTTATACAAACGTAGAAAAGGTTATACTTTTATTCTTGAAAGAAACCGTAGACGGATTCTAACTTGTCTTTGCAATTTCCTCAGCTTGGCTACAAAAACTTTTTACTTGTTACTCTCACGTTAAAGAAAAGAAACCGCAACAGAGTATATCTTACCAACATTGAGATTTTTGAAATGCTGTATGCACTTTTTAAGAAAGAAGCCTGAAGGATTACGGGACCTCTTCAATAAGCTTCCAGCTATTCTAAGCGTCCTGAAAACAGTCTAAAACAAATCTTGGCAACACCGTTTTAGCTATAACCCACAACGCCTCTTGGCTACAATACCTCTATTGTTTTATGTGCAAATTTTCTAGCTATCATCAGAATATCGATCTCATTGGTTTTTAGTTATGATGAGGCTTGACAAGAGTTGTTTTATCAAGAATATTGCGAACACGATTAATTATTACGAGTTTAGTTAATTGACCTGGTCTACTGTATCATAGTATCAGTACAGGGTAGCGATTCAGAGTTCAGCGGAATGCATTCGGTTCGGAATAGCTCAGCTGTTCAACCGACCGCAACCAATCACAGTGCAAGAAACGTCAGTTTGGGATCAATAGTCATGATGACAGTAACCAATTTACGCCAAAATATTTAACTGGTCTAATAAAATAGGATTCCAGGATTGAGAAAAATGCATTTAGTGTCCGAATTACGTCGAGATTATTAAATTATTTAATAAAATATATCTACAAAATACAACAATCCGCTATGATAGCTGTACACCAATCAGACGTCATTACTCAATATAATAGACCAAAACTGCACCTTTTGTTTCCTTTGAGGTGTGCATGCACGTAGTTTTTGCTGGTCGCAGTGGTGAGCTGTGACGTAATAACAGCCGCCATGACAGCGACGAGCGTTTTGGTGTGAATTTCAAATTTCAATTTGATTTTTATGTTTGAAAACCTTTTTTTTTTTACTGAAATATGATATTTTTTTCACTTAACAAATCATTCTGAACAACATAGAACAGATTTTGAAAAATTGACATCATACCTATTCCTGCGCTGTGATTGGTTGAGGTCGGTTGAACAGCCTGTTCCGAACCGAATGCGTTCCGCTGAACTCTGTATCGCTACCCAGGTCTATCAGAAGTCACTTCGCTGTACTGTGCGACCGACATCGTGCTTTGAAAAGTGGATCTATCCTTGAGTCTTGTATCCAGTTGAGTACGCTCAGAAGATTGAACAACTCTGACTGAGCGCGCTCAGGCGTTTCTTGAGAGGTCTCGCCTGAGTCGACTCAAGTGGATGCAAAACTTATAATCTACATTATTGTTTTGACGGCTTGAATAAATTTTAATCCTTTTTTGTTGAGACCATTATTTTAATGTTGATTCGTACAATGTTATCAGATAACCCAGTTTAAGTTTGTTATGATATTGGACGTTTTTTGCTTTGAAGCGTGGTCCATGTAATGTTAATCAATTCGTTTTTAAGCATCATGTACGTCAATGTTTTACATGATAGCCACACTATTTAGCATTACATAATTATGGACCTGGCTTAATTTTATCTTAATAATTTCGCTAGATGATAAATAGTTACCAATATTTTGTAAATTCAGCAAATAAGCATTGCACAAACAAATTCAGTTCAATTATTATAAGATTTTTTACAAGCGAAAACTAATCATTTAAGTTTATAGTTTAATTTGATCTGATATTAAATTTAAGTTGCAAATCGGTTGCTAATATGTTTAATGTTTTACATAATTGTAATATATAGATTTGTGAAATGTATTTTAAAATTGACAATAAATAAATCAGTATTTAAATTATTAAACTTTTTACATGTGTAATATCAATTTCTTGTTTTGGAGATATTTTTATATTATCTGTTGAAGTTTGACTTTCTGTATTTGTATTTAGTATTATTTTTATTGTTTTGTTAATTTATAAGTGTCCAATGTATAATATATGGCCAAGTAGGTTTATTGTCTATGAAATATTTCAACGAATTGTTTACAATTTAGAACGAAGCAATAATTCAATATACGAGATATACCTAGTACGAACTGATTTTTTATTTTGCAGTCTCATAACATAACATTATATAACATGAATGCCTCGAGCTATTGGCCATAGTACGGTCAGAGTCACCAACTGGTAAAAGTGCTTTGTACTGCAAGGGGGTTACCAATTGGTGACGCTGACTGTACCTTTAACTAGTTCAATTTTCAATTTGCCAAATAACATACAAAAAGTTGTTCTTACCTACAAGTAAAAAGTTTATGTACTTTTATGCTCATTATGAATACTTTCGATGTTCATTAATCAATCAATAAAAAATCTGAAACCAGTTTTTACTTTCGATATGTCATGGTAATGGTCTAGGTGAGAAATTGAGGTTAATCACAATTAATTAGTTAAAGATCTCATGGTACTTGATCTGCAAAACGCGGACCTCGTCACTAATAGGTTCGCTCTACAAAACTAGAAGCGACATCCTGTAGGTTTATATCTACATACGTCTCTTTTTCTTGGCAGTTTTGCAACGTCCATAAACTCTTGAATTAAATGTAGGTACTTACAAGAAAATTTATTTTGAAAGGAGTGAGTTCTGATATGACGAGTGATAGAGGGAAATGGAAGAAAGAAACATGTTGTGCCGACCCCACTTAGTGGGATAAGGGCAGGAAGAAGAAGACTTACAAGAAAATTTATTTTCATTTTCTCCTAAGTTTTTTGGAAATTTTGTAACACTGACATTGGTCTTATTCCTTTAGTGAACTAGAAACACCAAATAAGAAACTTCACGAGATTATTGGACTTTTTCTCTGCTTTTAAGATTTTGTTTTCAAACGACTGTTGAAGCTTTAAAAAAAAAAAAAAAAACAGGGTCACGACTGTATCCCCGAGGCGCTGTAGACGTTCTCTCAGATCTTTTTATATTCCAGATCCTTCGAAGATGTCTAAGGGGGTAGTCAGAGGCATGTACAAATACATATTTGATACATGCCCACATCTTGCAGAAGCTTTTAACCTGACTGCTAATGTTGATGTTTAGTATAAACTGATTACCATTTTGTCAATCTTATTAGAGAAAGTGCACTAGTGTAGCATAGAAAACAAACCCACGAAAGTGAACTAGCTACCTTGTTTCTTAGTTTTTTTACTTATTGCAGTTCAAGTTCTTTTATGTCTCGATCGCAAAGAGAACGTCAGTCGCTTACCGACACTGATCATGCGCACACAGCGCAAAAATGGCCGGCGCAAAAACGCGGGAATACCAACTCGGTAAAGCAAACTAAACAAAGTATTCTGTACCAAAGAATTTTGCTCAATTATAATAATGAAAGATGCGCGCAGACGCACTTGTTATATTAGTGGTTATGGCATGGTGTGATGGTGCAAATGTGAATAAGTTCAGGAGGAAGACTCCTGGAGATTTGCAGAACAGGATCATCCAGGAGCAGAGGAATGAGACCGGAAGAGGATTGCTACTTCGGGGTAAGTTCTTGTACATTCTCTCGTTGGGTTCTATTGGTTCATATGTGTATGTTTTTTACAATAAATACAATAAAGAGTTTTTCATTCATTCATTCAGTCATTCTTTTACTTAATCATCAACAACTTAAATAATCTAGGTTCAACATTTCGAGGATGTCATCATTTCCATTTCTTCATTGAGACCATTCCAATTTAAAAAAGGATTAAGGTAAGCCTTACACGTGAATAAATAAATACCCAAATAATTTATTCTCTGGTATCTCATAACATTTTCTCTGAACTGCAATAACTGCTAAACTCGTAGATACAATCAACCTACGTTTAATCCGCACTTATCTTAAACGGCTCTCGATAAAACCTGGATGAAACATTGCTATAACTTCGTTCTCGACAGTCACTCCTTTCTTACTCATCTCAGCGGTATTTATCCATTGCTGGGTAAAAGCATCTTTTATGTATTACCTACTACGACTGATAAAACGGATTGTGGTCTCCTCATTCATTATTTCTCGACAAAATCATCCATATCATCAGGGACTTTATAAAAAAGTTACCTTGTTGTGTTTGGGTCAGCATTGAAATTGGAAAAATTTTGTAGGTACTCTACCTACTCGCTAGTAGGTACCTATAGGGTATCTAGGCACTGACCTAGCGACACTTAGGAATCTTGAAGCTTGAAAGACCGGAATGATGGCTTTTAATTTTAGCACTTGGGCTAGGTCTGTGTTACAACTAAGTGGGTAAGGTCAATATCAATTAATTTCCATACGCACACACCCGTAAGACCTGCTTCGATTACCCGCAAACCTGAGGAAAAAAGAGCGTCATTACCTAGACAAGGCCCTTACTAATAAAGTTGCCATAAAGTTATGTCATGCATAAACTAAAAAATTGGTTAGGTATTCATAGGCTATGCATGACATAACTTTATGTCAAATTTAGTACCGAAGGGCCTATGGGTGAATGCATTAGAAAACCTATTAGGTAATTTACCAACAAATTATTCAGCACGGCTAGAATTCGAACCCACGACTCGGCGATCGAAAGTTGAGTTAGGTAATATAGACACACAGCCAATAAGGCTCTCACGGGCATCATGAAACTGCTGAAAAAAGTGAGAAGTTATCTATAACCTACTACTCACCTACACTTTAACTGAGTTTGCTATCTCCTGCACCCATAATCTTCGAAGGCGCATCTGCGTTCCAATTACATTCAATTTCAATGTATCGCATGCAAGACCCGACATAATGGGCACTAGGTACTTATTTTCTAAATTATTATGTTGGCAGTTGGATGGTCATGGTACAGTCAGAGTGTGAAAGTGGTTCCGGCGAATGAGAAGATAAGGTATGGTCCATGATACGAAGGAAGAATGTCATATAAGTAGGAAAGGTACGAATTTGTCATAGAAAAGTTGGATGGTTTGTCTGGATGATGAAACGAGTATGAATGAATCGGTTTGAGATGACGACCGAAGGTGTCGGAAAAAGAAGAAGTAAGAAATTATAACTTTTAGATAGATAGATAGATAGATAGAAGCTTTATTTGCCAACACACAGACACAGGTACATTACACATACAGAGAACAGGTACAAAAAAGAAAAATACAAAAGTAGGTAAAAAAGTAGGTTTAGGTCTTCCATTTCCTGCAATCTTTACAATAACTCAACAGCACTAGGATCTTCTGGTCTAGTATTATAATGTCACTTTCTCAACACAAAAAAGTCAAAGTCACTACGAAACCTGCTGTGCAAGTATACAAGCAACACGCTACATCCCGCGGTCATACAAGTCACATTTATGCCGAAAACAAAACAGGTGCTATCCAAGTAGACATTGCATTCAAATTTTTGGTCAAGTTCTCGGTAGTTGATTAAAAACCGGTCAATTTATAAAGTTCTTGATTGAAAGGTGTATACTTCCATGGTAACACCATTACTACTAATTCAGGAACTAATAATTAAGGTAGGTACTAATTCAGGATCTATAAAATTATATCAATTCAGCAGTGGGTGAAGTTAGGCTGTGGATGATGACGATGATGAATTCAGGATCAGATTATAGAATTCTCAGTAGAATGCATATAGATGTGATCGTCAGGGACTGTGTTTTCCTCCTTGGACCAATATACCTTGAAGCGGCTACATACGTCCACACCGCCCTAAAATCAGAGGCAATATCGGGGATGTGTGGGGGAGCACCCTAGATCGCCTCGTGTGTAGGCAAATCGTAATCGTTTATGCCTACACACGAGCGAGAATTAGCCGATTTCGCCCCCCCCCCCCCCCCATATTGTCTCTAATTTGAGGGCCGTGTGTAGCCGCTTTTAGTAATAAGGTCCCGTTGGCAACTAATAGGACAGAACCCTAAAAGTGCCGGTCGTTTTGTTAGCATTGAAGTCTGCCCTGGATGTAAATACTCATTACGTCATGCCAGGGGCTGAAGGTTAGACACAGTCAGAGTGCTTTAGCGTATTACGAAACAGTGTGTTTAATGGGTGTTTTTTTCTGGTTGGTTTTCTCATGGTTGGTATCCATTACCTAAAGGCGTTGGTTTTTTAAATCTAGCAGCCTAACTTTCCTTAATACCTAGAGCTTGATAACTCACCTTTATCTCTCGAAGTTCTTTAGACTAGTGGTTCTGTGAGAACATAGACCTCGCGACCAAAATTGAAATTTAGGTGCTTTGTATTTTCCCATAGGCTAACTTATGCCTATGTAAACTTTTAAGTAAAACAGACTAATAATTTTTAGTGATTGCTCGCGTTCCTTAGTCTGATTGGTATAGGTACATAGGTGGGTACAAATTTTACGAAAAAAACGTCCTTTATAACGCTAAAACAAACATCCAGCCGCTTTCCCCCCTTTCACCGCCCCCTTTTGGATTTTTTTTTCATAACAACTTGTGTAGAATGAAGTCCACAATATGCCTTTTAAATTTGACTTAAATCTGTCCATAAATAACGCTACAACAAACTTCCCCCCTTTTCCCCCCCATTTTCGCTCCAATCAAAAATCGCAATCGTCAATCGTTTTTTAATAAGTCAAGGAACCTGTGTGCAAAATCGGTTGAAAAATGCGACCTGTAGGCGATTACTGACAGACGGACGGACGGACGGACGGACAGAAGGACAAAATCATTTTTGGCCAATCTCGAAACTGAGACGCTTCGCTCGCTTCGCTCGCTCGGTCAATTATATATAAAGAAAGCACTCTTATTAAATAAGAAAAGAAAACATTAATTTGTCCAAGACCACTTTTGAAAAATTTGTTCCTCGTTAAACCATAATAGTTTTTACCAGACCAAGTTATGAAGATTAGCGCAGAAACACAAAAACACATCTAAACATGCATACAAAATAATGATTTGCATAAAATGATGCTCCGGTGCCTATTCTGAAAACACTGGTCAAATTACAATCATCGGCCGTTGCTATGGCACCTATGTAACGTTGGAAGGCTTTTCGTGGTTCTCACCGGAAGTGTTAGGTACTTTTGAAGTTTACTTTTTAAAATTACGTAAATTACTAATTCATACTCTTTTCTTTATAAAATGATGTTGGGATTCCTTGATGGATTGGACAGCATATGTTTTTTTTTATAAAACAGTGACTTAGGTAACTACTTGCCTTTTCATCTTGCGTCGGGTGCTTGTGCGAGTGAAGCAGTAAACTGAAATAATCAGCTTTCTTTGCTGACCGTACATAAGTACATAATAATAACAAATTATGGCACTCATTGACGGCCGGCGCTGGCCACCGACAATTTAATTTCACCGTTCGTCTGACGTCAGGCTTTACATTTTTTATCGCAAGTGAATCAACTCGGCTGTTCCCGTTTGTAAACTTGTAATACATTGTTGTATACAACCTAAGTTAATACGAGAGAGAATGTCTAATGTCTTTGAGATAACACAAAGTAAGTAGAGACCTACAGTAGGTCTCTGTGTTGTGCTTATTTGCAATCGCCTTGTCAATGCGCACATCACGGCGCACATACATAAAATGACGCTTGCACTACACACTTTATATTGTTGAAAAAATCCGTCAAATCGCACAATTTTCGTAAATCATATTTTGATTATCTACCATACAGTTTCTTCTGTTATGTATTAATTAACCTACTGATACTTTTACTGATAAAACATCAAATAATTCATAGTTAATCACCGTTTTATTCATGTCCGGGCATAAGAACATCAAAATTCTGTTTATGGTAAATAATAAATTAAGATTAATTTTCCGCATACTTTTTAATTAGAAGAAATTATGCCACGAACCAAGCCACTCACCGTAGGTGATTCTTGTTTTGCCGTTCTTCTAGTTTCGTTTTCACAATAACCACTTGTCAGATGTTATCTCCTAGGACGTGCTATCGAGGTTAATTCTTTCTGAAACAGTGTAGTCGAGCTGTGGTTTGAAGTGAGATTTGAAGCGGAACTCACAAAGGTTTCTTAACAAGTTGAAGAAGATTAAACTGTAGGTACTTATGAGTTTGTCTCATAAAGAAAATTGTGCTTTGTCTTATGAATTGACTTACTACTAGGCATTTTCAGTACGTCTCATGGATCTATCCGTGTTTTTGGAACGAGTGCTCTGGATTGGATAGGTATGTTCATGATACGATCATTTATTCAGGCGGCGTTTGGCATATTTGCAATCGCCATGTCAATGCGCACATTTGCATAAAATGCGCGCTCGTGGTCGTGCTTGCTTAGTCGTTCTTGATGGATCGTCGAAGTTAAGCAACGTTCTAAACGGTCTGTAAGTGGATGGGTGACCGCCAGTGGCATTTTCATCTGAGCGCTTCCGTGCTTCGGAGGGCACGTTAAATTGTCGGTCCCGGCTATTTAAGTCGTTAAGCCATGACGGAGGCCTTAAGGCGGCCTAAAAACTCCGTCACCAGAGTTGGCCACTGACTCATACGAACTTACTTACTTTTTACTTTTAGTACCTAAACCTACTTTCAATAGGTAGGTATAGGTACTTAACTACTTACCCGTGGTACACCGGACCACGGGAAAAATTTTTTGCTCGTATACTACCAGCCTATATTTGTTTGTAAAGCCCAAGTTGTTGAAATTCCTATACTTTTCTTGCAGACAAATTTCTAATAAAAAGCACATATCTCTTCATTATATTTGAGGTGTATGCAGCATTGTGAAGTAATCAATTGGATCGATCTATCTATCTATCACCTAAAAGGCTCCAACATAGGAATATCGCATCGGTGGCTCGAATTATATCAACAAGCAGTTTATTATGAGTTCGTGGAAGTTCTGTAACTTGGCTTTGACCTGGACTGGTCCATATCGGGTGATCTCTATCATACTCTATTTTAATATACCTAACTATACCTTTACTATCTATCGTCTAGGTTGTGAATGTTTTATGTTAGGTCGTCTAGATTCTAGACGACCTAACATAAAACGAGGTTACGATCTTAGATTACTTATTTATAAATAGGACCTACTTAGAGGAAGGGGGGGTAATTTGGAATACCATTTTGTTTTAGGCCTGTGTTTTTTTTTCTGTAGTGTTTCAGGATATAAAACCTTTATTAAATGAAAGCTACATCTATAACCTACTAATCTGCAAGCTATCAAAAATATCTGAACATTGCTACTAGGTAAAGTTTTAAGTTCACCGCAAAATGGCTGAATTCGGTTTTCGACATTTAGTGCAGGTATTTTGGAATAGAGGTATTCCAAATTATATGCACTATGCTTAACTTGGTTATATAGATACTATTACGCCAATGTTTTAGAATAAAATGTAAGATATACAAATACAAATGATATCCTAAATCAATACCTAGAGCAATACAATAAAATTGGTTCATAACTTGACTGAAGGTAATTTGGAATCCCAATTAGGTATGCCAAATTACCTGCAGTGAGTTTGAGGTTTCACTAAAGTATCTAAGTGAGTCTACAAATAATATAATATTCTATAAATAATAGGCATATAGACGTAAAACAGTATAATCTCTCTTTAAATCAAATCAATCTAATCAGTTTTATAAATCACATAAATAAATTATTTGCAATACCTACACATCACAAACATAGGATTTACAATAGGCACATTTTTAGTTTAATCAATCAATTATATGGATTATTTGCAAAACACATCACAAAAATAGGATCTACCTTCATAGTCGCCACATTCACAGTGCACCCAAATCCCACACATTAAGAATCAATATCTACTGACTGGATACCAACAGATGTCTTGCAAACAAAAATGATGGTGATTTGGCATATTCCAAATTACCATCACCTCGGGTACCTATTCCAAATTAGCAACAAGATGTGGTCAGACATAACCTTGCATCATTTAGTTATATTTATACAAACTACTGAAATCAAAGTCAATATGCAAAATTTATGATTCATTTTACAGTATACATAAAGCTAAACTGTATAAACATAACAAATTGTCAAGATCGAAGCGGGTTAATTACGTAACTCAAAAATTTTCAATGACACTCCTTCACAATTGAGTCTCTGATCGCCATCTAGGAAGTTCGGCTTACGAACGGTGTGAACATATCGACAGGTGGCGTCAATCTCCATTGCTTTACTACCATTAAACCTAGATTGCACAACTAGTTTCTGTGAAACCTTACTATTCCAAATTACCTGCAGTATTCCAAATTACCCCCCCTTCCTCTACTGATTTCAATTCAGAGAAAATTAAACTTCACAGTTTTCAACTATGAAATCACTTAAAAACAAATAAATAAAGTTATTTCAGTGTACCTAAGTAAAACTAAACTAAAAAAATTGCCGTTTACGAAACTAATAAGTACTTGCGTGAGGATATACCTACCTACTTACAAGGTCGCAATAAGTAAGTAGGTGTTTTATTAACCCAACCAATCAAGAAGACTGTTACCTATGTCGTGCATGAATTCATTCAACTACACTTATTCTTGTTAGTATTTTCTGAAAGGCTTGCCTCACCTTGACCTTACCATTCGCTTATCATAATGTGTATCAGCGACTCGATTTTGAGACGCCCACAGATTCGATCACAGTTGGATGGGTAGCTAAAATAATAAATAGTAGGTACCTACCTAGGTACCTTGCTACATGTTTTTTAACTTTTCGGAAATCACTCCTTGTGCTCATGTTATTAAAAAAGAAACAACAAAAACTTACTACTTAGAATCTGTTTCGTCTAACTGTCTGTTGAGACCACTATCTCACAATAAGTTGTTTGAAAATGTACCTACTAATGCTATGAGAAAACCTATTTCAAATTCGATTAACTTCAGAACTCGGTACGCGATCCAGACTTGCACCTAGCCAGTTTTATTTAACAACATCCCATTGAGATCTGTCCTAAAACTTCATCAACTTACCTACACGAACTTCGGGCTTTTCAAGTGAGGATCACGCACAATGCGCGTATTGGGCTTTTAAATCGGAACTCATATTTAGGTTTCGAGGGCCGCCATACAAGGGCATCGATAAAACGCATGTTCGTAAACCAACTTCGTCCTGTCAAATAAATAAGAATTATTTAATCGCTATACACTTTCCTTTACTTTTTGGGATGTGAAAATATTTAATAACGAACGCTTGAATGGGAGTGGCTTGCTACTTGCAACCTGTCATCAAATTTCAGAGCGTGGGTTAGAGGTTAAACTAGGAAAAAACTTGAATAACCTCAGTTCAAGCCAGAGCCAGAGGTTTACCAAACTAACTTCTGATTGTAGGTATACCTACCAACGCATGTGCAAAATGTGTACCTATCTCTACTACCCCATTGAGATGGGGCCGCACTTCTCAGAAGTCGTAAATAAGAAATGCGTGTTTCGGGAAGGTAAGTACCTACATGTAAATAATATAACGAAGGTAGCAATTATCTAAATAACAGCGATGAGCAATTTGGGCCGGATGTAATTAGTATGTCTCGGAATGAAATAATGAGCAGCAATGTAACAATAGTATATTATAACAGAAACTATTTTAGGATTTAGCGGAATAATTTGTACAATAGATTTAGATATTTAACGTGCATTTACACGATGTAATTTTTCGTACAATTTCCCGCCTATTGATAGTGCGTGCGGACGAACGTCGAGCTAATAACTATGACAACTCGCATACGATGTGCATTTACAAGTGAAAAATTGTCAAACTTGATATCTTATGGGTTGAAATCGCATCGTGTAAATGCACCTTAGTACCTAATTATTTTGGGAATAGTAGGTATAGGTACTTACATAGATTTTTGTGATTCCAATCGTGTTACAATTCTAGAAGTAAGTAAGTTCGTATGAGTCAGTGGCCAACTCTGGTGACGGAGTTTTTAGGCCGCCTTAAGGTCTCCGTCATGGCTTAACGACTTAAAATAGCCGGGACCGACAATTTAACGTGCCCTCCGAAGCACGGAAGCGCTCAGATGAAAATGCCACTGGCGGTCACCCATCCACGTACAGACCGTTTAGAACGTTGCTTAACTTCGACGATCTATCAAGAACGACTAAGCAAGCACGACCACGAGCGCTTCTAGCGCTTCTAGTAGTGTAGTGTACCTACATTGGTAACTACACTTTACCTAAATAGATGTAAACAAAGACGAGACGAGACAACGCATATCTGGAAAAGTCAATCTGTTTGAGTGCGAAACATTCCCCGTGGGATCGAAGTTGCTGAGACGATACGAATACAGCAAATGGCCTATACTCTGGCACTTGCCAGACTTACTTCAAGCTAAATCATGGTCTCGTTGCCTAATGGAAATCGGTAACCGCAGCCTATAGGCGCCTTAGTACTAATATGCAATCACAGTTATCAATACTACTAATATATATACTAATGTAAATGTGAAAGTAACTCTGTCTGTCTGTCTGTCTATCGGTCTGTTTGTTACCTTTTCACGCCCAAACCACTGAACAGATTAGGCTGAAAATTGGCATGGATAAAGGTTGTATCCCAGGGACGGACATAGGCTACTTTTTATCCCGAAAAAATCTCGAGGGACCGCGGGTTACACCGCGGGAGCGCAGCTAGTAAACAATATAGGCATTCCACTACGTAAAGCCTTCCGACGCTGCGATTAGATTTCAAGGCCTAAATTTTGGTAAGTGTTATTATACTTGTAGCAATTATTTTCTAAATTGAAAGACGTTAGAGATTATTCAATGTTGTCATTAATTTCGGCAATGTTTCTGGGGCATCTAGACGTCTAGACGTTGTTGAATTGAGGCCATGTTTATTCCATTGTTCTTGTTCATATGAAATTTTGGTACTGTTTGTAGTTATAATTACCTACAATACTTAGGTGCATTTACACGATGCGACTTCAATCCATACGATATCGTATCGCACGGCATTCACGTGTAAACGCTCATCGTATGCGATTTGTCATAGTTAGCGCGACGCTTGTCTGCACGTTCAATGGGCGGGGCTTAGCAAATCGTACGAAAAATCGCATCGTGTAAATGTACCTTTAATCGGAATTGCATTCCAGTGTAAGTTCGCCGGTTTAAGGTGCCATATACTGACTCTAATACATCGGATTAGATGGTTTGGAGAAGTGCCACAATTGACAGAAAGTAATGGAAATGCTTACAGTAGGCTTTTCCATGAGAAATACTAAACTCAAAGACATCACAAATGAACTTTTAAAAAAAAATTATGTAAGTAGTTCAGGATAGCGCTTATACGAATATACAGGTGGACTTTTGAGACGGGGCAGTAAGGGCAGGAATCTACCTTAAGACCCCTCTCAGACTACAGACTTTCTATCGGCCGATAGTTGAGACGTACTTTATAATACTTCTCCATACTCATTACGAGCCGAAGTATATTTCGTCTCAACTATCGGCCGATAGAAAGTCTGCAGTCTGCGAGGGGTCTAACCGTTATTGATACAGGAAAAAGTTCGTAAGAGACCTTCACATCAAAAAAAAATAGGTCGTTTGTTGACAAAAAAATTGCTAGTTAGAAACTATATCATTTATTACCTTTATAAGGTGCCAGATAACAGCCACTGACTGTAATGCAGAGCACGTGTCAGCAATTTGTTCTTGTTTGTTTGTTACGTGCATGTGCACATTGAGTCACTCTGCATCTAGATAGACTTAGAATATATCTAGACTAGCGTGATTTTATGATACCTAACATATTTCATGGCGTGTACTCTCTTAAGAGAGTGCGAGATTCTGGCGGAACAAATGCTTGCATGTGCTGCAGGTACCGTAGTTTCTGATACCTCAGGAAACCCTTGGGATCAGGACTATCACCATCATTGGCAGTTTAAATTATAGCCCACTGCTGGACCTAAGCCTCCTTCCTTAACCTGATCACACACTGTTCCGCGCAGAACTCGCCGCATTCACTTTTCGATACAAAAAATGTTGATGACGTCAGAAAGTGCGACGTCAGCAGCAGTTTCTCTATTGAATTGACAGTTCGCGTTCGGGCGGCTGGACTGTGCGACCACCCGCCATTGACATGCCTGGCCTATTTGAGGAAGGCCTCAAACACCACTCCAACTAGCGCTGTGGAGTTCTCATCCAGGTCTTTCCCTCCTTTGATGCAAACATCTAGTCCACCCCCAGACTGGTCTATGCAGCAAATTTTGGGTATAAATATTAGATTTATAAAAAGAGTAACTAAGTAAACAATAATATAGGCTTATTCAGATCTGTATGTACTCCAAAGTATGTTCAGATTTAAAGGGTTTAATGAAATGGAAATCCTTAATTTGTTCTCTTCGGAACCCTGTAAGTGGTTTTTACGGTTTATCAATTTGTTTTGGTCGGCTGATCTTTTAAAGTGCCTAATCCCCTTTCATGGAGTGAATTGCTGAAGTTTATGTGAATTTTTGCTACCCTATCTCGTAATAAACCAATATGATGAAATTGAGATGAGATGAAAGAGATTCTTGACCTTTTAAAAGTATTTGGACTTGGTAAAAAGATGAGGTATTTAGTTCGTCCGAAGGCTTTATCATAGCGGAAACTTTATTAACAACTAAGAAATCCTTTGGCGACCCCTGGTAGCGCAGTGGGTGAAGGCCCGCCTGCGTTGCACAAGGTGGCGGGTTCGATCCCCGTAATGGGACCAATGTTTGTATGATCTTTAAATATTAGTCTCGGGTCTGGGTGTTTTCTATGTAGGTATAATAATGTATTTGCAAACAAAAAGTATATGAGTAGTAGGTATATCAGTCATGTAGTACCCATAACACAAGCTCTGCTTCCTTCGGGGCTAGATGCTGCTGTGTGAAGAGTCTAGCATTATTTATTTATTTATAATCTTGGTTGGAAGTGTACTTTCCACGATACATTCTTGCAAGGTCAGAAGCACTGGAACGATGCATAACACTTTCATTGCGATGTCACACATTGTGAACATGTAGTTGCTGGTGCGTCGCCGATGCAGCGGACGTCAGTAGTCGGAGTATGACTATCTGATCAAAGTTAAAAAGCATTTATTCTATAGGTAGGAGCGCTGGAATCACTTAGAATAGTCTTAAAACAAATACTCCTGTTCTTGCGCGACCAATACCGTGAAGAATCAGGGCAACAAACATGGTTTGGGGCCATTCTTTTAGGTGATATCCATCTTAAAACTAAAAGTCAAGCTCCAGTTCGGATCTTTCCTAAGTAATTAAGTTTGGATGCGTCAGTGGGCAATTCTGGTGACGGAGTTTTTATGCCGCCTTATGGCCTCCGTCATGGCTTAGTGACTAAATAGTCGGAACCGACAATTTAATGTAGGTGACCGGTAAGGTGCCTATTAACTCTCTTCTTAAAAACAGCAGAGTCGTAGCTCAGCGGAAATATAGACGCCTTAGCGTTATGCTACCATTAAGTAAGAAAAACCCGAACCAACCTAAAGTCAACCATTTAATAGATCCCCGTTTAGCAAACTGTGGAACTATGAAAACAGAATACCTCTCTTTAAATATCACAATCTACTATTCTTAAAGGTGCATTTACACGATGCGGTTGCAACACACACTATATCGTGTCGCACGGCAATTTTTCACGTGTAAACGCTCATCGTATGCGATTTGTCATAGATAGCGCGACACTTGTCGGCACGTTCAATGGGTGGGGCTCTGCAAATCGTACGAAAAATTGCATCGTGTAAATGCACCTTTACATGAAAATAGAAAAGCACAAGTTTTGAAGAAGGAACACTATAAGACCACCAGTGTCGGTCTACCACCTGTCTGAGCTTTACGACAACAATAAACTGCGTAAAATACGGCATAAAACCGGTGCCGTAACAAAAACAAGTCCAACAAGTTATGTGGGATGCCCGAAGGATGCCAAACTGGGCTATGGGGTGAACCGGTGATAGCTATAGGTATGTTTACTGGGAACTGGAGAATACCTTTTGCTGGTAAGGCGATGTAGCTTTTAAGGCTTGTAATCGGCCATGAGAGGTAAGGTACTACAAAGTGTGCATGTTTTTACATTTTTGAATGAGCAGTAAACTTTTGGATGGTATAAAATAGTCATTCATTATATACAAATTAGGTAAAAGTTCGTTGTAGATGATGATAATGGGGTTTCTATGAAACCCCGATACTTTTTCCAGGAGGATGACATTATGACTTTTAACGAATACCTACCAGTGAGCTTATCTCAAAATTGCCTTCTTGAAAGTGTAGATTTTATGCAAACTAAACCTTGCATGGGCATCTGATAAACTTTAATCTTCTAAACACTTACCTAAATCAAAAAGCTGTCTGCTAAGCTTTTCTTGTTCAGTCGCTCTTTCCTGGTTTTGTCTAAAAATATCGGTCAAAGATAGTTTTAACTACGACTATTGTGTTGTGGACAATGGCGGGCCACTAAAATATGACTCATGTCTATAATGCTACGGCCACATTGTTGCGAGGGTTCGAGCCGTTTGTTTTGACAAAACCCCTGGTTCGATCAATGACGAGCTTAGTGCGAAGATTCGTGTACAATAAAACTTCGATACACGGCGAAATACTTACATTTACTGGCCACATTGTTGAAAATAACGTTGCGACAATGATAACTTTGTTGTGTTGGATAGATGGGTCATCTGGTCCTACTGAATAAATGCTTTTTGACTTTTTCTTTGCACTTCAGCTTAAATTATTTCGATGACAAAGTTATAGACTTAACGAAGAAATCGTAGGACCTTCTTGAAAAACCTAAGTACCCGACCGACGTCTCCCTAAACAAAAGTGCGCGCGAAGTTTAGTCAACCGCATGAAATTGTCGCAATAAAATCCTTTGATGTGCGGCAATTTACCGACAGCGCGAACTCAGTTCCAACTTCCAGATCGTTTATATGTTGCGCGATAAGACGAATTGCGGGAATCGCAGGCGTTTCGTCTTACTCAAGTCTTCGTCTGAAAGAAAGAATGAAAATGAGAGAGAGGCCAGAGGAACATAAGCTATTGCGATTTTCATCTTCACACCTGACTCAATTGAAGTTCTCCATGGCGTAACATCTGCCCTCCGAAGCAAAGAAGATGCTCAATCATAACTGTCACTAGAGGTCACTCATCCATTTTCTGACCGCGCAGAAAGCTTCGAAGATTTATCAAGAACAACTTAACAAAAGCTGCGCCGATTATGCGAGTATTTCAAGTGATCCCCTCTGAATAAGTGCTTTCTGACTTCGAGTTTGTAGTGTGGCTGCAGCACAACACTAAACCGCTTTGGTCTCACGTATCGGCAGGTATTTGACTCAGCTCGTTCCGAGTAAATTCCGCACACGACCATAAGGAGATAAGTGCGGTACTGGTTACTTTTCCTCGTGCGCTACTGTGAAACCTTTTGACTCATACGTCGAAGATACAACTCATTGTACCTAATTGTCATAAGCATTCGATCAGATACCTTTTGGTACTTACTATAAGCCTAGCGGTGTGATGGACTGTTTCATTGTCAGAAAAAGGCTCATCAAAGAAAATAAATTGAAGTAGCGATATGGACTGTTCTATTGTGGGACAAAGTCACGTCGAAATCCTTGAAACAAAACTTGTTTATTGCCCTAGTTCGTCGCAAAGGAGCACGAACAGACGAACAGAATCCCCTAGTTATCTCTTTAGACTACTTACTCTAGCGATTCACGCTTGGGCATAAATATTGCAAGTGTCATGTTTGAGACTTGGTCACATTTTACAGAGGTGCCTAGATAGATAGATAGATAGATAGATAAAAAATTTATTTGGGAAAACACACACACAGACGAACATAACTAGGTACACTGACACAGCAAGAAAAAAAAAAACAAAATGAATTAGATCTAGGTAGGTACTACAATAAAAAAAAAACTTATTCTATTCTATACTACACACAATACAAAAAAAAAATAGTAATAAAATATATTAAACAAACAAAAAAAAACACTACAAAAAAAGAAAATAATGAGACAGGTGAAGGACGTCTGTGTTGGTGCAGTCCAAAAAGGAACAGTCTCAGCTTTGTGCCGGGGAGGTACAGAGCAACGCTGGTTTTCAGACTGCTCCTAGTTGGGTGACATCACGTTCTTTAAAAAAAGACAGTTAAAAAGAAGAGCTGTTAGTTCATAAATATTTAAATAATTACAGAATAAGATAAGATGAATTATATAATATATTAAGTAATGTATAATAAACTTGGATAATTTAGATTTAGCCTAGGTACTTATTCCATTTTGTCAGGTTGCAAGCCCATCGCCTAGGTGCTATAATACGTTTCACAGTATGACCGCGGTTCGCCCCACATCCACTACTAGGTAATCAACATTGATTGGGCGAGTAACTTTCCGAGATCTAATCAGATGCTTAGCCGCTAGATAATGATTGGGTTAGCTGGCTTGAGGTTAGACGCCTCGTCGACAAACAAGACTGTTCCTTATGTTATTGGCACGCCATTGTGATCGTTATCGTCAAATGCAATAAAGAATAGGATTTTGTTTCAAAAATATATTTGTTAAATTGGGAAACAGTAGTCAGAGACATGTCCAAATACACATTTAGATCATGCCCATATTCTTCAGAAGATAGTTTATCAACGTCGCAGGTTGCAAACCCTACAACTCGTTATAAACGCAACATTTCCGATATGAAAAATCCATTGATGCTCTGCCAGGATTCCAACCTACGACTTTTGGATTGTTGAAGATACCTTTTTTTTTTTTTTTAATTTATTTAAGGGTTTTGTCGCTTAGCGACCACATCACCCAATTGAAGATACCTAGAGCCTACTATCTCACATGGCCGACCCACTCGTCTCAATCCAAATCCACAGATAAGGATTCATGTATCTAACAAGTTTCAGTGCAAATAGTTTTTATTTACGGGCGGGTTAGGATTCGCCCTAAGAAACTGGCTATTTGTAGTTATCTAAGATTGGACCATTCAGATCCACCGCGTTATTTACCCCGATAAGTTTACGTTCCGTAACTTTGGCGTAACACAGGGGCCTTACTCTCAAGCGAATATTCATCGAAATTGTATAAATCAATTGTGCTTCTTTAGCTTATTTTTCATCCAAAGGTTGCCTGGAAGATATTACTTTCAGTGATAAGGCCGCCCATTGAACTTGTAATTGTTTTAAATGTTTTGTTTTTGCTAAAGTGTTCATTCATTCATTTCATCATCCAAAATTTCGCTGATTATTTTTCCGACCCAAATATCGACCAATAGAATTGCACCAAATAAATGTTTATTCTATTCTATTCTATTCTATTCTATTCTATTCTATTCTATTCTATTCTATTCTATTCTATTCTATTCTATTCTATTCTATTCTATTCTATTCTATTCTATTCTATTCTATTCACCATTCGACGTCACGTGGTACAACCTACATGGTATTATACTGATAATTTTTTGAAAATTTTCTCTGGTAGTTGCTACATATAAAAAACAAAACATGATCCAGTCAAATTAACCACACGTCAAACTGACAGGTTGAATTCAATTGTGAAAATTGGAGATTTTGCATGAAAATGAAATTAACTGTACATTTCGTCTCATGGTGCAATTCTATTGGCCGACATTTGGGACGGAAAAATAATCCCCCGAATACCACACGAGCTTCAAAATTATCTGGTATTTCCCTCAAGGTTCCCTGCAAACAAATAAAATCGTCAAGTTTTTCAGGAAAAATCACTGATTTTTTAACCTGAAAAACTTGACTCCTTCATTTGTTTGCAACGAACCTATCGGGAAATACCCGATAATTTTGAAGCTCTTGTGGTATTATAAGTGAATATTCGAAGGTTTCCTATGGTTTTTGACTTCAAGGTCCAATTTATCGGTTCGGAATATTTTGTCCTAGGATGTACAGATCGGTTGATAAGATCAACCTATAAAAGGTTGATCCTATCAACCGAATACAATGTAGCTTGTAGTAGGACACATCCGAATCATCATCTTCTTGCCCTTGTCCAACTCTATGTGGGGTCGGCACAACATGTATTCCTCTTCCATTTCCCTCTATCAGCCGTCATCTCAGCACTCACTACTTTCTTACTCATATCATCTTTCACACAATCCATCCATCTCATCTTCGGCCTACCTTTACTCGTATGTCCATCCACATTCATACCAAGTACTCTTCTGGTCACGTGACATTCTTCACTCCACATGCCCATACCAAGACAATGAGGAAATGTCCGAATATTTAGCGAAATTTCGGATTCATCGCTTGAGAATAAGGATCCACGTGGGATACGGTCCGTACACAGAACAAAAGTGGTTATTGGATTCTGCTGTAATGAGATAAGTTTTACCTTAGTATCACAAAGGAGAATGGGCATTCCCGCCCAAATCAAAAAACTATCGCCCGCAGAGTAGGCGTATGGTGGAATGGGTAGACCTTCAAAAACACTCCATTTCATTGTATGACAGCTAAAAAATCCATCCTACAGAAATCGAGATATTTGCAGTTAAAGGTGGTGACTTTTAACATCATCTTTTTTAACTTACAGCCTTCCCGCAGATAAGCCACTATGGGCAATCGATATAACTTTAGAAGCACTACATTTCATTGTATGACAGCAAAAAAATCCATCCTGCAGAAATCGAGATATTTGCATTTAAAGGTGGTGACTTTTACCATCATGTTTTTGACTTACAGCCTTCCCGCAGACAAGCCACTATGGGCATTCGATAGAACTTTAGAAGCACTACATTTCATTGTATGACAGCTAAAAAATCCATCCTGCAGAAGTCAAGATATTTGCAGTTAAAGGTGGTGACTTTTACCATCATGTTTTTAGACTTACAGCTAAGGCTAAGGCTAAGGCTAAGGCTAAGGCTAAGGCTAGTGCCGATAGTGGCGATAGTTGCCGATAGAGGCGATAGTTGCCGATAGTGGCGATAGTTGCTAGTGGCGATAGTTGCCGATAGTAGCGATAGTTGTTAGTAGCGATAGTTGCCGATAGTGGCGATAGTTGCCGATAGTGGCGATAGTTGCCGATAGTGGCGATAGTTGCCGATAGTGGCGATAGTTGCCGATAGTGGCGATAGTTGCCGATAGTGGCGATAGTTGCCGATAGCAGCGATAGTTGCCTATAGCAGCGATAGTTGCCGATAGTGGCGATAGTTGCCGATAGTGGCGATAGTTGCCGATAGTGGCGATAGTTGCCGATAGTGGCGATAGTTGCCGATAGTGGCGATAGTTGCCGATAGTGGCGATAGTTGCCGATAGTGGCGATAGTTGCCACTAGTGGCGATAGTTCCGATAGTGGCGATAGTTGCCGATAGTGGCGATAGTTGCCGATAGTGGCGATAGTTGCCGATAGTGGCGATAGTTGCCGATAGTGGCGATAGTTGCCGATAGTAGCGATAGTTGCCGATAGTGGCGATAGTTGCCGATAGAGGCGATAGTTGCCTATAGCAGCGATAGTTGCCGATAGTGGCGATAGTTGCCGATAGTGGCGATAGTTGCTAGTGGCGATAGTTGCCGATAGTGGCGATAACTATCGCCACTAGCAACTGCTAGTGGCGATAGTTGCTAGTGGCGATAGTTGCCGATAGTGGCGATAGTTGCTGGTTTCCTCACGATGTTTTCTTTCACCGTTTAGAGCACGTGTTAAAGTGCATGTACATTTGACGAAACGCAATAGTACATTGTACCACAAGAGAGCAAAATTCGTTTTTGTTGCGAGTGCTGAGTTTGAATCTCGAACAAACGAAGGATTCTATGTTAGAATCCTGAGTGAAGTGAGAGATTCAAAAGCATAAGCAACAAAATATTTTGCTCTCGTGTGATACATACAACTTTTCACCTTACTAGCGAAAAAATACAAGATGTAAGGAAAACCGTGGCAGATGGAGGAACACCATAAATAAACGAATTCTTGCACGGAGTCACGACCCTCAACTGTGAGGCAACGGTCGAGGAGGAGGAAGGAAAACCAATTCCCGCACTTTTTTTTGCCCCTCAAGCAAGTGGCAGGCTAAAGTCCAACAACCAGAGCACCTTGGCCGCCGCCGCCTCGCCGGGCGCACGCTGCGGCCTGTAATATTGCATTCTCATTGGTTGCTTGCATCATTCTAAATTCAAATCACTTTTCCTCATAATGTGAGCAAAGTAGAGTTTTGCTCACTGTTTTAACGCGGCAAAAGCGCCCTTTTTGAGCTAGTGAGGTGAAAAATCCATTTTTGCACGGCCGGGGTTCTTCATTTCTTCGCAATCTACTAATTTCTCGTTTCTCGTGCACGAGATATCTCACGTCGCGCACGCTAGCCGGGCTGGAGTGCTTTTAGTTATGCTATAGTAGCTTATCTGCGGGAAGGCTATAAGTCAAAAAACATGATGGTAAAAGTCACCACATTTAACTGCAAATATCTCGATTTCTGCAGGATGGATTTTTTCGCTGTCATACAATGAAATGTAGTGCTTTTAAAGTTCTATCGAATGCTCATAGTGGCTTGTCTGCGGGAAGCCTGTAAGTCAAAAAACATGATGGTAAAAGTCACCACCTTTAACTGCAAATATCTCGACTTCTGCAGGATGGATTTTTTAGTTGTCATACAATGAAATGTAGTGCTTCTAAAGTTCTATCGAATGCCCATAGTGGCTTGTCTGCGGGAAGCCTGTAAGTCAAAAAACATGATGGTAAAAGTCACCACCTTTAACTGCAAATATCTCGACTTCTGCAGGATGGATTTTTTAGTTGTCATACAATGAAATGTAGTGCTTCTAAAGTTCTATCGAATGCCTATAGTGGCTTGTCAGCGGGAAGCCTGTAAGTCAAAAACATGATGGTAAAAGTCACCACCTTTAACTGCAAATATCTCGATTTCTGCAGGATGGATTTTTTTGCTGTCATACAATCAAATGTAGTGTTTTAGAAGGTCTACCCATTCCACTATACGTCCACTCTGCGGGCGATCGTTTTTTGACTTGGGCGGCGCTTCATACATGCCTGCCCGTTCTCCTTTATCAGTATTTGTCCGTCTTATTTATATTGTCATGGAGTTTGTTTGTCCCTACAAAGTATCTACAATGAAACCTAATAAATGAAAGTTTGTCTGTATTTGTTTGTTTGTTACTCCTTCGTGCTCAAACAGTAGTAAGGATTTTGATGTAATTTGTCATGAAGTTAGCTGGATTAACTAGGATCAACACACTTATTTTCCCGAAAAGTATTAACGTGGGGTGGGATTAATCGTTGCACGTTGTTTTGATAATCGTAGTGCTCTTATTTTCTGTAAGTCAGAATCGAAAATTTTGGTAAGACTTTTTATTTTATAACGAAATTTTGAAGCCACTGAAGGGTAGTCAAAAATCCGACATAGTAAAATACTACTTAGACCCCTCGCAGACTTTCTATCGGCCGATAGTTGAGGCGGGCTATGCTGTGCCCCGAATCCCAGGTTTCAAAAACCGGCCAAGTGCGAGTCAGCCTCGCGCACGAAGGGTAGGTTCCGTACCATCTATAAAATGGCAAAAAAATCACGTTTGTTGTATGGGAGCTCCTTAAATATTTATTTTATTCTATTTTATAGTATTTGTTGCTATAGCGGCAAAATACATCATCTGTGAAAAACTATCACGGCTTATGAGATACAGCCTGGTGACATACGGATAGACAGACGGACGTACAGCGGAGTCTTAGTAATAGGGTCCCGTTTTACCCTTTGGGTTCGGAACCCTAAAAAATATGTTATTTGACAATGTTTATAGGCATTTTACAAACATAGTTGTAAATATGAAAGTGTTTGAAGAAAACAAAGCTTACATCGTCGAAAACCTCTTGTGCCCTTATAGGTCCTTCACGCGCTTCACGCTTCACGAAGAGCTCGTGGTCGTGCTTGCTTAGTCGTTCTTGATAGATCGTCGAAACGGTTTGTTTGTGGATGGGCCGTCAGTGGCATTTTAAACGTGACACGTTAATTGTCGGTCCCGGCTATTTAAGTGGTTAAGCCATGACGAAGGCCTTAAGGCGGCCTAAAAACTCAGTCACCAGAGTTGGCCACTGACTTATACGTACTTTTTACCTACACCCTTTAAGCCTACGAGTATATTTATCATCATCCGCAGCCTTTTTCATCCCACAGCTGGGCATAGCATAGGCCTCTTTTCGCTTGTGCCAACCCACTATCCCGCGCCGAGTATATTAATATACTCGTATATTAATGTTACCTACTCTATTAATCCTATAAATTCACTCCCCCAAGCTATATTGATAAATCTGCGTGAAATAAACATTTACTCCACTTTACATATCCACTCGCTTCATGATAATTAGTAAATGTAAATACGAGACGTTCACATAATTTATCTTACTTGCTATTTACCTTGGATCCAATTTGACTGTGTACACGAAATAAGTAATTTTATTGAATTTTCATGTGTAACTTCGATTAGGAACCTCGAGTGTTCATCGACCATCTAACACCCATATTTCTAGTCGTTTTCTAGATCTCAACTCATCCTTCACTCAACTGTCATCTCAAGGCTGTCATAAATATCTTGAGATGACTTTACGTCGCGACTTATTGTCAGTTAATTCTGTACTTTTCTAAGGCGCAGGCCACAATATCTAAATAGCGTCTGGCGCCGGGCGTCTTCGGATGTCCGGACGTCCGATCAACCCTTCCAGATCAGGAAGTCTAATTTCCAAAATGCCTAGGATGTAAAATACCTAAAATGTAAAATGATTACTTTTCAGAAAATCTAAACATAAAAATTACTAAAGTTCCATTGTGCCTAAAATATAAAAGGTCACTATACCGTATGTCCTAATTTGTGCTTTATTTCCATGCATTTAGTATAACATTTGAATGGAATAGAAAGATGCCCGATGCCAGACGCCAAGAAAATGTCGCCAGACTAGAATGAGTGACTCAGATGAGTAGCGGATTTTTTATGACCAAGCATAGCGAAATGCACTTGGAGGTTGAGTGGAAGTTGAGTTGAGGTTGAGATTGAGATTACGACTAAATATATGGGTGTAAGAGGTATTAGGTATAAAAGGGCGAGGACACACAGAGAGAGAGAGAGAGAGGATTTAGTCCAACTTGCGAAATGAAAATATCGTTAAAAGCTTTCATCTTTCCCTGATGAGGTTTTTAAAAGGCATTGTTATTTGTGAATTAGGGTATCAGTAACGAATTAGAAGGTTTGCTAATAAATAAACATGGATCGAATATTTAGCTTTAATTCGTTTGTAATAGAGGATTATGTTTTACTATGTATGTATAGGTAATAGGTAGACTAAAATAGGTGGTAAACATTAAATTCGCGAATCATCAAAGAGGATTTTGTTTTACTAAGTACATCAATTCAATTTTATTCATTAAACTTCATACTACAATTATTTAAAATAATTTACCAGGAACCCCGCACTAGGCTAAGCCTGTATCGCGGCAGTTCGAGTAGGTAATGTAGTCTAAGTATGGAGGTAATCTAAAATATCTTCGTTCAATATGTTCGTTCCTTTCCATCCAAACGTTGTCTGGAAGAAATCGCTTCTAAGCGATAAGACCGCCCATTGTAAATTGTCTCGTTGGGTTCTATTTGTTCATATGTGTATGTTGTGTAATTATTGCGTACAATAAAGAGTTTTTCATTCATTCATTAATTCATCTTTTGCATGATGCATTCAAATCATTTGCTAATCATCAATGATATTTTATCAATGCCAATTGTGTTTTTAAAACAAATAAAATGCAAGACAATCAATAAGACCCCTCGCAGACTACAGACTTTCTATCGGCCGATAGTTGAGACGGGCTATACTTCTCCATACTCATTACGAGCCGAAGTATATTCCGTCTCAACTATCGGCCGATAGAAAGTCTGTAGTCTGCGAGGGGTCTAATAAGTATTACGTAATACCAATTCGGAAACTTACAACTACTGAGATATTCATGATTTCTAAGATCAATTTTGCCTAGTTCGCTCCCTCAAAGACAAGAGAGGAAGATTTCCATCAACATACAAGTAGATCCGGCTTGAGCTCTTTAGGTACTCATTTCCATATCCTATCTATCGCTCCGCAGAAGTAATACGAAAATCTACTAACTTATGCATTGGTTCCTAACTGGTAAAGCTGGGTGCGCACTGAAATGTGGAGCTTACATCGAGCGCGACTTTTACAGGAGGATAAAAAAGTGCAACCTTCTTTTTCTTATGGGCTAATGATCGAATTAGTATTATTATTCGTATAAATTATTATTTATATAATTCGTATAGATAACCGAACTGAAAATCGTAAATTGCCGGTTATTAAACCATAGGCCTGTGGATATATCAACCAAATAAATAAATACTATATACGGCCTTTACTATACACTTGACATAAAGTTATGTCATGCACCTATGAATAACCATACAAATTCGTTTATGGATGACATAAATTTATGTCAAGTTATGTATTATGTAGTTATGTGTTATGTATTAGTAAGGGTAAATTTTTTTGTTTTGGTATTCTTTCTGGTCCTAAATTCAGCGCTAAGCTATAAAATAATTACCTAACATTCAAAAAAGTAAATAAAATAATGACTGTAATATTCCTCAGAGTGTGATAGACATTCTCAGATATATGTTAAGTAGGTACCTATGATAAAATGATACTTTGAGGATTATCTCAAGGTATTGTGCTATCTTTTTTCTTTTGATATTGGCCCGCGTGCACACAGCCTTATGAGAGTGATGTAGAGAAGAAATAGAGGAATAGTGGAATATATCTCGTCATGTCAGACACAGTATTCAAATGCATCGCGAAGGATGCCTCTCGTGTTTGACTACTGGCGATGCAGAGGACTTTATCGAGTATTCTTTGAAGTTTCACGATTGAGTGGTATTTGTTTTCGACATTTTGGTTGGAGCTATTTATAAAACAAAACATTATAAAAACGTTATTGGAGTCATGAATGAACTATACCCAATCATAGGGGTTCGTGGTGAATTATTTACTACTAGCTTCCGCGTGCGGCTTCGCCCGCGTGGTGCCAACATTTTGAATAGCCTAGGTATATGCTATTCCAGGTCACTATCTACGCCTATTTCAAGTTTCATCCAAATCGGTTCACTGGTTTAGGCGTATGGCGTACGTAGGCGTAAATGAAGCGCTCGTGGTCGTGCTTGCTTAGTCGTTCTTGATAGATCGTCGAAGTTAAGCATCGTTCGAAACGGTCTGTAAGTGGATGGGTTACCGCCAGTGGCATTTTCATCTGAGCGCTTCCGTGCTTCGGAGGGCACGTTAAATTGTCGGTCCCGGCTATTGAAGTCGTTAAGCCATGACGGAGGCCTTAAGGCGGCCTAAAAACTCCGTCACCAGAGTTGGCCACTGACTCATACGAGCTTACTTTTACTGGTTTAGGCGTGATTGATACCTACACAAACATCCAAATATCCAAACATACTCACATACTTTCAGATTTATTAGGATAGTCATTGTAATATTTATGTGTTATCGAATAATAATTTTTATGAAGAGGCGATTGGAAGCGAAGAGAGGCATACCCAGAAGTGGGATGAAAAAGGCTGGTGATGATGATCTATGAAGGTTATCAGATTAATTTTCATAATAATTTTATTTTATTATTTTCTGGTGAATGAATCGTGTGAGTACTTCATTTATTTCGATAAAAATATTTGTGAGATTTTAAGGGCACATGAAGATTTCAGTTTCAAATCAGTGGTATCTGAAAAATCTAGAAATGCTATATAAGAAGAAAACTTCTCTTTTCACCCTTTGAAAGGCCGGCCGACACGATAAATCTGAAAATAGGTTGCCCAAAGTTCGTCGCATGTCGTAAACCAGCAGATAACCCAGGCCCACGGCCACATCCCACGCAACCGAATGTGCGATATTGGCGACGTGGGTGACTCATCGGCACCAATACATTTTTAGATGTTTCTGGCACTAAATTATCTCATCTTCTTGCTGATAAAGACTGACACAATGATATAATTGAAAAGTCTCAGAATCATACATTGAGTCTTCAGCAGTACTTAGTGGTGATCTGAAGCCAGATCTATTCCCAGTTGTTATCCCAATAGAGCTCAACCAATCACACAATACGAAAATGACAATTGAAGTCCAAGCTAGGTTTCAAATGTCAAAATGAAGCCGATGACCATTGCTAGTTGAGTCACGCACGTAATCCCTGGTCTTTAGGGAACCATGCTCATCTGATTAGCTTTAGGTACAAAATGTTTATATTGTAGACCATAATTGGCATAGGATAGGAAGAGGTTGGCCATTGGTTGGCACACGAATTTGTTTCACATAGTACTTAACAGACAGACGGACATGGCGAAACTATAAAAGTTCCTCTTTTTCTACAAACCCATTTAAACTTATGTGGAAATTTAAATATAAATAAATCTTCAGAATAAAACAAGGAACATTTTTCAATGTCGCAGTGAAAGTGTGAAGATGAGCCGCGACCTCAAATCGCCAGTTGCGGTAAAAAGAACGAGATGTCCTCATGAGAAAGTGCCGGTTTTATTGGACAGGTACCGATGTACTTATCATTTTGGTATTTCATACATTGTTTTAAATTTTAGTGGCACAGTGAACTTTATTGCTTTATTTTTAAGAAACCGGGACAGCTATGAAATTATTGCAACCAAAGTTTTTATACATAAAATAAATAAATAATAATGCTGGACATTTCACACAGCATCATCTAGCACCAAACTAAGCAAATTTATTTATTTATTTAGCTTGTACTATGGGAACCAGATAACTGATATACCTACTACGAGTACTTATATACTTTTTGTTTGTAAATACATACATATTATACATAGAAACACCCACAACACCCACAACGAGATAAATATTTGCAGATCATACAAACATTTATCCCGCCGCGGGGATCGAACCCGCAACCTTCCGCTTCCCAAGCGGGCTTTTACCCACTGCGCCACAGAGGTTGTCTCTATACATTCCCAAGAAAAATCTTCAGTAGTCGATTATTGAGGAGCGCTGACAAAGCGTTATTTTGTAATATTGCTACGGGGTCAACAAAATTCTGGAATCTGTGGTTCTGATACTAAATTAGTTTACGTACCTACCTTAGTCTATCCGCGACGCTTGTTGTAATTGTAACATAGAGGAAATGTCGGGAAACAAAATGAGGTGATGAACGAATGATGAATGAATGAACAGTGATCTCGAAAGTTTGAAGCACTACGTTTATCTTAACATGAGTAAAGAAAAAAAGTTTACCTAGGTATGTACCACAATAACTAAAGAACAAAGAACTCTGAACATCATAAATCTAAAGTCAAACTCGATAAAAATCTAGGCAACAGCAAAAAGTGTGAGCAAAAGTGAGATTGATAAAAAAGTGTTGTTTTGCGCTCTTCTTTTTTGTTCCAATTCGGTTAGAAAACTAATAGTCATAGGGTTGTCTCACTCATCTAGATAGAAGATAAATCTAGAAATAAATTGTATTGTAATCTTATTAAAAATTTCAGATCAAATAAGTAGGTAATCATATCGCGTTTATGTTTTTTTTACAAGTGGATGTACGATTGAATTTCGATGGAAGAACGCTTGTGTGTATTGAGTTTTGGGATTGTTTTCAACAAATAAAATTTTATAAATCGAATTTGTCTGAAATCTTAGGATTAGAATAGGCTTTCAGGCTTTGACAATTTCCCCCCTGAGCAAAGACCAGCTAAGGCACCTGGGTTAAGGTAGACCTGCAAAACAACGTAA
Organism: Epirrhoe alternata; assembly: GCA_963565295.1. Lineage (NCBI taxonomy): Eukaryota > Metazoa > Arthropoda > Insecta > Lepidoptera > Geometridae > Epirrhoe > Epirrhoe alternata. The sequence goes on along the minus strand of OY751391.1, from coordinate 11,118,436 downwards.
GGCATTGCAAACTATTGATTCGCCGTTGACGGACACGTCGGTCGCAGGAGGAAATCAGGTGCTTGTTTATTCAGAGTATGAAAAGACTGATAGTTGGCAGCCCTAGCTCAGGTCATCAGTGTCCCATTGCGCAATTGGACGTCAGTCATCCCGTGCAAACAAACCAGAGTGACTATTTGTGTTCAACTCTTGTTTCATCTATACAACGTGAATAGATTCGAATTTGGAATATGATAGAATCTAATACTAATTCCGTTTTACTAGATTCTATGTTCGAATCTATTGTTGTAACTTAGAAATTGCTTTCGTGCTTTAGACTTAGGGGGTTATATGAACTCGTGGTTGGATAGAGTTTATAGTAACCTTTTTAAGCTATCTAAGGATCGTCGTAAAAACGATCTTTTGATATTGTATTTTGTAATTTTATGTAGGTTACTATATTAGTAGTTTAGTTTTTAATATAAACTCACATGATTAAAATTCATTGTTATGGGCGGTATAAAGGCAAATGACGATGATAATACACGTAAAAGGACGAGATCGCTTATCAGGTTTTTGGTTATTCGCTCTGGGGACTCAGTCCCATTATTAAAAACAATTCAGGGCTATTGTAGGTAGGTACTCAACTGCCAATGGAAATCGGCTTCATTTCGACATTTGAAAACTAGCCTTGACTTCTATTGTCATTTTCGTATTGTGTGATTGGTTGAGCTTGGGATGACAATTGACAACTGGGAATGGATAGAAAGTTAGAAGGCTGCTTACCTAGGTGAACCTAAATAAAATCTTGTGAACAGTCTGATGGTAATGATTGAGCTTAAACTTTGCACTCATTGAACTATAATTAGAAAGTGCAAATGAAGACGTTTACTTTTACTAGACAGGCGATATAAAGTATCAATCATAGTTTGATTATCTTTGTTTTATTGTATATTTTTTCTGTTAGTTCACGATTAGTTCAAATCGCATCACGATTTACACGATCCAAAGTCTCGTAACTTTCTACTTCTTAGTAAATCTCACCTAATTTGTTTTGTATGCTCTATCGAAGTCCGCGCGGAATCTAAATTACTGATTATTTATTTTAGAATTTTTTTGCTTGTCAGATCTGTGAGGTCTAGACAACCCTTGAGGTTAATGTGAATGTTTAAAATAAGAGAACAATGTTGATACAAAAGACTATTATAAGGAACAATCGGATCGAAACGTCGAGGTAAGGTAATATTCGAATGTTATCTGAAACCTTTACGCGATCTCGTCCTTTCATTAATTAAAAAAAATGTGTTTTAAAAGTGACTATTAATGTTATCTAGCACCATCCTAACACAATGCCGCATTGCAATCTTTTATTACTTAGTGCCATAAATAGTAGTGCAGGGCAAAATATTCGACATAGCAAAAACCTCAAGCGAGAAAACTATCTCAAGAACGTTCCTTACATCATTTTACAGCGATTTCTCCAGCATTTTATGAATAACGTGAGAATTTTCTAGAAGCATGTGATTTAAAAAGCGATGAGCAAAACGAGAGGAAATTTTTGAAAAACTTAAAAGAACCTCAAGGCGCTTTTAATGCAGGGATGTATTTATATTATGCGCGTGTTTGGCCTAAATACTTGTACTAAGTCTTAGTAGATATCTTACAGCATACTATAGGAATGGTGGCCCAGAGATGCAGAAAGACCACGAGGCAGACCACCCGCCCGATGGTCGGATGACATCGTTAATTTAGCTGGGAAAGCGTGGGAAAGGACTGCACAGGACCGAGAAGAGTGGCATTATAGAGAGGAGGCTATACTCAGCAGTGGGTGCAACCGGGCTGAATAGATAGATAGATACTATAGGAACCTACTCAGTACCTAGTAAGTATTTAAGGGTCCAAACACGCGTTAGATATTTTTTGTAGTAAAACTCAAGCTGCATGCATTCTCTTAGCTTAACTCATACTTTAGTCTACTTTTTTTATTCTGTAATGTAAACTGAAACCAGGCCTAGTACAAGTGCTAACATTTTACCTGAAATCGAGTCTACCTCCTTAGGGACCAATACGGGTGCGAGAGCGAAGTAAAATATAGGTCTCATTTTAATAAACAATGATGAAAAAACTGCGGAAGATAATACTGAAGTATTTTATCTACGGAAATAGATGGGGAAAGAAAATATCTGTTTTTGTCAGCTTTCTATGATATAGGATATAGGTACGAAAGAGTTTTGAAGTATCGTAGTATTTTTATGGTGATCCGCAGTACATTATGTTCCCTAGTTTTATATCAAGTTGTTCTAATAATTTTCGTTCCCAAGAAATCCTAGAGTCGGGCTAGAACTTTTGTGCCCTAGCTCTCTAAACAATATGTTTACTTAATACGTAATCCAAAAGTTACTAGCTTTTCCGAGTTTCTGCTACTTACTCATGTGACGTAGGGAATCTTTGTGTGGGGTATGTATGTGATTGGGCATATACATACCCCATTCACATACATACCCCCAAATTCTTATTTAAAGAACCTATCTCTAATTCACGTTACATTTTACAGTTGGTACGAGTGCGGTGTGACAGATGTAAAACAAACGGTGTATCCAACATACTAAATCTGTTATCTTTGCCAGCAGTTACTTTTTAATACACTTACTGGCGGCTAAACTTAATTATTCATAGTTTCGGAGTGCCGCGCTGTAATCGTATTAGTGCACCCGATGTGACCCCGCCATTGCCTTGGGAGTGACCAATTTCTTAGCTTTACCAAATGTAGTTGAATTATTCCGTACCCGTGGTACTACCGGTAGTACCACCGGTAGTACGGCTAAGTAGGTGCCAGAATTACGGTATGGCCTTTATAAGTATTAAATAAATAAATAAATAATGATGGACTCCTCACACATCATTATCTAGCCCCAAAGTAAGCAGAGCTTGTGTTATGGGTACTACATGACTGATATACTACTTATATACTTTTTTGTTTGTAAATACAGGTTTAAGACATTTATTCTCAAAATAATTACAATAAATTCACTTAGATGAGAACTTAAAATTACTTACATTTTATTGTGTGCACGAGCATGCAGCATACGTTTTTATGTAGGAAAGTAACATATTAAAGCACATAACTTAAGGTAGTACATATACATACAAATACATACATATTATACATAGAATCACTCAGACCCAAGACAAATTTTTGTAGATCATACAAACATTGGTCCCGTCGCGGGGATAGAACCCGCAACCCCCTGCGTCGCAGGCGCGCCTTCGCCCACTGCGCTACAGAGGTCGTTATCTTATTGAAGTGGACAATAAAATTCAGGTGACCAGCCAACTGAACGTTCCTGTCATTCTGATGATGTTTAGAGCTAGCTGTTAAAAAACTTTTCTCCGATAGTCAAAGTCAAAAATCATTTATTCAGTGGAATCCCATAGAATAGTCTTAAAACTAGATTATTCTACTCCTGTTCCTATTATCTACACTAATATTATAAAGAGGAAAGATTTGTTTGTTTGAAATGAATAAACTCCGAAACTACTGGACCGATTTGAGAAATTCTTTCACCGTTAGAATTCTACATTATATCCCGGGAAAGTGAAGTTTTCCCGAGGGAAAGCGGGTAACACCGCGATGGACAGCTAGTAGTTAATAAAGACTGAGAAAGATTTTACAGCTTAGATCTTATTCATCATTGGCTTACATCAAACCCCAGTCCTTAGTTCGGTCAGCTCGCAAAGCCAACCTCACTATTTTCAACCACGACCGTTTGGAAGCTACGAGGAGTTTGAGGTTTTGCCACAGAGCCATCATTGCAGATTTTACTTCTAACATTTTCCGAAAATTCTTTCCGGAATTATTCTTGCAAGTAATTGCGTTTTCTATATATTTTAGAACAGAATAATATGAAGTGGGTACTTGATATTATTCTGTTTTACAATTGATTGACTTTATATTAGTGGAATTTGGTGAAATCAGCACAGAATAGAGATTATGAGCTATAGATTGACTATGAGTATTGTAGCTGTTATGAGTATTTTAGCTGACTATGAGTATTTTAGGTGTTTTAAAAACCCATAGTGATGAGGGATGAAATGAAACCATGTTACCAAAAGAGCTCCATTAGTTCCTTCTCTTCCTTATTCGTAATTTAATATGAATGTCGCTGGAACGGAAGATAATGCCCCAAAGAAGGTGGTTCAATTGTGTGAGAAATGATAATAATAATAATAACGCTTTTAGCGCCAGCCCGGCTAGCTAACTCAAACAGGGGTTTTTTTCAATGAGTTCTACGCACAGTTTATGTAAAACACGTATAATAACTATAAAACACAGGTACAGTAAACAATGGAGTAAAAATGAAAGAAAACTGGTAAAATCACACTATGAGTCCGTTCGTACGTAAGCCGCTTGATCACTGTGTTCCCGCCGAGCCGCGCGCAGAACGCTCATTAGTTGCGCGGTTGCGGCGTCAGATGGCGCTGGTCGTCAAGGAATATGAACGCGTCGCGGAAAAGTTATTGGCGCGGCGCGGTCCATATGAATTTGAATTTAAAACCAGTAGTGCGCGTTATACGCTGGACATTTTCACACAGCATCATCTAGCCCCAAACTAAGCATAGCTTGTACTATGCGAACCAGATAACTGATATACTACTTATATACTTAGAATACCTACCTAATGTGAAGGAGAAGATTCACGATTGATTTTCGTCTGTATGTGTTTCGGAAGTTCTGCATTTTTGTAGGACTTCAGTGGCTTGTCTACATCCGGGAAAGTAGTTAGTGTGACGGAGACTTTATGCTAAACTCACTAAGGAAGATGTTTTTCTTATGCAAATTAAGGGGCGTAATGAAAGCTTTAGCTAGGAAGTTAATTTATGGTCATGTTTAATGTAGCATTCGCTTGTAATGTTTTGTACTAAATTGCTTCAACGTATTGTTTCTTAGACCAAGTTGACTCATTTTGGGGTTCTATGGATATTCTTAAAGTTTAATGGCCTATGACAAATTAGTAAGCTGAAGTGGCAGTGGGCTGGCCATATCTGCCGAAGAACCGATAACCACTGGGGTAAACGAGTTCTTGAGTGGAGACCGCGACTCGGCAAACGTAGTGCAGGACGCCCTCCGGCCAGGTGGAGTGACGTTCTGCGAAAGGCTGCTGGCAGAAGCTGGATGCGTCAAACTGAGGACAGGGCGCAATGGCGCTCATTAGGGGAGGCCTATGCCCAGCAGTGGACTGCTATAGGCTGATGATGATGATGACAAATTAGTAAGGACTCTTTTTCAGTAGGAACTGCAATATGCTATTTGAACTCTGTATACCATTCATTAGATAATAATTATTATCATGACATCTTTTTATAATTTGTTGAAAATAGCAACAACATCTGCATTTCCAGGGTCCTTCTACAGTCATTAAAATTATAAAAAACAAATACCATCACTCAACAATCAACATGCTCCAAGACACGTTAGAATTTATTTCAGCTCTTTCAATTCGTGATCCTTTGTTGATGAAGGGGATAGGCATGTCCAAATAGTTATATCTAATTATCTGATTACGTTACTCTAATAGAGTTTCCCTTCCAGGACTGTTCTCGTTCAGCAAGGTGCTGAACTTCTTCCCGGTGGGCGGCGAGCGGGAGTGCCTGCCGGAGGGCTACCACGTGGCTCGAGCCGGCATCTGCGTCAACGCGTACGACTGTCGCCAGAGAGACGGTACCGCGGCTGGTGACTGCGCCCATGGACTTGGCGTCTGCTGTGTCTGTGAGTAACCCAAGACACAAACTCTCTAACCATACTTTTCTACTTGCCAAGGTAGAGTCTCGGTACAAGTTGGAAAACCGTTAAGAAATCAGCACGTGCTAAAGCTTAAAAAGCTTGGAATCCAGAGCACGAGCCTTTTTGCGGTGATCTTAACCTAATCGCACACACAAAAAATGCTGATGACGACAGTAAATGCGGCTCGCTTACTAGTGACACGACAAGGTGTAAACAATTTTCTGTGAAACATTGCACCTAACAAATATTTCGAAGTATTATGAACGGAATAACTGACGGTTTGAATGTTATGATCATAGCTTATGATGAGCTAAAGATTTTTTTTTTTTAGATTTTGAGCAAAAAAATGTTACTGACCCTGTTTCAACTTAGTTTTACAAAACGGGCACGATGATGATTCTGAGGAAGTCCACTTTCTTCGCCGGATTATTGCGGTTTCATATTCGAAATCGTTATTTACAATCCATTGTTCAAGAGATTGGCTGAGCTTGCGGGTTCCTTCATAGCTTTAAGATTTCTCTGAATTTAGCATTTTTTTATTGTCTTTTTGTTGATTATTTAGCAATCATGTCACATGTTAACAGAGCACAATTATTTATGGAATTATCGCAGACTTATACTACAAGGCCGTTATTAATAAACGTGGTGTAAAGTTACGCCGGGTGTAACTTAGTAGTAACCATACAAGTTTTGGAGTTTAGACCTGGCGTAACTTTACACCACGTTAATAATAACGGCCTAAAAGCTTAGCATAGGTTGCCTCCTGAAGTTGATAAATCATCTAGTAGGTAGGTATACAGGGTGTAAAAAGACGTCTACCGAAGCCGAAAGGGGTAGGTACAGCATCCCAACACACAACCAAATCCAAAAGGATTTTCCGAAAAAATTATTATATCCGGAGAAAACAGCGTTTGAAGAGTACTGTTTGCGTATGTTTTGGGCGCGTTTTTTTACGTAGATTGCTGGATTTTGAGTTTTAATTGTTTTTTTCTTTTATAAATGAAATTATTAGGTAGGTATGGTCTTATTATGTCGTACTAGTAGTAAATAACCCAAAATAACATAACATGACGAAGCTAAGTCGAAGCGTTTTTTTTTTCGCTAAATATGTTTAGAGTCATGGTCTGATTGCAACCCTTCAGTTTTCGGTCGCAGTCTTTTTACACCCTGTATTTGTAAAGGTCAATAAAGGTGCATTTACACGATGCGATTTCAACCCATACGATATCGTATCGCACGGCAACTTTTCCCGAGTAAACGCTCATCGTATGCGATTTGTCATAGTTAGCGCGACACTCGAGGGCATGTTCGATGGGTGGGGCTTGGCAAATCGCATCTTGTAAACGCACCTTAAATTAAAAAAAAATTAGTGAAACTCTTGTTTAGTCAAACTTAGTTTCTGTGATGCCAATTGAGCAAATCGAGGCCGGAATAAACTCTTATTCAAAACGCTTTCGTTGAGAAAAAGCATTTTGTTCGGATTTTGTAAAGCGAAACTGAAAAACCAAATAGACTTATGTTGAGTGTGTCTTGTCTGTGGAGTCTTTGGGGAAACGATTTGCTTTCAATCAAATCAAATCAAATCAAATCAAAGTTTATTCACAAAAAAATAGACAAACGTACAGATAGTGTGTGAAACAAGTACTTACTTACTTAAACTTAATATTATTTTATAAATGGTTAGGCAATCAGGTATGGTACAAAAAAGTATGTAGGTACTAGGTTACAGCAGTTGGTTTATAGAATGTATCGTACATGGTGTGAGTTGCAGAGACCTGCACTAAGATTGAAAATCTTGTATCGCAGGTGCCTGCGTTTCCTTCATAGGAGACAAAACCAAGTCGAGCATTATTTGGTAATATGAGATGATACTGATTAAAAATTACCTAATTTTATATACTACAATTAATATGCTTATGATTTAGCATGCAAGTGTGTTTATGTGTGTATGTGTTAGTTTGTGTTTGTGTGTGTGTATGTGTAAGTGTTTGTGTGTGAGTGTGTGTGTGTGTGTAAGTGTTTGTGTGTGTGTTAATGTTTGTATACTGTATATGAGAGAATGTTCGTGTGTGTGTGTGAAACTACTATGTATGTGAAATTATTGAGCTACTTTAAGCAAAGCTTCTGTTTCGAGATAATTGAAATTCATTAGCCACTCATTTATAGCAATTTTGGCATCCCTTCTGCTTAGCGTTAATAGTTGAGTTATTGATTTACATGCGTGATTATAAAGAAGTGGACCTAGAAAACACTGATGTCGCTGTGCAAGTGCTGTTTTAAATCTCTTTATATGGAACACTCTGTAGTTACGCCTCTTGTTCGCTATCTGACCTATTAGATCAGGTGTTACATGTCCATGTTGTAGTAATACAAGACTTTGTATGTATAGTCGTCGGACCGATAGCAGTTCGCATTCTCTATAAAGTTCCGATGTCGGAAATTTAAATGGCTTATACGTAGCAACCTTTAGTAGAGCCCGTTGTGCACGTTCAAGCTGCAGCATGTGAGTACTGCAAGCTCCTCCCCACGATGTGTTGCAGTAGCATAAAATGGATCTACAGAGAGCATTGTATACGGATATGGTTAAGTTTTTGTCAGCGACATTCCGTAGGTTTTTGAAAACGTAAATTAGTTTACGAACTCTCTTGCTTAGAGTTTCAATATGATGTTTCCAGTTAAGGTGGCAATCAAGAGTCACACCTAAATATTTGATACACGGAACACTTTGTAAGTTCGGACATGTGCAGCTGGTTGTTTGGCAGTTACTGTGAACTTTTATATTAAAAGTAGGCATTCTACCCCTGGCATTAGTAAATGCGACATATTTAGTTTTCTCTACGTTTAGAGTAAGTAAATTATCGCAAAGCCATTCAGTTACTTCTTTTAGTCCTAGTTCGGCAAAGTTTTGTACTTCTGTCCATGTTCTACCTGTAAATATAAGTGCTGTGTCGTCTGCGTACGAAAATATTCTTCCATTCTTGAGCTTTTTGTTGCATAGTTCATTGACGTAGATAAGAAATAAGCTTGGACCAAGCACGCTGCCTTGAGGCACACCAAAGTCAATATGTTCAGCTGAACTAACAACATTATTAACCTTAGTTCTCAAGGTTCGCCCAGTTAGATAGTCTCTGAATAAATTAAGAGTGATCCCTCTTATTCCGATATGCTCAAGTTTTTCCACTAGGATGGGCACAGAGACAGTGTCGAACGCTTTGGCAAGATCAAGAAACACTCCAATAACTTTGTTTTTGTTATCAAGTTCATTTACTATATGTGTAGTTAGTTCAAATACTGCATTTTCTGCTGACAAACCAGGACGAAAGCCAAATTGAGTAGGAGCAAGAATATTATATTTTTGAAGATAAGATGTGAGACGCTTATTGAGAATTTTTTCAAATATTTTAGAAATCGTTGGGAGTATTGATATGGGTCTGTAATTTTCGACGCTGTCTCTGTTGCCTCCCTTGTGGATCGGAGTGATTAAAGCGGTTTTAAAGATTTGAGGAAACGTACCAGAAGACATACTTTCATTACAGATGTGGGTAATGATAGGCGTTAAGGTTGGAGCAGAATCTTTAATAAGCCGTGTGGATATGCCGTCAAATCCAGCTGAACAGTTGTCTTTGAGGCCTTTTATTATTCCAAGTACTTCATCATCATCAGTCGAAAGTAGTCCAATGGAGTTTTCTTGAGTAAAAAGTGAAGTTCTGTTATGCGGATTAGCAACTTTATTGATTTTACTAGCTAGTGTTTCTCCTAGTTTAGCAAAGTATTTATTAACTTCGTTACAAGACTCCAGGGGATTAGGTTTGATTTTTAGAAGAGCTTCATTAGTGGTTTTTTGCTTTACAGTGTTCGTTATTATTTTAATTGTCTCCCAAGTCTTTTTTATGTTGTTTTTGTTTTTTTCAAGTTCTTGCTTATGATAGTCAATTTTTAATTTCTTTAATAGGTTATTACAGAAGTTTCTGTATCTAGAATAAGTTAGTTTTAGAGTTGGATTGTTTGGGTTTAGTTTTAAAGTAATGTGCATTCTATCCCGATTGCGAATACAGCGTAGGATGCCTTGGGTAATCCATGGTTTAATTATACGCTGTTTGCTGGGCACCTTAAATATACGGGTATTGGCTTTTAGGGTTTCTATTAATTTAAACATTAGGAGAGAAGTAGCAGTATTAGGATCTAATGATTGCAACACGTCAGAGAAATCTAGGGATTTAATATTTTGTCCAATTTTGGTAAAGTCATATTTTGTAATTGTCGAGTTGGGTCGGATTCGATTTGCAGACTTATTTACAATATTTAGGATGACAGGACGATGGTCTGTGATGTAAGTGTCAATTACTATTGTGCTACATAGAGATTTCGTTTTTAGCATTGCGTGATCATAACATTTGTTCTCACGTGTTAGAAATGTATGACTGGGTAAGAGTCCGTGACTAGCAAGTAGTTCTAAATAGCTATTTGACCTTACATCAATGTTATTTTCTTTTATGTCGATATTAAGATCTCCCATAATGCAAATAGTTTGAAATTTCTTAATATTCAGAAGGACAGAGTCTAGGGAATCGAGAAAGGGTTCGATTTTAAGGAAAGAGGGGGATCTATACAATGCTATTACCGCCACTGACGTACCAATTTTAAGAACTAGGCAATTTGCTTCATTAAACTGGGGTTCTTCTATACTTAAGTCAACGTTTTTTAGTGTATAGACTATAATACCACCATTTTGATTTATGCAGTTTTTAGTAAATGCGATAGAATAGTTGCTCATCATTGGAATGTGTTTGTGGTTTTCAATCCAGCACTCTGTTAAAATTAGAATATCACATTGGAAAGCTAATCTGCATAAAAGTAGTTCCAAGGCTGTAAAGTTTTTGTTGACACTTCTTATATTCATCGTTAGTATAGTAAGTGATTTGCTACTTAAAATAATATTAGCCCTACATGACTCTGGAGAACAAAAACTTGATTTATTTATCTTTAGGGTATCAATTAGATGGCATAAATTATTTTCTTGATTTTTATCCATAATTGGTACCGAATAGGTTGTAGGAGCTGATTTGGGAGACGTGAGCTATATTCTTGTTTTTATCACATTTGGATAATGAAGTGACTAAGAGATAGTGATTATGTGCTTTTGTGTGTATGAAATGTAGCGCATGAGTTAGGGATGTTTGGGTTATGCTATGTAGTGTGTTTGAAGTGTGTGCGTGTATAGTAAAGTGAGTTACAAACATAATAAAAATAAAAGACATACTTAGAACCAAATTAAAGGCACTGAATTGCTTCAGACGTTTTTTAAGTCTTCAAGTTGTTTTTCGGATGTGACTGCAATAGGGGCGGAGCCAACTGCTTTTCTTAGGAAAATTCTTCCGTTTACTGACCAACAGAAGTCATACCCACATGATTTGGCAACATCGCGTGCTAGAAAATAGAGTCTCCTGGCCTTTGGCGTCAGAAACTCCGACACAAACACCGGCGACTTTGATCCTCCTATTCCAATGGTGTTTGTATTAAGTCTGTTGGTCGTGTTCGAGGAATTGAATTTTCTTATTGCTTGTAGCATTGTAGCCTTTACTAGAGTAGTAGTAAAATCTACTACTATTGGCCTCTCTCCGTTAGGCTTGCCTTTGATGCGATATATGTCCTTGATTGAGTTTGTCTGTCCGCTCACTTTTATTGCCGTCTGCAGTTTCTCCACTATACCGCAAAGATCTTGTTTGGTTTCATTAGGGGTGGATGGTACCCCTCTAATTTCCAGACATGTACTTCTAGCATGCCTGTCCACCTCCTCAAAGCGGCTTTCTAGATTAGCTATGTGCGCTTCTCGTATTGTTTTTTCGCTTTCCAATTCCAATATTCGTGCATGCATTTCATCACATCGCGTTGTGTAAAATTCCAAGGATTTTTGGATTTCCAGGTGGGATTTCCGGATCTCCGTTATTTCAGTTAGCACTTTTGTCAGCATACTAAGAATCTCTTCTTGTTTGTTAGGATTAAGCGCATCTTCTTTTTCAACCATCGTAGTGGGTGAGGTCGATGGTGAATTACTCGGGCAATGTCGTTTCTTACGCTGGGTGCTGTTTGAAATCGGAGATGTTTGGGGCGGTGTCCGCGGCATATTTAAGACGGGGTTGAGTAGGTAAATAGTCAGTAGGTACGCTGTTCCATAGAAAAAGTGCGTAGATTAATTCAATTCCAGAACGCCAGTCAATAGGTAAATACGCAACACTAACTAACGACCTGTACCGACGATTTAAGTGAGTTGAGCGCCTTGTATATTCCGCGTCAGTAGTTCGATCTCCCTGGGACAGGTACGGGCGTGCGTAGTGCGTGTGCGAGCGGGAACAAAAATAGTTTTTTACTCTTACTTCAGCGGGGGTGAGGACGTGTCCCTCCTCAGCTGCGGCTCGCTCGTCGTCGCTGCACTCTTACTTGCACTTGTTGTACTTAAACACTTATTTAATTTGGAAGTTGTGTAAATGTTTACTGGAGAGTGACTCTTATACTGTAAGATGTATGAGTGATAATTGTATGAGAAATATAAGTTATTTTGAGAAAAAAATTTACACACGTCTGCTCTCGAACGGTTCTTGGACGGAAGGGGGTCAATTCTGTGAATTTAGCTGCAGTGCTTTATTGGTGGATCGTCAAGATTTTCCGTCAATTTAACAGTAATATCTAGCCTTAGGAGTTTTTGAAGTTCACATTTGAGGTTTTCAGATTTTATTTCTAAGGTATATATCTGACGTGATTTCATGGTTGAGAAAAATATTTGAAGGAGCCCACCTAAATGGCGTCTTCCTTTTCATATCTAAATGCATGGAAATAAAGCACAAATTAGGACACACGGTATGTCGTTGATCGGACGTCCGGTGCATATTAGTATGATATTTGATAAAGATAAAGATAAAGATAATTTATTTGCTCGAACACAATGTGGGTTAGGTACAGTTATTAGAATAATTCGTTTCAATTATGTTCTACTAGGATTAGCATGCAAATGTTAGGTATAGTAGGCAGATAATTTTAACACAGATTTGTAATTTCAGACAATAATTAGGTACTAGTTTCGTCAAATATTAGAATTAAAATTAGGTTATGTCAAAATTTATCGGTCATAAAATCGTTAATTGGAATAGGAAGACGCCCCGTGGGCCATACGCCTTAGGTTTAACACTTATTTTTAGCGGGACCATCCACTTTATTTGTCTTTTTTTTTAACTACATTTAGACTGAACTTGTATTTGTGAGATTGAGAAGCTTTACTGGATAAATAGGTGCGATACATTCTATAAGGAAACATGCCTAAGATTAGCATATTTCCCCAACACTCTGTCAAAAACGCGGGCTCTCATTAGTATTCGTGGATACGTCTTGCCCGGCTTACCTTGATCCGCAGAGGCGTGAAGAATTTGTTATCAATCACTAGAGATTTCTTAATTTTAGAAATTCGGAAATTATTTTATTTAGAACAGTTTACAAGCATTTGAGTTTAAAACTAGACCTCGATAGGTAAAAATTTAAGGTACCAGAATAAATCTGAGTTGAACTTGAGCAAAAAAAAACTGTTGTCAATCTATTACGTAGTCATTAAAATATCTTTAATAAATTATGATTATATTTTTCCAATTTCGAAATAACAATCCCGATACTTTTAAATTGATATGATATGATATTCTATCTATCTATCTAATCAGCTCGGTTGCACCCACTGCTGGGTATAGGCCTCTTCCACTCTGTTCGGTCCTGCGCAGTCGTTTCCCACGCTTTCCCAGCCACATTGACAATGTCATTCGACCATGGATCTTTGAGCATCTCTGGGCCACCATTCCGTTACCACTGTATTCCATCTTCCGTCTTTCCGTCTAGCCAAGTGTCCTGCCCATCTCCACATGATATGATCACATTAAAGAATTTCAAAAGAGCAAAAGTCAAAGTCAAAGTCAAAAAGCATTTATTCAGTAGGACCGCTGGGATCACTTACAATAACTCTTAGAACGTCTTAGAACTAATTTTACTCCTGTTCTTTCGCGACCCATACCGTGAAGAATCAGGGCAACAAACACGGTTTGGGGCGTATCATTCTTTTAGGTGATCCATCCAAAGAGTTGGCCAAACTTACAACAGGTTTTTTTTTGACAGTCTCTGCTACAGTCCACATCTATCAAAGCGTCGCTCAATACATTCGTAGATCTCAGGCCATCCCTCGAAGATATTGCACTAAATAACTCGACCGTGAGGGTCATCCAGACCCTTTGGAACACGTGCCATGTTTATTGTGGAGACTCTAGTACCCACGTAGTAGTGTTATTGATTTTATGTCGAAGCTCTTCATTATTAAAGTAGTTTTTGCTCTTAAACTTGAATTCTGAGCAGACAAAGATGCCGGGATTGTCCTGAGGGTTAGTCGTAAAGGTGCATTTACACGATGCGATTTTTCGTACGATTTGCTAAGCCCCGCCCATTGAATATGCCGACGAGGGTCGCGCTAACTATGACAAATCGCATACTCGTACGATGAGCGCTACGTGAAAAATTGCCGATACCTTTAAGCCATGACGGAAACACGATCGTATGTGTTACATAAGTATATTATGATCTGGATAGAGTGGATGCCTCGAGGCTCTATGACAAACCGAATATTCGTGTGTAATACACGAATGTAGGTATTAAGCGCGTGCATTAAAAATTCTTGATCAAAGGTGTGCATAAATAAATTATATTAGAGAACTCAAGTATCTAGATAAACCTAATTTAGGACTTAAGATACTACTGACCAGAAAAATATGATCTTTTCAACAATAAACGCTATCTATCTAGCGTCCCTAAGTTCAGACCTAGTATTGAAATGAAATGAAAATTTGTGAAAAATTTTGACAATGTGTACTTACTTACAAGTGAACGCTGAGAATTGCAGTAGTAAAAACTGTGTCCCAATTATCAGCGCCCGACCTTAGGACTAAGAGGGCACAAACATTTTCTAGTAAAAAGGAGTTTATATAAATAATAATAATACTAGTAACTTAAACTTAAACCTTAACTTAACTTAAGTATAGAGGATGATCCTATTGATCGAATGCAATGTAAATGTAGTAGGAAAACGAATATTCACTTATAATACCACAAGAGCTTCAAAATTATCTGGCATTTTCCTCAAGGTTGCCTGCAAACAAATGAAGGAGTCAAGTTTTTCAGGTTAAAAAATCACTCAGTGATTTTTCCTGAAAAACTTGACGATTTTATTTGTTTGCAGGGAACCTTGAGGAAAATGCCAGATAATTTTGAAGCTCGTGTGGTATTCGGGGGATTATTTTTCCGTCCCAAATGTCGGCCAATAGAATTGCACCATGAGACGAAATGTACAGTTAATTTCATTTTCATGCAAAATCTCCAATTTTCACAATTGAATTCAACCTGTCAGTTTGACGTGTGGTTAATTTGACTGGATCATGTTTTGTTTTTTATATAGCAACTACCAGAGAAAATTTTCAAAAAATTATCAGTATAATACCATGTAGGTTGTACCACGTGACGTCGAATGGTGCAATTCTATTGGTCGATATTTGGGTCGGAAAAATAATCAGGGATATCGGATTTATCACTTTAGAGTAGACGCTATGGTGGACTAAAACTCGATCATCAGCCCCCTCACCATGTCAACGCTATCGCTACAGTAGAAAAGCGAAAAGGACATTTTCGTTCCGACGATTTTATGTTTTATTGCGGTCATAGAAAAGATGCTTTTACCTAAACTCATATGTAATTTCATTCTATTCTACGATGGAGATCGTGGTCATGGTAAGGGGGCAGAATTGGATACTCAAACTTAACTAGGTACCAAGAAAAACCGCAGATACTAGCTAGCGGTAAGGTAATCTTGCAAACCATTACAAAGACATGTAAATGGGTGCTTCAGCTGAAGGCTGATTCGCATTCAAGTTGACGACTGTAATAAACGAAATTTTATGTAAATTGATCATTGACATCAAAGAATAACTTGCCGAGTTCTATTTTCTTCGGTTTTAATACCTATGTGACCTTTCTAAGTCTTACCTTTGGGTTAAGTGCATTGACATTATTTTTTATTTTCGAACTACCTCTCTTAACATCAGAAGTACGTTGGTTTTACGGTTCCAAAACGTTATTCATTTTCATAATAAAATACAAATATGAAAAAAATTGACTGTTCTTTTAATAAATCTAAATTAGACATAGACATTCAAATACAACGAATGGCTGAGATACGATTTTAAGAAGCAAAGGAATCCTTTAAATTATATGCGTCAGAATCGTAGATCGTATGTGGAAATTTGACTCTGCCTACCTCTATAAGAGAGGCGTGATTTAGATTTTTGAGCTAATAGCTTTATATTTGTAAAGACGCCCAATTAGAAACTACTCCTACACTTGTAGACAACGCAAGACAATAGCCTATTAATACCTGACGGGTTAATGTACGATAATAAGATAGGCATGAAAATCTAGGCCTAAATATAAATAATGCTGGACAATTTCACATAGCATCATCTAGCCCCAGAATAAGCAAAGCTTGTACTATGAGAACCAGATAACTGATACCACTTATATACTTTTTGTTTGTAAATACATACATACTATAGAAACACCCAGACCCGAGACAAATATCTGTAGATCATGCAAACATTTGTCCCATGGCAGGGATCGAACCTGCAACCTACGTCGCAAGCGGACTTTCAGCCACTGCGCTACAGAGGTCGTCTAATGATTTAAATTATTCGTAGATGCGCACACAAGTCACGCAACCCTTCTCCTACACGTTGTAGTATGTGGAAATCTGACTCTACCTACCTCTATGAGAGAGGCGTTTTATGTATGTATCTAATAGCTTTATATTTGTAAAGACGCCCAATTAGAAACTACTCTTACACTTGTAGACAAGGCAAGACCATAGCCTATTAATACCTGACGGGTTAATTTGTCCCGAACAAACCTAATAAAGCACCATGCATAATCGAATCACAGCCCATAACCACAAGAGCGAAACCCACCCAGTACGGTCGGGATTGGCAACGAAAGTTCATGTTATGGTTTTTAATCTTCTATTCGTAGCCCGTAGCTCCCTAGGTAGTCTTAGAATGAAGTTATATTAAATTAGAAGCGTTCTCTTGCGTTGTTACTATACTATGTGCACAAAATTATGCAATTTTTTCATAAACATGATGAGATAGGATCTTTAACTTCATAAATATTTCATGCGTTTATGTCGCTGACTGTGTATGTTCGCTCATGAAAATCAATCCTTATGTGAAAGTTACATCGATTTTAAAGTTTGAAGAATCGATAGTTGATTATTTAACGAACGCATCTATCAGACATTGTTTCTTTGTGTTTCCTCTCGTATGGAGTCAAACGTGTTACATAACACTGACTCATCTATATGACAGCCAATTTAGACCAGCTTGGCAAGACTGGTATCCCTCGGACGGACTGACCCATCTATGTAACTCTGTCCTCAATCGGAAGAACGCAATAGAGAATTTTAGTACAGAGAACTCCGTTTACTCCGTACAGTATTTTAGTACAGAGAACTCCTCGGGGCGAGGGGGGTCTGTGTATTTGATATTCTCTGCTAAAGGTTATGCCTACGAACTATGGATCTCTCAGCTTAACAGACTTCGCGTCGAGTCTCGCCAATCACTAGATAATTCATGAGGTAAATAACATCACGGGATTAGGCTCCGGTATCTCAGACAGTGTCAATATCGACCGTAACATAACCTTAGCATCTCCTGAGAGGTTTGTGTAAAGATCAAGTAAAGCCAGCGAACGGGATAATTAAAGATGAGTCACTTTTATTTACTTAAATGTTCGTCTCTTTCTTCTCACTTCGACACTAACTTTACCATTTTTCGGTGAGGAATTTCCTCATAGTACGATAATACGATAACAAACAAATCTTTCCTCTTTATAATACTAGTATCTAGTAGTATTATAAAGAGGAAAGATTTGTTTGTTTGAATTGAATAGGCTCCGAAACTACTGGACCGATTTGAAAACTTCTTTCACTAATATAATCCTTAACTCCTCCTTAACTTAATCTAGATAGATTAAGTAGTACGTATTATATTATCTACCTATTAATTTTAATCGATAATAAACAATTTAAAATTTCATTCATGAACCTTAGTTTCGCAATTCTGTATTTTAATGCGAATTTGTGAAAACACGAACTGAATGAGTGACGAAAACGTGAAGACGTTTATCCCGAGGATAAGACCGAATAGGCAATAAAGATCTTAAGCAAGCATACCATTTCAACAAAATGCTGTACCTACTACAACGTGTAGGAGAAGGGTTGCGTGACTTGTGTGCGCATCTACGAATAATTTAAATCATTAGACGACCGCTGTAGCGCAGTGGCTGAAGGTCCACTTGCGACGTAGGTTGCGGGTTCGATCCCCGCCATGGGACAAATGTTTGTATGATCTGCAGATATTTGTCTCGGGTCTGGGTGTTTCTATTGTATGTATGTATTTACAAACAAAAAGTATACGAGCAGTTATCTGGTTCTCATAGTACAAGCTTTGCTTATTTTGGGGCTAGATGATGCTGTGTGAAATTGTCCAGCATTATTTATATTTGTTTGAAATTTAACACAAACAAATCTTTCCTCTTTATAATACTAGTATCTAGTAAAAAAAAATTTGTTTGTTTGAATTGAATAACACAAACAAATCTTTCCTCTTTATAATACTAGTAGATACTAGTATTATAAAGAGGAAAGATTTGTTTGTTTGAATTGAATAGGCTCCGAAACTACTGGACCGATTTGAAAACTTCTTTCACTAATATAATCCTACATTATCCCCGGTGAACATAGGCTATATTTATCCCGGGGAAGTGAAGTTTTCCCGAGGGATCGCGGGTAACATCGCGGAGGATAGCTAGTATAAAATAAATGTATTGGTTCATGCTAAGTGACGGTTCCAGCTTGTAGAGAACAGATTAAGTATTAAAATTTTACTGTATATATAAACCAACGGTACTGATAATCAGGAATGAATTAACATTGCATGACGCAAAATTGATGTGATTCCATTTTGCGCGCGCTTCCACGGAACCCGCTGATGGAACGTCTGGTTATAAGGGAATTGAATATCGACTCGGATGAACAGTTAGCTACAATCTCGCTCTTGTACCTTATTAGTCCTTGCGTGGGTTTTCTTTTTACTGCAAGGTCACGAGGTGGTCGACTTGTCTTCTGCTAGTAGAGCTTGGCTCTTTAGAACTAAGTCGGTTGGTTTTTTTTATATTTTATTTGGTTATGGAAAAGAAACATAAACTGTGTTTACTGTCTTTATTTCACTTCTTCGAATATTACTGATCGTTGTTGCTCATCGTTCTCCATTTGGATACATAATGAAAGCAATGTTTGAACACTTTTCATTCATTAATTAAGATCACGTTGGATCCTCTAAGAGCTTGGTGATAAAACAACTCCTGATTCTTGATATAAATACCATCAAGTAATGGGACCTAAAAACTTTGTATTTCATAGATACAAAAATGTTCTCATTGTTTGTAACAGTCGAGGTGACGTGCGGGGGGACAGTACAGAACAACCTAACCTACTTCATGTCCCCTGGCTTTCCGGAGCTGTGGACCGGAGACCGCGACTGCAGCGTGACCATCGAGAAGACGCATGCTGGAATCATGCAGCTGAAGATCGACTTTGTGCATTTTACCATTGTGCGTAATAGATAATTTAGTTTTAATATTGCTAGACTTTAATGTTTTTACTGCTCTAACCATTGAGTTAGGAGACTAAAGAGCCACAACCTCTAACTGACAACACTCAAAAAATGTCCGAGCACAGTTCTTTGATGACATTTGCTCGAATGTAGACGTTATCTCACTTGTATAAGTGTTCAATGTCGCTTGTACGCAACGTGCGCCGAGTTTTGGCGCGGACATTTTTATTTGTCAGATTGTAACTCTATGGTATCCCAGCTCAATGGCTCTAACTCATCACTAATAGCTAGGTTGATTACTCCTGATCTTCTGTTTTTAATCTAAAGAGTTTCGTTTCCAGGGCCAGCCAAATAGGACGACAGGAGAGTGCGACGAGGATGCGATGATCTTAGGCGAAGGAGAATCCAGGTTTTCACTTTGTGGGCAGAATCATGGTCAGCACAGTAAGTTCCGTAACATAAATAGTTAAATAGTTACAATGTGTGTGTGTGTATCATTGACGATAGATCTGTGAGAAATTCTATCCTTTCCTTTCATTGTTGGTTTCCTTAAAAACTTCAAAAAATGTATCACGTTAGTCAAAATATTCCGTTTGAAGTATCCATCTTCTTCCAGTATACTACACTCTCTCCAGTAGTACAAAAGCGCGTGAGGCGGATGACCTGGCCAGCACGACATCCACTCAGCTCACTATGCGCATGCGCGGCGGAGAGCTGCCCCGGCTCTGGCTGCTGCGATTGGCGCAGA
Source organism: Epirrhoe alternata (assembly GCA_963565295.1). Lineage (NCBI taxonomy): Eukaryota > Metazoa > Arthropoda > Insecta > Lepidoptera > Geometridae > Epirrhoe > Epirrhoe alternata. The sequence continues at coordinate 11,098,191 of OY751391.1, read as the reverse complement.
TGCCACTCGCGTATTCGGCTCCCCACGAATGCTTACAATATCACACTGCTGACAATGGTAAGGTCTTTCAGTCATGTTTTAGAACAGTATGTTTGAGCTTGCTAACTAATAGATAACCAATACAAAAATCTTGTCGACCGTGTCACTTTTTGTAATTATGGTTACAGTTTTCAGAAAATTAAAATTTCTGTTATTTTTTACCATTGAAGCATTTTCATGCTTTAGAAATCCCTTGTATTACTGTAAGAAGCTAACCGATTTAAGTATTTTATGCCTTTTAGGCAAATATAGTGTAAATTAGAATCGAAAGACTACCTACTCTTCATTCCAGGAACAATAAAGACCTTCAACTACGCCACCAACGGTCGACACCTAGCTAGCCAAGACTACAAGGTGTGCATCCGAAGAAACAGCAAGCGTTGTTCTGTTCGGTACGCGCCTTGCGATGCTCGGGGCTTCAGGATAGGTCCGGGAGCGAACGAGCCTAATGTCATTGACCCCATGTGTAAGTTTGGAAAGGGTTCAAACTTTATTTAGTTCTAATATGGGAACTAGTTGTGAGGATGAGAGGGACTGATGATTTGTCTAGAATACAAAAGTTGTTGTAACTTTGTGCAATACCAGACCTCGTAAATATTTCTGAATGTTCTGTAAATGGCTACATTTACAGATGAAACGACACCTGAGAACATTATGATGAGCCCAGAAGAAGACGAAATGGGTTCTGGTGATGAACCAGTAATGGAAGCTATGGAGGAGCCTGATGAACCTAGCGTGATGTCTAGGGTAAGCCTAATCATACAAAGGATCACTTTAACATTATCATCAAAATGTAAACGAGTTCTTTTAAAATGAAAGAAGATTGTTGGGAATTAGTGTTAGTTCAGATCTTGACGATCTGGTTGGCAGCGATTGTCGGTCGTAAAATAATCATGTCATCTACGACGTATGTAAGTATATAGATAGCTATTATTTTAAAACCATCCAGGTAGCGGCAAAAGTTGAAACAATGAAATCAGTTAGGTAAGCCATGACGGAGGCCTTAAGGCGGCCTAAAAACTCCGTCATCAGAGTTGGCCACTGACTCATACGAACTTACTTTTTTAGTTAGGTAAGCAATTTAGCAGAATTATAATTAGGTTTAGGTACAAACTCACTGGAATTTTATACATGAAATAATGAGATTTATAACAATGTTGTATCATGTAATTTTGTAACAAAATATACAGTTTGTAACGAATACAATAACATACATGAATAAGCTAGTGTGAATCCCTTTAAATCCCCGCATAATTATCGGTCCCTTGGAGAATAACAGTATCATGAATATTGTATATTGTTCCCGTTCATTTTGATCAAACAGATCCATCAATTTATGCCATATAAAATCCTACCTTTATTGAAACTGCCTATTAAAATAATGAAAAATCCTGAATATGTAAGCCCATCCTGTAACGCAACATAATTTTAGATTCTGTAAAACTGATGTATTCAAGAATTATACACCGCTATTTTATGACTACCAAAAAAATTAAGGACAGGTTGCAGCAGATGCAGAAAATGATAATGGCATGGTCAGAACTTTTTTTTATTTAACTATCACAAAGTTATCGAGGATTATAGTCAACCAAAACCGAACAAAATTTTATGAAAACTGTACAAATAAGTACTATAGACAACAATCGCGTACAGACTCTCATTCGAACTATGCTGTCGTATCATCCGTAGTCAGTAAAACCGCAGTAGCTATCATAAATCCATGTCTGACTCGTCTCGTCTCCTTTGGAGGTTATAATTTTTTTTCTCTTTTTTTGAGTTTTAACTACATAAATAATAAATAAATAAATGTGTTAATAAATAAATAAATGTGATCAGTAACAGACACCGAGACCATGTTTAATTTTTTTTATTTGGTAATTAAAAAATAGGGGTGTATATAAAGCAGTCTTTTTCTTTTACTTTAGTTCCCTGTTGGGTAAAATCTTCCCTTGTCACAGGTCCTATGCCTTATCAACCATGCTTATTGTATTACCCTGTAGTACCCCGTAGTTAGCCTAACCCCTAACCCCCAGATCTGGAGCTACCTAACATCTTGGATGTGGCAGCGTGCTGGCAGGTCCATGCGCTGGTCTCCATACGCGCAGCACTACAGTGATGATGACCAGTATCGGTACTTCGGCTATGGGAACTTCGGAGTCGGCATGACGGGATTCGGACGGCAGAGATGCCAGGACAGGATCACCATTCCATGCGAGAACGAGTATTTTGTTACGGTAAGTGGTTTTGAATCCCAAAGAGAACTTTAGGGACCTTTGTTCAGCCAGTGAGAAATAAGAGGTTACGAAAATAGATTGAGGATCTGAAACAATGTTAAACGCAGCTTAGTCAATTTTCAGGTCTATACGGACCGTGTCTCTCCAGAGAGTCTACTAACTGCAAAAGCTCCAACTGTGGCCTTACAGTCGGTTGATTTTAGAAGTGAAGTAAAAATGTAGCATAATTAAAGCATCCCAGTTAAAGCCTCCTGAACTAGCGTTAATTGTGTATCAGGAGTCAGTTCCTTCTCATCGTTCCTGTTAATTTGCTTGAGAAACATGTACTACTTTTTGAAACTATGCTACATGCTTTATCCACCAAAGCTCAAGAAAAGACAAAGTATTGGTGATGGATAACGCACCATGCAAAAGTGGTACATAGCGGCCTAATTATCATTTATCCCCAGGGCCAGTACTACGGAGTAGGGGTATGCGACCCTCACCACTGCGGAGGCACCTTCTGTCCAGGACAGAGCCCCGAGCAGTGCCGCGTGGAGACTTCCGTGACGCCCTTCTCTGTGGGCGTGCACTTCGGTCCGCCGGCGCCCAAGCGCAGCCCTGAGGAGAATATCGGGATGTGTCTCAAGTACTCGCAGCAGCCTTGTGACTCTTAGGCTTGTGCTTCACTCCCAGCATCCTTGTGACTCAGTCTGCATTGTGTCATGTCAGACAAGTCTTGTCTTGACGTGTGTGTCAATGCTGTAAGCAAAGCTTGTATTAGTGAAACCGAACCAGATAATAGTACGTAGAGGATCTGAACGTTATATTTCAATACTAGCTGCGCTCCCGCGGTGTAACCCGCGGTCTCTCGGGATTTTTTCGGGATAAAAAGTAGCCTATGTACTGGGATACAACCTTTATTCATGCCAATTTTCAGCCTAATTTGTTCAGTTGTTTGGGCGTGAAAAGGCAACAAACAGACAGAGTTACTTTCACATTTATAAAATTAGTATGGATTGTTTGATAATGCATAGTTTTACTCTACACAAAGTAAAGTTTTGAGATTGAATATTTGGTTACAATATGTTTGGTTTGGTTGTTTGACCCGGCCGAACACTGGACGTAGTGTTGAAGAATTTTGAAATAGAAATAGTTGTATTGCACCTATCAAATAAGAAATGACCTTCATGGAGTGATATTAGCTACAGTTAGTTTAGAACCCTAGCTGTTTTTGATTTGTATAAAAAATAGGTATTATTTATTTACTTATTAGATATACGTTATGCTTAGTAAATTTTGTACTAAGTAACTTATTATTTTGTATTTATAGTTGTTTTAACTATAAGTTTTATTTATTGAATTTACGTTTAGTTTTATTTATATAATTGTATTTTTAGTGCCATTATATTAGCTTATTTAGTGAATTTGTAAATATTAGATCACGGGCATTTATTATACTAGTAGAATCCATTTTCTTATTATGTCCAATTACCTATTTTAAACAAAGTCGTAGATTAGTGAATTGTTAACTCTGTTTTGAATTAAATTTTTGTTATTCGTTTATTGAATTATTTTGTCCAAGTTAGTAAAATATCTTTCATCCCAGTCCTATATTATTATCAGCCATAAAAGTCGCACTGCCGGGCAAATGTCCCCAGCAACATCCCTTCAGTTCGTTAGAAATTGGTCAAGCTCGTCCTATATTATTAAAAAAAAAACTTAGGCCTTTTACACATACATTTTTTTTTCGCAGCTCCAAACGTATTGACGTTGTTCATTCCTGTAGGCAAGGTATGGTATAGGCTGTATGTGGTTTAGTTGCTAATTATTAGAAATTAAAGATGAATTTATAAGGATAGGTACAAAACGTAGCCAATCATCATGAAACATATCATGTTATTAATAGTAGTATGATATTGGGAGTTCTAGACCAAACCTGTACACGACTGATTGTCAACCTCCGCTCTCTCTCGCTCCTTCGCTCTGCTACGTCGCTTCGTTCGCTTCGGCAGACAATCAGTCGTGTACAGGTGTGTTCTAGAACCCCAATATCATTAGGTTATACACAATCGGCTGAACGATCCAACGTAGGTATCGTTCTGAAAGACCAAGGCAGGATTAAACTTTCACCAATTGTGATGTCCTAACATAATCAGCTAAACGATCCGAGGTAGGTATCGTTCTGAGAGACCGAGGTAGGATTAAACTCTCACTGATTATGATGCCTAACGCAATCAGCTGAGTGACCCATGGTAAGTATCACTCGGGGAGCCCGAGGTAGGATTGTCTCCCACTGATTGTAATGTCCTAACATTTATTTTATTTGGTTTTATTTTTTAACATAATCAGCTGAACGACCCGAGGTAGTATCGTTCTGAGAGACCAAGGTAGGATTAAACTCTCACTGATTATGATGCCTAACGTAATCAGCTGAATGACCCATGGTAAGTATCACTCTGGGAGGATATCTCCCACTGATTGTTATGTCCTAACATTTATTTTATTTAGTTTAATTTTTACATTTTTATTTTTTAACATAATCAGATGAATGACCCGAGATAGGCATCGTTCTGAGAGACCAAGGTAGGATTAAACTCTCACTGATTATGATTCGTAACGCAATCAGCTGAGTGACCCATGGTAAGTATCACTCTGGAAGCCCGAGGTAGGATTATCTCCCACTGATTGTGATGTCCTAACATTTATTTTATTTAGTTTAATTTTTTCATTTTTATTTTTGAACATAATCAGATGAACGACCCGAGGTAGGTATCGTTCTGAGAGACCAAGGTAGGATTAAACTCTCACTGATTATGATGCCTAACGCAATCAGCTGAATGACCCGAGGTAGGATTATCTCCCACTGATTGTTATGTCCTAACATTTATTTTATTTAGTTTAATTTTTACATTTTTATTTTTTAACATAATCAGTTGAACGACCCGAGGTAGGCATCGTTCTGAGAGACCAAGGTAGGATTAAACTCTCACTGATTATGATTCGTAACGCAATCAGCTGAGTGACCCATGGTAAGTATCACTCTGGGAGCCCGAGGTAGGATTATCTCCCACTGATTGTTATGTCCTAACATTTATTTTATTTAGTTTAATTTTTACATTTTTATTTTTTAACATAATCAGATGAACGACCCGAGGTAGGCATCGTTCTGAGAGTCCAAGGTAGGATTAAACTCTCACTGATTATGACACCTAACGCAATCAGCTGAATGACCCGAGGTAGGATTATCTCCCACTGATTGTTATGTCCTAACATTTATTTTATTTAGTTTAATTTTTACATTTTTATTTTTTAACATAATCAGATGAACGACCCGAGGTAGGCATCGTTCTGAGAGTCCAAGGTGGGATTAAACTCTCACTGATTATGACACCTAACGCAATCAGCTGAGTGACCCATGGCAAGTATCACTCGAGGAGCCCGAGGTAGGATTATCTCCTACTGATTGTGATGTCCTAACATAATCAGCTGAACGACCCGAGGCAGGTATCGTTCTGAGAGACCAAGGTAGGATTAAACTCTCACCGATTATGATGCTTAACGTAACCAGCTGAGTGACCCATGGTAAGTATCACTCGAGGAGCCCGAGGTAGGATTATCTCCCACTGATTGTGATTCCTAATATACACGGTTGGGAAACCCATGGCAAGTATTTCCCTGTGAGCCCGAGGTAGGATTATCTCACACCGTGATGCCTACCTTGCATTTGAGTTCCGTTGCTACTAATGAGATTAGAATACCTACCTATTGAACTACTTTGAGACACAATACTTACGTATTATCTTCAAAAACCGTTACCGCGCACTAGCATCAGAGTTGGATGTCTAGTACGACTTTTACCTTTACCTTGAAAACCATTACCGCGCACTAACATCAGAGTTGGATGTCTAGTACGACTTTTACCTTTACCTTCAAAACCATTACCGCGCACTAACATCAGAGGTGGATGTGTAATGCGACTTTTACTTCGAGTTTAATGTTGTTAAATAAATAAAACCAACCCTAACACTTTCAGAGTGTAACAGTTTTTTTTTTTTTACTGTTATACACTGAAAGTTTTTTAAATACAATTTTTTAATTACTCACAAAACATTAAACAGACTTAAGTTATAAAACTAAACTAAATTATTATTAATACCTATAACTAAAATAAATGTAGTTATTCCAGGTCGTATCCTCGTAGGCAGGTAAGGACCTAAAACAAAATAAACAATGTTACAACAAGTAAAATTTGACAACCTTATTGTTTGCACGATACAGTTACTTAACTACATACTTAGTTCTTTTAATTGCAAGGTATTTCATAGAATGTAACTTAAGTTTAGATTTAAAATAAAAATCGATATTAAACTTTAAGTTTATCAGAGGTGGCAAAATAGTTAGGTACTTATGTCAAATATACTACAGGATTTCATCGTGATTTTACCTTTATTATTATCGAATTTAGTTTGAAACTTGAAAACTATTATAAACTTAAATTTCGAAATATCTACTTTTAGCTCAGTCAATTAACTCAGAAAAACAGGGGTAAGCTTGCTATAATAAAAAAGCTGAAAATTAATATGAACGTTGGGATAGGTTAAAACTTTTCTGTGTTTTGATAAAAGGGTTAGGTTTTGATACAACTTACTAAAAAAGAAAAAGTAACATTTATGTTACCTTTGAACGTGAATAACTATTAGAGAGGGCTACTTATGTATAAAATTAAATTAAAAAAGCTGTTTTGCAAAAAAAGATAAATCAGATATAGTTTTACGATAATTAATTTTTAACCATGGATTGCAAATTGAGGGTAAAATATTTATGTAACTACCTAGGTAACTACATTAATGAGTAATTTAAAAGTAGGTACATTACCTTTGATACCGCATCATATTAGTTTTCTTTCTCGCAGATATCCTCCTTGTCTTGTAGGTACCTGTGAAAACCAAAGGTGATCTTTAGAATAATTTATCAATCATCATCAACCTACATTTGGTTTGAATTTATATTTTGTATCAATGTAGAATAATAAAATTAATTTCGTTCTTAAAATTTACATTACCTTATCTCTAATATGATGATTATTAAGATACTACCTACTGTAAAAAAATGACCTTCAAGTTGGTACATATAAAATAAGCTTGGTCTTAAATTTGAAGAACCAAGCAAAAAATATTAATAAATAAGAAATGCACTACGAGTGGGAGATTTTGACAATATCGTTTTTACACCAATAACTTAAGTAAGTACTTACTTGGTTATTTTTCACATAATTTCACACTTAATTTTTTCACTGTTGACCTGTCGTAACGTGTACACGAGCAGTTTATGATGCAAGCATCGTTCTCACGGCAGCAACTCCGAGCGGTATCAATTTTCTGCAGCGTCGACATTGAAATTATCGGAATTAGTATCGCGGCATAGTGGAAGCTTGCTAGGTTTGTGGGTTCGGATCCTATCATTTAATAGGTTTTTTTTCATTGATTTTTAAATAGGTATTCTATTGATTAAATTGATTAAGTACCTTAGTAAGTACATAATGTACATTGCTGTCTTAAAAGTCTGAGACACTACAGTTAGATGCTGTGTGAAATGTCCAGCATTATTTATTTAACCCATAACTAAGAAAAATATTTGCAGATCATGCATAGGGTAGAGTAGAGGTATATTTGCGTCTCACTCATCCGATTTGATTATATTTTTCACATAATGTTTAAGTAGTAAATTACTTAATTACCTTTTTTGTGATATTAACTTATTAAGAGCTAAGTTAAAAAATACTTTTAGAGCAACGCTAGGGTTAAATTGATGGTTACACAGGCAGGGAACGCGTTAAAAAATTTGTTATCTGAGTCGCGGCAAGCTGTCTTTGATCAGATTTCAAAGGAGTTTAAGGGAATTTTACAGCTAAGTTATTGTTTTTGTGTGCATTCTATACAATGACCTTTCAGCTAACATAATAAGGTTTAATTTTGTATGCGCTACAAGGAATCAACAAAAATCCATATATGTGTCAACTACTCTGCGTTAACTAATAACTTTTATTGAAGGGTAATTTAAGTTCAAATTTATTTAATTCATATGAAGTACCTATTATCATTTGAGTTGTATGATAATTTGCTGAGGCAGTGAATTTATTCGCTATAAAATCGTGGATATTGGTCAAATCGACACACTCTACAATCTCCGTTGCCGAAACTTTGGCTGACGACCTGCTGCCCGTGGAATCCTTGCTGCCCGAGAAGCCCTCGCTGCCTCCGAAGCCTCCGCTGTCTCTGAAGCCCCGCTGCTCGTGGAGCCCTCGCTGGTTTTGGAGCCCTCACTGCCTCTGAAGCCCTGCTGCCCGTGAAGCCCTCGCTGCATCCGAAGCCCTGCTGCCTCTGAAGCCCTGCTGCCCGTGGAGCCTTCGCTGTACGAGCTGCCCGCGCTGCACCAGCAAATCACTGCTGCTGTCTGAAGACCCGACCATTCAAGCTCTTCAAAGCCTCCACCTTACGATTTCTTCAGCAATGTAAGTGAGTGTTGTCTTTTAATTTTTTTGTTCGCGAAAATATTCTGTGTAAATTCATCCACATGAAGTAATCAATCCTAAATTTTATTCCTGCCGGTGAATAATAAATATGATTTCGGTTTGTAAAATATTTTTTGTTGTGTTTTCAGGTCGGACTCTGAATACGATTCTGAAGCAGCGGTTGTCGCACCACCGCCGGTGCAACCACCAACAAAGAAGCCGAAGGTGTCTAGGCGCAAGGTAGCGCCGGTTGCTAACGCAGCGGCCTTGGCTTATCGTCCCGAGCCGTCTCCGTTGCTCACGCCTCCAGACTCAGAATATCCTAGGTATGATCATATTTTTTTTGTTCTGAATTCCACTCTGTATTTTAATGTACCTGCCTACTTATTTACTAGTTTTGCTCTCATTCTTGTTTGCATACCTACTTGATATAGGTATTTCACTCGGTACCTCCTACCTATGTTATAAATATCTTCATAAATTGTGTAAGTATATTTGGTGATTTTTTGTTTTGTTTTTTTCAGGACTAAGAAACGTCGGTCTGATATTTTTGCAATATTGGAGGCTGAGGAGAAAGCCAGCTCTTCCACCGCAGCACACAGCGGCGGCAGCCTGACGTCCTCGTTCAGCACGCGCGTATCTGGAGGACAGAGTCGACGCACCGTGTCGGTCACTGATGGCAACTATTTCGTCGAGGTGAAGCTGTATAATTTGATCGATGTTCAAAACACGCCTCCCGACCAACGTTACAAAAAAGCATTGACATCTGTAAAGCTTCGCCTCGGCGAAAATAAACCCGAGTGGGAGGCGTTGCAAGATTTTCTTGCAACAGTTTTTAAACTGTTTAAAACTTCAAACCCCACCAAATTTAGTGACCAAATTAAATTTAAATAAATAATTGATATTGTTATAGTTAAGTCTGGCTCTTTCTTATTGCTTTTTTATTTTAGTTGACTATTCCTAATCGTAGGTTAACCTTTGTAGAATAAAAGTACTCAGGCTAAATTACATTTTTGGGTAGGTTAGCATAGTTTTATCTATAATATTTTTTGGGTAGCCAGATAGCTTAATAATACTTTTTAGATCTGTAGGTAAGTAGGTACTTAATATATCAATTTAGTCAGTGTGCACAGCTCATAGTAGTAGGTACCTGTGTAGAATAAAAGTACTTAGGCAAAATTATATAATTGAGTAGGTTAGGATAATATTTTTTGGTAGATAGTTTAATAATATTTTTTGATCTCTAGGACCTACTTATATCAATTTAGGTAGATTTGGCTCAAAATGCCTATCTGTGCAGTTTGTAACACATCTATCAGCGGTAGGCGTTGGATAGGTCATTTGAGAAGTAACGCTCATAAACAAAACGCTTTAGGTTCACCTAACATTGATGTAGACGGAATTGAAGTTGTTGCATCGGCTTTTCAAAGCCGAATCATATCTTACAGAGTAGCTGCACAGAATACGAATGAACATTCTATAGACGTATTCTTTGAATCAATACGAGACAAAGTAAAACTTATTTTGGATGAATGCTTAAAAAAACATATTTGTGTCAAAGTTAATTTTGAACTATTCTCAAAGTTTTTGCTCTTCAAAAATGACGAACAAGAAATCAAATCATTCATTACGAAAAACATTCCAGTATACGGGAATTATAATTTTGATACTTTGTTTTCAAATGTAGTAAACGTAATACGCACAAAGATAGATCAATTCGAAGAACGAGATTCGGGTTGGACATTTCTAAATTGCTTGCATTTTGAGGTAAATGTCAATAAATATGAACCGATTCGTGGCTCCACGTACATTGAGCTACCAGAATTAATTAAGAAAAAGAAGGCGTGCTTAAATATCCGTAACGATGATGAATATTGCTTTTTGTGGAGCGTTATTGCAGCTCTTTATCCAGCTAAAACCCACCAAGAAAGGGTCTCATCGTACATACATTTTCGCGAAGTACTAAACACCGAAAACATGTCATTTCCTGTAACATTTTCCGATGTTAAAACGTTTGAAGAAAACAACCCTGATTTAAGCTTTATTATATTCGGTTTAAAAAATAACAGAACTATCGTAGGTCCTCTTTATAAATCAGAAAGTCACGAAAACAAAAAAACAATTCACCTGCTATGGTTGGAAAATAAAACAACGTCACACTTTTGTTTGATTAAGAATTTATCTCGGCTGGTGAGAAGTCAAATAACAAAACATAATGGAAGACTATATTTCTGTGATACTTGTTTGCTTTTTTTCAAAACAATTGACGAAGTAGAAAATCATACGTGCAATGGCGTTGTCACAGTACTACCAGAAAGGGGGTCCATAATCAAATTCAAAAATTTTGAGCGGAAACAAGATATTCCTTTTGTGATTTATGCAGACTTTGAAACGATGTTAGAAAATGTAGGAAGTGAGTCACAGTCGCATGGTCCTCATACGAGCACCACACAAAAACATGTTCCAGTAGCGTTTGCATACAAAGTGGTTTGTTCTTTTGACCCGTCTTACAATAGATTTGTTTCTTATCGCGGACTGGATTGCGTAGATAACTTTGTCTCTTCTCTTTATAGAGATACTCGAAATATACACGCTGTGCTGTCACAAAATGTTCCAATGATTTTTAATTCTAACGACGCAATCAATTTTAGAAATGCAGTTCGATGTCATATCTGTCAGGATTTTCTCTTTGGAGACAAGGTTAGGGATCATTGCCATCTCAGCGGGCAATACCGAGGGGCAGCTCACAGTCTATGCAATTTGCAATACAAAACACCAAAATTTGTACCGATATTTTTTCATAACTTGGCAGGTTATGATTGCCATTTATTCATAAAAAAACTCGGAGAAGCACCAGGACCAATAAAAATAATTCCGAAAACGAAAGAAAACTATATTTCCTTTACGAAGTTTATCCCAATATCTAGAGATGAGTTTGTTCAGTTGCGATTTGTAGATTCATATAAATTTTTAGGAACCAGCTTAGAAAAATTAGCTAAGACTATGAAAATTAACGAATTTAATCATTTATGTAGTGTGTACCCAAGTCCAGCAGAGTTTGCTCTTTTAACTCGTAAAGGGGTTTACCCATACGAGTACATGAACGCATGGGAACGTTATAACGAACCATGTCTTCCCAACAAAGAAAACTTTTACAGTTCTCTTAATGACGAACACATATCAAATGAAGATTACGAGCACGCGCGTGCTGTTTGGGCACAGTTCAATATTCATAATTTGGGTCAGTATACTGATTTGTATATAAAAACAGACGTTTTGTTGTTAACTGATATATTCGAAAATTTTAGAAGAACTTGCAAGCATTATTACCACTTGGACCCTGCATTCTATGTGACTGCACCGAGTTTATCATTTGATGCTATGCTTTTTAAGACAGGCATTCAGTTAGAACTAATTGATGACTTTGCGATAGTGGATATGTTACAAAGCGGTATTCGAGGAGGTGTTGTAATGGCTTCGCACAGGCACGCAAAAGCGAACAACGAATTTATTTTAGACTATGATCCCTTGTTACCAGATTCATACATTGTTTATATAGATTGCAATAATCTCTACGGATATAGCATGTGTCAATCTTTGCCTTTGTCAGACTTTAGATTTCTCGATGAATCTGAGGTCGATCAATTAGACGTGAATAATGTTTCAGACGATGCAGAGTTTGGTTTCATTTTAGAAGTGGATCTAATATACCCCAAAGAATTACACTGGGAACATAATGATTTGCCATTTTGTCCCGAAAAAGATATTCCACCGGGTGGAAAAAACGAAAAACTAATACCGAATTTATACGATAAATTTAACTACATAATACATTATGTTCATTTAAAAACGTGTCTAAAACATGGTTTGATATTAAGGAAAGTGTATCGCGTCATAACATTTCGACAGAGTCCTTACTTAAAACAGTATATCGATCTCAATACAAATTTGCGTCAGCAAGCAACATCAACTTTTGAGCAAGATTTTTTCAAATTGCTTAACAATAGTGTTTTTGGAAAAACTTTAGAAAACAATCGAAAAAAAGTTAAAGTTGAACTAGTGAATCAGTGGAATGATCAAAACAATAGAACTAAAAAACGAAATAATGCTGAAAAATTAATCGCGAGTCCCAATTTTCACAGCGCTTCAGTATTTACGGATAGCTTAGTTGCTATACAGTTAAAACCTGACCGTATAATTTTAGATAAGCCTCTGTACATAGGATTCACAGTTCTTGAGTTATCAAAATCACACATGTACGATTTTCATTATTCTGTAGCCAAGCCATTCTACGGTGACCGCTTGAAAATGTGTTACACTGATACAGATAGTTTTATTTACCACATAAAAACTAAAAATTTTTACAAAGACCTAGAAGAAAACTTTTTAAAATATTTCGATACCAGTAATTTATCAGTAGATAATATTTACGGGTTACCAATTATGAACAAAAAAGTTCCAGGGCTTTTTAAAGATGAAATGGGTGGGAAAATTATCACTGAGTTTGTTGGGCTACGCTCAAAGCTATATTGCATCAAAAATACTGAAACTGAAATAAAAAAAGCTAAGGGAGTTAAGTCATGTGTTGTTCGAGATCTTAAAATCGATGATTACAAAAATACATTGTTAACGGCAGAAGTTATACGTAAAAAGAACGTATTGTTCAAAAGCATTAAACATGAAGTGTTCACACGTGCTGTTAATAAAATAGCACTCTCTAGTAGTGATGATAAAAGGCTAATCTCACAGGGTAAAACTAGTAGTAGAGCCTGGGGTCACTTTTCTATTCTTGGGGTTTAATGTGTGTAGGTACTATAAATATATCTAATTTCTCTATAATTGTGTTTAGGTATACTTACCTTTAAGTTATATCTTTAAGTGAATACTGTCTTTAATTTTTATAATGAAATAAATGTAATTATCCTAATACATAATTGTTTTTTATTTTACTTTTAGCGTTAAAATATTTTAAATTAACTACATTCAATTCAAGTTCACTTAGCGCAGCACAATTTCCCCCCCCGTCCGAGCACATCGACAGGTCTTTGCATGATTTTGTAGGATCAGCGAAAACTGATATACTTTGTTAGTTTCCTCATTATTCTATAACCAAACGGCGCAGCGAATACTCATATCTTAGTCACATATTCTGAGCGAATTTATCGGTAAGTTTTGAAGTTTTATTTTCTACTTTATGATTATTGATTTCAAAATAAGGTAAACCAGCATTAATATTTTTTCTTTATTTCTTTACAGAAAATGGCTGATCTAGCGCAAGGAATCGTTGGTGAAACGCAAGATGCACTTTTTGGAATTCAGACCCAAGATCTTCTATTTAACTGCGCGCAAAATCCAGAGGACGATTTTGATGAGAACTTTCCTCTCATCAAAAAAACACTAAAGCGACCAAAACGCAAGGCCAAGAAGAATGATAGTGAAATTAAGCATCGTAACAGTTTGCGACGATCGTCTTTTGTATTGAACCGAGAGCCATGTCGTGGAAGGCGATTAATTCAAATTAAAATATTAGACATAAGTGAGGACAAGTGTGATAGTGAAAGTGACGTTATAATTTCAGCTCAGTATATAGTGACAGACTTTATGGATAGTATAATGGACCAAACACAGAGAGTGATTAAAAATATATCAGAAAATATAACAAGTGAATCATAAAATGTAAGTAAGAGTAATTTAATTTTCCTGATTCTATTGTATTTTGTAATTTGATGTAATTAGCTTAGTTTCTGTTAATAAACTATTATTTAATTTTAATTTATTTTATAAGAAATTATTAAGTATGTGATTTGAAAAATAAATACTTTACATAGAGCATCAATGTTTTTTATTTCTAAATACCTTTGAGACCTAAGATGAGGTTAAATGAAACAAGTAGGTAACATAGGTACATTTTTATTAATGAGAAATGAATAGGTTTAAGTATTGGACGCTTGTCTATGTTAGTTTAAAACAGTTATTTTATTATCATCATACCACTTTTTTAAGCACATAACATTTTTTAAGGCACACATTTTCTTATGATGAACACAGGTAAAATTGTCACTTGAGTTTTCATAATCATTATAAAGTTTAAAAAAATTAGGACATCCTTTTTCTCCTATATCTGTTATTTCACAGTTCTCACACAAATCTTTAATCCATTTAATTTTCTCAGTACCTTTAGTTAAAACATTTTTCTTAAACAAATAGGGTATGACAGTGCGTTTGAATTCTCTGTAGTCAACGAAACCTTCGCTCCAAAAAATTCCTCTATTCGTTTCAATCCATCGCACATGCCTCTTTTCTTCTGATGATAAACTTTTAAATGGATAAGGAGGTTTGATAAGAAAAGTTTGAGTGTACCCTTTGTACAAAATTGCAATTTCTTTTAAAATGAAAGTATTTTTGGTGTCCTTAAATCCTTGCACATCGACTATAACATTTTCATTGGAATTCATATTTAATTTATGTTATTTTTTTCACTAAATTGCTCAACGGTCTGTATTCAACAAGAGAATCGTTTAAAATGAGACAATATGCTGCAGTCTGATCTGGTATCTCTGCATTGCATTCAAGTTCCACACGAACGCTAACTACTGGACCTGACTTAAGATTTTCGCTTTGTCGAGAGCAATCAATAACGAACAGTGGCGCCTTTTCTTTGAATTCAGATGCACTTAGCAGTGGTTCACTACGACGTCCATAATAAGATTGTTGGAATTTGACATATTGTTCATATAGTAAAGAAAATTTATGATCATTAAATCTAACATTCAAGTTTTCATACGGAAAATAAGTTGAGTTAAGATAGACTTTGACATCTCTAAGATTACAATGATCAAAGTGTGAAATATCCTTTTCTGCTAAGTTTTTTCTATTTGTTTGTAAACCAATAACAACATATCTCGGTTTTTCAATCTGCGACGACGTTTTAATTGACCAAGTGTGTTTAGTTGTTTGAGGTAATAACGGATACTCGTATAAATCCCAATTTCTAAAAGCAAAATGCAGAGGACGATCTTTTTCTAATAACTTTAATAAATGTACTTTTTCTTTGTCAGAGACCTTGACGTGGGGTACGCGCCACACTAATTTATTTATAACTATATCTTCAAGAAGCTCGCCAGGTGGAACTTTCAATGAATTTAAATTAGTATTGCTGCGTAATAGTATCAATTCGTGTTTACAATTCATAATAATTTTTTTATAATCTTCTGCAAATCCTAGTATATTACTTAAGGGTATTGAAGCACAAAAACTTCCTCCATGATTTGTTTTCGTTCCATTTACATCCCACCCCCAAGCTTTTGCAATCTTAGCTTCGTTTTCATTAAAAGATAGTAAGCCTTTCATAGTCGTTGTCATTCCAGCATTTTTTATTCTATCTATTTCGACCCCATTGAGTTCATAACGAATATCTTGAAACAGGAACAGTAATGGATTATTTGTGAATTCGATTGCTGAAACCTTTTGTTTTAAATCTTTTTTTATAATGGTAACTGTGCCTTCAAGATAAAGGGTACTTGCTGATGGTAAAATGTACAAATCCTGTTGGTTGATAGGTATGCGAATTTCATCGTTCTTGTTGAAACTTGTCACGTAAGGTTTGTATGAATGATATTCGATGCCATCTATTGTGTTATCATATGTTGGAGAACTTGTTACATCTAGAATGTTCATTTTAGGAGTCCAATTAATTTCAGGAATCTTTTATTTTCTTTGCTTAATATATTTTTTCTCTTAGCTGTTCCTTTTCGGATTGTCCGATGAGTACTGATGTGTTTTATGAAATCATTACTATTTTTATTAAAATTTATCATCTTTTTCTTATATGCATATATAGTTGAACTTCTTCACCTCGTAAATTTATCAAGTTATTATTGATGTCCAATAATCTAATATTTATGCAGCTGATGTTGTTTTGATTCACGGGAAAGTAAATAATATTTCTAGGTATTTCTATAATCCGATATCCTGGTGGAACGTTGGGAGCAAATTCATAAATAATATGGCTTGATTTCCCGTTAATATATGAACCACTCACTATATCACATTCGACTCTCACCACAGTCGTTGATAAAATGTTAACTGGAAGCTGTGACTCGTGTATTATATTAGCTTTTAGGGATCGTTTATCAAATCCTAGTAACTTCCCAAGAGAATCGTCTTTTTCGAAAAGGATGTCTTTGGAGCAGAAGATAAACGTTTTCAATGTGTTGTTGTTGCAAAATAAATTAAAGATAGTTCCATTTTTTACATTCGTTTTTAAATAGTCACATATATCTTGCAATTCATAAGCACCTTCCGGTATTTCTACTACTTCGTTATTCCCATAGTAAAATTTATTGTTTCTATTGTCGATGTTAGGGATTGAATTGAATGTTGACAAATACAACAGAGCACACTCATATTCACTATCGAATTGCAAAGCTGGGTAATAGGTGGTGGATAACACCGACGTATCGCCTGTTACAGACAACGTGAAGGACATTTTACTAATGAAGGTAATTAAACATGTTTTTAAATATATAGGCACAACATTTTATTAAAAAAATCACTTACAGTAAATTATTCCAAAAGTTTGTGAGAAACTCTAAACACAAATGACCACAATTAGATGTATTATAATTTTGATATCTAGTATAATTATAAGTTATATTACTTGTTAAATACTCAATTAACTCACGAGGTGGTTTTAAATCACCAAAACTATCAAAATACTCACAATAATTGTACAGTTTAACGTAGGCTACCCAATGAGTTCCATCATTTTCTGAACTATCTAGATTTACAATTGCACACTCAATATCTTTTGGTGTCGTAGGTAATTCATTTCTCATGTAAACGCCTCTAAAGAAAGGAATGTGTTCACTAGCATATTTCATTATGTCTATATCAGTAAGTGCTCGTTTGGGTAACCTGTTTACTAGTTTTTTGAACTATTTATATAGAGACCATTTCCAGTTTTATATGGTTTGATGTACAGTCCCTTTCCTAAGGCAATAGACTCCATCATTTTATTATGTCGTTGAGCTTCTTCCAAGTTTTGTTTAGCTGATTTATGATCATTTACAGCCTTAGTAATACCTGCTGCTCCTCCAGCCAGCGCGCCCAAAGCAGACAGTCCAGCGAATATTGGTATGAGCGGTAAAATTCCACCGGTTTTCGGCAGCGGTATAACACGCGGCAAGCAGATTCCTTTTTTATTTTTGATTAATTTTTTCGCAACTGAATAGGCTGCTCTAATAGCTTTGGTATTACTTTTTGGTTTTAACTTTTTCAATGTTTTATGTATAGAAGAAACTATTTTCTTAAATGATCTCGTACCAGCACCATGCTTAACTTTGGTTTTCATCACTTTGCTTACTAACCATGAGGCTAACTTTTCTCCTCTTCCAGCGTTTTTGGATTTCATTCGCTTTTTTGCCATATTTATTAGTTCCGAATCTGCTTTGTGTCGTTCTTCTAAATTATTCGAATTATCATAAGCGATATCGTGTCTCATACAAGCGTTATCAAGCTCGTTGACACCTTGATCTCCTCTCAATAATCGTTCTCTTAGACGTGTACCAGGTCCACAGTAATTGTATCCGGGTAAATGTAATTCAAATGGTAATTTGTTTATGATGCTATTAACTAGTCCTTCACCTCGCATAGCTAAGCTATTAATGAGATAATCTCGCTTAAAATTTATAATTATAAAAGAAATTATCATACAATTGCGCGTTTTTCAATCCAACTATTTTCAGTACTAGGAAGACCTAACCACTTCACAAAAAGTTTGTTGCCTTTCTTTCTGATAACTTTTTCGATGAGATATATATGTGGACATTTTGTCCTTTGGAGTTCTTGTTCATAAAATCGTCCTAATATCGGTTGATGATGTAGGTCTTCTATTGAATACGTGGCAGGTTTAGAATTATGTACCTTTTTTATTAAAAATAATTCTGTAGACCAGTTGGGAGTGAAGCCCTTTTCAAAACTACCTTTATATTTACTAATACGAACATGATCTCCAATTTGTAATTTGTATTTAGTATTTACATTAACCAACTGTGTTTTAATTATATTAGCCATAACTTTACTTTCATTAGCTAGACATACATCGTTCGGCTTATATTTAGTTGTGCGATGTATTGTATTATTATACGTTAAAGTCACATCATTTATGGTATCTCCAACCCATCTATAGCTGCCGTTTAAACTAAAACATTTATATAATTTGCCTTTGAGTGTTTTAATTAGTCTTTCGACTATAGAAGCTTTTTTGACAGTGTAAGTAGAGTAATGATTTATTTTGTATTTTTTCATAATCTTTTGAAATTCATCATTATAAAATTCAGTGCCCTTGTCAGTTTGTAAGTTTAAGGGTTTTCGATTACTACTGATTAACAAGTTTTGAAATGCTTGTGCTACTTCTAGTTTAGCTTTTGTCTTAAGGGGAACAACCCATGAAAATTTTGAAAAACAATCTAATACAACTAAAATATACCTATACCCACTGTTATAACTTTTTAAAGTCTGAAAATCAATTAGATCTGCTTGCCATAAGTCATCAATGCCCTTTAAAACCACAGATCTGCGTAAAAAGTTTTTACGAGCTGTTTTATGTATTTCGTTAACAATTTGTAGCTTGCTCATTTCTTACATTTATTGAGTTTATCTAACTCAGTTTTTATGGCGTTTAAAATTATATCAATTTCTTTCTTTTGACTATCTACGTAATCTTTGTTGACAGCGTCGGAACTTTGCAGTGGAGTTGTAACACCGGTCAATCTTGCACTCTGTAAATCGTACGCTCCAGTTTCTGTGCGCTTTAAGATCTTATCAAAATTTTCAAAAAAATCTTGTAAATTTAGTCGTTTATTTATATGATGTCCAAACTTGTCCATTTTAGTGAACTGTTGTGTGTTAATGATGATGATGAAATGAAACAATTTGAAGATAGAAATGATATTTATTAAGGTATAATGCCACTTTCACGAAGCTCTTCTACTATAGATATTATTTCATTATCTAAAGATGCTGGTAATACTGGAGTATTACCAGCATCTTTAGAAGCAATGAGTAATTTTAATCTCTCAACGAGTTCATTAGGGTCATCCCAATAAACGTAGTCGACATTTTTCTTCCATTTCTTCAACAAAGGTAATCCTTCTCCTTGATGTGATGCGTCTGGTTGACTACTGTCAGTGCTTGCAGAGACTTTACGTAGTTTGAATAACGGTCTAATGACGTTTAAGTATTTTCGTCCCCTGTTACTTCTGATTGGTTTATTTGGGTCGTAATCTCTTCGATGTACGTTGGTTTCTAATAGCATCAGCTTATAATGTCCTAAGTCTTCGGGAGTTATTGCAGATAAATCAGGCACTTTTTTAAACAGTAATTCATTTATGCCAGTGGTAAATTTAAACTTATTTTTTCCAACTTCAATATAATCGTTTAACAAAACAACACGTGAAGAACCCATCATAAGTTTACCGCGTTCATTTCTCACACCAAATGGTACATCCGTCATCGCTTCAGACGACTTCGACCACGAAGACATGTCTCGCTGGTCACTTGAATTTGATTCAACTGTTTTAAATGAATCGTCCACACCATTATCTGAATTATCATTGGGCTCATCTTCTTCTGAGTTATCATTACTTCCCTCAAAATCATCAGAGTCTTTTGGGTTAAATACATTAAAACCAATATTTGATTCCCTTTTTAGTGTTTTGTCTGTATATAGTGGACTTGAAGTTTCAAATTTTTCTAAACTTTTTGATGGTTCTTTTGGTGTTTTTATTAATTTATTAAGAGGGGTTGTAATTGGTTTAAAAACAGTTTCTAACATTTCTACGTTTTCCGTTTCAATGTCTCGCATTTTTCGAACTTTTTTTTTAACAGCCTCTGCAGCCTTCACAATTTGTCTTTTTAAGTTTTTTTCCATGATAAATAGGCTACAACCACTGTGTTCATAAGTGTGATCACAAAAATGATTGCATGTATTCTCTAGCTCCACTATTTATAGTAGGCACACGGCGGGTGCAAATTCAGAAGTATAATCTAGTTATATTTACGAATACTTTTCTACACATAGGACATTTCTTTTCAATCGATAGCGCACACTTTGCACACGCCACGGCGTGACCACAAGGTGTAAAGCAGGTGTTAACGTCGTCCACCAAACAAATTTTGCAGTTAATTGGTAGTGTGTTTCTGGTAATGGATACATCATTATCTGCAGTTTGATTACATTTTTCCTCTGCTTTATCATACACTTTGTTTAACACATTATTTACAAACTCTTCTCCCTTCATTATTAAAACATAGGGACAACACTGAAACCAGCGTGCATGTTCTACCCATGCTTGATCTTCAGGACCCCAATCTTTAAGCCTGCCATCACAGTAGTAGCAAATTACTCTATCACCATATCCAGTGTAAAAAAAACCGGCTTCAGCCATTTCCTTAGGCTTTTGAGTTAACCCTCTTGGCCAAGTATCAAAGCTTCTGAGACGTTTGTATTCAGTACAGTATATGCGATGCACAGGAATGTACGGCATGGTTCAACAAATCACAATCACAATAATCGTTCGTATTTTGGATGTATTCAGCTTGACACTTCAACAATAAATGACTTGAATGAACTGATCATTCGGTAAGTATATAGGTAGGTACCTACATACAGTAAGACGATTTTAGTAAAATAACAATTAATGAAATACGACAAACGTATCAAACTCTTTACGGTAACATCCCTTGTTTTTTTCGCAATCTTTATTTATCACAACATAGCTATAAGGTTCTGTCCATATATTTGAACACATTTCTCTAAATTCTTGCCATGTCATGTCTGTGTTGACGTGTTCATCGTAGATATGTCTTAAGTTTATATCATCTTGTTTAAAAATTATGATTAAGTTTGCATTATCTCTGACTAACTGTTTTGGAATCTTGCTGTAAGTTTGATTTAAATAAAAACAATCTATAAACTTGTGTCTTCCCATCGTAAAATAATTTCTCATATTATTTTGACTCTCACAAGCTACATCGTCAAATATTATAATAGAATTACATTTTGCTGCTTCTGGAGTAAGAACTTCTTCATTTTCATGATACTTTGAGAAAGTCACTCCAGGAACCATTTGTAATACCTGCTCTAAATATTTATATTTCGGTTGATAGAGAGTTTTTGAGTACACATAAAGATTTCGAAATTGTAATCCATTTTCATGTAAGAGTAGACCAATAACCAAATTTGTTTTTCCACAATTTGATGGACCGCAAATTATACAACGTATTGTATTTGGTAAAAGCGTTCCATGTCGGAAACTTTGTTTTTTAGAATCAACTACAATATTTTCGAACTGTAATGACACCGGTTGCTTAACGAACTTCATTGTTAGAGAGATCTTCTTGAAATGATGAAAAAAAAGTGATATATCATATTAATAAACAACCTAATGATATTGGGGGTTCTAGAACACACCTGTACACGACTGATTGTCTGCCGAAGCGAATGGAGCGACGTAGCATAGCGAAGGAGCGAGAGTGAGCGGAGGTTGACAATCAGTCGCGTACAGGTGTGGTCTAGAACTCCCAATATCATACTACTATTAATAGATACAGAAAAGAAAAAAGGGCACCTTTAATGCGGAAAAAAATGAATCCTGAAGCATCGCGATCGAAGTCGCGGACCAAAGCTTATTAATATATATTTTTTTAATTAAATAGGTCAGCATTTGCCTGATGTTAAGCAGTAGTGAGGAGCATGCTTACCTACCTAGAATGAACCTAGTTACTCTTGATTTGAAGACCCTTTTCGGGGAAAACAGTGCCCGGCATTGAGTTCCACAGTTTGATGATGCGTATGAAAAATGTTGACTTAATAACGCTTTGTACGAACTCTGGAAATTATTTTTTATTGAGTTTTAAAGCCATGTTAGCTACAAAACTAGACTATCTAGATACCTAGCCTCAATAGCGTGCACTGCGAGGCAATCACGCAGCTAATCGAGTAGATTAGATTTGCATACCTTGATGCCGATACCACAGGGTCGATGACCTCAAATAATAGGTCTGCATGATTACACCAGTATTACTACCATCTTATTGTCTTTCGATAATTTTAAGTGCCTTTCGAGCTTCGAAATTAGGTTCTATGTGATCATGAATCTGAAGCGCTCGTGGTCGGGCTTGCTTAGTCGTTCTTGATAGATTGTCGAAGTTAAGCAACGTTCGAAACGGTCTGTAAGTGGATGGGTGACCGCCAGTGGCACTTTCATCTGAGCGCTTCCATGCTTCGAAGGGCACGTTAAATTGTCGGTCCCGGCTAAAGTCGTTAAGCCATGACGGAGGCCTTAAGGCGGCCTAAAAACTCCGTCACCAGAGTTGGCCACTGACTCATACGAACTTACTTACTTTTATGTGATCATGACCAATTGACCACCTCATATTTGCGTATTTTGTTTCGTTTAGTGTATTTACGAGTTTAGAGTAGTACCTAAAAGTTATAATGCAGTTGTAGAAACTAGAAAAGAAGCTTTTGCTTTAACTCAAACATCACTAGAATCAATATTACGAGTATTAAGAATTATTCATTTTTATTTGGTTTTCATACACTAACGCCTGCCTGCATTAACGAGCAACTTAGAGTGCTTGCTAAGCGGATATAAACAGGCGATTATCGAACAAAATGGCGCTTCCTACCGAGTATAGCATGCCTAGCAAGATTAATTCTAGAGCAAACCAGTATCAGGTTAGTAAGCTATTTTCCGAACAGATTGTAAGACTAGGAAGATACACTACTTGGTTCGAATATTTAATTCTTTTGCCCAAACCACTAGCGTTCCGGGAATGGAATAAAAGCACGAAATAAATTTAAAAGATTTATATTTTGTATGGAAGTATGTTACGCTGTTTTGTTCGCCGAAATGTTCTAATGTGGACCCACCTTAAGAGTGCGCAGGAAACGCCGAACGAGACGGATTCGTGCCCCACTTCACCTCACCCTTCTGCCTAAATACGCAACACCGCCAACGCGGCAAAGTGCGAGAGTTCGAGTCGCGCATTGCCAATGTATTTTGGCCGGCTTATTTACGCACGGTACGGTAGGACAGCAAATCAGCGAAAACATGAATATTATTTACTAGCTTCTGCGCGCGGCTTCGCCCGCGTGGTACCAACATTTTGGATATCCTATATGCTATTGGTAGGTAAGTACCTACTCGATTGTTTTAGATTTTTTAGCTGGTAGGATAGGCCTACTAGAATGTCAGCATGAAATAAAATAAAATAATAGGTAATTATTAGGAAGAAGGACATAGCTTCCTACACTAAAGGTACAACTTTACTTATTTTATGAAAAACGATGGGCGATTCCGAGAAAAAGTGACCGTAACGTAATGGATTTCCACCCGGAAAAAAAATTATAAAATGTGAATAAGTAAGAAATTTATGATTGAATGAAATATGGGCCATCAAAAATTCCGTTACGTCACAAAGTATAGATATGATTTACATAAAATGCAGTGGGAATTCAAGTTAACCATTTATTTAAGTACCTTCGAAACCCATCAGCCTTCAATTAATACGTCATTCACGTAGGAAATAACATAAAACAAACATAATATGTAACAAAACAATTCCTAAACGCTACTTTATGGTAAGTTTAATTGCACATTTTTTGTCTTAACTTTGGTATTATGTATGATAATTATGTCATTTTAAATTTAAACGAAACTTTAGTTATTACTCTACTTATTTGTCTTAAATTTGAGCGTCCTAATTTGCAAATGAATAAAATTAAGTTAAATCTAATATCACAATAATATGTGACAAGTGACGTTAGTGGAAAAGACGTCACGTTTAGGAATTATAGGGCAGGGCTTACATGAACAAAGGGTCAGTACCACCACTAACATAATAATGTGTCAGATAGCCTTAAAGACCAATTATAATAATTATGCTCATGATTTTGAATCAATCAAGAGCACATGAAAAAATGTTATAAAATATTTTACCAGCAAGATATATCAGCCACTCAAACAAATTTAATAAAAATTAACAATTGTAATTTTAATTATTAGGTATTTAGGTACCGAAATCACAAATATTAGTAGCCGAAAAATATTGTTTAGCTATACATGATGAGTTTTTGTATTTTTCGCATTTATTGATGACTAGATATCCGTCGCGGTGTTACCCGCGGTCCCTTGGGAAAACTTCACTTTCCCGTGATAAAATATAGCCTATAATCATCAGAGATAATTGTAGGATTCTAATGGTGAAAGAATTTTTCAAATCAGTCCAGTAGTTTCGGAGCCTATTTAATTCAAACAAACAAACAAATCTTTCGTCTTTATAATATTAGTATATACTATATATTGTTTGTTATCATTATAGAGCATCCAAAAATTCGAAAAAAGAAAAAAATATACTGGGTGTAAAAGACGTCTACCGAAGCCAAAAGGGTAGGTACAGCATCCCAACCCAACACTCAACGAAATCCAAAATCGCCCAGCTGGATGAGCGCTATTAGGCGCGTTGTTTTACATAGATTGCTGTAATTTGTATATTATGTTGTTCTCGTAGTAAATAAGTGGAAAATAACATAAAATGACGTAGCTAAGTAAATTTACGTTTAAATTACCTTTCACTGAAAGTCCCATTCAAATCAGTTCAGCCACTCCAGTGATTAGCCCGGGACACCAGACAGATAGACAAAAAAATTAATAATGTTTGTGTGTGTTTAAGTATCGTGTCGATAACTACACAGACTGAGAAAACAGTTATTTTGAAATCACAGGGAGTTCTTTTGGTGATTACTATCTTCATACAAACAAACTTTTACCAGCATTATTTTATTCTATTCGAAATGCATTATAAGCATCAGTAAGTCGGATAATAATATAATAGTAGGCGATATTATTGCAGGCACAATGTAAACCATGCTTAATAGTTCCATTACGTCACATTTTGCTTTCCGCTTATACATCACGTCGCGTTGCGGACGTAACGTAATGATGCCGGTCAATAAACAAACTCAAATAACGTAGTTGTTTATTACATTTCTACTGAATATTGCATTAAATCAAAATCTAGATAGATAAAGTAATTAGTCTTTAAAAGTTGTATGTCTAACGAATACTACTTATCAAGAAAATCCAAGTTCGTGGTGGAAATCAAAAACAGAACATCGTGACGCACGATCTTTCTAATCCATGTCAGAGGCGCTACTGCGCCTAAAAATCTAATAAGATCTATGGTCTAAAATATTGCCATAATCCTAAAACAACTATTAAAAATCGATATTATTCTCTAAATATCGATTTATGATCGTAGCGTAAGCGGAATTTTCCACCGGTACCGATTTTAGTCTCAAGACAAAATAGTATTTTTTTAGTATTTTGAACTCATAAACGTTGTATTCAGGGTATAAAATTGCATTTCGTGCATAAGATTTTTCTAAAAAGCATAAAATTGACATGCAAAAAGACTATAAAATTTTGCCTACGGAAATTTCAAAAGTTGGGTGTGACACTCGAAAAAACCGCCTCCCGAGATCTTATTTTGCCAATTTTTTAAAAAAAATGTATTTATGAGCTTTTTGTTATTTAATTATTATCAGTTTTTGAATTATATTGTACGATGTTGTTAAAAAAA
Organism: Epirrhoe alternata; assembly: GCA_963565295.1. Taxonomy (NCBI): domain Eukaryota; kingdom Metazoa; phylum Arthropoda; class Insecta; order Lepidoptera; family Geometridae; genus Epirrhoe; species Epirrhoe alternata. The sequence goes on along the minus strand of OY751391.1, from coordinate 11,071,776 downwards.
ACCCTTGTTTAATTATCAATAGCCTGCAGAATATGAGTCGAAAGTTGTGTGACAGGCCATTTTTTCTCGGAATCGCCCCGATACCTAGGTAGGTAAATAGAAAAAAAATTGTTTATATTCAAAGTGTGACGCAGACAAGTGACGCACTTCACTTCACTAAAATCATCAAGAGAGATTCATCACTTGACAGCAATACCACTTTGATATTGCACTTAGGCGAAAGTAGTAGTGTCAAGCGCTTGGACATAATCAACCTTGTTGAGACTTTATTGGAGAAGCTAGATCTAGGGTTAGGAAAATTAATTTTGTGTGCTTTTCCTTACTCTCAGTTCTCAACTGAAAAGGAGAACCAGAGAGTTCATAAAGCTAATTTATTATTTTATAATTTGACATGTCGTCATAGTGACGTTTTATATTTAGATACTAATAATTTTATTAGTGATTTTATTTTGACAAAAGGTACAATGTACCATAGTAGGAATAGTAAATTGATAATTGCTAAATTGTTAGCATATAATATTTTTGATGGTGTTATAAGTAGTATAACACAATTAACTGACGAGCCGGGGGTTAGTAATATTACTAATCAGGGTATTCAAAAAATAGGGACTGTGGGTCAACATTTAAACTGACCACTTCGACAATGGGTAAGACAGGCACCTTTCATGTTGTACATCAGAACATGCAAGGTCTCCCCAGCAAAAAATTAGAATTAGAGTTGTTTTTAAATAAATTCAATGTAGATGTTATGTGTGTCACAGAACACTGGATTATAGAAAATGAGTTGCTCCCTTATCTTAACCACTACAATGTAATAAGTTCATATAAACGCAAGAGCGCCATAAGAGGCGGCTCTCTAATTATTATTAAAAATAACTTGAAATGCAAGGAACGTAAAGATATTGTTAACCTCTCTATCGAGAGGACTATTGAGCTGTCGTGCGTTGAGCTAGAGCGACATATCGTTGTAAGTATCTACCGTCCCCCCAGTGCTGATCATAGGATATATGAGTCCACTATGGAAGAAGTTTTACTTAAAATTTTTGAATGTAACAAAAACCTAATAATCTGCGGCGATTTTAATATTGATATATTGGTAGACACTGACAGGTTAACTAATTTATTTAAATGTTTTAATTTAAAACATCTCTTTTATGAGCCAACTAGGGTGACATCAGAAACGGCCACATGTCTGGACAATGTCTTCTGTAACTGTTTACCGATTAGTAAATCTTTAGTAAAAAATTTTGAGTCCGATCACTATGGTCAAAGTATCGTTTTTCCTAATTTCACATTAAATGAACCTGTAAAGTTCTCATATCGGCCCATCACAGTGAGTCGTATTATAAAGTTTCAAAGAAATATAGAACTCAAAATGTCACTTTTACCTTGTGTAGAAAACCCAAATGACCTATTTGCCAGTTTGTCAAATCTTATTATTGAGGAGCATACGGAAATATTTAAATTAAAGACCTGCTTAACTAAAGCTTGTGTGAGCTTTGTAGACTGGGCAACGCCAGGTATTTATCGAAGTAGGAATAGACTGTATGATCTTTATGCTACTAGAGAACTAATGCTTCACAACCCATCACATATCTTATACATTAAGAACTATTCTAAAATATTTAAAAAAGTATGTCAAGCAGCTAAATCAATGCATTTGAGAAATAAAATAGAATCTTCTTCGAATAAAATTAAAGCCACTTGGAAATTAATAAATAATGAATCAGGTAAATCAAAACATGGTTTTAAACAGATAAATTTAAAAGTTAATGATACTCTTTTAACCAATAACACTGAAATAGCTAACGCGTTTGATAGTTTTTTTTCTAATGTAGCCCAGGTTGCGACCCGGTCACTCAATTCCTCAGCTTCTAGCGCACTCGCCTATCTAGAAACTGGTGTTACTCAGATTAACAGTGAGTTTGAGTTCAGTTATGTGAGCGCAGATCATATTGTCAAAACATTTAAGACTTTGAATATCAAAAATACTGAGGATTTATGGGGAATATCAACGAAGATACTAGCTACTATTGTCATTGATATTGCACCATGTCTAGCTTATGTCTTTAACAGATGTGTTGACGAGGGTGTTTTTCCTGACCTTATGAAGTTTAGCAAACTTATTCCTTTATTCAAATCTGGCAATGAAAGCGACCCTGCTAACTATAGACCAATTTCGATTCTGCCTGCATTAAGTAAAATATTTGAAAAAGTTATTTTGAATCAATTGCTAGCTCATTTTAATCTCCATGGACTACTGCATAATTATCAATTTGGATTCACCAAAGGTCGTTCAACAACTGACGCGGGTACTTTGCTTCTAAAGCACATCTATGAAGCCTTTGAAAACTCACAAGACGTGATCGGAGTATTCTGTGATCTGTCCAAAGCATTCGATTGTGTATGTCACGAGACTCTGATTTCTAAGTTAAAATATTATGGCGTTCAAAATAAAGCTATAGACCTTGTCCAATCATATCTCTCCAATAGAGTCCTTAAGGTCGATGTAGGTGGCGAAAGGTCTTCAGGGTCAATTATTGACATGGGTGTACCACAAGGCTCGATATTGGGCCCGTTCTTGTTTCTAGTGTATATAAATGACCTCCCTTCTTTTGTAAAAGACATGTGTGACATTGTTCTGTTTGCTGATGATACCTCTTTGGTTTTTAAAGTTGATAGATATAAAGAAGAGTACGATGATGTTAATGCGTCTCTGTCTCTAATTTTAAACTGGTTTACGGCTAATAATCTCTTACTTAATGCCAAGAAAACTAAATGTATTAAATTTACTTTGCCTAACGTGGTTCACAAAGCAACAAAAATTGAATTAAATGGGGAAGCACTCAATCTGGTCGATACCGCTATTTTCTTGGGGCTAACTGTTGATTCCAATTTGCAGTGGGGGGCTCACATTGAAAGACTTGCAGGTAGACTGAGCTCCGCCGCATATGCAGTTCGTACGATTAGGAGATTGGCTGACGAAGAGACAGCTAAGATAGTATATTATAGTTACTTCCATAGTGTGATGTCATACGGTATATTTCTCTGGGGTAAAGCAGCCGATATTCAAGATATATTTGTTTTGCAAAAGCGAGCTGTCCGTGCGATTTACAAATTGAAACCACGGGACTCACTGAGACAACGTTTTAAAGAAATAAATATTCTAACAGTTTTTTCCCAGTACATTTATGAAAACATTTTGTATACTCATAAAAATATCAATAACTTTAGGAAAAAAAGTGATGTGCATAGCATTAACACAAGAAATAAGAATAAACTTTATTTGCCTAAATTTAGATTAGAAAAAGTAAAAGGTTCTTTTATGGGAAATACGATACTTTTTTATAATAAACTTCCTGAAAACGCGACTAAACTGCCTATTCGAAGATTTAAAACTTACATAAAAAATACTCTTATAAAAAAAGCTTATTATTCACTTAAGGATTATATTAATGATAAATTCGCGTGGCCTGATGTCGCTCTGCCCCTCGACGGCTGATGTGTCCTCAATGTCTGCTATCTTGTATTATATAATTTAAGCAATTGGTAGGTAGGTACCACCTAAGTTATCATAAGTTTAGATTTAAGATGGATCACCTAAAAGAAAGCTAGGCCCCAAACCGTGTTTGTTGCCCTGATTCTTCACGGTATTGGTCGCGAAGGAACAGGAGTAAAATCACCTAGTTTTAAGACGTTTCAAAGTGATCCCAGCGGTCCTACTGAATAAATGCTTTTTGACTTTGACTTTGACTTTGACAAGCACAGGTCCGTCCCGCTCGCAATGCCGTAGCCAACTGACTACAGAGCGTCGAGCGGAATGGCAAGATATGCTTTTCTCGTGAGTGAGTAGTACAGAGCGATAGCCGCGCACCGTATTTTATAACGACGTAAGCGCCAAAATAGTTTTTATTTAATTAAAAGTTAATTAAACAACCTATCGAAAAATGAAAACACAAAATTAAAGAATTACTTCAAGGTTTTTTGACAAATCGAAAACCCCAAAGAAAAATTGTCTTGTTCCTGAGATAAATAGCAAATTCTGTGCAAAACATGTATTTTTCAAAAAAATATATTATCGAGAAAATTTTAACCAATCGTGTTTCTAAAAAGAAGCAATCCGAGATAAAAGTTCGAAGTATCATTTCCCTAAATATGAAGGTGGTAGCTTTTACAGATTCTGAGATAAATAACGATTTAGAAGTACAAAATCGTTTCTAGCACACTCTTAATGTGGCTCTCCTCTGAAATACATTTCCACACTCTCTGAAGCTCACCATTATTGGAAGAAGACTAGTTGTGCCAATTTATTTAATTGTGTCGGTGTTGTGCAAGATGTATCAAGTGATCGATTAATATTTTTATCTACAGTCCAACAATAGTAATTCCCCAGGCCAAAACAGTCAGTCAGTGATGTTTTACATTAAGATTAGGTACTTCGATACTGAGAACGTAGAGCAATCACGCGTCTAATCGAATTGGATTGCATTTGCATACCATGTCGATACTCTCCGAAGTAAAGCTAATTGCATTCGGGTTGGTGTCTTTGCTGTTCAGCAAATCATATAAAGTAGGTTGTCCCTATCCAGTTGAAGGTAGAAAACGTTGTTTTTAACGTTAGACACATTTTGCGTAGTTCACAAAATGGATGGGCGATTGTAGCAATTACATACAAGCTCTTCTGTGCTTCTGAGGGCTCGTTATTTCAAAATAAATTCGGATTTTTTGACCAAAATCATTTTGTATAATGTTTTCTAACTCATTAATTACAGAGATCTGATCAATGGTTCTTTGTTGCGCTCAATTTCAAAACTTTTTTCCGATATCTTACTCAAGGTGACATTATCAGAAATTTATATTTATATTGATAAGCAATCACTATGTACCGCTGGGATGGCCTGATATTGGGCGGAATTTGACTGAAGACATAAAATGAGATCAATGGAGATCTTTTGTGATTATAATTTGCATATCCTTCGATTATAGAATCCTTCGATTATTTTGTTTGCTATCTGATGCTAAGTCGAGAGTAGTTTCCTCACCACTGGTGGGTATGAACTCGTATTACCAATCACTATGAGGCGTCTTAGCCTTGAAAGGTTCCGTAAAGTGCCTGGAAACAAAAGTTCACATTTAACCCACTGGTCCTGTTAATGTACTCAGAATTCCAGCAAGACGACAAAAATTCGCTATGTAGCTGCACTTTCCCATTCGCTCGCTTTTAGCCGTGTTGTACTCCTCATCTCTGATGCACTTTATGCCTGTCTACTTTGAGCTTGTGTCCTGATAGGGACTAAGTGGGACAGAAATATTATTTTCCTTCATTTTTTACGTGTCCTAGGCTATGTGGGATTAGGACTCTTCATTGCACTGTTATGTTGCTATGGAGTACACAGATTAATCGAAAAACGCTATCACAACACCCAAACCTCATCTTCATCTAATTCTAGGGACACTCACAGCCCCTCGAGGGACCAAAAACTTATTTAAACATCTGAATTAAAATATATTAAGTTCTGAATTTACAATTAATTCAATTTCAGTAACACTGAGAGGGCGCGAGTTTTCAAACTTATTTTCAGGCTCCTAACTAAATCAAAACATTTCATATCTTTTACATTAGGTAATTAACTACAGAGCTAAATATGTACATTACAAAGTAGTGAATGAACGTACGATAACAGAAAAATTCAAACATACCTCACTACTCACGCAAATTAGGAACATGTTGAAGTAGAATAATAGAGAGGCAATTTATTAAGCTTCTGATGTTATTGTACAGGCTCTGTTTTCTTTTACTGAAAACAGTATTTAGTTTATTTTATTCAAATATTCTAAACGTATATAGTTCTTGGTAAGTCTAGTGGGTAATATTTTCCGGGAGACATAACTTGAAGCGAATGATTGATATGAGCAATCCTGGAAAAAATATCATTTATTGCGAGAACATCCAAGTAAAACACTAGTTTGATATTTTCTGCCCTTGGCCGAAGGTAAAATTTTCAAGTGTAATAGGCACTTCAGATAAGGAGATATGATGTAAAGACAGTGAGCACGATTTGTTTGAATGATATTATCTGCATTATATCTTTATCTTAAGAAAAATTGAGGAACGAGTACCTACTTAAAGATTAACTATTTTTAGTCAGTTGCATTGATACAGTGAAGGAAGAAAGAACAATGAAATTCGTGCAGTTTTACTACAGCAACGACCGAAATAATGTACGAGTTGGAGTTTTAGAAGATGATATAGTTATTGATTTAAATGAATCTGATCCTAGTCTTCCCGCAAGTCTCATAGACATTATAAAACAAGAGCTGGTTCCAAAGATTAAAAAATTGAAGAATCCGAAAAAAGTAAAGCTTGATTCTGTGATCCTGACGACCCCACTTCATGGAATGGATAAAGTCCTATGCGTGGGGCTAAACTACAAGGACCATTGCGAAGAACAAAAGTTTACACCACCAGTGATCCCTTTCATCTTCAACAAATTTCCGAGCACCGTGATAGGTCAGGACAAAGCAGTGAAGCTATTACCAGAAATTTCCACTAAAGTAGTCTGCGAAGTGGAACTCACTATTGTCATTGGAAAAGAAACAAAGTCTATCAACGCTGATGAAGCATACAAACATGTATTTGGTTACACGATCGCTCAAGACATCGGCGCGACTGATTGGGAAAATGACAAAATGGGACAGCTTTTGCTCGGCAAATCTATGGATACTTTTTGCCCAATCGGACCTTGCGTAGTCACCTCTGATGAGGTCGGTGACCCCCAGAAGTTGGATATCAAGTGCAGCGTGAACGGAGTTCAGAAACAGAGCAGTAACACGAACCAGTTCATCCATAAGATTCCTGATGTTATTGCAAGGTTATCGAAGATTTTGACTCTGCTGCCTGGAGATATTATTCTCACTGGAACCCCAGGAGGTGTGGGAGTGCACAGGAACCCACCAGAATTCTTACAAACAGGGGATGTGATCACCAGCGAAGTTGAGAAGATTGGTGTTCTGCTAACAAGAGTCGAATAGATCAAGTCCAAAAGTAATAATATTAATAATATTTTATTTTCAAAAAGGTTTACAAAAGGTGTACAAGAAAATGCCGTTAGATCTCAACTAAGACTTATTATCACTTCTATCTTGATTCAAGCAATAGTGGGCAATGACTATAGGCATGTTTATCATTGATATAATGTCTTATTCATTGGTGGATACTGCGCTCCTCTCCTTGACACTTAAACATAATAAAACAAGATTACATTTTATCAGCATTTACAAGCAATATCTTTATAGAGAAATAAAAGCCCTGTACCTACGTAACGATTCCATTCAAAGTGGTTCCATAAAATGAAGCGTGGTTTAAATTATTCACATTTGCACTCCTGCACTAGCAAACTGATTCGGTTTCGATGAAGTTGAGTGTTCGAGGAGTGGGAGAATAAGTGCAAATAAAATAAAACTGCTTAGGATCAGGTATGCTTCGAGATCTCCCAATAAATCCGTGTGAAGTAACACAGAGGAAGTCAAAGTCTAACGGCCACTCTACAACTCGCCCAACTATAATTTGGATAGACGATGACAGGCGAATACAGGCGATGAGGCCCTCTATACGTTCGTAACCATCGGCATTCGTCTATCATCAGCGAATATGAAGAGAGCCCTTATGCCACAAAGCATACATTCGGGTAGGACCGTTGAGATCACTGGGATCATGTATTATTCATTTTCATATTAAGTTACGTACACAAATCGTGTAAGTAAAGCCAAATAAAAGAAAAATACTTCGACTTTACGCCGGGCATTAGCGTGAGCAAACAGACCGTCGCACCTGCGACTTTGCTACTGAAGTTATGTAGCCTAGTTAATAATTTCATAGTTCAGACTACGTTCAGGTAAACTTAAATTGAATCACGGCATGAATGATTCAGGCTTGCATTCGCGAAGCCAGCATCGGGTCGAGTGCATGTTTACTTCAAAATTCATGAATGTACAGTAACTACGCGTTAGTGTAAAATCTCGACGAGAAATTATTTAGGATGCGGGCCGTGGCCGTGGTTACACTTGAGTGCAAATGAACGGACAAACAAATTAAATAAGTTTTAAAATTTAACTAGAGACGCAAAGAGAGGTGCAAACTTTTTAGGCGCGTTAGGCATTTTTGAGATAGGGAAAAATCATTGAACGACACTGTAATGTAACTGTTACCATTTGGCAAACCTTGCCAAAAGTCGGGGTCTGTCGGCGTTTCCCGCCGCGCGCCACCTTGCATTGCTTGCCAGCCAAATAACGTCAGCGTTTTTAATTGTTTTTAACTTCAATTTTTACAGTAAATTTAAATAATTATTTTCACTTCTCGTCTGTAAGTGCCGGAGTGCCCATGTTTTATTTTAACTACGCACTAGGTATCTACCTACCCTTTAGTGTTCGTGGAAAATTGAAAAATCATAGTCAGAGTTTGTATGTGAATGTTTCCATTTTATTTGCGTTCACTGGATTCGCTTCAGTCGAAAACTGATGTTATTGAAAGGCGAACTTTCGAATGTAAAGTTTATTCATCGCAATCATTTCTGGGTATCTATCTAGTTTAGTTTTGGTATGTAGGTTTATTTTATAAACTAAAGGGCCCGATTATTGAAAAGTCCAACCGCTTCCTTTCCTTATTTAAACGTGAGTTTTTTCACAAAGTTTTCAGTCAGTTCACGTGGTTAAGGTGAAGTGCGCTCTGGCTTCCGCCGCGCTCGCCACCCTTTTAGCCACCTAGGCCGTCTGAAGGTGTGCTGGCGGGCCCGCGCACAATTACACTGAACGTTCTTTATAAATGTATTTTTGCTACAAAATAATACTCCTTGGCAATAAAATAATTCCGTAATCCTCTACCGTATTTATTAGGGAACACGTAGACGAAACATTAAAAAAATTTAAACAACCAGCAAATGAAACTGCTTTATGATGAAGATTTAGAGGTAACTTTGGGATTTTTTTCTATCAAGTCAAATTAAGTCAATCGTGTTTCGACTACCATACTAATAAACTAATATCCTAAACTATTTATTGTCATCAAAAAAATAAAAAAAAATCGGTGTTTTTATGCCTTAAAAATGACTTGACGTGAGTTTTGCGACCTACATCACCTTAAAGCGATTTACGATTCTATACGCTAACAGCTTGCTTATAACAGTACTCTCCAAGTATTCAGGCGTATGTATGTATTTATATGCTTCTTTTTAATAAATGGTGTGACTATGTGACCTTCCCCTTGATTTAAAGACGATCTGGTAAAGGTTGCTGAGAGCGCTGTGGGTTGGGTGCAGGCTGCACAAGATCGATCGCTGTGGAAATCGATGGGAGAGGCCTATGTTCAGCAGTGGACGCTAGATGGCTGAGATGATGATGATGATGTGATCTTAATTGAATATAAACCTTAGCGAACATGAATAGAACATACACCTATACATGTTCGTAATTATGTTTGTTTTGTATTGATAGCCTATTAATTGAATATCTATGCATATTAAATGCCAATTGAATATTGGCTTCATTGTAATTCCACGGTTATTGATGCGATCGGTTTTAATTAATTTCAGTACAATGTAATCGAGGATCTAGGTGGAGTGACGTTATTGCTCGTAGGTGCGAGTTCGATTTTAGAGGTGAAATAAATGTAGCATTGAATGTGACTGTTGGGTGTTATTATTATTAGTTAATTTGGCGCAACGTCTTCTCAAATATAAGAGAATAGGTTGTCACAACTCTAATCCCATCATCATTGGCCTGCCCTTATCCCGCTTATGCAGGGTCGGCACAACATGTTCTCTTTCTCCACTCTCCTCTTATCACTCGCCATCTCCATATCCACTTCCTTCTTACCCATATCTTCTTCCACACAAACCATCCATCTTTTCTTAGGTCTACCTCTACTCACATATCCACATTCATCACAGCTCTAATCCCAATCAATCTTTTTTGCTTTACTCGTCAAGTGAATGTTTTGAAAGCCACAAACTGCTACTTCAACCTACTCGCACACCTAAGTAATGATCGCGTGGTTTTGATACATTAAGTAGGAAATATAATAATTTTTGTCCAATTTTAATGCAAGTAAGTGTGGTTGTACATTATGAGGTCGATTTTAATTCGGTTTGTTTAATATTTAAAAGCTTGGTGTGGTTATTTTGAAAAGCTAATTTTGTTTTTTAGGGCAATGGGCAATTCTTTATAGCTTGAAGCGTTTGTTTTTATACAATATACACCAACAACAAATGCAAACGTAGTACAAATTATGAAAATCATTGCTACTGATACTCATAGAAGTCAAACAGCATATTCAATGGGACTTTATAGTTGGAGAGGCCATTTAGCTTCCAAGACCATATTGAATTAAGGACGTTTGCTGTCAGAGCATTTTATATTACAGTCGATGTGCACCCAAGGACATGTAGCTTCCATAACCTCCTGATAAAATGAGTTGTGTAATACGTTGATTTCTCCTTTTCATTTGGGACAAATACCGTGAAGAACCAGGACAACAATCTCTAAGCCGTCTGGTCTTTCTATTAGCTGATTCTTTTTATGATTCTGTTGCCTCTGTAACTGAATTATAACTTGATACTCATTGTGTTTGCTCAATAGCATGTGAACGAGCAGCTCGTGCCAAGTTATACGCATTGCTTATTCCGCGAGCACTCGCGACACGTCGAACGAACCAATCTAACTTGCTCACTTCAAGACGGCGGCACTCACACCGATTGGTATCTATTATTTATTTATTTATTTTTAGCCTGCTTCGTCCCACTGCAGGGCAAAGGCCTCCCTCCCCTTTCTCCACACCTCTCGATCTTGAGCCAAACTGTGCCAGTCATCTGCATGACTGTCGAGATCGTCCCGCCATCTTCTCCGGGGTCTGCCGCGACGCCGCCGATTGGTATCTAGCTGGAAAGAAATTAAGAGGCTTCGAAATTGATAAAAAATCTGATAGATTGTGTACCGCACCTCAACTACTTGAAACTTGGGACGATACTTGGAATATAGTTATTACGACTGTATCCCAGCACAGTAGACATTATCTTTGATTATTGTACTTACTTCTTCGTCTTTTTTCGAGTCAACGAAATTCAGAGCCATTTAGACCAGTAGGCTACATCCACAGCTTTGCTTTTTTTTTCTTTCTCTCTCTATATCTGCTATCGGCTCGTCAGCCATGATCAGATTTGTTCCGGGGGGAGGAGAATTAGGAGCGGCTCCATTGAGCTGCCCTAATAATTGTGGTTGAACTTTTCAGTTTCTTTGATCTAGGTTGAGTATGTCCCATCTCTTGAGGCGTTTTGTGCTTTGGTCATTCAGTAGGTTTTTAGCCAACACGTTAGTGTGCTTGTTGAGTCTTTCCTTATATTTTGTGCAGTAGTTGTTAACTTCTTCCTGGACTGTTGGCATCTCGAGGTACTCATGGATTTCCAAGTTTTTCACAAACCAATGTGCACTGGAAACAGTTCTCACAGCTTTGCTTGAGCAAGGTCTTTCATAGTGCAGGTATTGGGGCATAATGGACACACAATCATGTGTGACATAGACTGCAACTGGGCACCACACGGGCATCGTGTATCATTTGGGATGATCATGCCCCATCTACTCAAGTCACGCCTACAGCAACCAACCTGTGTTCTGAGCCTATTCAAGGTCTTCCAAACTGACCAGGGTAGTTCTTGACCAGGCGTTAGTTCTTATTCACTAAGATCCTTTGAAGATGTTCTAAGATGCCTATTATTAGAAATGAAAGTTAAAAACTAGGTACGTTTCTGTGTGAGAGGCAGACCAATAGCTAAATATTGTTGTATCAGACACCCGCTGCGTACAAACCTCGCATCAATTTCCCGGGCAGATTGTGTTCGAAGCATTTTGTACAGGTTAGTATATCGATGTATACAACACGATTATTGGCTTCTCGACCTGGTGGCGGTGCTTTACGTTTTCTTTTAAGGCTTTCTCGCCATTTTGCAAGAGGTGAATGAACTGATTGAACCTTTTGAAGAAATTGTAATGAATATTCCCCTTATTTCAAATTAAGAGCAAATTGGGTGAGTAGACGGAATTAAAATTAGGCTCATTTTTTTTTCATTACACCGAACGTTGCTGAGCTCTTAAAAGCGGTACAATGGCAAACCTTTTTCTATACATTTACAATTTCTTTTCATTTCTATACAATGAATAAATGGTCTGGATGGAGCTTATTTTGTACTATCTTATAGATTAGTAGATTCAATAAATCCATTACATTATCAAATACGTACAGTGTTATGAAGAAAAACTCAAATATTTGTTCTTAGAAAAATATGCGTTATTTTTACTATTTAACCCAAGAAATATTCAATCTCTCTCCGAGAATTCCTCTCTATTGTAACACATGAGAGAAAATTCTCGGATATGAGTGGTACTGGAATTGCTAATTAAATACCAATAAGGTATTCCAAGGTTATCGGAAAACCTCAATACAGTACAATTTCGAAGGAAGGCAGTGCCCCAGGCTGTTGGACCCGGATCAAACACCAGCTGCAAATGACACACCATTTCTGCCTATACGCACTTGGAGATACTAACACTAGATCAGCTCGGGGTTTCATTACGTTCAGATTAGACCAAACAAACATTGCATTGTATACCTTGGAACAATATCGTCAAAACACCATTTCGCAATGATTATCCTTGGAACTTAAAACATAATTTGAAACTTGGAACTTTAAACCTACCTGTTTTAAATAAACAAACATTTTTGATTTTTCAAAGTTTTCTGCAAGATTAGTATAAAAAATGTCGGGTGTTGGTAATTGTCGCGAGTTCAATGCCCAACGTGCCCAAGTTTACACTTCAAAAAGTGATATATTTTTTTTCTCAAGTGTTGGTGTAGGGGTTGAGAAGCATTCATGGTTTGCAAAGTCCTTAAATCGTTGATAAAGGACTAGAATAAAATAATAATAATATAAGCCTTTTATTTCAGAAAATGTACATGCTTTGACTTTATGTTATTTTTCACAATTTGTTATTTAATAGAATAAAATATAGGTGATTAAAAATGTAGGGACACCTGTTTAGATCAACTTGCAAGAGACGCCAACTCGTTTATGTAATCGTTATATATTAAGAAAGTAAGTATAGATTGAACTCCAGTGCTTACACCTCTAAGGGGAAAATTTTACATCGTTCTATTTTTGGAGAAAATCGACATTTGCATTTGTTCAATGATCATTACGAGGCTGTTTCTTCGAAGCTGGGGTTCCCCAGTAAACGACAACGTATCTACTTTAAATTTTATGAATCTGAATATTTTTGTATGTTTGTTTCAAACACGTCTTATCCAGACGGATTCGCATGAAACTTTGAGCATAGATCGTAGCCATGAAAAGCACTATGCTATTCAAAATGTTGGTAGCATGCGAGCGAAGCTGAGGGCGGAAGCCAATGCAGAGTGTTCGATAGATCTACTATCTCAAACTAGTGCAACTTAAGATGGAACAGCTGCCTAGACTTAGAAGTATGTAATACCTAGTTGTAGTAGGTTTAAATAATAAATGCTTCTGAGAAAGTCTTTTTAATTAGGTATTGAGTACCACGTATTATTTACACGTATTACAATAAAACTCAACAAGAATAGACATAGACATAGAAATTCGTTTATTTACTGCATAAGCACACATACACATCCATACACAGAAAAAAAAAACAATACAGCAATCAATAAAAAGGAGGATACACGTTTTAGGTACATGTAAAAAAACATAAATAAAGGTAAAGTAAAAACAATAAGGGAAGAATAATAAATTGATCAACCATATTAAATTCCATTTCAAATCCTAGTAACTTCCTATGAGTCAGTGGCCAACTCTGATGACGGAGTTTTTAGGCCGCCATAAGGCCTTAGTCATGGCTTAACGGCTTAAATAGCCAGGAACGACAATTTAACGTGCCCTCCGAAGCACGGCTCAGATGAGAATGCCACTGGCGGTCACCGTTGCTTAACTTCGGCGATCTGTCATGAACGACCACCACGTGCGCTCCCTAGTGATGAATGGATGAAATCCTACTGATGTTGGATTTGCAAAATTTCTAGCGTCCCAGTGTAGTAATAATTTCAAATCAATGTCATGAATCTTATTGTAGTAAACAGAACTAAGCCCTGCGTAAATTCACTACAAATAGCTTTTCAGGAGTTTATGCCGGTAAATGTTTGTTTTCTAACAAAATGTGGTGCTTATTGCGTAACGTTAGATATGGCGAGAGACACTATTACCAAAGTTTATAGAGATACCTAATGTTATTGGTTGAACCTTTTTCGGTTGTACCTGGAAGTTTGGGATCGATTACTTAAATGTTTTTTCGGGCTTCTTTGCAAAAAAGTGGGATCTGGATTATGATTATTTATGTGCATTTCCCTGGCTGACTCACAAAACATTTAGGAACTCTGAGTATGCCAATATTTAGTGCAATAATAGTGCCATCCGAAATGCTAGATCAAATAATTAATGCCAAAAAAACTTAGAAGTTATGAGTAAAAAACTATGTGTAAGCTGGAGAAATGGGTCTCCAGCTAGCACATTTGTTGTGACATAACGGCTAATCGTACAGCAATCATTTTTAGCTCTAGAATTAGTGCAAAGTTAACTGCAGTTACCTAACGCACTGAGCGGCAACACCATCTTTTATCGAAATTACAATTTTTTTGCCGCCAAAACTGTTTTATGCTTATAACCCCAAAACTCCTGGACCTAGAGGTCGTTAAAGCCGTGTTGTCAGCATGGCATGTGTCAAATTGATAGGTAGGTATGCATTTGGACGTGACTCTGATTATCCCCATTTTCAAATAATCTTTCAAGATTTTATCTGAGATATCTCTCGCCGTGCAGAAGAGATTTAGCCGTAATCCGGATTCATGTATCACGTTCCAAACACTGAAAACCAGAAACCTTTTTATCTTCGTTTGTTCCTGAGCGTGTATTTCAAGCCATCCAATTGTAGGCACCCCCGATAGCGTGGGTACATACGACTGCCAATAAGTAAATGTCATAATGGTGGGATAGCGCGGTTCGGCGTGAAAGCTTTTACCATGAAATTTTACGAACAACCCTTTTATGAGGTGTATTTTTCCCGATATAGTTATTGTGTTGATATTTATAGACCGAGGACAGTAGTTGTATCCAATGTTAGTTTTACCCATTATTCCACGTCAAAGTGCTTATTAGACACTCTAAACTGTCAGCTTTTGGGCTTATAACTCCTTAAATCATAACTAGTTACGTAAGTTCCAAAGAAATAATAATGGGATCGACATGAAGAGGAATGTTTTTGTATATTTCGAATTTCATTCCAAACGGACTCTATTTCGTTTGTCGGTTTCAAATATACAAACAAACAGATGATTTATATTCAGTCGTGTTTATAAACACAGGTACCTTATTAATTTAAACAAACAAACTGAAACAGACCGGCCGACTTCGTTTGTAGATCATTAGTGTTGTAAGATCACGACTCACGAGCCATCTTAGGTTCTAGTAAAACAGTCGTAAATTTTAAAATTTACTAATATACAAAAGTACTTAAGAGCGCTGAGAAATTACAAGGAAATCAAAGTGATATAAAATATTTTAAGAATCATTTCAAAGCCAAAACTCGGAATGAAGTTCCATCTCTTCCTATTCACGCTAGTGGCAGTGCACGCGTCAAATATTGGTGTGAAGTACTGTGAAATATTAGAGAACGACCCGAAAGAACAGTGCTACGTAAAAGAGACTCTAGTCACTCTCGCACACAGTCCAAATCAGCTTGCTGTCGATAGACGCACCGATACATTGTACTTTAGTGTCGATGGTGGACATGGGGAGTACATGGTAGCGATGTACAAGCTCGATAACAAAGAACTAACAGTGTTAAAGGGCGTGAATGATGCTTTTGCTATGTCCGCAGACCCGGACAGTGGGGATATCTACTTCGGAGGCAGTTACGGAATGTACAAGTACAACCCTGAAGCCAAATCTCTTAAGCGATTGAACATCAAAAACTTGGACGTCTGGTGGGTATTCATAAAGAAGAGCGTATTTTTCATAAAGTTCCCAAGCCTCAACGCTTATAGTTACAGTAACAGAACTTTAGGAACAGTTGAAGAACTGAGCGGAATGGTTGTACATCAAATGGTGATAGACAACGAGGATATCCTGTTTTTCAATAACAATTCCGGTCTATATGGAGTTAAAAAAGATAGTCATGAAGCAATTCTCTTAAAAGATACGCCTAGATTTCTAAATATGGCGACAGATAACAATGGCTTCGTGTATGTGTGCAGTGAAGATGGAATTTTCATAGTGAGCAAAATGATTCAGAAAGTGAAGATGATTTGGAGTATACAGGGTGTTCTAGGCTTTACATTTGATAAGTCAAATAATTTAATTTACTCGAACTCCCACGAGTTAGTGAGACTTATCCCGTTGAAACCAGAAAAGAAACGAT
The DNA here is from genome assembly GCA_963565295.1 of Epirrhoe alternata. Lineage (NCBI taxonomy): Eukaryota > Metazoa > Arthropoda > Insecta > Lepidoptera > Geometridae > Epirrhoe > Epirrhoe alternata. The sequence goes on along the minus strand of OY751391.1, from coordinate 11,055,285 downwards.
ATTAAATTACTTGGCCCAATTACAAGATTTTTTATTGTTGAGGTGAAAATATCATATTTTCTTTCTCTCAGTCCACATCCACCATCACTATAATTTTCCGTTCCCGTGTTGTCAGTCCCATATTTCCCGCCATTTTATCAATTATTGTCAAAACTTCTTGCTGCTGATCTTTTTTGTTATATCAACGCTATTTGTCGAATATTATTTCGAAAACCAAAGTAAATTATAATTTTGTTCAAACACAATATCCTGAATAATTGTTATTGAATCCGCTCAACGTATTTAGTACCTATTGTTTGCTTTTTGAGGTTTATCGATTTTGCTGAACCTGCTGTTTTGGAGTTCAGCAATTATAATAAAGATTATCATAATTATTATATCTCAGCAGTTATCTTCATTAATATTGGGTCGCAGTGTGAACGCCTCTCTTGTTCCACTATTCGTGATGCAACAGACCAGCTATTCAGGTGATAGTTCAGCAAGTGCAGGAAAAGAACGCTTTTAAAACCCTATTTCTACTTCTACAGCAATTTCGATAGAGGGTTCGACACGGCACTTTCACATTTCCATACAATATGATCACGAAGAAAGGTTCTAACCTCTCTTCAGTTAAAATTCCTTCGGCGTTACTAATTCGGGCGACATTGCGCGTATTCCCGACCTTTATACAAATTACGCAAATAAATTTTTATTCGCACGAGGCCTTCAATTAAAATACGTTGACAAAAACGTTTGGGACACGGATATTTGCATATTGGGCCAAGTACAAAAGGAATTTAAAATTAAATGCTGAGATTTACACAAAAAATAGGTCAGGTGTTTAACTGCTTTTAGAGGGTTTGTATTTGGAACATTTTACAATTCATTTTTATATTTTATATAGCGTTTATGCAATTTTAGGTCATCATTTTGTGCCTAGTTTCATCCAAACCAAATGTACATCAGCATAAAACGAAGCAAAAGCTTTAACGGCCACTTTACATATTCGCCGAACTGTTATTTGGATAGAAGATGACAAGCGATGACAGGTGAATAGACCCTCTACACGTTTGTCACCGTCGGCATTCGCCTATATTCACTGAATATGTAGAGGGGTCATTAAATTCCAGGGTCAGAGTAAGATACTACGACTATATCGTGAGTAACGTAAGGACGTAATTAGTAAATCGATAAAAAATCTGAGTAAATTACCGATTGGAACTTATCGATTGAATAATGTCGAGAATGGGCTGACAACATAATCAATTCAAATCATCAATGGATTCAACGATAAAAATTCGATTACAGTAGCTTAGTTTTTCATGATGAGATAGGCAGCGAGAATCGAACTATACCATTGTCCGCGTAGATCGAATTTGATATTTATCTCTTACAATGTTTAGTCTCATATTATCTTTGGTGAATCTGTAATGCTTAGAAGAACGTTAGACTTGCATAAAATGTGTCTTAAGTAAAAAATGGTGCTATTAATAGAATTAGACGGCGCATACGCGCATTAAGCGTGTTCATAAATTATATCAGAGAACTCTAGTGTCAAGATAAACCTAACATAGGATTTAAGACACTACTAACCAGAACAAAATGTAATCTTTTCAATAATAAACACTATCTATCTATCTATCCCTAGAAGACTCATGAACAAATACGATTGTATACGACCAAATCCTTATCAGTCGAGGGACAAATCAGAAGTGTCCGGTCCAAGGCGATAAATCTAATCACAATCAGCTTAGCGCTAATTTGTCGATCTCCAGACGGCTGGGATAGGTCGATAATTGGACGATTGCCTGCCACTGCCAGCGAGGGTAATCAGACAATTACACAAGATTCGTTGCTATTTGTTTGTCTGTAACCGGTGATACTAAAGTTGTCGACATAGCACAGAGAATAAGTAAACTGATGTGTCGTGGGCTGTCCATATCTGTCGAAGAACTGTTGGGGTAAACGAGTTTCTGAGATGAACCGCGACTCGTCATACGTAAAAGGATGCCCTCGGGCCAGGTGGAGTGACGATCTGCGAAAGGCTGCTGGCAGAAGCTGGATGCGTCGAGCTGAGGATAGGGCGCAATGGCGCTTATTAGGGGAGGCCTATGCCCAGCAGTGGACTGCTATAGGCTGATCATGATGATGATGATGATGAACCGGTGATACTATCTTCATATTAAACGCCTGTCCGTCGGTCTTGATAGAACGCCGAAGTGAAGCGTACTGTGCGGTCACAAAGAGCATGGGTGACCGCTAGAGCATGAGAGCCTTGGATTGTGGGTTCAAAATACTCCGTCACCAGATTTGGTCACTAACTCATACGAAGTTACTTATTATTATCTAACCTTAGTCCTGATAAAATGCAAAGTTATTTAAAGATTGCACTAAAATAACAAATCAAAAAGAAGTTTAGCATAAAATTAGGATTATCATACTCCATGAGTAAGCTTTATCGCAAGCACGTTTTAAATTTAACATGGTCGTTTAGTTTCTGGTAATCTTTAAACCATGTTTTTAGACCAAATCTTTGTTTTTTAAAGCTGTTTAGGTACATTCATTTATAACAATACAGTGAAAGTACATCAATTCGATATCATAGGTGGTGATGGACTTGGGGGATGCAATGTTTCCTTAGAGGCGCAATGTTTTGTTTGTGTCTCTGTCCGTGACTTGGCTCAGAGACACGAAGTTCTAGATACTGTAATTTGGTATGAGTAAGTTCGAATGAGTCAGTGGCCAACTCTGGTGACGGAGTTTTAAGCCGCCTTAAGGCCTCCGTCATGGCTTAACGACTTAAATAGCCGGGACCGACAATTTAAGGTGCCCTCCGAGGCACGGAAGCGCTCAGATGAAAATGCCACTGGCGGTCACCCACTGACGGACCATCCAGAACAGTAGTATCCCATCCCACTCATATAATAAAGCTGAAAGTTTGTGAGTTTGTTTAGATTTTGGATGTTTAGATGTTTGTATGTTTGTTTCAATCACGCCTAAACCAGTGAACCGATTTGGATGAAACTTGAAATTGGCGTAGATAGTGACCGGGAATAGCATATAGGCCGCGCGCAGAAGCTGGTGAGTAATAACGCTGAGATAGAGATAAATTAAAATCTTGTAAAACCATTCTGGCTTTTGTCACATAAACCATTGCTAAGACACTAACATGAACTACCCGTTGTTCAACTTTTTTTTCGTAAAAAGGTCACGCTAAATTGTACTCTTTGTTTTTAACATCTGCTTGTCTTTTATGTCTATGGAATAGGGTTCATTTTTCTTTAAATTTTAATTCCCAAAAAACATGAGGTCAACATTACCGTGACGTCTGCCGGACACTACAATAAACTGCACGATACATTGTACTTTTTTCTACTTGACCCATATGCCTATAGAATAGGGTTCATATTAGCTCCAATTTTCTTTCCCAAAAATATGTCTCGAGATTACAACTCTAATGTGGTCGGAGTAGGGTTCTTATTTGTGTAGCATATTTCCAAGGTCCTGTGGTACAGATGTATACGCACAATGAAGCTTTTACTAGGATGTCAGAAGAAAATTGAGTACTTTCGCGCAATGGATTACGTTTTCATTCTTGGCTCCTGTTTTTTGTTCTTGGTGGAATTAGGGCATTTTATTATGAAATTCTTACTAATAACCTAATAAGTAATACTTTTTTAAACAGGCATTTTGAATATTCTGCCTTAGCGCACATAAAAGTGGTTAGCATTTTAGTAGGTATTTTTATTGGACGAATGGGTCACGCCAACTTCTAAGGTCGTGACTTCGATTCCTGGCTGTATTTTTGCATATATGTACCTATTTTGATTTCCAATAATGTTTGTTGCTCCATTTATCATGTATTTTGCATTGCAGTTGTGCCATGGATGGCACTTTTTTTATCACATTGTACAATTTGTGACGCAGAAAGTTGCGGGTTCGATCCCCGCCGCGGGATAAATGTTTGTATGATCTGCAAATATTTATCTCGTGTCTCGGTGTTTCTATGTATAATATGTACTTACAATGTATTTAGAAACAAAAAGTATATAAATGAAAAGTCTTATCAAAAATTTCGATTCCGACGGGTATCGAACCCGCGACGATCAGACGATCCTGCTAAATGCATTCCTAATTCATTTCTTAATGAAATACCAAGTGTGGATTATTACTTTAAAAATTATAAAAAGTACAAAATCAGATAACTGGTTCCCATAGTACAAGCTTTGCTTATTTTGGGGCTAGATGATGCTGTGTGAAATGTCCAGCATTATTTATTTAATTTATACCTAGCGTCTTACCATAGAACGTGACATAAAGTTATTCCGGAGTGTAAACTGTCAAAATGTATGGTTATTCTTGATTTATTCGGTGAAATAACTGTATGTCACGTTCTATGGTAAGACGCGTATTTTACCTTTACAACTGTTATCATGACCGTATCAAAAAACATATCTAGTCCAATAGTTAATGTGTTAATGTGTTAACATGACATGTAATAATGGGATAACTTCTCCCATTCCTGTCATGGAAGGGACAAAGTTCTACCTACGTAGTTATTGTTTTTATCTAGTTTTGTTTGAGTTGTATGATACTTGTGTTTTTGTTCTTTGATGACACGGGTCGGTTTTTGGTAACAAATATACATGTATAGTACCTAAGTACATATGTAGTTCTCCGCCATTTTGATGATACCTATAAATGAGAAATTATTAATTAAAAAAAAATTTAAACATTAGATTGTGTTAGATTATAGACAAAGGGTTTTGAATTCCCTAAGATGGAATTTGGCCACCATGCCTTGGGGACACAGTCATGATTCTGTTTTGTGGACCTTAGCGTGAAAAAAAAAACCTTGTTGAGGCGTTAGTTTTTTGTTCTTTGAGAGCATCTAAACTAAAGAAATAAAAAGCCTTATCAAAATTTTGGATTCCGACGGGATTCGAACCCACAACGATCAGACGATCCTCCTAAAGCCGGAGTGCCTTACCGATAAGCTTATATTTATCGGTTAAACTTACTTTGACGCGCCTCAATTTCGTTTGACTGGCTCCCCACTGGAGCTTGACTTTTTAGATGGATGACCTAAAATAATTCTCCAAACCGTGTTTGTTGCCCTGATTCTTCACGGTATTGGTCACAAAAAACTGACTTTAAAACAACAAAGTGAACTCACTTATGTTTTTCTCCTCCATTATAACAGTTTATTAACTTGTTGAAACTGTCAAGCTTAAACATGTCTCGCAAAAGTGTAAGCTGTCAAGTGAGGGACATGGAAGATGAATTGCCCACGGTGACTCGGGCTATTAGATCAATTCAATTCAATTCAATTTATTTATTTCATACATAAATAATTTACAACGGACCCCGCACTAGGCCAAGCCTGTATCGCGGTAGCCCGAGTAAAAAGATTTTTATAAAAATACACGGTATTAACAAATATAATAAAAAAAAAAAAAATTTTGACTATTGCTATAAATAAATATCTTAGATATACAACTATGAGATGAAGCTATGATAAAGCTGACAAAATGTCACATTTTCAATTAACATGTCAACTCTGTAACCTTATAAACTATATTAAAATGAGAGACATTTTAATGGAGACTAAATTTACTAATTTAAATAATTTAAGCGATCGAATAAATAATTTAACTTAGAATTAAACTAGCTTAATATTTCCAATATTGAGCTAGTTTAATTCTAAGTTCGGGTCTGGGTGTTTCTATGTATAGTATGTATGTTTTTACAAACAAAAAGTAGATAAGTAGTATATCAGTTCCTTTGTACGACTAATGTCCAAAATCAAAAATGTCCAATTAGAACTAATGACCAACAAGAATTTTGTCCAACACGAATTTCGTCCAACACGAATTTCGTCCTTATTTATTTATTTAAGTAAGTGTCAGTTAACCCCTAAAAGTAAATATATTTCTCAAATTGTATTCCTAAGAGACATTTTACTTTAAAAACTTAAAAACCCCATCCTTGCTTGTAATTTTCTACGTTTTGAATATGTAAAATGTCTGAAAATTCTTGGGGTTAAATTCATAAAGAAACATGTTTTTGGTATGTTTTTATTCCATAGATAAGAACTAAGGACGTCGTATTAGTCTAACATTTAAAGCGTAGCTGATTTGATACTTATTTAGGTTCCAATAAGTCTGATTATCGACTGACCCAATACAATCCAATCCGGGATTAATGAATAGAGTAAATAAGCGCCTCTCCATCGCGCGCTAATGCGCTTACTACAGAATCCGGATAAACCTCACACTTCAGCAATTGTTACATTTAATAGTGAAGTGTCTACTTAGTACTAAGTAGTATTAAGTAATTAAAAAAACAACAGGGTCACGACTGTATCCCCAAGGCGCGGTAGACATTCTCTCAGATCTTTATATTCCAGATCCTTTGAAGATGTCTAAGGGGGTAGTCAGAGGCATGTACAAATACATATTTGATGCATGCCCACATCTTGCAGAAGTTAGTATTCCATACGTGACAGGTTGCAAGCCCATCGCCGCCTATAAGAATACTAACTGGTTTCCTCACGGTGTTCAGAGCTCGTGTTAAAGCGCATTTAAATTTTACGAAACGCAAAATCCATTGATGCACGGCCGGGATTCGATCCCACGACCTTCGGATTGAAAGCTGAGGTACAGCCCCATTCGGCCAACACGGCTCTATTAAGTAATTTAATGAAGTTGAAATAGTGTGGTGCGTGAAAGGCTTAAATAACAAAAAAAATACTAATATGCAGCTAATTGGCTAATGTGTGCAATATGTTTAATAATATATGCTTTAATTATTGATCTAATTAATTAATATTGGCCTAATGTGCCTCTGACTACCTTATAAGACATTTACAAAGAATTTTGTATCTGGATCTTGAAAGATCTGAGAGAATGAAGATCATGTTTTGGGTATATAGTACCTACAAGACATTCTGATATTCAGATATTCATTTATTTAACCATTCTGTTACATTACATAACTTTGGCAAGTCAATTACAGTAGGTACATCATTGAAATTAAAATTAAAAGTTATAGGTACATTTCGTTACAATTAAATTACAATTTTAAATCTATATTTGTTCGAGTGCGAAACAGCATACTGCGTTCAGTCACAGGCATTGCAGACGTCGGCAGGAAAGCAGCACGATTCAAGTGGGACTGGGCGGGTCACGTCAGCCGAATGAACCCTGATAAGTGGGCGAAAGCCATAACATCTTGGCAGCCCGACGGGACACGGGGTCGCGGTCGGCCGAGGAAGCGTTGGCGGGACGATCTCGACTCCTTCGAGAGAGAATGGTGGGAGATCTCGAAAGAGAGAGATGGTTGGAGGGATTTGGGGGAGACCTTTGCCCAGCAGTGGGACGAAATAGGTTGATTAAAAAAAAATAATCTATATTTAACCTTAAGCTTCTGTTTTCGGCCATGTGAGAAAAAGGGAAGTAACGTGATAAAATCCTGTGTCACAGCATTTTTAAATATTTACTTATCGGTGGCATAAACACGCTGGACAAAATCAGCATCTCCATGAAAATGTTCATATCTCGAGTTCACTCATAGTGTAGCCTGCGAGTCCATTAGGCTCTAATGCATACTTCTATTTCTGGTTTCAGCCGCATCCGCCATTTTGGTAGCCATCGCGGTTGCTCGTCTGTTGAATTAAATTGCACGTGTACAGTTCAGTTCACGGGACCGAAGGCTTATTTATTTATTTATTTATTCAGAAATCAGTAGTTAGTTTACAGTCTAAGCCAAAGCCCAACTACACTATTTAAACAAATTAAAATACAAAATCATTCAATTAAAAATAAAATCCATTAAGTGCATAGTTAAAGTGTAAAAATCAAAGTAAAAAAACATCAAAATAAACAGCAAATTACGTAATTGAATTAATAAGATATCATATTTCATTTAAAAGTAAGTTATGATCTAAGGCATACATAGATACATCTCAGACTATCGTTGAATATGTTGACATGTTGGAACTCCTGCAAGAAATCATTGAGAAGTAAGAGAGCTCTGAGTGTGGGTGCGTTGTTGGCTTATGTGTTTACTCGTTCATTTATCGACACGATAAGAAGAAGAAGCCCATGGAAATTTTAAAACTAGCGTTCACAGCTTTGCTCGCGTGGTAAGTACTAACATTTCAAATAACATAATGCTAGTAAAGTACAACTTTTTTTTATGACGAATGGGTCGGCTCTTGACCTCGAAACTAACATGGGCAAAAATGAGGTCTACGATGCCAATGGAGCCATGGACCTGATGCCTTTTACCTAACTCTCTTCTTGAAAACAACAGGGTCATAGCTCAGCTGAAAAACAGACGTTGGGAAGCTGATTCCAATTTGCAGTGCGCATAATAAAAGAACTTTGAAAAGTCTTTATCAAGTTTCATCCAACAGGAATATTTTTACTTCGCAATTTTTTAAAGCTGAAAACTTGCTCTATCGATGAAAAACATACCGTAGTATTGTAGCCAAATTGATAGCCTAGAAACACAAAGAACTGAAAAAAATATTCGTATTCCCGTTCTTTGAGTCATCAAAACAAAGGCTTTGTGAAAACGCACATTTTTTCCATGTGTTGAACTACTGGAAAGCATTATAGGCAGAAAAAAGTACCAACTATTCTCGGACATTAATAATAATACGAGTATAATTGCAGACACATTCTTGGACGAGCCATGGCCTGAATCTAGTGTGCTTGTAAATCCATAGCAAAAATCGTAGGTAAATATTGACCTTTTGATCAAAAGTCAAGGCATTCCCAGACCAAATAAAAATGTGGTCTTATAAAAAATCCAAGAAAACCAAACAGACTTTATCTAGAACATAATAAAGACCATTTTCGAGTTAATTAAGCCCATGTTTGCACTGTGCGGTCGCCTGCGGTGGACACGTGACTTTTTATGTTAACTTCGTCGACAATATAAAAATACCCTTTTGTGGGTAACATTACTTTAATTTTCCACGTTCTTGGAAAACGCTTATTAAATTGTAATGTAAAAGATACGCAGGAAAAACATTTTACATTTTCAGTGAGAGGACAACTCTTTTACTAAATCTCTATGAATATTTCAAGTCTTTACTTCCCACAAGATCAAAATATAGGTACTTTTAAAACTAGCTTCGTAGGCGAAGTAGGTAATAAGACACTCCTTTTTGCTAGTAAACTCGTCTGAAAAGTAAAACAAAATTGCAACAAAATATTGCCTCTGTTCAAAAAGGTTTCAATATCAAATCGCCAGCTCATTAGAAGACCTCAAGGTACTCAAGGCGAGCGGGATCATCGCCAGATGGTTGAAGATCCTGAGCTCGTTTGCACCTTATTGTAAGGTCGTTAGGTGCTATTATTGCTAAGCCAATTCTATAAAATGAAATTTCAATTCGATAGAAATGTTTTTATTCATTCCTCTTGCTTTGGTAAAATATATTGCAACTGCTTTCCGCAGGTGTTCTGTCTGTGTTTTTCAATACAAAAATGTATTTGCTTATGCTTACTGTGAACTGTGAAGAGTGTAGGTATTATCCTACTGTGAAGAGGAAAACATGGTGAGGAAACCAACATGTAAAACCTTTGACACACACTTCGAAAACATAATATGTGTCAAATGTGGACGAAGCCTTTTAGAGGTGCATCTAAATTCCTTGCACCCCACTGGTTCATTAAAAACTAACAAGATGATTCCGAAAAAATACTTTTTTAACGAGCTACCCTTGTTTTGAGCCGTGTTGGCCGAATGGGGTTATGCCTCGACTTTCTATCCGAAGGTCATGGGTTCGAATCCCAGCCGTGCATCAATGAATTTTTAGTTTCATAAAATTTATATAAAGGCCTAATTTTTTTCTTGTTTTTGCAAGATACTAAAAAAAACGTCTATTATTTAGTAATAACTTTTTAAATATTAGCAGTTTGTTATTCTCTGCAAGCAAGTTAATGAACAACAGATGAGATCACACACGCCAAGCTCGAAGATACGGCTTCTATTCTTGAGGGAAATTAGCAGCAAATTGCTATTAGTTAGTTGTAACGGTACAAGGGATGAGCTTTCGCGAGTTGCTACCTAAAATAATTTTTTGTCTTATCATAAAGTTCATGAAAGCTATATTTTTTTGTAATTTTTATAGTGTTATCCACACTTGGTAATAAGAAATGAAAAAGTCTTATCAAAATTTTCGATTCCGACGGGATTTGAACCCGCGACGATCAGATCCTCCTAAAGCCTGCTGCTGGAAGAAATCGCTTTCAGCGATAAGGCCGCCCATTGTTATACCTAAGTTTTATATTTTCTGTTCTTCTTTATTTCTCTTTGTCTATTGCTGTTATTATATAGGTATTTTTCAATAAAGATATATTCTTCTGGAGTGCCTTCAACCGCTCGGCCACAGAAACCACTGACGTCAGATTCGAAATCTTTGATAAAATCATGAAAGCTCGTGAGAAATGTTGAGCATAACTCCATAATCGAATAATTTTTTGCAAAATTCAAAGTTATAAAAAAACACTATAAAACTCTGGTATCCGGTTGATCCCACTGCTGGATTTATGGCTCTTCTCTATAAAGTTACTTTGTCCGGTCCTGTGCAGTCCTCTCCCTTGCTTTTCCAGCAACAACAAACGAGCGAGTGGTCTACGTGTTTATTGATCACCTCTGGGTCACCACTCCGTAATGTTGCAATTCGAAAATCTACGTAATGCTACTGATTATTTTAAAAGACAGCACCGAAATGGACAATAAATTGATTCAAATGTGATTTAAACGCCTCTGTATTATAATAATCAACAAACAAGAAAATTAATGATATCCGCTATAAGACATTAACTTGTTCCTCACCGAGGATTTGGTGTGAGGTTATTATGTTTGGAGAATAGAAAAAATTGAGCAGCTTAGCGTCACACCGGAACATAAACCACTGGAAGTGTGAAAATACGGTATAGATAGGTACTTCCTTCTAGTATAAATCTGAAAGTTTGTATGTTTGTGTGCAACTGGATTGGATGAAACATAGAATAGGTGCAGATGGTGGTCTCCAATGGTCTCCAAAGTGGTATGCGAAGCCGCGGGCGAAAGCTAGAGTTATTACAGCAAACGACTGTATACCTGTACCTGTACGGTAGACTCTCAGATCTTTTGGTATTCAAGATACAAAATATGTCCCAGACGGTTTGAATACCTATCGCCACTTTTTCATTGCACGTAAAATTGACGGTCGCGGCTATTTGAGTCGTTAAGCCATGCATGATGGAGCCCTTAAGGCGGCCTAAAAACTGAAGCACCAGAATTAGCCACTATCTCATAAACATACTTTTATTCGATAAAAATCTTCAGAATGTTTTATACTTGCTCAACATGGTAGCGTGGCTTGGAAACTTGGAGAACAAAATGAAAATCTGCAGAAGCATTATAATTTTAAATGAGTAACATTGTGTACTCGCCGTGATTGCGTACGAAGAGCTCGAGTTCATCTACATGCAGCTACTAACCTGTAGATAGGATCTGTAAGGTGAACAGAATCACGACTGTATACCCAAAACGCGGGATAGATAAGGGTAATCAGAGGTATGTTCTTCTTCTTCTTTTAGTGCCTCTCCGACTAGCGAAGGTTGGCAGTCAATATGGCGTATTGTTCCCGGTCCTTAGCTAGTCGGAACAGTTCCGCAGCACTCGCTATCCACGCGTCCAGACTGTCTGAGCACGTCTTGCGAGCCAATAGCTAAGACGGTTTGGACGTGGCTCGGGCTGCCTCGGGCGCACATTGGATCAGCGAGTGCCATAGACCGCGAGCCGTTCGTTATCGGTTTTTGCCGATGCTTAAAGCGCAGAAGTTGCAGCTGCTGGCTTGGTGTGGACGGATGTTCTCCATCGTATACAAAGAGAAACTCAATACTGAAACTGGCTCACCTTTGGCTCGCGAGCCGCTTGGTCTCAAAATTGGTTAGAGTGCCACGGCTCGCGAGCAGGAAGACTCTCTGTGCTTGGTCTGTCTAGACCCCGCTAGTGGGATTCCAACAGTTTGAAGTAGTAGCGGGTTACAAGCCTATCCTTATACGAGTATATTATTAGTATATTAACTGAACAATGACTGAACTGGACGTTACGTAATAAAACTCGTGTGTGGTTTGTACTAGACTGACACTTTATTGACACGACACTACAACTGTCAATCATTATTGTTTTTATACCATAAACAACACCCCCTCTTATAAAAATAATAGCTACCTGTAACATACCATATTCTAATTAAAAAAAAATTTTTTACTACACAACAATATATTTTTATTTAATCTCTGACAACCCTATTGTATTCATGAATTTATAATGCTTAATATGACACAGGCTCTTAGTCAACATATCTGCTGGCATATCAGCTGTTATATTTGTGGCAAATATGATATTTCTATTAATTTATTACATAAACATTCTCTAACAAAGTGATGTCGCACATCAATATGTTTTGTTCTGCGATGGTACAGAGGATTTGATGCTAATTTTTGAGAACTTTGATTATCACTTAACAAGCATACAGGAATGTTATCAATTTTATTTTTATTAATTTCTGACATTAAATTTTTAAGATAAATGGCTTCTTTACTGGCTTCTGACAATGCCATGTATTCTGCCTCTGTACTGGATAATGCAACAGTATTCTGTTTCCTACACTCATACGATATAACAGTTCCAGACATCTTAAAAATATATCCTGTATAGGACTTCCTATCAATTGCACATGAAGCCCAATCGGCATCAACATATCCTATTATATTACAATTATCCTTTACATATTTTAATCCATAATGTTTGGTTTTATTTAAATATCTTAGAACCCGTTTCAAATGTTTCCAATGAGTCTCATTGTAGCAATTATTGAATTGACTCAGAAAACTAATTGCAAATGAAATGTCTGGTCTAGTTAAAACACTTAAATACATTAAAGCTCCAAGTAACTGCTGGTAAGGATATTGTGTACAAATATTTGCAGCCTTTTCTAATTTCAAGTTCTTTTCCATTGGAGTATCTGAACTTTTACAGTTGTACATATCAAACCTTTTCAAAATTACATCTATGTAGTCTTTCTGATCTACAGTAATACAGTTATTTTTTACACTTACATTCATTCCAAGACACCTTTTTATTTGGCCTAAATCTTTTATATTAAATTTAACTTTCAACTCAGATTTCAATTTTTCACAAGTACTTTTACAGTTATAAAACACAAAGAAATCGTCAACAAATAGAGCAATATAGACTTGAATATTTTTATCACATTTCATAAATAAACAAGGTTCATAATTAGATTTAGTATAACCTAGTTCTAACAGAAATACTTCTACTCTATGATACCAGGCTCTGGCCGACTGTTTCAGCCCATATATTGCACGTTTAAGTTTAAGTACTTTATTTTCACAGTCATGAAAATTAGAACAGGCAGGTATTTCCATGAATATTGTTTCATTTAATTGTCCATTCAGGAAAGCTGTAGGAACATCTAGGTGAACAATGTCTAGGTTTTGTTTTACACTCAATGCAAATAATAATCTTAAAGTAGAGTACCTGAGCACTGGAGAGAAGGTTTCTTTATAGTCTATCCCCTGTTTCTGACTGAAACCTTTTGCAACTAACCTGGCTCTATACCGCACTTCACTTTCACTATTGAGCTTTCTTTTGAACACCCACTTGCACTTCACAACAGTTTTATTCACTGGTCTGTCCACCAGCTCCCACGCATCCCTATCGCTGAATGACTGCAATTCTTCCTTGATTGCACACTGCCACTGCTCCTTCTCTGGTCCATTTACAGCGTCGTTTAAAGATATTTCTTCAGAAAAATCCTCCACACAAAAGTTTCCCATTCCATAGTAGTTTGGTGTTCTCCTGGTACGCTTGTGGAGCAATTCAGGATTTTGCTCTTGAGAAATCACTGATTTATCTTCCGGTGACAATGGATTTGATGTCAATGACTCATAGAAGCTGTCTTCAGATTCACAAGACTCTTCTTCTGGTCTAAAGGTTTTATCATATGTATCTGTCTGTTCATCACTGTCCACATCATCAGATATGTCCTGAACTTGTGCTGACTTCTCTTCCCCCTCTGAATCCTGCATGTCTGCTCTTTTCTCTTGTACTACAATCTGTGACATTGTGCTATCATTTGACTTTTCCATTATGATGACATCTCTTGCAACTGTCACTCTGTGTGTAGAGGGATCATATAGTCTATAACCTTTAGTGTTGTCAGCATATCCCACAAGGAATAGCTTTTCTGACTTTTTGTCCCATTTCAGTCGTTTTTCTTTGGGAACATGTGTCATGACCATGCTGCCGAAGATTCTGATGTGACTGACATCTGGCGATGTATCCATCCATAACTCGAACGGAGTTTTCTGATTGAGACCTGCAGCTGGAGATCTGTTTTTTAAGTACACTGCAGTGTGGACCGCCTCTGCCCATAGAGGTTTCTCAAGATTAGCATCAAATAGTAGGCATCTAGCTTTCTCTACTACTGACCTATTATACCTCTCACAAAGCCCATTTTGCTGTGGGGTATATGGGTTTGTCTTCTGGTGTATGATGCCACACTACTTCATATAATTTTCCATTGCTGCCGAACAAAATTCACCACCATTATCCGTTCTCAGGATCTTTATTTTGGTTGATTTCTGGTTTTCAACCAAACATCTGAACTGCTTGAAGTAGGTGAATGTCTCATCTTTGGATTTTAGAAAATATACAAACGCCATTCGGCTATAGTCGTCCACAAACAATAGAAAGTATCTGGCCATACCAAGCGACTTCGTTTCCATAGGCCCACACAGGTCAGCATGAACCAAATTCAATACCTCCTTGCTTCTCGACAAACTGCTAGGAAAAGGCAATCTTGTCTGTTTTCCTTCGCAACAAACTGTGCAACTGCTTTTGTCTAGAACTGCCTCATCTTGGAAACTCAAGCCCTTCACCACACCATTTTTCATGGCTTTCAGGTCATTGTTATTGATGTGACCTAAACGTCTGTGCCAAGTCATACTGGATGTGACTGCCATCGCTGCAAGCAGTTCTTCCGACTTTACAATATTCAGCTTGTACACACCATTTACTTGCTTCGCTTCTCCGATACATTCATTTCGTTGATTATAAATGTGGCACACATTTTTCTTGAAAACAACTCTGTTGCCACTAGATATCATCTTGCTCACGGATAGAAGGTTTGTAGTCAGGTTATGTATGCACAAGACATTGTTTACTTTTATGTTGTACTCGGAGTCTCCAACACATGTTGTAATCTGAAGATCTCCAGAACATAAAACCGGCACACTTTCTTTGTTTGCCACCACTATCTCACGAGTTTCGGTACTGTATGAAACATTTTTCAATAAACTTTTGTTTGACTCAGAAATTAAATGAGCACTGGCGCCTGAGTCGACATACCAATCTTTATCGCAAAATTCACCAGTCAGAAACATTGCACTAAATGCATTCATTTGTTTTTCGTTTTGTGAACTACTGTATCGACACTGATTTTTATAATGTCCAGTTTTCTTGCATTTATAACAACGAATGTTTTTTGCTGGTTTTTCACTGACTTGATCGACGCCATTTTCTTGTTTTTGCTTCGTATTTACAGTGTTGCCAGTTTTTGTTCGACGATTCGTCCAAAAAGCTGAATCTGCTCCACTGCTGCCAACCTCCGATGTCATGTCGAGTAATTTTGTCTTGATGACGTCTGCGCTAATGGCGATTCCCGAATGCTCAATCGCCATTATCATGGGCGAAAATTTTTCAGGGAGTCCAGCCAAGAGTAGCGATCCGATCCATTCATCTGTGATCTCAAAACCTGTGCCCTTCAATTTCTGCGCCGTTTCTACCATTTGAGATACATAGGTTGTCATGGATTCACTGCTTTCGAGTCGGATTGAAATCAACGTTCGAAGTAGACTTATTTTTCGTTGATATCCCGTGTCATCGAATAGTTGTTTCAATTTCTTCCATACACCATCCACTGTAGTTTCAGTCTTAATATGCACGTATAATGAAGAGTCAATGGTCATCACTAGCTTGGCTTTGGCTTTCTTCATCTCAATTTCATTGATGGCCGCCGGCAAATTTTCTAAGTCGATGCCTTCGAGCAATAAGAAATTGCTTGTCGCGTACGCCCAATCGTCATAATTTTCGCGACCTTTAAGTTTCGGCACATTTGCCAGATATCCCGACGTCGGCATTTTACTCGCACAACACAAATCAAACAAATTAAACTAGAAAAACTATGAGTCTGGGCCCATAACCTAATAAAACTCGTGTGTGGTTTGTACTAGACTGACACTTTATTGACACGACACTACAACTGTCAATCATTATTGTTTTTATACCATAAACAACATTACGATGTATTTAGAGCTCATAATATGAATAATGCTTATTCTAAAAGAAGTGAACTGAAAAGAGGTATAAAAACCGTACTTGCAGCGCTGTATAAATCATCTAGCTGCTTTGTCCTAGTCCGTTTGAAAGGCCTGAATTTGAGTAGTTTTTGTGAAAGCGCTGTAGAGCATCCATCACTTTGTAATTCCACGTGACACAGGCACAAGAGCGCGTGTCGAAATTGAGAGATGCTATACAATGAAAACGCACAGTCAGCTATTAAAGGTAACTGGATAACAGTATTCCCAGTAATCGTCAGAGGATTTTAGGATTTTAGCACTGCGCTCGTGGTCCTGCTTGCTTAGTCGTTCTTGATAGATCGTTGAAGTTTAGCAACGTTCAAAACGGTCTGTAAGTGGATGGAGCGCCAGTGGCATTTCCATCTGGTGCGCTTTCGTGCTACGGAGGGCACGTTAAATTGTCGGTCCCGGCTATTTAAGTCGTTAAGCTATGACGGAGGCCTTAAAAACTCTAAACACTCCGTCAACAGAGTTGGCCACTGACTCATACGAACTTACTTAGTAGCACTGATGAAATCGTTCCGTGGAATGCGTCCAAAGTGACGTTACCGGACCCACCTGCACTGCGATTGGTTTACGGTTGTGGTTTCGTCGTGGGTGTGTTCCCTTGAAGAATGTGGACTGGGTGGACATGCAAAGTAATTTTTGGCTATAACATAGGACCTATCGAAGGAGAGAGATGGTTGGAAAGAATTAGGGAAGACCTTTGCCCAGCAGTGGGACAGTATAGGTGGAATAAAAAAAAAACAATTTATACATGTGTAACAGTTACATATGCATACATATGTTATGTTGCATGGTTATTATCTATACTTCTATACTAATAATATTATAAAGAGAAAAGATTTGTTTGTTTGTTTGATATGAACTAGCTCCGAAACTACTGGACCGATTTGAAAAAATCTTTCACCATTAGAACCCTACATTATCCCTGATGAACATAGGCTATATATATTTATCCCGGGAAAGTTATGTTTTCCCGAGGGACTGCGGGTAACACCGCGGCGGTAGCTAGTAAATAATAAAGGCTTAAAGACGTTATATATTTTCGTGAGTGACTGTACATCCTATGGATACTATGTAGTGACGTCATTGTGTCGCCCGATACTGAATAATCGTGTTTGTGTTGCAACCTTCTGTTTTTATACGGAAACCGAAGCTTTTGTTACAAAGCTTACTATTTTAAAGTGTGTCGAGTTCGTGGAAGTTTCTAGTAAAAATAAGAACACATACTTTTATTCTGGGTCTGGGTGTTTCCATGTATAATATGTATGTATTTACAAACAAAAAGTTCAGTATCAGTTATCTGGTTCCCATAGGACAAGCTATACTTAGTTTGGGGCTAGATGATGCTGTGTGAAATTGACCAGCATTATTTATTTATTTATTCTACTAGCAGACCTATAAACTTTTCCTGCAGATTTTAACAAAAATATACATTAATACTGCGACTCCAGGCTATGACAGTTGGGTCAGTTCGCCGCTTGCCCCTTTCTGATTTCGTCTACAGCCTTATTGTCTAACTCAACTGGGAACGGACATCGGCTTCATTTTGACATTTGAAACCCACCCTGGACATTGTCATTTTCGAATTGTGTGATTTGTTGAGCTCTAGGGATGACAACTCAAAGTCAAAAAGCATTTATTCAGTAGGACCGCTGGGATCACTTTGAAATCTTTAATATAACTGGGAATTGAATTCAAGTTAGACAATAACGCTGCGGATTCGATCCCAAAAAAAATATTACTTAGGTACCCTAATAGGTAACACCTTGGTCAGGCCTAACAGGTCCTATGAGCTAAGAATTAAAAAAAAATTAGTTCTAGTAAAGTCAAATTTTAAATATTCTTTCAAAATTATGCATTGCTAAATAAAATGTTAATTATTTTGTGAACCAAGTTAGACCAGCCGGATAGAGAATTAGGTCGGGTATACCCAAGAAGTCCATTTCAATTTCATCACCTCATTAGATATTCAGGGTTCCGTGCAAATTTGGCACAATTAGCACTGTACAGAACTCGGTTCTTGGGTTCAGTTTGTTCAAATTATCTGACATTTAGCGGGAACATCTGTGCTCCGCGCATCGTTATCGCCAGCGCTAGGGTTGGCAAGTCGATTGATGATATTACTGTTGGATGCATTTCTATAGAGGTACTGAGATTTTAGCCTGTATGACTTTATGTGACTCGATCGCATATTAATACAATTGTCAAAAGAACCGCTGTGTGTTAGCTTTGACTCCAAGCCATCAAAGGTCCGCGACTTCAAAAAACTTAATCTCCACTTTGCGTTGCAGAAGTAGCCTATCAAAAAATTATGCATACCTAATTTAATTATGTAAATTAAAAAAAAAAATTCAATTAAATGTTCAACCCTTCTCTAAAAAAGCTACTTATTTCAATTGATTGGAACTCAGGAACCGGGTGTCTTCATTTAGTCGTCTTTCTTTGTGTTCGTTAGTTGATTTGTAAAGTGGAAAAAAACTAAAGTAAAAGTTTATTTTGCTAAATTTGTGGTAGGTACAAGTTACAAGGTACAAGTTACATTCATGCTATTAGCAAAAAAGGTTACCACTCAGCATCGTGCAAGTGCAGAGAAGGATACCTCCCCTGCACAAGCGCTGGTATTATGTGGCACCAGATGCGAGCGCGCGACCGACGCTGCGATTACATGCGTTTAAACTAAGTAAGCTAAAGATACAGTTGTGTCTTTAGAGAAATTAAAATTTAAACAAATAAAATATACCCATAAAAGCATTTGTGTCCTGTTATCTTTCTATGTAGAATATTTTAAGTGGCTTACAAACGTTAAAGCTTAGGCTGTTAGATTGTAAGTAATAAATAAATAAAATAAAATTCAAAAAGATTCTAATCTGAAATCACTCAAATTTTAATTTCCATTCCCTACGATAAACCTGTAAAATATTGCCATGTATTGAATTTTAAGTACACGGTTTTTCAATACATTGATGTTTTTTTTATGGTCAATATCAACGTTTACGGACATCCCTAAATGAGGAATCATCGTTCGCCCTCATTTTTACATGCGTGTTCCCGTTTATCGAGTTTCGATATTGGTACTCGATTTGGATGTAAGTACCTACTGCGATAATGGAGTATTCATAAAATTACCATTAGGCATTTATTTATCTTGGATTTTTAAAACATCTTCGATCCCAGCATCCTGGGTAATCTCCTAGTTGACCCACTCTGGGTAAATAAATAAATAAATAAATAATGCTGGACTTTTCACACAGCATCATCTAGCCCCAAAGTAAGCAGAGTTTGTGTGTAATGGGTACTAGGATGACTGATATACTACTTATATACTTTTTGTTTGTAAATACATACATATTATACATAGAAACACCCAGACCCGAGACAAATATTTGTAGATCATACAAACATTGGTCCCGCCGCGGGGATCGAACCCGCAACCTCTTGCGTCGCAGGCGGGCCTTCGCCCACTGCGCTACAGAGGTGTAAGTAAGTTTTCTATACTAATATTTTAAAGAGGAAAGATTTGTTTGTTTGTTATGTTATGTTTCGTTTGTTTGATTACAGTTTCCGATACATTTTCAAGAATTTTTTTTATTGATAGTTCAAAATGCAAGAATTGTTTGCTCTTTGCTGAGATTATAAAGAGGAAAGATTTGTTTGTTTGTTTGAATTGAATAGGCTCCGAAACTACTGGACCGATTTGAAAAATTCTTTCACCATTAGAATCCTACATTATCCTTGATGAACATAGGCCATATTTTATCCCGGGAAAGTGATGTTTTCCCCAAGGACCGCGGGTAGCACCGCAACGGACAGCTAGTCTTAAATAAGTCCCAGGCACATCCCGTTGAGGTCCGGCATGTCTCTTGATGCTAAAAAGTAATTATACCTTTAGGTAAATCAAATTAAATACACTGAGGGACTGATTTAGAGGAAAGTCTTAAATTATATTACGCAGGATCGGAAAAAGTGGCGCGAAAATGAGGAGGCCTATTCTCAGCGGGTATAGAGTATGAATTTTCTTAATCAGTTCTAAAGGGCCCTTTCTAGCAATACCCAATATTTTAAAGTAACGTGAAAATATTAAGGCTTTAAAGAAAATCACAAAAGAGTTTTATTCAGCATTTAAAAAAGTTTATCAAAGACATTTCGAGAACACATACAAATTCGCGAACCAATATTCACAATCAAGTTAAACATTCTTAAAAACCTTTTGAAGTCGAGAAAAAAGTTGAAACGAAAAGTTCAGTCCTTTAAGCCTTATAAATGTAACTTTTTCGTTTTTCCAACTTTGACTCTGATTTTGTCAGAGAGTTGTGAAATATTTCCGACACACGGCACTAGAGGCAGAATTAAATGCTATTTATGTGCATCCTGATAGGAAAACGCATTGCACCATTTGTAGAACAGTAAATTGATGTTAGTTCCAAAGCATAACACTAGATGGCGCGACTAATATTGGTCGTTTTCTAGATCGCGCTGACGAAATCGCGCGGCCGCCTTTAAACGCGAACGAATAATTTTGTATTAGTGTGCTAGCTGGTGTGCTATATACATTGTAACCTACCTAGAAATAAATCTCTAAATGTGAATACTCTGGTGGTTTTTTTGATACAAGCTCTGTTCGAATTCGTGACTATGGTGTGCAAGTAGTTGTACACCATTTGTAGACATTTTTTGTTTCATAGATGATATTGATCGCAAAAGAACTAGAGAATTACCTAAATGTAAGACAATTCCATGTGATCAAAGTGATCCTTTTGATCAAATTTTTATGGCTTTAGGGTGCTCGCATAGTCCAGCCGAGCCGTACGCGCCGAACTGTCAATTTAATAGAGAAAATGCTGCTGACGTCCACTGACGTTCTTCGCATTTTCTGACGTCATTAGCTGCGGCGCATACGGCGCGGACAGTGTGCGATCAGATTTAGACTGACTTATTTTTATGATGAATGGGTCGACTCTTGACCTCGAAACTTACGTAGGCAAGAATGAGGTCTACGATGGAGCGAGCCTACCCAGAAGGCCTATTAACTCTCTTCTTAAAAACAACAGGGTCGTAGCTCAGCGGAAATACAGACGCGGGAAGCTGATTCCACATTTTTGCAGTGCGCTTAATAAAATAACTTTGAAAGCGCTTAGTTCTAATAAGTGGAATATCAACCAGGTGTGGATGGTAATGAGCTGTGCGTCTGAAGTCCCTGTAAAATAACGGAGAAGGCGGAATAAGGTCATGTAGCGCCTGGGCACACTCACCGTAGTACAATCTGTAGAAGACCGAAAACTTATAATGAAATTGGGTGATTTTTTCAATAATAAAATAACACCCTGGGTGAAATGCCTAGTTTTTGTTCAACGGTTGCTTTCCCTGTGCGTTAGCATCAGAAAGAATTCTAACCGCGTCTCCAGCGATCCGTCACGCACGACAAGGCTATAATATAAGCTATAATTTTGGCATCTCTAGACAAAGGAATCATTTTAATTTCTTTATTTACTCCATGAAACATTTACAAACGGTACAGTTCTCAAGTAATTTGACACGTGAACTGAGCAAAACGTGGAGGAAATTGTTATATTCGTTTGTTTGATTAGAGTTTCCGATATATTTTCAAGATTTTTTTTATTGATAGTTCAAAATGCAATAATTGTTCGCTCGAACCAGCTTCCTCCGATAAATAGAGAGAGATACTTGAGGTTTAGACCACACGAGCATAATTTTGTTAGTTGTGAGTCGCTTAAACTTGATTGCACACTGCCCGCGCCGCCGGCGCCGTACGCGCTTCAGTCATTTTTCTTTACAAAAAATGCTGATGACGTCAGAAAATGTGGCTCGCCTCTGACGTCTGCAGCATTTTCTCTATTGAATTGACAGTGCGCCACGTTCAGCTCGGCTGGACTGTGCGATCACTCTAAAATGACTCGCGTAATTTTCTATCATATGAAACTGAAGGCAGCGCAAAACGCGACTAACTTTACGAGACTCACAACTCACTAAATACCGCGCATTTGGCCTCATCATAAAAGATACTGTTTGTTTCGGACCATTGTTTCTGGATGGCAGGAAATTAAAATGGAAGATAAAAATGAACAAAAGTGTTTTCATAACTTTGAAAGATAATTCTTGGGGTTGGAAAAGGATATTATCACTATCATCATAACCCTTTTCAGGGTTACCTAAGTAATGAAAATAAAGGACTAAATCGCTTGGTTTTTCGTCAGACTGCTTGCTTTTGTTTGATTCTTTGAAAATTACCAAGATTCTTTGTAAAAAGCCAATAAAATATTTTTTTTATATACACTCAAAGACATATTTAGAGGAACGCAACAAAATTTCAGAAATTTCCTAAAGAAAGTAAATAAATAAATTCTGGACATTCATTTATTTATCTAAATCTTATTTTCTTATTTAAATTCGACAATCGCTTAAAAATACAGACAAAAAAGCCTTATTAAATAAATAAATAATGCTGGACATTTCACACAGCATCATCTAGCCCCAAACTAAGCAAAGCTAGTACTATGGGAACCAGATAACTGATATACTACTTATATACTTTTTGTTTGTAAGTACATACATATTATACATAGAAACACCCAGACCCGAGATAAATATTTGCAGATCATACAAACATTTATCCCGCGGCGGGGATCGAACCCGCAACCTTTAATTGATAGGTTCCCGTGGGCATATCTTACAAAGTACTAAAGTACTGCTTATTTCTATACATATTACGGCACGAAGGAACAAATTAACAAGCTCCGAGCAATTCTGGAAACTGCCGGCATCAAACGTTCTCTAATCCGCCCGAATGGATGCCAACTTTAGATTAATTAACGCTATTAAATTACCTATTTTCATGGATGGCTTCACTTTGCCACAATATACACGATTTCAGTAGTACAAAAAGGGATGTGCTTGTGCACTGTGCCAACTTCGATTTGAATTTATGATCGAATAGGAATAGCTATAGTTTCCGACTACAACTCTCATGTTCTTATCTCAGCGGCGGTATTATTAATTTTGAAGATGAAAAGCTTTTGCGTTTAATCGGAACGAATTCGGCTATTTTTGTGTCCCAGAAAGGTTCTTATGAAGAGATGAATTTGATTAGAATTTTCGGAAAATTGAATTTGGAAAGGACTGAAAGTGCATTTTTATTTATTTATTTTGTACTAGCTTCCTCCCGCACCTTCGCTCGTCTAAATAGCCGAATATTAATCCAGGCTACTATCGCCTTCTATTCTAAGTTTCTCGTTGAGGCGTGATTGAAACACAAACACACAAACTTTTGTTCATATAATATAGCTTGATAAAAACGGGACATTGTGTTTGTGCATTTAAAGCAAAAACAATGTAATTTTAGTAAATTATACATGCGCGTAACAGATTTATATGGGAAATATTATAAAAATGTAAATGCTATAAATGAGAAGTATGTCTAAAATAGCTTTCTGAATTTAGAATACCTATTTGATTGTTATTTTTGGATCAATAGATACTATAATATTAGTCTAAGCTTTGATAAATCTTTATTGTAAAATATAAACTAAGTTTGTAGTTGTTTATTAACATAAATGTGTGGAATATTACTTTTAAATCGGTGATATCATAGAATTGTTCTTAAAATATAATTGTAGATAAAGTATTCAGTTTGTAACGAACGTTCATTACCTAATATGGACAGAGTGTCTGTTCAAACTCTGATACCATCTAAGGTAATGATGTAACGTAGCCTGGTAGTGGGGTTTCGTAGCCTATAAAAACGGCTGAGCGTTTGAGAATCTCTCTCTTATCGACTAGCCGTTAGCCAAGCTAAGTATTTGCTCCTGTTTATTATTCATAGTAGTTGTGTGATATTACCTACCCTTAAAGTATTATAAATGTATTTTATATTTTATTTGTACATAAATTGTGTTCGAAATCTGGTTGTGTAAAATAATGGTGTATTGTATAAAAGTATAATTCTTTTAATCTGTGATTCTTTTCTTTATTATCCACTATTAGCTACCCTATTAGGATTTAATATTATCTTTATAAAGGAAATAGATCCCCAGGTAGTTAAATTAGGGTTTTCCAGGGATCTTATAACTTCTTCTAATGAATAGAGCCATCCTAATCTAACATCAGAAGAAGGGATATGAACTACCTACATTATGTGCCTTACTAAAATTTTACTTTTTCTAGATGGACGACGCCCCCTGTCTTACAACAACTTCTTCGAGCCATCAAACATGCCGTTTTCGGCAGCCACCGAAAAGATGACGTTGTCCTGCCGACATTCGACCTGACCACGAGTCTCCTGGGCACCGCGGCATGGTGCAACAGCATCGAGGCTTTCTCGACAGAAATTGGTTGGAGCAACACCGCAGCCGCCGCAAGGGCGGGTAAGCTTCTGAAAATCATAGTTCTAGACAATGTGATCCTACAGAGGGTCGTTCGTGGCAAAATTTACGCACCGAGTTGTCAGCTTTTGTACACTTCCGTTTCTGCAAATTCATATTTTAAATATGCTAAGAATAAGATTTGGTAATTTAGTAACATAATATTTATAGCTTTTGAAGAGTTGCAATTCAAAGTCAAAATAGTAGGTATGTGGCGTTTCTAATCTAAATGTAAAAAATGGCATGTTATAACAGCAGTGTCAAAACCACTTCCGAATTTTATAAGCTTCTTCACGTCATACGTACAATCTAATAAAAAACGTCCATTGGAGCAAAGCGGTAGATCAACTTATTGATACGGATAGTAGCATAACTATGGAGTCTAGCAAAACGTTGTGGTTGTAACATTACTTCGCATTTTTCTTGTATATGGTACCATAGATGAATGTAGTTTGCAGGTATTTGCTAAAGTGAAGGTACCTACCAGTTCGATTTCAAGATTGATGTATTGAGCTTGTTATTTTCGTTGTTAGGGATACTGATTGCTATTACGATTCTGATACATAGATTTTGTTCGATATCCTGATTTAGGAATGGTAAAAAAAAAAAAAAACACTACGTTCCATCTTGTAAGAATATAATTTTATAGACTGATTTATTTTTTTACCAATAATATTTTAATACCTAAATGCACAAGTCTTTCACAGTCTAGGTACAGTTCTTATGATATTATGCGAGGCAATTGCAATTCTTATTTCAATCGTTAAGATGGATTTCAGCTCTGTGCATCATTGAATCTACTAAGTAGATAGGTATAATGCACGTCGTAATGTGACGCAAGTGTGAAATTTCGGTTAGTGTAGTATGCGCCATACTGCAGTCGGACTGCGACCGCGCCTATAAAAATATTAAAATTGAGAAATAAAATAAGGTAGGTACATACTTGCGAATGAATGAATAGTGATCATGAATGTTTAGGAAGACCAGTTCACATGTTGTCAAACCTAGTTGTACATGTAATATATGTCGTATAGTCGTAACACATTAAGGGCTGGTTTCACCAAAAGTCAATCTAACAGCTGGTTAGTTAATCGCGGTTAGGGAATTTTCCTTCAAACTTCGTTGTTATTTCTGTTGCTATGGTTACGGCGCGAACTTTGCAATGATTTTGGACGTTGATGCAACATATTTTGAATTTTCTACGATGTCAACTGTCAGTGAGCTATCCGGCCGCCGACCAGCGGTTAGATTTAGCGGCTTGTTAGTGAAGATTTCCTTTGGAAAGAACACAAAACATCGTAACGGTCTGTTAAAATCTTAATCCGTTGTTATTTGTCTTACTAAATTTGAACTAACGCTCTGTTAGCCAAAGTTTGGTGAAACCAGCCCTAAGATTTATATATTGGTACTTATTAACCATACGATCATTCCTCATAGGCCAATTAGGCCATTAGTATTAGACCCTCCGAAAAATACGATCATTACTGATTGAAATGTGGTTAAATCAACAATGTCTAAGGGAGATTTGTCAAGATTAGCTCACTGGTAGATGTACTACGTACAAATAGCCTGTTGAGAGGTAGGTTGGGTGACCAGTAGAAAACCTGAAACTGATAATATTTGGGATTCACAGAGTACAGTTAACGGCAATTTTTAACATAAATAATAGTTTGACTACTCTAGTCGCCGCGCGTTTTCGTCAGCGCGATCTAGCATTTGACCATTTTTAATCACGCCATCTAGCGGTAAATTTTTGAACTTATTATAGAACATTTTGTTACAATGCATCAGACAGTAGACTTTTAAGACTTGCAAGACTTCCAGTTTGAATCTAAATAAAAGGACAAATTCATTAGTGAGTAGAAATTAGCATTTGCAAGCAGAGATCTGATTGAGTCCTCAACTACATAGATTTCTAAGTTTATTCTCAGAAGTAAATATCATACATGTGTCCAATGACACCGATAGATAACATTCATAGTTGAAAAATGCTGAACCACGTCTCACTGTAGAAACAGATGATTTACATTCTAACCAATATTTACGAAAAATGATTAAGTAGTTACATTACAAAACAAACCCCAGTGCTGAACGTAGGATGTTTATTCCAAGAGTATATAGGTTGAGTATATCCAAATTATTCCATTATGTAGGTACACCCAATAAATAAAACAGCTGTAATAGGTACCATTTCATAACATACATTTAGACTGCACTAGGCCCTTTTCATTAAGCAATGAACAGGTTGAACATTACGTAGCAATATAAATTAATATGTTATGTAGGTACTACTTATCTGTAATGATTCGTCAGATTGGCCAAACGAACAATTTAAGGTAGGTACCACAGTCTTATCAATACTAATGTCCAAAATCTACTGGGTTTTCTCCGTTAGATCTTCAGGTAGTACTTAGGTAGTGTTTCGAAGCCTATGTGTTATGTTTGTCCGAACACTAAGTTCATTATTGTGTTTATATTCGTGGCGTTTATTAGTTGTTGTGGAAACTAATAAATAGCTGTTGTACAAGCCCGTCTAAATGAGGTTCGTGTCAAAGGTAGCTTATAACCAGGTATAGGATATACTTACGTTTTGATCAAGAATTTATATTGTAGGTAATTTAGTACTTATACGTTAGTCAAGCAAGATCATATTAGGCGTAATGAAAAATTAGCACCGAAATTCAAGTGACCTTATGCGATTATTTCAACTCACCTCGATGACCGCTATGCTCTAAAAGGCTTAAATAATTGAAGAAATATAATTGTAGCAAAAGAGAAATTATGGTTTTGGGCAGGAGAATGGGTGGAAGAAAACATTGCTGTTAAAAACGCCATGTGATTAATACTAGGTACTAGGTACCTACATGTAAAATTATTATTTAAGAAAGAGTTTATGTTCAGAATTTTAATTATGAATATTAATATGATCTACAGTTATTTTGTATCTGGTCTGGGTGTTTCCATGTATAACATGTATGTATTGACAAACAAAAAGTATATAAGAAGTATATCAGTCAGTACCCATAGCACAAGCTCTGCTGAATTTGGGGCTAGGTGATGGTCCAGCAATATTTATTTATTATTTCTTATTACTACTTAAATTCGAGGTATATAATAGGTATGTATGTACAATGACTACTGTTTGTGAACGATTACTTTTGTGCTGAAAAATCTCATCGGGTAAAAATCCGGGCCATTTTATGGTGAAAAGAATATTACATGTCATATTATTTATATTTATTTATCGCTGTGTGGCCTCTTGCTGGGTGCTAATCAGCAAATCGACAGCGGATGGAAGTGAGAAGCACGTTCGGTAGTTGGCTACGCTGTGGGCTTCGAGGCTCGGCTGAATCAGCTCATTGTACAGCGGATGATGGTGATCAGCAGGAATAGTAGTTGCCCCGCTGTTCTAGCCTCCAATTCCGGGTACTTGGCGCTCCATCAGCAGCGGGTGGAGGTACGCAGTACAATACAGAGTAATTGGCCAGTAAACAAATAAAGTAAAGGGATAAAAGGATATAAAACGGGATAATCAGACTCTTGTAAATCGTATATACCTAATTAAAATGCATCTATCTCATGAAGTGAGATCGATGTGTATAACTGACTAGTATTAATTACCTATCTATTTTGTGTACCAATGTAAAACATAAAGTAAGTACTTTCCTATTAAATACCTCGTATTACATTGATAAATTCACACACACACACATCATCATCATCATCATCATCTCAGCCATCTAGTGTCCACTGCTGAACATAGGCCTCCCCCATAGATTTCCACAGCGATCGATCTTGTGCAGCCTGCACCCAACGGCTCCCAGCAACCTTTACAAGATCGTCATTACACACACATACACCACACATAAATTTTATATACTCCTTACATATATACACACACATAAAATATGTATACACACTTACACATACACAAATCATTTGATACCTACCACTAAAATACACTTAACAACGATACATACCCTAACGCTTTTGTCCTTGTATAAAGGTAAAATTTGAAAATGCACATCACACCCATGTAATAAAAAAGTACCTATCACTATCGAACAGTGTAGCTGTGGTAACTGTAATATAAATCCAATGTTGGTCACCACGTCACAGGGTGTCCAAATGTGGCGACCAAAGTTAGCGTAAATTATACGTAAGTAAGCCTAGTTTATTCATACCTTAAGATATATACCTAATGTGTATTGTTTACTTTGTATTCTGCTGTTTGGAAACAAATAAATAAATCATTTATATATTTATAACTATATATATAATATTATAATAGCTGTGAGCAAAAATGTACTCGAATGATGACCCAAATTGAAATCTTGTAAAATAGTGGCAAGAAAAATGATTGTGTATACTAACTATAAAAAGCTACTTCGAGACGAAGTATAGGTCAAGATTGGCCGTAACAGATTTATATGGGAAATATTATAAAAATGTAAATGCTATAAATGAGAAGTATGTCTAAAATAGCTTTCTGAATTTAGAATACCTATTTGATTGTTATTTTTGGATCAATAGATACTATAATATTAGTCTAAGCTTTGATAAATCTTTATTGTAAAATATAAACTAAGTTTGTAGTTGTTTATTAACATAAATGTGTGGAATATTACTTTTAAATCGGTGATATCATAGAATTGTTCTTAAAATATAATTGTAGATAAAGTATTCAGTTTGTAACGAACGTTCATTACCTAATATGGACAGAGTGTCTGTTCAAACTCTGATACCATCTAAGGTAATGATGTAACGTAGCCTGGTAGTGGGGTTTCGTAGCCTATAAAAACGGCTGAGCGTTTGAGAATCTCTCTCTTATCGACTAGCCGTTAGCCAAGCTAAGTATTTGCTCCTGTTTATTATTCATAGTAGTTGTGTGTTATTACCTACCCTTAAAGTATTATAAATGTATTTTATATTTTATTTGTACATAAATTGTGTTCGAAATCTGGTTGTGTAAAATAATGGTGTATTGTATAAAAGTATAATTCTTTTAATCTGTGATTCTTTTCTTTATTATCCACTATTAGCTACCCTATTAGGATTTAATATTATCTTTATAAAGGAAATAGATCCCCAGGTAGTTAAATTAGGGTTTTCCAGGGATCTTATAACTTCTTCTAATGAATAGAGCCATCCTAATCTAACACGCGCAACAAATTAATCTTCAGGTTTATATTCCTTACCTACTGTAAGTAAGTAAGTTCGTATGAGTCAGTGGCCAAACTCTGGTGACGGAGTTTTAAGGCCGCCTTAAGGCCTCCGTCATGGCTTAACGACTTAAATAGCCGGAACCGAAAATTTAACGTACCCTCCGAAGCACGGAAGCGCTCAGATGAAAATGCCACTGGCGGTCACCCATCCACTTACAGACCATTTCGAACGTTGCTTAACTTCGACGTTCTATCAAGAACGACTAAGCAAGCACGACCATGAGCGCTTCTACCTACTGTTAAACAGCTATATTGTGACTTTTGTAATAAGGATTTTATTTTAAGACATTAGGTAAATGATGATGGGTATTGCAGCATTTATACTGTCTGTCTGTAGATTTCATCTTCTTAATATCAAAGCTAAACAAGGAACAGGAATGTTGCCAATTTTCGGGAGAGTGATTTAAATTGGTTAATGAATAATTTATTATTTTCGTATTAAAATATGCGTACTGTCGAGCGATTAAGGAAAACATCGTGAAGTAACAAGTAGAGTGCCACAAACTTATCTGAACTGGCGAGAGAGGCGCTTCTTTAACATTTGGTATTGGCAGGAAAAAATATATCTTAATAATTGTAGTATGATTTTTTTTGTAATTTTATAGTGCTAATCCACACTTGGTATTTCATTAAGAAATGAAAAGTCTTATCAAAATTTTGGATTCCGACGGGATTCGAACCCGCATCGATCAGACAAAAAACCGAACCAACCGAAAAATATGAGCTTATCGAAATTTTCGATACCGACAAGTAGGATTTCGTGGCCGAGCGGTAAGGCACTCCGGCTTTAGGAGGATCGTCTGATCGATGCAGGTTCGAATCCCGTCGGAATCCAAAATTTTGATAAGACTTTTCATTTCTTAATTGTAGTATGCTTTTGAATTAATCGTTTTTTCAGTTTCGCTTTAAACTTTAGGCTATTATTATATTAGCCACCGGACAAGTTAAGTTTGTGGCACTGTAGTCGTATAACCTACAAAGATGAAAATGTGATAATTGTTTAAAGGAGCGTTTCACCACAATGATAAAAAAAAACTAGTTACAAGACAAGAACGAGTTCCTCATATCATAGAGAATTTTAAATTGTAGAAATGTGTTCATTCTGCAGCGTAGGTAAAAGTTAGATCTGAATTTCCAAAAATTCAGAGTGATTTATTTTCAATTACGTACACGTGATTCATATTGCAATACTTTCTACAAACTTTCGGTTCATGGATGGGAAATACTGTAAAAGTAATTTATGCAGCACAAAAGTTAAAACTGTATCCTACTTCGCGAACATGCTTTTATTAACCCCGTTTGTTTTCACCACGCGAAAATATATTGTAATATGTAAAGAATAGTGTTCGAAATTGCTTGGGTGTGGTTGTGATAGCATACGAGGTATGGTTACCTAAGTAAAGTCGGAAGGATTTACCGTTTTTCATTGGTGCCTGTCGCTGGGTTATCTGGGTCTTGTAGGGGTTAGAAATACATTCTGGGATATAAGGTAAGGGTTGAAATGATATTCTAAAAGTACAAACTTTGATAGCTAACATCCATAATAACTCATACTAATATATTATATTATAGTGGAGATCCGTGGTCTCTGTCTACCCCTTTGGGAAAGAGGCGTGATTTTATGTATGTATGTAATATAATACTGTGAAAGTAGCTCTGTCTGATGTCTGTATCTTCTCTTGCATAAGACGGTGACGCTTGGACAGGGCGCAATGGCGCTCATTAGGGGAGGCCTATTCAGCAGTGAACTGATATAGGCTGATGCTGATGATGATGGTGAGTTATTTTTGGACGCAAATAAATTTTTAGATAGATATAACTAGGGTTAGATCCTCAAACATTTACAAAAAAAAAGCCCTTAAATACCGCCTCTTTGATCCTACTCTATCTACTATCATTACGATTAATTTGTCGTTCTTTCCCGACGTTTAACGTCAACTTGACATATTGAGTCTGAAGATACACAGAGCCAATTCCAGCGCGTAAATTGGGATTCCCCTATTAGAGATAAAGGGATGATTTGAGAATTTTATTACGGTCTTATTGAAGAGTATTATGGAGCGATTAAATAAATTAGAAAAAGGACGGAGGTCATATGGGTGGTAAAGGGTAGGTTACAGAAAACTTACGATTTGATAATTTAATTTGAAAAATTATTCCAAAAAGCACATTCTTATCGTTTTTCAACAACAGATGTATTTTTAATTGGTTGTGTTGGCCGAATGGGGTTGTACCTCGACTTTCAATCCGAAGGTCGTGGGATTGAATCCCGGCCGTGCATCAATGGATTTTGCGTTTCGTAAAATTTATATGCGCTCTAACACGAGCTCTGAACGGTGAAGGAAAACATCGTGAGGAAACCAGTTAGTTATTCTTATAGGCGGCGATGGGCTTGCAACCTGTCACGTATGGAATACTAACTTCTGCAAGATGTGGGCATGTATCAAATATGTATTTGTACATGCCTCTGACTACCCCCTTAGACATCTTCAAAGGATCTGGAATATAAAAGATCTGAGAGAATGTCTACCGCGCCTCGGGGATACAGTCGTGACCCTGTATATGTATTTTTAATCTGAGGGTAGGTAGTTACGCTAAATAAATAGAAAAGAAAAAATCTTTAGTTTTATAAGAACAAAACCTGATCTTTGAGATCTTCTATAGATCATGAATGCACAAAGATCTGAGAGAATGCCTTCTGTACAACGGACTACGCTTTCAAGGCTATGCCTAGGACTCTAAAGCCTTCTTTCATGAGTACGTACCCTTGTACGTCATAGGTGCATAGTTTGATCCTGTAATTGAACTTAACTAAACAAAAGTACAGTATCCCTAGAATAAAATAGGGTTAACCTACATTACCCGGTTTGGCGCTACACTGTAATTCAACTTCGGTGTTACCAACCCCGAAACCACTTTCGTAATACTGGCACATGCCATTAAATCTCTCGTTTCCCATAATTCGGAGACCGTTTAATGACGAACGTCTTTTGAATTAATGGCCAAGTTTTGTTTTGTTATCAATGACATTGATAAAAAAAATAGGTAGCTTACATTAGAATGTCCAATGCTATTTATATTTAAAAAATCAACTAGGTACTTAGTTCCGAGGTAATTTGGGTTGGAAAAAAAATGAAATTCAATTAATTACTGACGGAAAATATAAGTTCACCTCCCTAATCTCATTCATAAAATTATTGTAACTTCGAGAATACGAGGTATATCTGACACCCCCCCTAGACATCTTCAATGAATCTGTGGAATACATAAAAAGATCAGAGAGAATGTCTACCGTGCATTGGGGATACAGTCGTGACCCTGTTTACGTTTTTTACAAAGGTACATTTAAAATTAATTGAAACTTTCCTAAATAAACTCCCCCATTTTAGAAGTCCGTTAAAAATACCAGATGCGTAGGTATGTACAATCAACTATAGTCGGTCCAACTTAATAGGCCACATTTGACGTTTGTCAGTTTGAGCTTTCTAGTGAGGTGACCTTCTTAAAAACTTCGATTATGTTCGAAGTCCGTATCGATTCATTCATATGAATTAAATTTATCGCCAGGTAAACCGTTAACTAAGAGTAGGTAAGATCAGTTAAAAAAAATAGCACACCAAGAACGCAAAGTCACTTTGCACAACGATCAAGACTGCGTCACAATCCCATTAATTATTTATTTTGATAAAAATTGTTCAAATATTCATTTTGAAAAGTCAAAAGTTTATGGTCAAACAGAGAAAAAAAGTTTTTATGCGATATTCCCGTTGTCCTTTTACATAAGTACTTTTTGGTATTTGGTAACGTTTTTCGGGATAAATAAGTTTATTTAAAAAAAACAATAAGTATTTAATGCGCCATCATTCATCATCATTAAAGGTGAAATATTCCCTTACGAGAAATCATTTCATTCGATTTTAGCTCCCAAATTTCGATTATTTTGGGTAACATACCTAGTGTCAAAAGAGAACAAGGGTTTACTGACGCAACATTGTAACAACGTTCAGTTCTCTCTAAAACAGAAATTGTTGTGAAACATAATATGTTTGGATGGTGTAATAAGGAAATAAATCATAAAATTACCTTCTTTTGTCGTTAATACAATAACTTATTTAACCGCAATTAAAAAAAAGTTAAGCAATTGTGCAGTACTAACTTCGATAAAATAGTAGTATTTTATGCCAACCGGTACAAAGTTACGTTGTTAAATTTTGATGAAATGTCAAATGTGGCCTATTAAAATGGACCGACTACTTAAGCCTCAGTAGGTAATCCGACAAATGACGGTTGTCGTTTCTCAATAACCCAGTGCCAACAACCACACGTCCATATATTTTTAACCGGGGTTTTAAATGACATGGGGGGCCCAAAAGACCTATTTCATTCACGGTCTATAATTTCGGTCCAGTTTTGCCCTTATTCATTTGACAGGCGTTAGGTCGTTATGGGTTAAATTGCAAGTGACATAGGTTGCTGTTGTTGCTAAAAATAATGGTTAAAGTTAACGGGGGGGGGGCAAGCGGTCAATTATAATTGCTGTACCTACCTGTGACGATAATAAATTAATAAATAATGCTGGACATTTCACACAGCATCATCTAGCTCCAAACTAAGCAAAGCTTGTACTATGGGAAACAGATAACTGATATACTACATAAATACTTTTTGTTTGTAAATACATACATATTATACATAGAAACACCCAGATCCGAGACGATATTTTTGCATTGAAAATTACATGATGATGGAACCATACTTGTAGTATAGCAATTCACTGAATAGAACTTAACAACAAAGCTTTTCTTAATTTTGAAGAATTTATACAAAGCATAATTTTATAGCCCACAGGATTAGCATTGAAGTGGCAGTGGGCGGGGCACATAGCTCGTAGAACTGACGGCCGTTGGGGCAGAAAAGTTCTCGAGTGGAGGCCACGCACCGGAAATCGCAGCAGAGGATGGCCCCCCCGCTAGAAAGACGATCTTGTAAAGGTTGCTGGGAGCTGTTGAGTGCAGGCTGCACAAGATCGATCGCTGTGGAAATCGATGTTCAGCGGACACTAGAGGGCTGAGATGATGATGATGATAATTTTATTTTAAGCAGTTTTCCACTTTCGCGTCTTCTTTCTTGATCTCCATCAATGATGTTATACAGCTGTCATGTTGTAAGATCTGGTAGAGATCGCTATTTAGCGATAAGACCGCCGATTGTATGTTATTGTGTTTTTTTGTTTAGTTTTCCATTTTTGTTTATTTTTATTATGTGGTGTGCAATAAAGTATTTTCTATCTATCTCTAAGATGACCAATTTTTCCTATTCTGTTTAGAGCTTCGATCAAGAAGTTTTGAGCAATGAAACTTGGTTACCTTGCTCATTGAGGTATTTTTGGTTTCAATGGCTCAAGGGTCACGAGATTGCATGTAAAAGTGGATGTACTGGCAGTTTGTAAGAGCCGAATTAATGGGCCCTTTACAGCTGAATGGCCTTCTTTATGGCAGCCCTTACTCTCAGGTAATACCATTATATGGCTAAAAGTGTTATAAAAGTGGGGGTCAAGCTATCAAAGTTACACTGTAGTCTAACTTAATAAAGTTGAAACTAATTAAGGTTGGTATCGTAAATATCTCGAACATAGGGCTTTGTCGAGAGGATCTTGAAAAGGGTAATATTTATATTCATCTAAAAATTATGTAACGTTGTCTACAAACTTTTGAGAGCTAAGTTTTTGTTGAAAAGGTGAAAAACTTAGTTCATTTTCACGTGAAAAGAAAAAAGTTATTGATTACTTTACTAATCAATTAAAAAAACTCAAACTTAACTAAAATAAGACAAATACGGTACGGTCAGTGATAGAGTAGGTACATACAGCCTCTGTGGCGCAGTGGGTGAAAGACCGCTTGTGACGCAGAAGGTTGCGGATTCGATAAATTTTGTATGCTCTGCAAATATTTATCTCAGTCTGGGTGTTTTTATGTATAACTAGCTGTCTGCCGCAGTGTTACCAGCGATCCCTCGGGAAAACTTCACTTCCCCAGGATAAAACATAGCCTATGTTCATCGGAGATGATGTGGGATTCTATTGGTGAAAGAATTTTTCAAATCGGTCCAGTAGTTTCGGAGCCTATTCATTTCAAACAAACAAACAAACAAATCTTTCCTCTTTATAATATTAGTATAGATATGTATACTATTTACAAATAAAAAGTGTATGAACAGTATAGCAGGTTACCTGGTTCCCATAGTACAAGCTTTGCTTAGTTCGGGGCTAGATGATGCTGTGTTAAATGTCCAGCCTTATTTATTTTTTCATACATGATCTTTTGATAGTTTTTAATCTTGATTATCTTCAAAGTTCGGTGATTGTTGCTAAAAACTTAAACATAAGAGCATCTTCTTCTTAGTCGTATCACTCTTGACAGAGTGGTCGTGGTCGTCATGTCGGGAGTTGCGTGGCTCGCTTTACAATTCTGCGCCATTCGTCTCGGATGATGGTCTTTCTGGAGCACTCATTTATGGGTCTGTCCAGCGCTGCCTTCACTTGGTCCGTCCATCTCATTGGGGATCTACCTCGTGGCCTTGTACCCTCAATTTTTTCCCTGAACCACAAGACGTTCTATGGATAGTTCTCCACGCCGCGACACGTGCCCAAAGAACGTGAGGATGCGAGACTGTACTAGAGACGATAGACGCTGCATAAGAGCATATACTATTGAATATGCACTATTAGCCTCCTCGCAGACTGCAGACTTTCTATTGGGCGACAGTTGAGACGGAATGTACTTCGGCTCGTAATTAGTATGGAGAAGTATAGCCTATCTCAACTATTGGCCGATAGAAAGTCTGTAGTCTGTAGTCTTACTATTGAAAACATTTAAATCATGATGTAAATAAAAATTTAAAATATCCAATTGTTCATGATCTTTTTTTTTATGATGAATGGGTGATAATTTTTTTATGTCGGTGACGTCCACAAATAAAACACCAAAATATTTTCACATGTTGTTTATTGAACAATATTCAAATAATATCGCTGCTTAAATTCTAAACTGTTGCATCTCAAAATTTCACTTTTTTCAGGAGAGCGCTTCAAAGTTTTTTTTTCACTAAAAACTCAATTTTTCAGAAACCCTTGTTTCCAACCGTATAAAAAGCACCACAATAGATGCGTAATTATAACATCTATCAAGCTGTATTTGCAGTTTTTCTGTAACTTCTACCTACACCAAGAAAAAAGCAGATAAGTTAGTTTAGAATTTAAAAAAATGTTCAAAAACGAATTGAATTTATTCGAAAATAAACAATAAGTCAAAAAAATATATCGTTTTATTAGGATTTATTTTATATTCCTTATAAGAAATTCAATACTTTTGGTAGAAATAATATCCTTATGGGTAAGTGAAAGTCAGGCTGTTTATTAAAAGAGAATTTTATTATTTTGTACCAAATAAATAAACAAAATAGTAGTAGTAAAAAGAGGCATGCACACAAAAATTGAAATAAAACGTAATTTTCATAAATAAATTGAACTGAAATAATCAATAGTATCAAAAACAGAGAGAGTTACACAATAAAATATTTCTAAATTACTAAATTAAATTTAAAAACTTTCATTAAAATGAAAGAACAATATAATAATAAATAATAATAGTTTGAAGTGTTAGTCGTTTACATCCTTAGAAATAAAATATGAGATCAATTAAAATATCGTCGGTTGCAGGTTCAATTGGGGTATCTGACAAAACACGTTTTTTCAGGAGAGCCATTTAAAGTTTTTTTTCACACTAAATTGAACATAACTTTTTTCCTATGTGACCTTTTTTGAATCTGTTTCGACAGAAAAGCTTAGAATTCTATGTAGTTTCTAACTAAATATGATTTTTGTGCCTAGAAGCCTTATTTTCGGATATAATTTGCAGTTACACCAATTTTTTTTCATACTCATGTCAGATACACTACTTTTTAGTCAAGAATTCGTAAAATATTAAAAGTCAAAATGGTTTAAGACTTTTTTAAAAAATAAGTAAAGGCTTTTCTATTTGATGTAAGAGACGACGTCTACTTTATTGGTTGATTTAATTTTAGGGTAAAATAAAATCCTTAAAAATTTATAGAAATAAAGTAAATAATTATGCCGATTAAGCACATTTTACTGTTATTTTAAAAGTACTAACGATTAGGTTTATTTATTTATTAATAAAGGTTCGCAACTAAAATGCTATACTATAAGAATCATGATGATCTTCATCATCAAACTTAAGAGCTTAGCTCTTGTCGGTGCAATGATGCAACTTCCTCCACCTCTCCCTTTCCAATGCGGATCCCTTTACTTCTTTATACGACATGACAGCGATCTTCTCTATTATCTGACTCATGAAATTGATTCTAGGCCTGCCTCTTCCACTTTTCCTTCTATGATGTTCTTAATAAAACTGTCATGTTGTATAAGATGTCCAATCATTTTTCCTCTTTGATTTTGAATGGTGTTCATCAAAACCCTTTTCTCCTCAATTCTTCTCAGCACTTCCTCGTTGGTAACCTTCTCCGTCCAGCTAATCCTCTCCATCCTTCTCCAGCACCACATTTCAAAAGCCTCCAACTTCTCGCAAGTTTCGCATCCATAGAGAGCTATGCTGATCTTAATGAGTCAACAATTCAAAATAATTATTAATATTAAATTAAATTAATGACCCAGTAATGAGTGGATAATCTTTTAACTACGGGTAGGGAGCATTATAAGGAACCAGAAAAGCAGAAAACTTGTGCTTAGTAAAAGTCTCATGGTTTTCGAGTTCAGTTCGAGACTTTTACTGGGCACAAGTATTGCTTTTCTTATTCATTCTGTAAAAGAAAAAGTTAATTATATAAACATTATTTACCTTAAAAAACATACAATAACTTACAAATAATTAACCTTATTCGCAGTCAGGTAAAAAAAATAGCACTAACAAAATAGCAAATAAGCTACACACACATGCGGATGCTAGCAATACAATAATATAAAGTGTGCCAGATACCATCCTTTAAATTGAATTTCGATCGGTCTGGTTTTGAAACCATGTTCAAAATTTTTTTTGCTCTGCCATCCATTCTGATTCTGGGAATTCTGGAACAAAAACACTAATAATTTAAATACATGAAATACAAATGCCTAACGCCTAAGTTCTTAATCATTCAGCTTTATCATCACAATCAATAGAAATATACAATTTCATACTTATATTACTGGCAAAAAAAAAATACATTTAGCTAAGCATTGTTTGAACTAAATAATACACCAATAAAAAAGTTAAATTTTCCGTTTGAATTTTATATTCAAAACAGATGCATCTCTGAAATAACACTTTTGCACATAATTGTTTTCTTTAACAACATACATTCTATGTTCAAAACAAATGCATTTCATATATTCCATAATAAAGACATGACGTATATATTCTAAACTAAGACAATCCAAAATGTGGTACTTTAGCATTACAAATCATGTCGTACTTACCTGTATTTTATATTCAAAACTGTTGTATTCCAAAAATTTCCACTTTTGAACATAAAACTCACTGAATTTTTTGACTTGCTGCACTTTTGAAGATAAGTGATGAGTGTTCTCGTCAACGGCCAAGATGAAACTAAAAATACCGCTGTTTAGATATGAAGTTTGGCGCGAAAGTGCTTAAATTCTAAACTGTTAATTCTGCATTACGGCTGTTTAAAGAGCTAAATTGATGGGTGTTTTTTCCCTATATTATAAAATGAGCCTTTTTAATCACATTTTTACAATAAAAACGATTTTCATTTTTTTTGAGATGCTGCACTTTAGAATTTAATCAGCGATATGTCTGTTCGTATTGTTCATTGTATAATGTATGTATACGCCGTTACATTTACAAGCCCTGTTTGTCGCTGTTTAAGCCTTATTCTACACCATTGCTTGAAATAACCAATGATTTATTCAATGTGTTACTGGATTTGTGTGAAATCGGTCTTATCCTTCCAAGTTTCGTTTTTAATCGTCATGTTACTATAAAAATAATTAAGATATTAGCCATCTTGTTTTCTTGATAAAAAATTTCTGAACAAAAGCATCTCATCAAATCAACCCCCTTATTTTCGGAAATTTTGATATTGTAAAAAAAAATACTTGAGAATATTCGATTTTACGATTCTGACGTTAGTGGTTCTGTGGCCTTGGTTGAAGGCACTCCGGTTTTAGGAGGATCGTCTGATCGTCGCGGTTTCAAATCCCGTCGGAATCGTAAATGATAAGACTTTTCATTTCTTATTACTTGAGAATATCTCAATGGGCCCGATTAGCGCAGGATCGTGGTGGATGGCACAAACTTAGGGATGCCTATACCCAGCAGTGGGTGAAGTCAGGCTGTGGATGAAAAAAAATGAAAATGTGAATATCTAATATCTACTCTGAGGGATACAGTCGAGATTCAGCTTCGTTTAAACATAAACAGTCTTACCCCATTAATCATATTCACCTGTCAAATTAGCGAGTCTTTGGAGGATATTTTTTTCTTGTCACTCTTACATCAATGGAAAAAGATGGTGACATTTTTGGAAGCCGTTAGAGCTAAGGCGTCTCTATCTGCAAAAACTTCCTCGAGAACTGTCCGACAGTCTGACTGATAGTAGGTTGCAAAAGTGTAAGCAAGCTATCGCATATCGTGACAGCGCGTACGATTTTTTTTTATGATGAATGGGTCGGCTCTTGCCCTCGAAACTTACATAGGCAAGAATGAGGTCTACGATGGAGCGAGCCTACCTAGAAGGTGCCTATTAACTATTCTTGAAAACAACAGGGTCGGAGCTTAGCGGAAATACAGACGTTGAAGTGTAGTGCTTGCAAATCGTAGTCAGCCAGACTGTCTGACATTTTTTGCGGAATTTTCTAGCACGTGAAAACGCGGCCTTAGCCTGTTGAACTATCGGAAGCCCTAATATGAATTACAGTGTCAGAATTCAATAAATTACAGTGGAAAAGTAAAATGAAAACATTGATGAGTTTAGGGACGGTGTCGCCAAACGGTGATTTATTTATCCAGTACAACAAAACCTCCTTTAGAACTCAGAATCAGGTTTTCTCGTTTTTGCTCAAGCCACAAATCATTCAAGTTAAAGTTTGGACAACTACCCGATTGGAACTGTATCGCTAGTTTTATCAGAAGTGCGAGTTTTTCCAACTACCCTCTCTGCATAACTCGGTTCAAGTTTTTACGATAAGGACTAGCAGAGCAGAAAGTTTGTAACAAGCAAGTTTTGAAAAGCTCCTGAGAAGGCGTCAAAGACTTTTTAATCGTTTTTTGGCTTCGTCTAAACAGCTATATTAATAGTTTAAGTGTTTTTTTTTAAGAATATTTCTATGTTTATAAATGTTTACCACACCAAATAAATAAATTCTTTTGAGCCCGCCAAAACCAAACCAATATAATTGACCAAAAACTTAAGTGCTCAAAGTAAATCGAGAATACGTTTGTTTCTCTATAACTTAAGCGCTCATGGTCATGCTTGTATCCTTCTTGATAAATCGTGGAAATTAAGTTCGAACGGTGGATGGGTGACCAAAAGTGGCATTTTCATCAGAGCGCTTTCGTGCTTCCGAGGGCACGTTCAATTGTCGTTCCCGGATATTGAAGTTGTTAAGCCATGACGGAGGCTTTATGGCGGACTCATTTTTAATATGAAATAATAATTTTCCGAGAACAAAGCTACTACAAAAGAAAAGGTAGTTGCCCTCTGAGGTAAAATTTTGCCCCACTCTGTTTATAAATATAGAGCTGATAATTTACTAGAACAAAACCTGCGTGCGACAGAAAAAACAGTAGAACTTTTTTAGTGCCGACAAAGTACACAACGTGAACAAAATGTTCATGGTTGCGTTTTGCCAAGCTTTGTATAAAATAATATGAGAGTAGTGCGTAAGCATTTTTAAAACTAGGAAGAAAATTTTAAAGGATTTTAAGAAGGTTTTAATCCAGTACCCTATTACTAAGACTTCGCTGTCTGTCTGTCCGTCCGTCTGTCACCAGGCTGTATCTCATGAACTGGTTGAAATTTTCACAGATGATGTATGTATTTCTGTTGCTACCGCTTCCGCTCTAACAACAAATACAGAGGCCCCAGACGACAAACGTGTTTTTTTTTGTCGTTTTTTATGGATAATGGTCCCTACGGAACCCTTTGTGTGCGAGTCCGCACTTGGCCGGTGTTGATGAAACACACTTTTGATAAGGCCAAAGTTGGTCAACGCAAAAACCGTCAGAAAATGTTGAAGGAGGAATTTTTCAATAACTCGTCCATTCTATTTTGTCTGAGGTTGGTATTGAAACGATGGAAGGATTATTTGTGAATAACAGTAGCACTTTGAGAAAATCATCTGATTAACAACCATTTTACAGTCAAAAATAAGTAGATTTTAGTAGTATAAACAGTGCATTCGATGAAACCTAAGCTGTAATTATGCTAACAGAAGTTGAAATTCCGAAAAACTTTATTAACCTTTATTTGAACTAGATTTGAAGAGACAAAGAAATCAATTTTCCAACTGCGATTTTGTCTGCAGTTATCAACTTTATTCCAAGATAAGTAAGGTTCAATTTAACAATGTCCTTCAACATGTATTGCCAGGCAATCATTATGAAATTACAATAAAATTAAGCCTAAATTAGTACAAAACTTGTATTTTCCGTGGTCCGCTAAATCCGCTTTAGACTTATTTACATTTAGCAAAATAATACAAACTACAATAGCTAAGTATTCAAAAGAAATTCCGTCAAGATGAAATAAAAATATAATATAATAATATAAACTTTAAAATTATTTAAATGATAATTTAAACTGCGGCAACTGTTTTGTTTTGTACCAAAGCTCAAGTTGTTCTTTATAAAATAGCTTCAAAGTTTTGTCGCTGGTAGCCAGCATCTAAGTTTCTACGACTTTGAAAGTTATATTATGTAATATTTATTTTCAAGTCTCAACGGAATTTCCCTACGGCAGAATCAACTGAACTTAAAACAA
This sequence comes from Epirrhoe alternata, assembly GCA_963565295.1. Classification (NCBI taxonomy): domain Eukaryota; kingdom Metazoa; phylum Arthropoda; class Insecta; order Lepidoptera; family Geometridae; genus Epirrhoe; species Epirrhoe alternata. The sequence continues at coordinate 11,012,229 of OY751391.1, read as the reverse complement.
TTTCGTGTTGAATTTTATAATTTAGTGTTCGTGATATACATGTTTTTATACATACTCTCAAAACTTGCATCAAATGCTTAAAATGTATAGTTATAAAAATTAAATAAATAATTGAAATATTTGATATGATAATGAGAAATTCGTTCAAAACAATTGAATATATTTTTTAACAAAAAAACTAACAACAGTAAAAAACATTGGTTTATAAATTAAAGCAAGAAAATTAAAATAAATATAAAGAAGTACAATATTGTCACGCTTTGTTTGCGATTAGTGAATAATATAAAATTATTAATTATTTTGCTATAAATAATATTTCGATAACATAATATTCTATCTACTCTTAATCTATTTCATAACTGTTCGTAATATATACACTTACCTAAGGTATTTAACATCAAGAATGAAAGGAAGTGCTGATGATATGTGTTCTCTAGTGAGTTTAAAGATTACCTGATAATATATAAAATTATTAACGCTAATATACCATTATATACAATACGCATACCTATATTTATTACAAACTTGATTTGACTTAAACAATAAAAAATATAGAATAGAATATTATAAACATATATTATATTAAAGTTTTTTATAGTTTAATATAGTTTTTGTATTTGAGACATCATATTTACATTATATTATATTGAACAAAAAAATTTATGAGATTATTCTGTTATTCTGTTGTTTATCAATCAAGAAGTGATGGATAATAGGTAGTGTTTGTGAGTTTAAAATGTCCAATGTGTGTGTGCTTGTAACTTGGCTGAATATATAATAAAAATCAGCTTGCTTAAGTCAAATCACGTTTGATGTATTTCTCACTAATGGACAAACTTTAGTATGACAATAACGAATATTGTGGTCAATATAACTATTAAACAACTCCAACAACTTTTAGGCCCGTATTTTTGAACTATGCTCAGTGAAAAAACAATGCAAATTCAAATTGAGTATGGTTTTAAAATACGAGCTGTGGATCAACTCAATAGCGATAATTCTATGAACTGAAAGAAGTGAAAGACACGTGAGGCATTGAATAAGGTATAATTTTATATGTTTGTTATTTCAATAATTGGTAAACTATGTATTTGTGATTTCACTTTCATACTCAATACAAATGCATTCTGGCTTATCTACTAATACGTATGTGTTATAAAATGTTTGATAAGTGCTTTTAACACTTAACTACCTTATAGCTATCACGGCCTTTAATAGTCCTTACAAGACGATTCTCAGTATCTTAATATTATTTATATACGTAAGCACTGTTATCGAAAAGGCATTCATTAACTTGCAAAATTAACTTAACTTCATAATACTTATCATTATTCATCAAGAGAAGCTCTGAAATAATGATACAGAATTCATTCGTCATGAATTTGCAGATACATTTATTTCAAAATTTGTATATTATTAGGACGATTTTACGTTGAGTTTCTCAACTCAAGCCATGATTGAAATACTATAAAATCATCTAGCACAGTCATTAGTTAAATCCAAATCTTAGTTCTATTGGTCACATTATTTCCTAACATAGATGATACACACAGTTACGTTGAAGCAGAAGATTTTCTTTTCTCCACTTTGGTGTCTCTCAATTTAGTTTCATCCAATGACTCTATTTTATGATCTCTCAGTAATGGAGTTCTTGCGTCCGTTTTCTCTTCGATACTCTTATCGTCGTATCTTTCGTTCTTGAAGTTATTAACTCTTACAGTGTTACCACTTTCGAGAGAATCTTGCGAATGCTTGCTATCTATATCGCTGGATTCTTTAGGTTCTGCTTTTTCTGTGTGAAATGCCATATTATCGAAACACTGTGCTGGTATGAGGTTGACCGACTTCATCATAGGTAGAGCTATGGCGAGAGCTGGGCTAACGTCTCGGGGGCTCGGAGTGAGGCGAGTCGTTACGGACAAATCCATTCCGGGCATTAGAGTGGCGACTGCGGAAAAAAACATACATTTTAAAATGTATATCATGTTTATTACAAAATAAATTCATAATTTTATTAATAAGGTTATAACTTTATAACCATGCAGGTAGCATGCTCTCTTGTGTTATTATTAGTATAATATCAACATCAAATAATTTTCGCTACTAGTAGAAGAACAGTTTAAATCTTACAAAAATTTCTACATTCTTGTAAGATCTTTCAACAATTTTCAGATATCACAAGTCACGGAATCATTAGTGCACCAAATATGCGATATTAATTACACTAATACAAGTAAAAACGACACAGAAAACAATAAAATCACAGAAAACGATGCTCACAATGATAAAACAATAGTTACAACACTGAAATTAAAAATTGTATTTGAGTTCCTGCATACGAGATAAACATTAGGCAGTGATTAATATGTTAGTGACGGACATCGATATATCACTATCTTGTACCGTGGGTGGTGAGTTGGGTACTTCAGTTGATGTGTTGTTTTGATGTGAGACTGGAGTGAAGTGGAAGTGGCCTGTAAAAATACTTCACTATCATCATCAAGTGATAAGTGTCTGCTATTTTATAACCTGAGACACGCAAAGACACGAAAAGCATTCCAACTAATCGCTCAACTAAACAATGGTAACCTATCTACGACAACATCGAAGGAAGCTAAGCAAACTAAGGTAGGGGACACACACAATATACATATTCTTATCCCGAACCTTGTTAGTCATTGACGAAGCAAAGGGACCTATGGATGGCTCCTTTACAGTGCTGCTTGAAGACTGCCGTGTGCAATAATGATGATGTAATGATTGTTAGTGATGACTAAGATCATTCCTGTAAGCTATCCGTGTGTGCAGGCGATATAAAAAGCCCGTTCGTAGACCCAACGGCGCCATGTGTGTTGCTTTCTAAAGCATGTTTAAATTTTTTCTTTTGCAGTTGTTTGGTGTCGTTTGGATCATAGCCTCAAGCTCGCTACGATCACCATCTGTGGAGGATTACATTGCATAAGCTATTGTTAGTAGGTGAGTCATTTTATTAATATTAGTATCTGCATTGAGAACATTACTAGCTTTTGTATTGATTGCTTGGTTTATTGTTTCGTCTGTTTGGTTTTTTGTATCACTAATAATGTTCTCATCACCAGCCATATCTAAACGTAATGCAGCATCATCTAGTTCTGTTTGTTTGTTTAATTTTGTAAGTGTGACCAAATTATGTGATTGTGAGTTCTAGTTTGTGAATTTATTGCCAATAGTTCACATTCTCGTATATCTTCTTTCTACAAAGTGATCACACCTTGTGCCACTACAGGTGAATTTTGAAATCTTCAGGAGCAATTTTGAATTTTGTAAAACATTTTCGCATTATTAAAATAAAGCCAGTACAAATTCCAAAGTTTCACATTTGGATTAGTAGATTATTTACATTAAGTTGGTTATGATTAAAATTAAGAAAGCTTTGTAAATATTATACAAGTATTGATAAATTAGAAGGGAATTGTATAGGTATAGTTCTAAGGATGCCTGTTCACTAAAGTAAGAGAGTAATCAACCTTTAGAAACGCATGCAGGCGATGAGTGTATTAAAACGGTTCTATTGGTTGATTTTAAACTTCTCTGATCTACTTTGGTGAACAGGCTCCCTTTGCAATAACACGTACATGTTCCTTTTTTGTTTTATGCAATACTTTTGTCAACATCTTCAAGTATCACGTTATGTCCGAATTGATCCTGAAGCAAGGTCTTACCCATGTTAGGTCCCATCATGTCCTTGGGATGATTGGTTTTAATAGCATTCATTCTACGGTTGACTACTTGTTGTCCCATACCTGGACCCATTGGTCCCGGAGGTCCGCCTTGTCCGGGAGCACCTAAATATAAAGAAATAGGTGATTTTTTCATTGTATCCTAACTAATGTCTTTCAAATAAAGTTCATGACATACTATATAGGTTTTTCTTTGGCAAATCTCAAGCAATTTATTGTTTTCTTTTAAACTGATATTAGAAAATATTCACGATAACTACTCACGCATAGGCTGTGGCCTGGTAGGTTCCACATTGATGACTCTTCGCCTTTTCTTGGGCAGCTTGGCTCTAGCTTGCGTATGGGAATAGTACATAGCAAAGTTGGAGACTATGACCGGCACAGGCAGAGCTATCGTCAGCACCTGTTTTCAATAAAATGAAAGATCTTGTTACACTGGTGGCTGGACGCTTAGGGCTGAAGTCTATGAAAATTTGATGTAACAATATAAGGTACAGAGTTTGCAACTAGAGCAGGGTTTGAATTACGTATGCATAAATGAAATTGTTGGGTTTCCGCTGTTTCTGTATTTAGGTCGAGCTGCAGAGGAATACAGAGAATTTAGAATAATATTTATTTTACAAGTCGACGGTAACGACCGTAGAATCAGTTGCGCATGTCTGGTTTGTTCCCTTGCACCAACACACAAACCAGCGGTTACAAACGGTACTTAAACCCTGGGCTTGCTTAAGTCGCTTGAAAGCAAGATCAAACTTTTGGTGTTGAATCTGTATTTTAGAACTGTCACTCCTAAACCTTACCGACAATGTATTTTAGAAAAAAGTGGCTTAAAAATAATGTCATCTTACCAGCATCAAATACTTACACCAGCCAAAGCGCAGAGCGCTCCAACAAACATCCCCACATAAGTCTTCGGTGCCATGTCCCCATAGCCCACTGTGGTCATCGTGACCAGCGCCCACCACAGCCCAAGTGGTATACTGTTGAAGTCATTGTGAGGATTCGTCTGTATCCTCTCCGCGTAGTAGACCAAACTCGCGAAGATCACAATCCCCAAAACTAAGAAGAAGACCAGCAACGTCAGCTCCTTAGCCGATGCCCTGAACGTCTGGATCAGGATCTTAAGGCCCGACGAATGCCTCGTAAGCTTAAACAGTCTCATGATCCTGATGATGGAGAAGAACTCCAGGATATCAGCGTTCTCAACGTGCGACGCGTACTTCTGGAGAATGAGATCGATGTAGAAACTCATTGTGGCGATGTAATCGATGATGTTGACGGAGGATTTGACAAATTCACACTTGTTTGGTGATGAGATGAACCTAACTAAGATCTCGAGGGTGAACCACGCGTTGCACACACATTCTATATAGAAAAAGGCGACGTGCGCGTTCGTTTGCACTTTGTCTAGCGCCCAGCTCTGGGACTGGTTCGCGGTTGTCACTGTGTATTTTCTAATGACAGGCACTCGCATGTCAGGATGAGTTTTCAGACAGAACGATATAATGGACACGCATATGAAGAACACTGATATCACTCCAATTATCTGGAAAGAAAGAGAAATGTATTAATGGAGGCTGAGAGCATTCAGAATCTAAACTAAATGACAATAGTGTTAGACGGCAACCAACCCTTAACAAAACCGGAATAAGAGTTCGCCATTTTTTCAAAGATAAAGCTATGCATAGGAATGATGATCGAAAGTTCAGCTTATTATAGACACGGGTTAAATCACGATGCCACGACGTTATTCTACCATTCCATAGAATGCTAGAAAAAACAGCATACTGTTTTGTAGTAATCATGTTCTATTTCCAAAAAATAAACAGTCGAAATTCTAAGACAAAAAATCCGTCATTATAAATCCTTGACGAGTCTATATTAGTAATGTTGTATCATATTCACCCTGAAGCTTACAACGAGCCTAAAATTGGGCTACCAACACGAACTAATGAGTAGGTCCACTTTCCCAATTAAAACTCGACTTCCAGTTTAAATTCGTTCTGCTTTATGTGACCCAGTTTTCCAACATGACATTTTCGATTCAAACAACTTCAACTTATCAGAACTACTTCAGTTTACTTTAGTGTAATGTTTATTTCAATGGAATCAAAAATTAATTCGTATTTTTATGATGACCAAAGTCTGTTATTTGAATTATAATTCCTTTTATTTATTCAAAAGGTGTTCAACAAAATTCGTCTTTCTCTCACTCTCTTTCATTCTCAGACGTTTTTTGCTAAATGAAACCTAATTTAGAATGTACACAAGTGATTACGTTTCTTTAAAGAGGGCAAAAACAATTTACAAGACAAACATCTAAAAGTAAATGACTAAAGGCAAAGGTACGAAAGAATCGTTACAATAAGCATTTGCAATGTAAATACGAAAGAAAACAAGAAAATATACAATTGCTTATTGCAAGATTCAATTTAAATGCAAAATGTTGCCACGCACGTGTCGACTGAAATTTTCACCACTTACAATTAAATAAATACAAACGAAATTACGGCCAGCGTCATTTGTGTTACCGAGATGATAGCCTGTTTACTCGCAAACGAGTTGTCTAAAGAGCTTTAACCCCAGGTTGAAAAAAAACGGCCTCAAATACCCCCGCTATTTCGAAGTTTCTGCAAACTTGGTTCAAGATTTAGTTTCGCTCATCTGATACTAAGCTAACAAAGTTTGAACGTACCAAGAATTATCGATGCATCGGTTTTAATAATTGTGTTCTATGGAGTAACTTTTACTGCGTATGATCCCATAATGTGAGGTTATTGACAGTTTATATAGACAAAGAAACTTGTCCACCTCACGTACTAAACCAGTCTTGGCTATGGAATGAAAGATATCTGTAATAATGACACATCCGGCATTGAGGTCATGCATTTTCTTTTATAAATCTGTCCCTCAACAAATAAACATACACAACTAAAACGTTATTCATGTTTGAAAACGTTTTTATAACAAATCAGATTGCTTAAACTTCGGGCACTCAATGATTTGAGATAGCATTATAAATTAAACATTTACCTTTCAAGGGGTCTATTATACCACCAAGTTCGAGGGGTTAAATACAGTAACGAGATATGTAAATTGCGAGAAGCTTCCAACTTTAAGATTGTAAAAAAACAAAAAGGACCGTTAAATAGCGAGAATATTTCGTTTAGCATTTTGAATTAAATTTTTTCGGAGTTTGGACAGTACTGCGATATTTTAGTTCATAAACTCAAACGCTTAGTTAACTTCGAAAGATTAAAAGAGGTCATTTCGAGTTACGATTCGTTTCGTTCATTAAGATTTTAATATTTGAGGATCCATTCATTTATATTTATCGTCAGATGCTGTGTAAACGTATCTTGTAAAGGGTACCAGTCACTGAACCACTGTTGCTTTATGGTCTCAAAATACTGATTTGATAGGGTCAGACAAGAAGAGTCGAATTCAAGTTACCAAGTTGTCAAACTTCAAAAAAGAAAAAACTCTAAAATTTAATTTTTCAAAATAGCCAAGCTTGGCTCTGGTGTAAGTGAAGTCAAAAACGGAAACTGGTAACTCAAAATGGTCGCCACAAAGCACTTTTGAAAGAGAACATTATACCAATATAAAGGAAGCTTTAATGTCGTAGTAACAATAAAAAACAATGACTCCGTACAAACAATTTAGTCGACTATTAACGCTAAAAGCTATACTTGCTCGCTGTGTTCTACTTTGGTAGGATAACCGGTAAAATATGGGCAGTAAACTAAAGTCAGTTCTGGGTTAACGAGTCGTAGGGTGAGGGGTTAGTTTAGCTTCTTGATTTACGGACAAAAGTCACTTTTGGTTGAAGAGAATCAGTTTAAATGTGAGTTCGTTTGAGCTAGTTGCCATCTTCAACGGAGTTTCCAGCCGATTGAAGGCTTCATACTCGGAATGCTCTGTTGCTACAGGTCGCTTGACCTATCCAGTATAGATGTAAGTTTATATTAGTGGAAGCGCTCGTGCTCATGCTTGCTTAGTCGTTCTTGATAGATCGTCGAAGTTAAGCAACGTTCGAAACGGTCTATACTTTATAACGGCATTTTCATCTGAGCGCTTCCGTGCTTCGAAGAGCACGTTAAATTGTCGGTCCCGGCTATTTAAGTCGTTAAGCCATGATGGAGGCCTAAAAACTCCGTCACCAGAGTTGGCCCATACGAACTTACTTACTTTAGTGGATGAATCTACGGATTTTTTACCGTCAGCGTCACCAACTGGTAACCCTTGCACGATGCATATTATGCTATTGAAACTCCCCTTCGTTACCAATTGGTGCGCACATCTCTGGTAGGTACGGTCAGTACCAGAGAGTACACAAAAGATGGATGCCAGTGTTGAAATCTACTAAGAATTTTCCAACATGACATAGGAATCCAATATCCTGAGGGACCAACTCTTACCTTAGCAGCATTAGAACTATAAGGCTCATCGAAGAGCGACCACATCTGCGGCTTCAGATGCTGCCACCAGGAGACGGTTCCCTTCATGTAGTCCTCTTCGAACCCGAACTTCCGTGCCACTTCTTCATCCGTCGGCTTCTCCGTATCTAGGTCCAGCCGATCCAGCACTGCCAGCGTCTCCTGAGTGTCGCGATGCTGTGGAAGAATACTTATTTTATCAAGTTTCTTAACATTGGTCCCGCCGCGGGGATCGAACCTTCTTGCGTCGCAGGCGGGCTTTTGCCCACTGCGCCACAGAGGTCGTCACTCACTTTGTTCGATTGGCTATCCACTGGAGCTTGACTCCAGAAAATCGAACATCGTATTTAGATTTAAGAAGAATATAAACTAGTTTGGGAGCCTATGGAATCAATGTTTCTTTATACACTGTAATTATATTAAAAAGCCATTTTTACTTGTTATTTGTATATGCTTGTCTACCGTGTCATGTACTTTGTTGAGGCGTTCGTTTTTTGTACTTTATGAGCATCTAAACTTACTTTAACGAGCCTCAATTTTCTTTGACTGGCTCCCCACTGGAGCTTGACTTTAAGTTTTAAGATGGATCACCTAAAAGAATGATAGGTCCTAAACCGTGTTTGTTGCCCTGATTCTTCACGGTATTGGTCGCGAAAGAGCAGGAGTAAAATTAGTTCTAAGTGTTTTTTTTTTTAAATAACTAATGGCCTATGAGGCCGTTTTAGTGTTACCGGACTGTAACCTAAGTTTTCCCAGAGGTCCTGAATAAATGCTTTTTGACTTTGACATGTTGATACAGAAAATGTTTTTGTTTCTTAAGTTAGATAACCAACAAAATAGTTAAGTTCCCTTTGTTTAAAATATGGATACTCTTAAGACATTAACCGATTGCTACAAATCCCTGGAGTCGGCGAGCTCCGGAATTTAATAAGTAACCGTGACGTGGCTCATAAACCGGACATGTGGGGCCAGTTGGAACGGCGAACTTCGAGACGCGCCGTAAAGTTGCGGCTGTGGTATACGATGTCTGTTGCGGCATGCCGCTGATTTTAAGGGTATCACGACCGAATGACGAGTCGAATAGTGAACTGATGATATTAAACTGCAACTAGACATGGTTTGCCCAACTAGTTAATTAGGTATATCATTTGGTACAGATGTAAAAGTTAGCCCTTATTTGTTTCCGTTTCTTTTCAATAAAAATTAAATCCCAAATTTAGATACAGGGTCTTTCATTTTAAACTACACAAACTGACAGGGCTTCATTTATGGGTTATAAATAGACGTTTTAATTAATAAGCCGATATAAATTTCACTACAAAATTTATCTTTTATTTATTTTTTAGGACATGTTGCATAACGATTTTCAAGGAGAACAGACATTCCACCAATCACAACCTGGCTACATTCGAGCGCATACACACGCACTCTCGAATGGACTAAGTTATACAGGCAGCAGCAATGAATTGAAAGAATAGTCATTATCGATTTTCTCGGGATTTTAATAACAAAACAAAAAAAAATAATTTCATAGATATTTTAAATTAATTTGTTGAACCCAATTCTTGAATTAAGTTAGTTTAAAATGAAAGACCCTATACAATCAGAGCCTCGTGAAATTTACCGGTTAATATAACGAGCTGAGTTTATTAGTAAAATCTACAACATGATTTCTAGTACTCCATTCTTGGAGAGTGAGTTTTTTTTATAAAATCTGCATTACATTACATCCCTGCGACATGCCATCGTTGCTAGAGTTTCAAGTGACCCCGATACGGTATTGTTTGGTCAACAGCTTGGAGATTAGTTTCAGCTCTGCAAACGTTATTGCTTTTTGATTTCGCAGTCTCAGGGTTTATTGAAAGATGTCTTTTGTGTTACATTTTTGGTTAAAATCAAACTGTGACCACTGTAGACTATATTTAAAACAACTTTGAGATCAAAAGTTTGGTAATGCATATATATTTCTTAGTCAATACCATATTGGCGATTACGTGGTGTAAAACTGTAAAACACTTACAGGCTTACCATAGAACGTGACATAAAGTTATTCCGGAGTGTAAACTGTCAAAATGTATGGTTATTCTTGATGTATTTGGTGGAATAACTTTATGTCACGTTCTATGGTAAGCCTGTAGTTAGGGAGGCGAATAGGGGAATTTTCGGTAATACTCGAGCGTGGCAGTTTAAGATATGAGAGATACCTTAGACCTAATAGAACAACCTTGTAAAGTATTTAGCTCTATATGTAGTGACGCGCACCTAGGATAGACGATCAGATTAGTAAAAAAAAATTGATAGTCTGAAATACTGGAGCGCGTCAGATTAAGATATTGGGGGTTGATTTTAGTGTTTTAAGACTAAATTTAACTAATCTGACGATAAGTCCTTGACGCCGCCGAGTTATAGGGTCGTGAACTTGTAAAAAAAAACGTTAATCCGGCATTCTCGAGCGCGATTTTTATTTTCTTTTATTTTGAAGAATATAATCTAAAACTTACTAAAAATACAAAATCTGCCGGTTTCCGCATGACCGGAAGTGTGGAGGAGCCATTTCGTCTTCCGAAAAACGCGTTGCGGCATATAAGTCGCGAACGATACATTTTACAAAAAAAAAGTTTGAATAAACAAAAACGGTAATTTTATTTTACACAAAAAAGGTCTTTTTACATTTTTGTCCAAAGAAAGCATCATACAAAACTCAAACTCCCGGTTTTTTGAGTATATCTCGGAAACTGAGGGTGTTGAAAAAAATTGATATGAATTCCCCGTTTTATCAAGGAGAAAGAAAGGAAAAAAAAGAAACCAAAAAACCTTTTTCGGTCAGATTAAGAGAACCCACCAACATTTTTGTCAGATTAAGAAAATATGCTTTCAGTATACCGAGATAAACCTCCCCTATGAAAATCTGACGCGCTCGAGTATTTCAAAAAAACTTTTTTTTTTGCATTTTCAAAAATTCATCGTAACTTATCGTCACGCCGAAATCGTCAGTTTTTTTAAAGGTAGCTTCCTTGGAGCCTACTTAACACCCCTTCCGAAAATCTGACGCGCACGAGTAAACTTTTTTTTTTTGCATTTTTGACTACTTTATATGCCTACCCCCACCACGCAAACCGGCAGATTAGTATACCGTTGTTATCAGAGGCACTTGGGGCATACGTAGTATGAATATCTGACGCGCTCGAGAATGCCCAAGTAACTGTTTTTTTTTAACATTTTTGAAAAACCGTACACGCCAAACCCATCGCTAAAATGGTTTTTACTATACGAGCTTTTTTTTCGAAATTATTTTATCTTTCGATTTTGATAGGTCTCGACGGCGCCGTTGAATTACGCCATTTAGCTACCTCGCCTCCCTAACTACTGTAAGTATGTGAGATCAATAGAAACTGGATATTTTTTTAAATTTGCAATTTTTTGTATTTTTTATAAACAGTATCCTGAGGATTGTGTCTGAGAGCCTATTATCCCCACTCTGGAGGTGCTTTGTGCAGAGGGTGATCAATGAAGGGATCTTTTTCCCTGATTGATCATCTTCTGACTCATCGCAGTCCATAGGTTTAGTTTTTCTATACTAATATTATAAAGAGGAAAAATTTGTTTGTTTGTTTGTATGTATGTTTGTTTGTTTGAAATGAATAGGCTCCGAAACTACTGGACCGATTTGAAAAATTCTTTCACCAATAGAATCCCACATTATCCCCAATGAACATAGGCTATATCTTATCCCGGGAAGTGAAGTTTTCCCGAGGGATCGCGGGTAACACCGCGGCGGACAGTTAGTTAATTATAATTACGAAGGTGGTAAATATAGACCTCATTCTGGTTGTCTGAAATAAAAAGATTTTTTTATTTATTTAAATGTTTATTGTACCTAATTGTTATGAATAAAATGAAATAAACCTACCCCTATCTCACTTGACCAATATAACTACTGCAAATTTACCAATGTTTTAAAATAATTTAGGTACTCTATTTATCAGAAACTAAGCTACTACAATCTATATATATAAAAGAAAGTCGTGTTAGTTACACCACTTATAACTCAAGAACGGCAGAACAGATTTGGTTGAAAATTGGTAGGGAGGTAGCTTAGAGCCAGGAGACGGACATAGGCTACTTTTTTTTTTAAAATAATCATAAGGGGGCTTGAAAATAAGGGTTGCAAGTTTGTATGGGAAAAAAAGTTAAGCAACCCTGGGCGCCGCCATAAAGATGATGGGTGACCGCCCGGGGCCAATTTTTGCACGCCAGATTTTTTTTATTTTTTTTTATTTTGTATGATAAATGATTTTAAAATTAATGATAAACATGTAACATGTACATTCCCATTCATCAAAACATCCGAACTTTTTAAACTTTCGTGATTTGGTGATATAATTCTTATTTTAAACTTACCCTGTTTGTACCTATAAATCAAGAAGGTACCTATTGTTATTCTTTCTTTTTTCCGACGTTTAGGACGCTGTAAAACGTCGGGAAAAAGGGTAGGATAAAGGTACGTGATAAATACCCGGTTTAAAATAAGAATTAATACATGTATCCGAAGTTATGATTTTCCTTGACTTTGGTTAGAACGTCATCTATATCGCCGAGTTTTCGATTCTTTTTGTTGGTTTTCAAGTAATTACCTAATGTTATTTTATTTTGCTACCTTGTGCGGGTTTCAGGAACCAGCTAGAAACTAAAATATTTTTTTTTGGCGTTTATTTTACTTGGTAATTTAGAAGTTTCAGTTGTAACGCAAGTAGATGGCGCTGCTAATTTTGACCGATTTCTAGATCGCGCTATCGTTGCGTTTTTGTAAAGTTTACCTTAGTTCAAAATTTCTTAGCTCATTTCGTTTGAATTATTTCAAAGTTCGCTTTTTCCTTTGGTTGGTGTTTGGATTTGTTTGGATTTTTGGATATTATTTACGTTGATTGAAGTCTGTCTGTCTGTTGAACATTATAAAAGATACTAGCTGACCCGCGCAACTTCGTCTGCGCAATATTAGGAACAAAGTACAGGAGTTTTGAGTGAATCAGTCAAGCTATCTAAGGATCGTCGTAAAAACGATCTATATAGATAGCTCAACTGACCAGGGCACTGCCAGTCTGAAGCGTGCCCAAAACACTGGCGTTTTTTTTTAATAATAAAAACTTGTTCATCGTATCCATAGGCAAGTCAAGTACTAGTAACTAAGTGGTTTGATACGTGACAGGGGTGAATCAAAAACGGCCTTATCGCATTTTTCCATCCTACCATCAGATATAATCATAGACCATTTCATGCCATACTGCAATTCGAAGCGAATTGTACAGTCAATGTCAAAACTTACAAAATATTTTTTTCATCAACATAGATTTTTAACGTAGCAGTTTGCATGTTCTGCTGAGTGCATTGCAGATTGATGCTCAAGCTTACTCAATCATTGATCAGATCTTTTAAACTAAACAGCTCTAACCGTTTTCACCAGTTTAAACAGATTGAGGTCTCGATCCCTCTTGATTATAGAGTAGACTGTCTGTGATTGGTAGATTAGTATTGTGAGCAATAAAAGTTTTGTGTATCGACGAAGCCGCGCGCAGTAGCTATCATTATTTATTGTTACCATCGTTGATCGGAACTTGCTTGATTTATATAGAATGGATTTTGAAGCTGGAATTTAATACAATATAGAGTGACTATATCAAAGTTTTACAGTTCAGTGCGAAATCAATTTTGTTGCTGATTGTACCAACACATACATTACTAATATTATTATTGCAGAGCTGGCCATTGTGGTTTATGCACCTAATGCATCCAATAATGGTCTATAATATTATTGGTTTAGTGTTTAGAATAGATTGACTGCTATTTGTGGTATTCGCGTGTATATTTTGTTGAAAGACTAGTTTACGCTAGCTATGTCGCTTACGTTGTAAATAATAAATAAATAATGCTGGACATTTCACACAGCATTATCTAGCCCCAAACTGCCCAAACTAAGCAAGGCTTGTATTATGGGAACCAGACAACTGATATACTACTTATATACTTTATGTTTGTAAATACATACATATTATACATAGAAACACCCAGAACCGAGATGAATATTTGCAGATCATACAAACATTTATCCCACGGCGGGGATCGAACCCGCAACCTTTGCGTCCCAAGCGGGCTATCACCTACTGCGCCACAGAGGTCGTCATCGTAAATAAAATAATGTAAAGTATATTATTCTAACGCATGTTGTGCCGACCCCACATAATGTGGGAAAAGGGCAGGGAGATGATGATGATGATATTATTCTAACGCATTTAGTACTACTTCCTCCACTTTGTTTATATCAATGATCAATGTCGTTTGGGATACTTTGCTCTAGGTTCAGAGCGAGCTCATAAATTATTATATACCACAGATTAGTGTATTAAGCTAAAGACTGAATAAAATGATTTAAGTAGCTAAAAATCATCATCATTATCTTCCTGCCCTGTTCCCACATTATGGGTCGGCACAACATTGTGTTCTTCTTTCATTCTCTTCCATTAGCCGTCATCTCAATCCAATTTTTTTTTTTGTTATTTTTATAGTATTAATCCTATCCTATCCTCCGGCTTTAGGAGGATCGTCTGATCGTCGCGGGTTCGAATCCCATCGGAATCGAAAATTTTGATAAGACTTTTCTTATTGAAATACTCACATCTTACTCATGATATCCTTCACACAGTCCATCTATCTTTTTAGTAGTCGTTGGATAAAATATTCTACTGAAATGCCGTAGAGTAGACGCCCTGCCCTGAATACCCCATGCACGTCAGTGGAATACTTAATTCCCTCGCCACTGCGGTATTTCGTGCAATATTGTGAAAATTAAATTTTTGGCAGATTAATTGAAATGCGTAATCGAATATTTTGCGGTGAGAGCTGATCTCAGTTCCAACGCTGGGTAATTGATATTGTTTTTCATACTGTGGGAAAACTACAATACATTTTTGTTCGTGCTTAATGCAACATTTTCGATATACCGAGTTATTTTGCTGCATTTTAAGTTTTACTGTTTTTTTTGTTGCTGTTAGGCTCAATGCACATGTAGAATAATCGAGGTCTGGCAAAGCCATCTAGCAGGCCGCGCTGGCTCGAGCACTTTCGTGCGGTTCATTCTACAAGTGTTTCTATATCTTGTACCATTGTTCATAAGGTGTTTAGTGGCTTGCTATAAAACGAATTGACGCGTCGCTTGCCAATTCAATGTGGCTTGAGCCTTCAAATGTTATGCAAGCTCGAACAAGAACTCCAACCCCTTGTTCACAACAAACTGCAAAACATATGTTATACCTATGTTTACTCTGTTTTTTGTATGTGGGTAATTAATGATTAAACGAACTTACCTGTGAGTGAAGTTCTATCATAATTATACGAGCGTCTGGTCCGAATAGATTATAAGAGTATTATGTATATAAACTACTTGTAGTCTCGCGATTAGTGAGCCAAATCAACACTGAAGTTAGGAAACAGCTTTGCTTTGGATGTCATTGTCATCCTTTTAAAAAATTTTAGGGTATCTGTGAATCTGTAGGCCAATGTCATTTAGTTAGTAGTAAAATCCGCAAACAGATCCTGGACCTCATTGATGTAGTATAGTATTACCGTAATGTTACCTATATTGGGAGTGTTGCAACCACGATGGGTGGGCGGGATACTAATCTATTCGGACCAGACGCTCGTATAATTATGATAGAACTTCACTCACAGGTAAGTTCGTTTAATCATTAATTATACCTCGCGTCTGTTCCGAATAGATTATAAGAGTATTATGTATATAAACTACTTGTAGACCTTGAGAGTTTTTACGGGAATAACATCAATGAGGAATTCAACCCATGCAGCCTTGCGAAATAACAATGTTTATATTTCGACCATTTATAAGTTATGTAGATACCTACCTACCAGGTTTGGAATAAGGATATACCTTAACTATATACATACTTCGTCATCTTATATGTGTATTTAATTTAATGAGTTTCTATTGTCAAGATTGACCACAATAACAAATTATTATCAATAATTCAAACGTTTATAATAATTTTCAGCTAATAAAAATTATTAATAGATACTACTTATAATAGTTTTCAATGATACTATTATAGGAGGATAACGTGTCGTAGATACGCAGAGTATTTAATAAACTTGGTAAATTTATTATGAATCAAATTTAGATACCTATATGTACCTACTATGTAAGTATGTAGGATTATTAGTAAGTAAATAAATAACATTATTAGCCATTAAACTAACACGTCCCAATGAGTAATAGATAAAGGTCTATGATACGGGCGAGCAAAGGTGGAGAAGCAGTCGATCCAGCCTTCAGTAAATGTCTATTGGTGGATGGTAGGTACCCACGGATTTAGGTACCTATCGACCGACAGTGATGCCGAGTGAGTGCGCGTGCAACTCGTGACGCGCACGACCACGGCTGTTCTATGTACTAAACAGCCGAAATGTCGGAAAAAAAAAATGGTAAAAACGCCATAAAAATTCTGTACTTATAACTAAAAATGAATAGGTAACTTTACTTTATTAGGTAAAGTTATTAATTTTAACTGAACTGCCACGATACAGGCCCAGCCCCGTGCAGGGCTCGCGGTGAATTATTTATAATATTTAATCGTAATAAATTGAATTAAAGTCCTATAGGTTGGTTCTTTTGACTTAGTTATAATCAAGATTTAATAATCAAGGTTTGAGTAAAGCTTGGTTCTTGAATAAAAAGCTTAATTTTTTAACATTTATTTCGGATCTTATTTTAAAATAAATAAATCTGAACGTATTGTTTGGACTAAAAACCCTTGCGAGTAGTAGTAGCATTAAGGTTCGTCGTTCTGTCAAGCAAGACTTTCTTAGGAAATTTAATTTTAGATAGAATACCTACAAAGGCTAAATCTGCAAGACAGGATTATAATAAAATATCAAGGTATCTTAGAGAGTGAGTACTTATACAAAATCGTATATATTTCGAATGTTGCATTTTTGACGAAACACTTTAATTTTATATGAAAATATTAGCCATTAGGTAAATACCTAAATATTTAATATTGGCCCTAAGACAGAACTCTAATGTTATAAGGATGCGAGATTGACTCGAATTTGAGGTAGTTGGTTACCTAAACTATTAAAATACGTCCATTTAAAGTATCTTAGAGCTTGTTCACATTGAATACGGAATCGTGTTTTTTACGATTCGTGTCGATCTATTTTATTTGTCATAATCATAAAACATTCACGATGACTTTTGACGAATCGTCAAGGGCGTATCCCGTGTGAATGCACCTTAATTGTAGGACACAATTATATGACTTTTATTTAAGTAGGTAAGTACCTACTTCAAAAATAATAATAATAAGACTTTCACAAAATAAACCCACCACTTTAATATATAAATAATAACATATTGTTTCATTGAACTGGCTGATAGTGGTGTCAATAAAATATTATTCAAAGAGAATTAGGATGCTTAATCTTGATAGTTTTGTTGGCCATAGGGCGCGCCGCCCCGGCAAACCAACCGAGATTCCTCGAGCTTAATCTGCGATTATATTTCCTTAATGATTTATCATTCAAAATACTTAGTGGCAAAAAAAAAAAAAAAGGTTGGTAATAGAAAAATAGATAGATCTATGGCAATCTATGACCCTTAATGGATCTATGGCAAACGCCTCTGGAAGTCATTATATAAATGACTTAATAGGTGTCCAAATCATATTTACGCGACTGGTAAATTGGGTCCTAGCTGATTGAAATATAATGTAAATAAATATGTTGAAAAAATATTACACGAATGGATAATAAACTTAAATACCTATAATAGAAAAGCCACGAAAGGGTCGTTTCATAATAGGTACTTGGGTAAGGTATTGAATAACACCTAGTTATAATAAATATATTTGATACCAATCATTCTATTCGTGTAGAAAAAAATCCAAGGAGCTGTCAATAGATGCGAATGCCTGAAAGTTTTAAAGAACCTTAAAATTATGTTAGGATTTCTAATGTTGTAAAGGATTGACCACTGACCGCTACCCCTACACATGATTACACCCCGTAGTTGAGCGTCAGCAAAATTTTAATGATGCTGTATGTTAAAATTATCCATAAACTCATAATAAAGGCATTATAATATGAATCAGGTAAATTGCTGTATCGGTTAATTATTATACTCGTAATTACGAGCTCTCGAACATCATGACTTTTGAGAGTAGGTACCCTCGTTTCACACCATTTTACTAAAATGGAAAGATTCGTATATCATATTATAAACATTTAAATATTTTTTCCACCTATGTATAATAACCCCAACCTAGGCTGTATTCTGTGACCTAGGTAGGTATGTAAACGAGATGAGATGATAGTTTCAATAAATTACGAGAAAACGACGCATGACGAATTGACGATCGGATGTCGAAGTCAAGGCATGTACATACTTATTTAAGTTGTATACAACTTAAACTTATCAATCACTTATAATTAAAAATTATAAGGGTTTAGGGAAGAAGCACGTTTCTCCTTAATATCGTAAACAAACTTTATCTGTATCTGAATAAGACTGATTATCGGGTGTAGAGTGTTAATACACCGGTTATAAAGAAATGTAGGTAATTTTACATATTCCTTATTCAAAAAAGAATGTACTGTCTCCCGTAATAAGAAGCGCTCGTGTAGCTTGCTTAACTCATTCAGTGCCGAGCCCGCCGATCGGCGGGATGAAGTTTCGGCTCGGCATGTATGGCGGCAGTAATACCAATGTATGGCGGCGGCATGGGGGGGGGGGGGACGTTACTTTCTAGGGCGGTGATCAATGAGTTAATCGAAATTAAGCAACGTTCCGGCCCGTCAGCATTTGGATGGGTGACCGCCATTGGCACTTTCATTTATGAAATGAGATTGTCAGCTGAGCGCTTTCGCGCTTCGGGGGGCCCGTCAAAACGTCGGTCCCAGCCCTTCAAACCGTCAAGCCCTGACGGAGGCTACAAAGGCGGCCCAAAAAACACCGTCACTATAGTCTTTTTCACGCCGGAACGTATGCAAGACACTTCGAGATAATGTCAAAATCAGTCTAATAGTAATGTCCTAAAGTTTAATCGAGATTATCAAAATCGATTTTTGTTTCACTCCTATCAATTCATCTCAATCGATTACAAGGTTCATTCATAGACAAAATTACTAAACCAACGATTATTTTTTTACCTATTGATTCATCGATTGTTTCGATTTTCATTTTTGCACTCTCTAATAGATTACGTTCCATTTTACTCAGTACTGTTATTTGGCGGAGTTTTTTAGAAAATGTTTATTGTTTATTTATTTATATTTTATGGCTCGTTTATGATAATTTATGAAATAATTAAACAGGAAATAGACAAAAACATTTTTTTTTGTATGTTTTATCGTTAAATTTTTTTTCTTGACTTTTTTGTTTCAAAATTGTTGTGAGCCACACAACGTGAAACGAAACAAGTTCAATGTGTCTTGCATACGTTCCGGCGTGAAAAAGACTATAGAGCCGGGCACAAACTATAGGTTCGATGCAGTACATACTACATAAATCATAATACTGGCATTGATCAAAATATGGAGGCAAATATCTGTACTCATCTGGAGGTGCTAGTAGCGAGGAAGACGTCCCGTGGGCTCGACGAGAATAGTGGCGGAAGTACGTGCGCGCGCTTCGTCCTTCGCGCGGGGCGCGTAGGGCGTCGGGTTGCTTCGCGTTCCTTGGCGCGGCGGCGGCGTGGTGGCGGCGCGGCGCGGTGAGACGGCGCCGCGGCTATTGCGCCGACCGGCCTTGTCATAATCAGCCATTTATTGGCCGAATTTGCCCTTTTGATCAATTCCTCCAAGTATAGTTGACGGTTCAATTTATTTCATTACAGCAGTCTCCTACAGTAGGGTATACTGTTATCATAAATAATACCTACAAAGGTTAAATTTCGAAGGTAGATATTTTGAAAGTACAAAACTCGCCTAATTCATTGGCTCTTCTGTAACGATGTAACGGTCGTAGGTAGGTATGTAGGTTTAGTCGGCTAGCGAATTTGCCGCTTATGCACCTACTTAATAAGGTACAAGAAGTACCTAATAATGTTAACTTGAAAAGGTTAGGTCATAGTTCCCAATGAAAAAGACGCCAACCGTAACTTCGGTGCTTCGAGACAGCCCCAGTGGCAGCTCAGATTGCAATTAAAAATACCTACGCGGAATATTCACATAGTATTCTAAATAGAATGTTGGTATGAAAGGTATGGTTACAAACCCCAATGGTAGGAACGCAAACCTGTTTTATTGCATCAAGACATGCATAAAATGTGTGTAGGTAAATACCTGGACACGATTTTCCATACGTCAACACGTCTTTGTAGAATCCTCATCGATACATGTAAATAAATATTAAACCCACCTTCAAGTCTCTCAATAAAATATAGTCTTAAATACGAACATTTTGAAGTAGGGTGCTTCAAGACACAGAGGCTATTCAATCACTCGATAGTGAACCTTATTATCTGTTTAACATCATGTTTTATAATTTCATATGCCTAATGCATTAATAGGGTTAGAGTCGGTCCAGCCGGGTTGAGGTGACGTTGGATACGTCCAGCACACTTCAAGAAATTATCGACACTTTTTTCACATTCACATACTTTGCACTGCAAAACCTTTCCACTAAGACTATTTTGGAATGTTTTCACGCATTCCAGCACACTGCGAAGAAAGAAACACAAGAAAGTAAAGTGTTGAGTTGAGCACTAAAAAACGAATGACATTGGCCTACAGATTCACAGATACCCTAAAATTTTTTAAAAGGATGACAATGACATCCATGCAAAGCTGTTTCCTAACTTCAGTGTTGATTTGGCTCACTAATCGCGAGACTACAAGTAGTTTATATACATAATACTCTTATAATCTATTCGGAACAGACGCGAGGTATAATCTTGTACAAAACTTGATTGAATGTCGAGAGACACGATTCTCATCACATCAATAAATATAAAGGAAAAAGAATCTTATCGTAAGGCAATAGCGTCCATACCTGCGTGTACGTCATCCAGCAGCAAGGTTCCACCTGGTTGGCGTCCAGCCCCCAGAACTCCAGCTCTTCTTCAAACAGCGGCCCGCACACGTCCGTTGGATAGTGCAGCTTGCCCGTTCTGTCAATGGATTTACAATCTTATTTCTATGGCAGTAGAATTGAATATAGTCAAAATGCTTGGTAATATGAGCTACCAAAAACTAGAAAAGTGCTGGTCAGTTTTGTTGGAATGCGATAGTTTTGTTGTAACCTTAGTAAAACCCTAACGTGTAGACATAGAACCAAAATTGAGCCCACGACCCCTGGAAGGTAGAGCTACTGAGCTGTGGGACCCACTAGTGTCCATTTTATTATTACCTGCTTAACTTGGTAATACGGGTTCATTGTACAGGATCTTCGAAGGTTTGAGCCATTTCATCAAGTATTAAATTATTCAGGCGGCATCTTCCCAAACAATTTTGTTGGGGAGCCATTATAAGCCGTTCCGACACATCTTTCAAAAGGCTCTTGTGTGGAGCCGAAATTAATTGCCTCAACAGAGGACTTCGGAAGTGTTCGGACAACTTCGAGACACATCGGCTCGTTAGATTGATTGATTGTGAAATCTAGTGGCTTAGTTTTAGATAGAGGATAAGTTTTCATTGTTGATTGAAGAAAGAAAATATTCTTGTTAGTCATTTGCGGATTCTCTTCGTAGGTATTATTCGTCTCTTAACTTACAATGACATAAGCAGAAAAGAAATATTGGCACTCCGGGAGTGCCAACAGAAGTAAAAACCAGAACGAGGTGTCGATAACGGTTCTAAACTTAAAAACAAAGTAAAAAAAGTGCAAAAAGTTACAGTCCCACTGGGACTCGAACTCGGGGTTGTCTCACCAGAGGCTGTTGCCCTTGACCATATAGACAATACTATCTATGTGTGACGAAATGAATGTAGGTATAGTAAGAAAAGGTCATAATAGTCACATATTGAGTTTGATATTTTTCTCCCATCTAAAAATGCCCAACGTGCCTAAAAAAGTTTTCACTTCAAAATTATGACATTTTACTTTATCCTACCATAGAGATAAGGACTCCTTCTCTAGGCTTGGTTTTTCTTTACGTCCGTCATCCAGTCGCAACATCTCAAAAACCTGGAACTCCGTTTCCACAGGCAATAAATCTGCCTGATTTATGCACTGCTTATAAAAAAAAAACACTTTTTGCGAGTATTATTTTTTCACGTAACAAAGTCCCACGTTCTCGCCGAGCCCTTCTGTAAATCTTTAAATCTTGGGTTCCTTAGCAGGACGGAAAAACTATACGAAACTGAACTCTCAAGCGTGGTTGTTCTTTTTTGTATCGTTGGAACCGTTAGAGCTAAAAAAAAATGCATGTTACCAGGTGGGCTTTGATAAGGTCACGGCAAATACTTGGCTCATGACCATTTTTCACACAAAGTAAATGTGTATGTAATAAAGAACACTTTGGGAAAGAGGCGTGATTTTATGTATGTGTATGTATGTATAGCCCACAGGATTAGCAAGTTGAAGTGGCAGTGGGCGGGGCACATAGCTCGTAGAACTGACGGCCGTTGGGGCAGAAAAGTTCTCGAGTGGAGGCCACGCACCGGAAATCGCAGCAGAGGACGGCCCCCCACGAGATGGAAAGAAGATCTTGTAAGGGTTGCTGGGAGCCGTTGGGTGCAGGCTGCACAAGATCGATCGCTGTGGAAATCTATGGGGGAGGCCTATGTTCAGCAGTGGACGTAAAAAAGGCTGATATGATGATGATGATGATAATGTATGTATAAAGAAAACTTCAGAGAGTGGACGGGCATAGCGAGTGCTGCAGAACTATTTAGACTAGTCAAAGATCGGGAACAATATGCCATATTGACTGCCAACCTTCGCTAGTCGGAGAGGCACTACAAGAAGGCACTACAAGGTAATGCCGAAGTTAAGATCGCTGACTTAACTTACTATGAATTTAACAGATACGGTTCGCACATTTTTAGGATGCAAACACTGGAAGAGTACGAAGTTAGTAATATAATTACATCCTTTTCCACAAATGCGATGGGCGTGGATGGCATGTCCATGGATATGGTTCTGCTAACTCTTCCTCAAGCGCTGAGTACTATCACAGCTATCGTTAACGCCTCGATATCGACTTCAACTTTTCCTTCCTCATGGAAGACAGCCCTAGTGAAACCAATCCCGAAAGTAGCTAACCCAAGTCACTTAAAAGACTTACGTCCCATAAGCCTACTACCCTTTTTATCCAAGATAGTGGAAAAGGCTGTTTGTAGGCAACTGACTAAATACATTGAAATTAATGAAATCCTACCCCAAAAGCAGTCGGGTTTTAGGAAAAATCACAGCACATCAACAGCTCTTCTGGATGTTGTGGATGATGTTCTCGCTGCTCAGGATACAGGGAAGGGAACAGTTTTGACACTTCTCGATTTTTCACGAGCATTCGATACAATAAATACCTCCCTCCTACTTTCAAAGCTTTCCTATTATGGTTTTGATGTTGCGGTAATTAAATGGTTTGCAAGTTATCTAACCGATCGCTCACAGATCGTCCAGATTTCTAAAGAGGATGGTTCTCGCTCGTTTTCTAATACTATGTCTGTCACCCGTGGTGTCCCCCAGGGATCGATACTAGGTCCAATACTGTTTACTTTATATTGTGCTGATATGTTGACTAAAATTGAGAACTGTGAGTTTCATTCGTACGCGGATGACTTACAATTATACATTTCTTGCAATCCATCTGATATTGTCGAGGCAGTGGATAAGCTAAATGGGGATTTGCGAGTAGTTCTCGAATGGAGTAAAGCAAACAACCTAGTTCTCAATCCTTTAAAGTCTAAATTCATGGTTCTTGGTTCTAGAAAGCAAACTGCGACTATTATCTCCCATAACCCTAATGTCAACCTGGATGGGATGATTATCCCACGAGTTGATGAAGCACGCAATCTTGGTTTGCTCATGGATAGCTCACTGCATTTCGAGAAATATGTGATGCAGACGATTCGTAGCTGTTTTTACAGATTGTCTGTATTATATAGGGTGCGTGAATATCTGAGCACTGATGTTAGAATTCATCTATGCGATGCGTTAGTTCTATCCAAACTTAATTATGCGGATAATGTATTTGGAGAGTGCTTGTTGTCCCGCTCAAAGAGGCTAATCCAGCGCATTCAGAATGCTTGTGTACGTTTTTGCTTCCCCATTCCCCGTCGCGCACACATATCTCCTTTCATAAATAGTAATAATTTCATGAACATGTCATCGCGGCGACTCTATCACTTTGCTACTCTGCTTTTCGGAGTTATAAAAAATCAGAAGCCTACTTATTTATTTAAAAAACTCAAATTCTCCAACCGCCTTCAGCGATATGCATTGCGCATAGTTTGCCATCAGCACAAAACGGCTGCTTTTCGTGGCAGCTTTCGCTATGCTGCCACGAAATGCTGGAACAACTTGCCCCCGCCACTAAAAAATTTAAAGTCAATTTTTTCATTTAAAAAAAACTATAAAATATTTCTTTTAGAACTACAAAAAGCTTGTTCCGCAAGGTAGCCGTTTTGTGTTCAGTCTTATTTTATCAAAGCAGGTATTTGCTTTGTTTAACTTAATATTAAGTACTCACTTATCTCTGTATTGTTCTTTATTGTGTTCAAAAAAAAAGTTTATATAATTTTTGTTGCTTTTATGGGTATATTTTATTTGTTTAAATTTTAATTTCTCTAAATACATAACTGTATCTTTAGCTTACTTAGTTTAAACGCATGTAATCGCAGCGTCTGTCGCGCGCTCGCATCTGGTGCCACAGAATACCAGCGCTTGTGCAGGGGAGGTATCCTTCTCTGCACTTGCACGATGCTGAGTGGTAACCTTTTTTGCTAATAACATGAATGTAACTTGTACATTGTAACTTGTACCTACCACAAATTTAGCAAAATAAACTTTTACTTTACTTTACTTTACTTTACTTTAGAAGAAGAAATAAAACTTACTCTTTTTCTAGATAAAAATAAGTAATGTAGGTAAGCCTAGGTGCTCTTTCAGACATCTATAATCTTTCTTCGTGCCAAATAACCAAATCCATTCGATAGAGCGGTCTTTTGGCGCGGGACAAATACAAGAAGCGTGGCGCGGGCGCGGCGCCACTTCTATTCATTTTGTATGAAATATCATGAAGTGGCGACGCCATTTGGCTGCCACTTTGGCGCCTCTTGCAAAATGTATAGAAATGTCAATAGCAAGTCCAGCTAAGGGTCGATTCACATCTGACGGAAGATCCGTCGCGGATTATCGGTCGCGGAACGCCAGAACTGACAAATGTATAGAAAAACACTCGACCGTTCACACTCGACGGATGATACGTTAGTCCGTCGAGTGTGAACGGTCGAGTGTTTTTCTATACATTTGTCAGTTCTGGCGTTCCGCGACCGATAATCCGCGACGGATCTTCCGTCAGATGTGAATCGACCCTAAAGATTTCAAAACGTTTTAACCTGATCGCACACTTGTCCGCGCCGTACGCGCCGCAGTCATTTTTCTATACAAAAATTCTGATGACGTCAGAAAATGCGGCTCGCTTCTGACGTCAGCAACATTATCTGTATTGAATTGACAATTCGACAGTTGGGCTCGGCTAGGCTGTGCGACCACCGATAAAGTACAAAAAACTTATTACTCGTATTAATTACCTAAACGGAACCCAAAGAAGCTTCAAGTAAGTATTTTCACTCTTTTCTGGTCATGGTAGTGAACTGAATGCAATTTATTTTTCTCTGTTCTCATAACACAATTACAAAATGTCTGTCTTTTGTCTAATTATAAAGTCGGAATCTCTAATTCAATTCTTCAATTTGAGAGTTCTGTGTGGCTGCTAAATTGCTTTTGTTTTGTTAATTTGGTTGGCATCGTTTATTGTACGTACAGTCAACGACCTCGTAGGTCTATGAATGATTTCAAAATTAGAAATTCCTTTCCAAGAAAAAAAAATCAGAAGAGACTGTTTTAAATAATGCTTTTTTTAACGGTGAAGGAAAACATCGCAGCTCCACACGTATTGACGTCGTCTTTCCTGTGGGCCAGGCTGATTAAGCTGAGAGGATGGTTTAGGCCTATTCCATCTCAAACAATGTCCCAGGCACTACAGCGTCCCGTTAAGTGTAGGCATGGATTGCCTCCTGACGCTATTATAAATCATCTAATATAAAGTTTTTTGTACTTTATCGGTGGTCACCCAACTGTCGAACTGTCAATTTAATAGAGAAAATGCTGCTGACGTCAGAAGCGAGCCGCATTTTCTGACGTCATCAGCATTTTTTGTATAGAAAAATGACTACGGCGCGTACGGCGCGGACAAGTGTGCGATCAGGTAAAGACTTTGTTGCTTTGCCATCAATCACAAACTATTTAACAAACGCTTCTAAATATCCACGTAGGTACTCGAATCCAATCAAATCAAATCAAAAACTATTATTGCGTAATATGAGTTCGTTGGTGATACAATTTAGTGCAGCCATACTCAGCGTGATCCACATGCAATTTTTCATCTAATTGCTATATTCGTACACCAGTCATCGCAAAATTGAAATCTCTGAAACAGTAGATAAAGTTTCAAAAATAAATTCAATCTGTCAAAAAAGTGGTCAGTGCTGCCAGCTATTTTAATTAACGTTCAGCCGAAAAAGATTGCCACTACAAAATAATTCACTGAATATTTTCCACTCGCGCTGGTTTCAATTTAATAGAGTGGGGTTGTGTTTCTAAGAATCCCTGGCCCTATCGGAACTTGAAACCGAATTCTTAAAAGCTTCTACAGACTAGAGATATAAACAATTTGAACAAAGCAAAATAGGGGGATAAAAAGATAGTTGTTGTACGGGTGGAAGAGTGCCTCGATGAGGTCATGAGTTTCATTATTTCTTAGAACTATAGGAAAAATTACAAACTCCTTTGAAGGAAATCATCGTTGAATAACTTGAGAGCTGCCCATCAATATACGAGTAAAACGAGCCTCAATCGTAAAATTTAATTTCGAACATGCAAAATTGATTTATCTTGATATTTGATTTTGATTTCGATACGGTTTATTGGTGCTTGATTAGTGCTCGATACTTAGACTTAGACATATGTTTTTAAAGTCAGTATCCTTACTTCTGTTTATTATATAAAGTTGTATCAGGTATTACTTAAACTTACTTTTTTTTTTTGTACTTTAGTTTTTGTTTTGTTAATATCTAAAAAGTCCACAATTACTCTGTAACGATGACTTAGTTCGTAAAGGTACTCTCATGTTTGTACAACTCGGTTTCCTGCGACACAGGTTTACACCTCGTGCGGGGACCATCAGTAAGTTAAATGTATCTAGTATAAGTTCGTTGGCAAATAAAGTTATTTGTATTTTGTATATTTTGTATCTGAAGCAATTTATTTTAAACCGACC
Organism: Epirrhoe alternata; assembly: GCA_963565295.1. Classification (NCBI taxonomy): domain Eukaryota; kingdom Metazoa; phylum Arthropoda; class Insecta; order Lepidoptera; family Geometridae; genus Epirrhoe; species Epirrhoe alternata. The sequence continues at coordinate 10,984,560 of OY751391.1, read as the reverse complement.
GACAATAATACTTTTAAACTTTTGAATGGCTTTATTTCGCTTGTTACTCGTACAATAACCGAGTTACGTAACCAGTAATGTACAGTCAGCGTCACCAATTGGTAACCCCCCCAGGGTTACCAGTTGGTGACGCTGACTGTACATTAAAAGCGTACAAGGAAAAAATAAATTTCTTTCAGAACCAGGTAATGTATTAAGAAATATTTGTTCTTTGCACATTACCCATTACATTTCCAGTTTTGTATGAGTATGTAAATATTCTTGTGTAATTTATGTTTTGTCCGAGCAATGAAAACTGTTATCTTTTGGTTGCATTCAAGAGTTTTGGTCAAAGTTTTAAAGTAAACGCGTTGCAGCTAGCAGTTGCAGGAATTGAAAAACTGTTATGAGAATGCCGTCAACTTTGAAACAGACTTTTAGCGACTGCGAAAAACATTTTTACAAGCAACAACCGTCATTCCGAATATAAAACAAAATTACTTTCTGTAGCGTTTTATGAAAGGGGATTTGGGCTCCAGTTTCTTCTTAAAACACCTTTGACCTAATTCCGCGAACCCGCACTGTGGTGGAGACCTAACCATGATTGATGAAGGTCAAAATACAGGTAGCTGTCCTTAGAAACCACGAAATGCCGTAATACCCGTGTTACTGTGGTTGCTTGAACACGCACGACCCTTTAGATATTACATAATTTGTGAGAAGATACACCTTCCCTTCTTTCATCCCAATATGTAGAGGTCAAGGTCATGTAGGTATAGACTAATGCACTTCTTATAGACTATTGACCTAAGTAATTTAAATGAATTGCTTTTTAAAAAACAGTTTTAGACTCAGGGGAAAATTATAATCGAGGATAAGGTTTTTTGAGTTCGGGAAAAATATCAATGCCTCGGAAACAAAAGTCATCATAATCATCATCAGCCTATAGCAGTCCACGGCTTGACATATGCCTCCCCTAATGAGCGCCATTGCGCCCTGTCCTTAGCTCGACGCATCCAATTTCTGCCAGCAGCCTTTCGCAGATTGTCACTCCACCTGGCCGGAGGGCGTCTTACACTACGTGAACAAAAATGTCAAGACTAAAAGTTCACAAAACATTTTTTGTGTAAATTGCTTTACAGTCTGGCCTGAGTACTAAGTTGCGGACCTGCGCGAAGACTTCAGAATGTTAGCATCCTAAGGTCTTCGTAGGTCTGCTGTTTCAGGCTGAAGATCTTAATGTCGTATAGGAGAAAGTACTTTGATTGGTCAAAGAACTTTCTCCTATACAACATTAAGACCTTTGAATATCGTTTAGCTTAATATGAATTGCTTTGACCTGTAGTAGTTGAGGACCTGCGCGAAGACTCCCGGGTGCCGGTCGAAGAAGTACTCGTTGAGCACGGGGTCGTAGTTGGCGAGCGCCTCCGTCAGCCGCGAGAGCCGCGTCGCGGGGATCTTCTTCAGCGTCGCCTTGTAGGTCTCGTGGCGGATGCCGCCCACGTTCAGCACCACGCGGTTCTCCGCGTCCATGTTGAGGAGATTCATTTCTGCGGAGGATAGTGGTTGGTGAGTTTGGTTTTTTATAAGGAAAATTGAGGATAAAATGCAGCTTTGTCGCAGTTGAGATCATTGGATCAGCTCGCTGTTACTATTACTATAGTATTCCATTGTAACCTTTTGTGTGGATTAAAATCTTGAGCCAAGCACAGTAAAATACCAGATGAGGTGGAATAAAAGCTTGTATAATTTCGTTTCTTTTTACGACTAGGTAAAAGTTACAAGCGAAAATTGGTTATTTTAAGTTTAAGGGGAAAATATCAATTAGTATCGACTCGAAAGAACTACTCAAAAAAGTTTAAACTTCTACATTTTTTAAACTGCGCTCCAACGTTTACTATCAAAAACAGAATCTTTTTCTAAGCCTGCGTCGCTAGTTTTTCGGAATAAAGTATTCACCCAAATCAATGTTTATCGACTGATAAAAAGGATATCAGAAAGGTCATCGACCGTTGACAGCGCATCGGAAACAACTATCTGAATATAGGGCCCCAAATAGAAAGTTACTGGCTTAAGCGTGACAGACGTTTTCAGATCAATACCTTTGTATTGTAGTTATGGGGGAAAGTAGTAGATAAGATACCATAGCCAGACTAGATTTTAGTATGTGGCAGAATACGAGTACAATATGTCTGTAGTTCTTTTTTACGTCAGAACCAAAAAAACCCGATATCATTCGTGTTTTGAAATATTTCCTGTTCATAACGTTAGCTTTTACTAAAATTAGGTATTCTAATATTCAATTTACATCCTTTTTAACGCGTTACATAAACCATAGACGCCACTTGTACATGGTCAACATTCCCTGAGTTCGTACAAAGCGTTTTGAGTCTACATTTTTCATACGCACCGCCAAATTGTGGAACTCATTGTCGGGCTCTGTATTTTCCGAAAAGTACAATATAGGGGTCTTCAAATCAAGAGTAAATAGGTTCCTTCTAGAAAAGCATGCTCCATCTTAGACCTCACTACTGCTTAATATCAGGCAGAGTGAGGTCAAATGCTGACCTATTTAATTAAAAAAAACCATTGCTTTTCGATCCCTTACGAAAAAAGCCGGGTGTGTAACTGGTATTGAAAAATGAAACGTGATACTCACGTATATTTTTCTAGTTATTCAATTCCACTCATATAATAAAGCTGAAAGTTTGTGAGTTGGTTTAGATGTTTGGATGTTCGTTTGTTTGTGTATCAATCACGCCTTAACCAGAGAACTGATTTGGGTAAAACCTGGAATAGGCGTGGATAGTGACCTGAAATAGCATATATGCTATTCAAAATGTTGGTACTACGCGGGCAAAGCCGTGCGCAGAAGCTAGTATTAAATAAACATGCTAAGTTCTAGCTGTCCAAATCAGATTATTCTTTTAATATTTATTTAAGTTTGTAAAAAACGTTCAACTGGTATCGACACCGTTCAGTAATTGAATTGCCTGTCTAGGTACTGTATTGCTTTTAAGCTGCACTAATTGCCTGAGCGTTTTCTGATTAACTCGTTACTGTGAACGAAGTGATAAAACTACTGCCAATTCCAGAGAAAATAAGAACAAAACATTGTTATGCTTTTAGCAAATAGATGTTTTTGTAGTCGACATATCACTAACAGGATACAGGAAACTTAGATTACGGGATTTGTTGTTGTTTTTATGGATGACTAGCTACTGCTCGCGGCTTTGCTCGCGTGGTACCAACATTTTAAATAGCCTATATGCTATTCCAGGTATAGCCTACGCCTATTCTAAGTTTCATCCAAATCGGTTCACTGGTTTAGGCGTGATTGATACACAAACATACATACTCACAAACTTTCAGCTTTTGTATTATTGGAATAGTGGGATAAAAATAAATCACTATGCATCCAAGAACAGTAGATACCTTTGAAGATATCTGAGCCAGGTCCTAATTTAGACTACCACGAAAACACCGTGCGAAAAACCGTCGCTTAGTCAGCTCTACACGTATTGACTTTCTCTTTTCTGTAGACAAGGCCGACTGAGCTGGAATGATTAGGTGCTGGGCAAGACTGTTTAATTTCAAACATTGTACCAGATACTACAGCGTCCCGCTGAGTGCATCTGAAGCTGTATGTCATCTAGTAAAGATGTAAAGGCCTTAAAATGTATAATCTGGAGCTTGACTTGAATGATAGGCCCCAAACCGTGTTTGTTGCCCAGATTCTTTACGGTATTTGTCGCGAAAGAACAGGAGTAAAATTAGTTCTACTATTCTAAGTGAACCCAGCGGTCCTACTGAATGCTTTTTGACTTTGACTCTGCTTACAAGTAACTAGTTGATTACTGGCTACCAGCTGCTTACTGGCTACTAGCTACTTACTGGCAAATGGATGGATCTCCCGCTACTGTCGACTCAGGCTACGGGGAGCGGCTCTGGCCTCGGCGCCACATCACCGGCGTGTAGTCGCCTTCCAGTGAGCTGAACCTGGCTCGAACTGGCATGACGGACGGCAGGCCAAATCTGTGGACAAATTATATAAATAAGCTAAATTGTTTCATTTAGAGAGGCGTTTGAGGGAGGAGACTTATGTCCAGCAGTGGGTATTGTTTGAGAAGCCAATGATGATTGTGAGTTTTTACACCATATTAGTGGAAAATGATTCGCACAGAACTGGGTAGGCGGTGCAAGTTAGAAACTGATGGCGTTCTATTATGTTGGAGGCCAGGATCCATCGACTTTGGGGACGATGCGCCAGGAAAGTAGCCGTAGTAGTAGCTACCCTTGTACTGGCAACTTGTAAAGACCTAACAAGTATAGCTCTAACTTTGAGTGGCATTCGCCAAGGAGATAGACTGTTGCCTAGTTTGCTTCAACCAGCTACTGGGCCGAGTTACTTAAACTAATTAAAAACTGTTATATAGTATAGGCGCCTTCTAGGTGGGCTCACTGCATCGTAGACCTCACTCTTGCCTGTGTAAGTTTCCACGTCAAGAGACGAACCATTCATCATAAAAAAAGTACAAAATCATAGTGGCTTGGTCGAAGAAGCTTCAAGGCACTTGAAGGCATTCAACGCATTTTTTTTGTTCCGATTTTTTTCCATCTTTTCCTTCGCACCATAATCATATTTGCTATCAATTTAACTTTGTAAATTGTATGGGTTATATTACTAAGGGGTCAACATCCTCAGCAATCTTTTTTAGAAGAATAATCAATGAAAACCTTTTAAGTATTAAAACTCGACCGAGTCGACTCAACCGAGTTACTCGGCAGATGTGAAGAGCTTCTAAGTATTGTTTGAAGTTGATACAAGTTCGATGTAGTTTGGTAAGCTCTCACGCGTAAACTGTGGTGTGAGCCAAGTTCAAATTCATCATCGTACTTTAGTCTAGCCTGAAAATTTGACTTGAAGTCTTGGAAATTAGGCTTCAAGCTACGCTCCACCGAAACTTTTAAAACAAAATCAGCCAAGCGTGTGATATATTCGCACACGAAAAGAAGTCTCTTACGTATGGATAACACCTTTTAACAGAACTTTTCTAAATAACCGAGTTGTATTGGCGGAATGGAGTTGTGCCTCGACTTTCAATCGTGGGTCGTGGGTTCGAATTCTGGCCGTGCATCAATGGATTTTTCGTTTTGTAAAAATGTTTATGCACTATAACACGAGCTCTTAACGGTGAAGGAAAACATTGTGAGGAAACCCGCAGCTTAGTCAGCTCCACACGTATTGACGTCGTCTTTCCTGTGGGCCAGGCTGATTAAGCTGAGAGGATGGTTTAGGTGCTGGGCAAGCCTATTCAATATCAAACAATATCCCAGGCACTACAGCGTCCCGTTAAGTGTAGGCATAGGTTGTCTCCTGACGCTGTATAAATCATCTAGTATAGATGTAAGGGCCTAAGTTTTTTTTAATAAAAGCTAAATCAACTTGTTTCCAGTTCAAACCAAGCAATGTTATTAAAACAAAAAACATTTTTTTTATCACAAGTTATCTTTGTCCGAAACTAACTCATAATTTCAATGAATATTGAATTCCACTAATTCAATATTATTATAGTGGTAGTTTTGTGTAATCACACAAAATTGGAAGTTACTAAAATAGCTCGTCCTTCCAATTGTTATATATTAGAACATGTTAAATTGTCCGTCCCGGTTTTTAAGTCGTTAGGCCACGACGGAGGCCTTAAAGCGGCCAAAAAATTCTGTCACCAGAGTTATGGCCAACACTAAATCATACAAACTCAATTAATAGCGTATTGGCGTCAAAGGATTTACGTAGGATTTACCCTAGATTTTACCTTAGGATTTACCTTATCAAGGTTTGGTGATGGTAGGTGGAGTAAGGTCTTGACGGAATGGTGGCAAAGAGGACATACGAGAAGCTTAGTTAGACCAGCTGTCAGATGGATGGATGACATTGTGACCATGCAAGGGAAAAACTGGATGAAAGTGGCACAGGAACGAGTGAAGCGGCGTTTGAGCGGGGAGGCTATGCCAAGCAGTGGGTGACAACAAGCTGTAGATGATGATACCCTAGGTTATCAATCCAGTAGTAGTAGTTTTGAGATGAGAATAAATTTGGATCTCTTGGATTCGCCTCGAAAAGGTCACGTGCGAGTTATATGACTGCTCACCGACACCTACCAGTAGCGCCATCTAGTTCTATACTCGGTAAACTTTTACAGCAATATTTTTACATTACTTAAAGCTCATTGATTTCCTGCCGATTCAAAAATACACTAGGCACATAATTGTTCACGTTTTCACTTCTCTTGGCACTTTCCGGGAATGCCAAGTTTTTTTTAATACTAACTTCTTTCCATCAAATAAGAAACTCTAACTAAAGAACTTTATTTAGAAATTAATAAGCTAAGCTGAGAAACAAACCCGTTACCTTTGGATCGAAAGAAAATGAACTATCCCATTCACCCAAAATCAGCTAGAATTATAATGATTTAGGCCCTAAAACCACGGTACCGTAAAACTGTAAGGCCTTGAAACCGCGGTATACAAATCGTAATAACAAATCACAGTTGTACAAAACGCAATTATCATGTTTAAGGCTGAACAAAGGAATTCAACCAGAATCGGCAGGTTTTGTACAATCGATACGACACTCGGACTATCTACTACAGGACGCAAAGCGGAACGATTACAGTTGAGCTTTTTGTGGCACAGTTTGTGACGAGAATAAGATGGATATACTTATATGAGAAAGATGTGGATGAGTGAATACGAAGATCACAATTAGGGATTAAGGGGAATGAGAGAACGAAGGGGTGAGTGAATACGAAAATCACAATTAGGGATTAAGGGGAATGAGAGAACGAAGATCAACCTGTCACGTATGATAATCCTGATTTTTGTAACTGTATGAAACAAATAAAAATATACATAAAAACGAACACAGAACCTCCTCCTTTTTTTGAAGTCGGTTAAAAATATCCTTGATAGACTTTGATCTATGAGAATATCTGCCATGCTTTGGGGCAAGAATCCTGTTTCGTTTCTCATTATAAAAAGACAAAACAAATTAAGGAAACATTCCTTTCCAAATAAGTACACAATGCCCGGAAGCTCGCATTCTGGTCTCCATTAGTTAAACGCTCAATGCTTTGTTCAGACAACTCAGACTGAAATAAAATCGGCCCATTTAAAGTTCGTGCCGGGGCCGCGTTCGAGGCTTCCGATGGTGAAAGTCTTTGTATCCACTAAATGACAGGTGGGAATATAAACATGACTGACATAATCAGCACAGAAAAGCGCTCGTGGTCGTGCTTACTAAGTCGTTCTTGATAGATCGTCGAAGTTAAGCAACGTTCGAAACGGTCTGTAAGTGGATGGGTGACCGCCAGTGGCATTTTCATCTGAGCGCTTCCGTGCTTCGGAGGGCACGTTAAATTGTCGGTCCCGGCTATTTAAGTCGTTAAGCCATGACGGAGGCCTTAAGGCGGCCTAATAACTCCGTCACCAGAGTTGGCCACTGACTCATACGAACTTACTTACTTAGCGCAGCTTGGAAGTTTGTATACACCCCAATTTTTTATTACCAAAAAAAATAATAAACATGGTCTCGGTGTCTGTTACTGATCACATTTATGTAGTTAAAACTCAAAAAAAGAATTATAACCTCAAAAGGAGACGAGACGAGTCAGACATGGATTTATGATAGCTACTGCGGTTTTACTGACTGGGGATGATACGAGAGCATAGGTAGTTCGAATGTGAGTCTGTACGCGATTTTTGTCTATAGTACTTATTTGTACAGTTTTCATAAAAGTTTGTTTGGTTTTGGTTGACTATAATCCTCGATAACTTTGTGATATTCAATAAAAAAAAGTTCTGACCATGCCAGTATCATTTTCTTCATCTGCTGCAACTGTCCTTAATTTTTTTTGTAGTCATAAAATAGCGGTGTATTGCTGTTCAATATAAAAGTTACGTTATTTTACTATTCTACGTATTCTAGGCTACGCGTTCACGCGTTCCAGGAGTCGATTCATGTTCCTTTTGTCGTTTGTTTGATGAATATTCGGATGCTTCCCACCACGATTTCTAACTTCAAGGGCCAATTTTTCGGTTTGGAATATTTGGCCCTAGTTTAGGACCGTGTGGACATTTGAAATACCCACTATGAAACTTCTTAACAAGTGTTTGATAGAATATATTATTTTCTGGGTTTTAATTTTTCTCGAAATGAATTATTTCGGTTTAATGATACACACGGGTCTAGACCAAGTGGGTATCATTTGGGAAATTATTATGTTATTATTATAGGACGATTGTCAATTTCGTTTGTTTGGTCGACGAAGTTACAAATGTGTTGATAGTTGTGACCGATGACGAGGGGGTCACAGGGGCAGGGGACCCCCTCAAAATCGTACACGTCAAATTGAAAAATCTTGTGTATTGTGCAATAAAGTCTAATTTAGTATAGTGACCCCCCCCCATTTCAGGCTGCAACCGCACCTGTGTGACCCCTGTCCCGTTTTATGTTCACAGTCTGGCCAATACTTTTCTATACTATCTATACTATATAATATTATAAAGAGGAAAGATTTGTTTGTTTGTTTGTTTGAAATAAATAGGCTCCGAAACTACTGGACCGATTTGAAAAATTCTTTCACTAATAGAATCCTACAATATCCCCGACGAACATAGGCTATATTTTATCCCGGGGAAGTGAAGTTTTCCCGGGGGATCGCGGGCAACACTGCGGCGGACAGCTAGTATAAAAAAGAAGTCTTAAAATAAAGAAGGATTCCTGAAATATTTTAGATAGACCTTATAAATCAACCAAAAAGAGACGTTTTCTAGGGAAAAGAATTTCATTTTCATTCATTGTTCAATAAGTGACTGTTCATTAAGCTGTTGAAATGGGCTCGCAAAACGATTTGAATTTCTCAGAATTTTGTAATGAAGTCGATCACTTCCCAGTACTACTTTTGCCCTTTCAATCGTCCCAGTTATTTCACAGCGATTTATTAATTTAGACGAACCTTTTTCTTTAATTCAACCTCCGATAACCTTAGAATATTTTATTAAAATTCAACAAAGCAGCAGAACACAATAGCCTGGTAATAAAAGCCCAAATCCCTTACAATCATTGATATTCATAACAAATTATGTATTGTTAAACGTTTTTTCATCGCTGTCGACGGCCAATAAAAATGTGATTAATGATATCAATACTCCATTTTCGATGAAATTTTAGACAATCAATCTTTTCAAGCTATTTGTCAAGGGTTTTTTCAGAAATCGTAGATTGAAGGATGGTCAAGATCAAGTGCTTTAAATAAATTAAAAATTCTGCTTGCCAAAATGTTTTATCGTTATAATATTTTTGTAGATAAAAATATTCTAGACTTTACTAAATCTCATCTTTGTTAGTCAAAACAGCGAGAATTTCCTCTTTTAACATCAACTTTGAAGGAATTCAAGGATCTTTTCACATAACTCGATGGGACTTAAGCATTTTGTGGGCGAAACCACCTTTTTGTAAAGGTGATGGACAAAATGAGAATTTACAGCTCAAATATCTAGCGGATAAAGTTTTTAAGCCGACATTTATATTTTATTCGAAAGACGACGTCGAGGCGGACGTAATAGATTGAGGTGGAAAGACGAAGCTGGACTCGTTCATGGAAAGTTGGTCCTCCATAGCACAAGCCCGAGAAAGGTGGAAGGGGGATAGGGAGGCCTTTGCCCTGCAGTGGGACGATGCAAAGACCTTACAAGTTACCTACGTATAGTGTTTAATTTCAATTATTATTATATTATTATATCAGCCCTTAATGTCCCACTGCTGGGCAAAGGCCTCCCCCCATTCCCTCCATTCGTCCCTCTCCCGTGCTAATAGTGTCCAGTCGGCACGGAATTTGGCGAGCTCGTCCCTCCATCTTGTTCGTGGTCTGCCGCGACGTCGTCGCAACGTATCAGGGCACCACTCCGTGGTCAATTTGGCCCACTGGTCTCCCGACATGCGGCAAACATGGCCCGCCCAGTCCCATTTGAGCTTGGCAGCTTTCGTGGCTACATCGGCGATCTGTGTTCTTGAGCGCAGCTCGGTGTTGCGAACACGATCGATCCGCTTTACTCCGAGTATGCTGCGCTCCATCGCACGTTGACAAACCTTGAGCTTATACTTTTGGATGTTGGTCAAAGACCAGGTCTGCGCACCATATGTGAGAACGGGGAGAATGCATACGTCCATCAATTTGCGCTTGAGCGATAGAGGAAGATCTCCTTTCATCAAGTCGCCCATGGACCAATAGCTCCTCCAGGCATTTTCGGTTCGCCGAGCGATTTCCTTCTCTTGCCTGGACTCGAAGGAGACTATTTGGCCCAGGTAGATGTACTCCTGGACGTATGCTAACTGTTCTCCATCCACCGTCACACTGGTCTCAACGCTGTTAGTCATGACCTTGGTCTTTGTCCTATTCATCCTTAACCCAATCTCAAGGCTTGCGATGCTGAGCTCTTGTAGCATCGTTTGTAGTTCCAAAGCCGAGGATGAGAAGAGGACAATGTCGTCGGCGAAGCGAAGGTTTGTTAACCTTGCTCCACCGACGGTGATACCCCTTCCTTCCCAGCCAGCTGCCAGCTTTCTGAACACCTCCTCGAGGGCACTGGTGAACAGTTTTGGGGAGAGGGGGTCACCCTGCTTTACACCTTTGGTAATAGAAAATGAGGGTCCGGAGGAATTTAATTTTATTGCTGCTGTACTACTATTGTAAATTTTACTTAATAAAGTGATGTAAGTGGGGTCTATATGCTGTTTTTTAAGGGCATCGAACATGGCAACATGCGAGATACTGTCGAACGCCTTCGTATAGTCTACGAAGGCGAGATACAGTTTTGAGTTACTTTCGTTAGACTTTTCTATGAGCTGATTAAGTGCTTGCAGGTGGTCCGTCGTGGAGAGACCTCGACGGAAACCAGCCTGTTCAGCTGGCTGTTCTAAATCTAGTTGTCCGGAAATGCGGTGTTCGATGACCTTAATAAAAGCTTTATATAAATGCGACACAAGGCTGATAGGTCTGTAGTTATTGATATCTGATTTGTCCCCCTTTTTATGTAATAGTATTATGTTGGAGTGACAAAAGTGGTCGGGGAATTTGCCGGTTTTTAGTAAGGTATTAAAAAAGTTCGTAATGTGCGGTAAAAGTACGTATTCGCCTATTTTAAGAGATTCGGTGGTTATTCCATCCTCACCAGGTGATCGGTTGTATTTCATTTGCGTGAGGACCTTGTGAACTTCAAGGCCTGTTATTGGTGGGATGGTATCTGGGCATGAGTAGGGAATGTCACTAGAGGGCGGTTGGTGTGGGTCAGTGTATAGTGACTTATAAAAGTTGGTGCATATGTCGAGGATCTTGTCTCTACGTTGATGCTTTACTCCTGCTTCATCTCTTAAACTCGTTATCCAAGTTTTGTCAACTGACGTTCCCTGTTTGGCTATTTTTAGCGATTTATTTCTCTCAAGAGCTATCTGAAAAAGTTTTGTGTTGTATTTTCGAATGTCTTGCCTAATACTCCTTTTAACTTGTCTATCCTTTGTTCTATAATTTAAGGTGCCTATTTGCGTATTAAGTCTATCTTCTATTAATTTAATTGTATTTTCTGTTAGCTTTTCGTATTTATTTTTAGTTTGTTTAATTGTTTTGCTTGCTTTCTTAATACTTTGTTCTATTATGTTAAACTCTATCTGTGGATCTTGGACATCTGTTTTTAATAAATCAAAATTATTTTTTAGTTCTATATTAAATTTATCTTTGTGAATTATTAGAGTTTCTTTAGATAATCGTTTTATATTACGTTTAATCATAGAGTATCTTTGGATTTTAAAATTAAACTTTAATGTGGCTCTAATTGGTCTATGATCGGATCCGAACTTGATTCTGTTAATGGCTTGGACGTTTGTTATTATGGTTTGACTTGAGGAAAGAAAGTAGTCAATCTCATTTTTATAACGTGCACCTGGTGAGATCCACGTCCAGCGTCGCTCGGGTTTTTTATTAAAATACGTGTTGTTGATCCGTAAACTCTGCCCAAACGCGAATTGGATAAGGCGAGCTCCTCGTTCGTTTCGGTCACCCATACCGTACGGGCCCAACACAGAGTCATTATCCAAATCTTGTCTGGATCCGATTTTGGCGTTAAAATCACCCATGACTACGCTCCAAGTGCCTTGATGTTCGTTGCATGCTTTATTTAGATCGTCGTAAAATTCTTCCACTTCGTCGTCTGAGTGAGTAGAGGTTGGAGCATAGACCTGGATGATTGTCAGGTGTTTTTTGTCTTTGACCTTCAATTTCAAAACGGCTATTCTATCTGAGTAAGGTATAAATTCAATAATGTTGCTTTTCCATTTTTTGGCGACCAAAAAACCGACACCGTACGTGCTTCCTACCCCGTAGTGGTAAAATATATTGTTTTCGCGTTCTATGGTACCTTCTCCTTCTCTTCGCACTTCAGATACTCCTAATATATCCCACTTGATGTCTGTCAGGGCGGTCTCTAGCTCGAACAGTCGATCTTCCGATTTCAATGTCCTAACGTTATAACTAATAATTTTCAGTGTGCTTCCGTTGTCCATTTTACAATTTGCCTGGGTCGTTTGACGGGGGATCGATCTCGCCCGGGGATTCTTCGCACCCCTGGCTCCAGGATGGTTCTGCCTTCCGTCATCAACAGACCCATTCCCAGAGCCGCCGGGAATTTGGGGCCTACCGTTGGTTATGTCTGTCATGAATGGGGGGGGTTTTGGACCTTAACCCACCACGCTGGTCCAGTGCGTGTTGGTGGGTGGGGCGCCAGAGCCTCGTCTGTTAGTCGGCAGGGTGTACCACGGGCCGGTGAGGTTGACTTGGGGTCCGGAGATGTTATGTGGACCCCCTTTAATTTCAATATAATATTTTATTTTAATTTGTTTGCAGAATTTACTGAACTGGATTTTATTTGAAAAAGTGATAAAAAAACCATTTACAACAAAATATTCAATCTTTCTTAGCATCATATCATATTATAAAAAAATAAAAATAAAATATCGAATTCGGCATGAAAAATAAGTTTATTTATTTTTTCATACAGATATTTACACGGTACGGAAGCATGCACAAAATGATCTTTGTTCTTTTTAAATATCAAAGACAATTGAAATCCGCTAGTTAATCCGCTCCACTCAGTCTTGTCCGCTCAGCATGTATACAAACTTTAGGACTTACTTCATTAAGTAAGTTCTGATGGCCTTTGGAGAGCTGATTTCAATCAGATAGGGTTTTACCTATTCAATTATAAGTTTGTGAGGTGACTCCAAAGTTTTTGAAAGAAGCCTTTTCATAAGAAAGTCTGCAGAAGTTTTTTTATTGTCTTATACTTCGTTGGTAGGTATCATAAAAAAAAACAGTGTCACTGCACGTGACTCGCACATGACATTTTCGAGGCAAATCCAAGATTTTTTTCTCATCTCAAAACTGCCCAACGCGCCTAAAGAAGTTTTCACTTCAACAATCATGACAATCAAACATACAATATAACAGTGATAGTGAAATTTCATGAAAGACTAAATAATAATTTTGTTATAATGTAAAGACTTTCAGGGGAAAATAAAGGGCAAACCGAGGGCAAGCTTCGCAAAGGGTACAATGATATTAAAATGTTGGTATAGGCATCGTGACATTTTGTCTCATTCTAGAAATAAAATATTTCTGAAAAATAAATGGTAGAGATGTCCACTGTGTAATCTAATTATTACGTCTAAAAAACTAACGTATACCTATATAACTAAAACAAACCGGTCAACAACGTTGAAGTTAAAAGCCAGGATGAAGTTAGGTGTTTGATCCCTTAAACATGAAATATTAATAATTATTTTACATTAAATTTTTATCCATAAGTACTAATATTATAAATGTGAAAGTAACTCTGTCTGTTTGTTACCTTTTCACGCCCAAACCACTGAACAGATTAGGCTGAAAATTGGCATGGATAAAGGTTGTATCCCAGGGAAGGATATGTCCTTCCCTGGGATACAACCTTTAACCATGCCAATTTTCTACTAATATTGCTACTATTTATCCCGAAAAAAATCCGAGGGGCCGCGGGTTACACCGCGGGAGCGCAGCTAGTCTATACTAATATTAGAAAGAGGAAAGATAGATAGATAAAACTTGATTTGTTTGTTTGTTTGAATTGAATAGGTTCCGAAACTACGTCAATTTTTTTCTTGCGTTTTTTTTCGATAAAGTTTAGAATCTTGGTCTGATTGCAACCCGTCAGTTTTCGGTAGTAGTCTTTTAACACCCTGTATAGTTGGAATAAATACATAGAACCAGCGAAATATTAACGTACTCGTATTTTCGTGTGGGTGTAATGATGTGTAGGCGTGATGACTCGAGGCGCTCAGTAAGACGCCGTTACACGATGCATACCATTTTTGCCTTTAGCTTTCTCAAACTCAACGGAGTAAGAGCTAATATCCAATGGCAAGAGGCAAGAATGATACGCCAGAATGGTATCGTGTAAACGGTGTCTCCTGCTAGCGATTTTACCTTTCATATATCTTAGAATTACCAGGTTTCGCAATTACACGTAAAAATTGTTTGGTATTTCACAAAGGTTATCATGCCCTACTTTTGTTCGCAAAACATTGTATTTTCGTCAGACATTTTTTGTTTTGTATTAGGATAGCTTTTAGGCTATGGCCTCACTGGTGGAGCAAATGCGGCGTGAAAACGATTAGGGTGAGGCTATACTTGCGTATTTTTGAGCTGCTAGTTGCGTAAAATGAGTCGCATTATTTATGCTGCATTAGATTTCAAGTTCTGGGGCTGTATTCGCTTTCCTTTTTTCGTTCGTTTGATGAATATTCGGACTTCAAGGGTCAATTTTTCAAACGTTGAAACACGGTCCTAATTTTCCAAACCGAAAAATTTGCCTTTGAAGTCATAAATCGTGGTGGGAAGCATCCGAAATTCATCAAACGAACGAAAAATGGATCGCGAATACGGTCCCCTGTTTCTGTGGAACATAAATTAGGCAACTTATTTTACGCGGCTCACGACGAACTAAATATACTAAATAAGAATTAATAAGTGTCTTTGGTAGGAGTAGTGATAATACTGGTTGGAAAAGTTCACGCTGAAGATTTGTTCCACATTAAATGTTGGAGAAAGCTTTTAAACTTCATAGTATTAAAAGCTAGTAACCAAACTCATGTCACATCGTTGAGGCATTTAAAAAGCATATATTCAGTAGGACCGCTGGGATCAGTTAGAATAGTCTTAAAACTATATAATTTTACTCCTGTTCTTGCGCGACCAATACCGTGAAGAATCAAGGCAACAAACACGGTTTGGGGCCTAGCATTCTTTTAGGTGATCCATCTTAAAAGGTACCTGGTACTTGGATGTGTATCTTACCTCAAGGCATCTTCAAGCTTCAAGCAAGTATATTTAGACTTTCAAGTCTAAATATACTTTTATAAATATTATTAATAAGATCTGAAAGAGATTTCTACCGCGCCTGAGGATACAATTGTGTTTCTGTATGTTCCAAGAAAAATGTACACCGCGTTTATTGGCCATATTGACATATTTTGTAAAAGGGGAGAAAAACGGTCCAAAATGAGATTTCCCAGAAAAGCGGAAAATTACAAGGGTAAGCGTGTTTTTATTTGTTTGCTTAAGGTCCGGTTTGGTAGAACGTCGATCGTATATACGATAAAATATTGGGGACAGACTTTTGTTATTATTAACTACTGGCAGGGGAGCGGGGTTAGGGCGGCGGGGGCCGAAATATGTTAATAGGACAATATGTCAGATAGGACAACGAAAACTTGAAGGTTTATTTTCGATAAATGTATAATGTTTTGTAAAAAATCTGTAAAAGTAACACACAGATAGACTGAACTGCTTTCACGTTTATAATATTAGCGCGCATATTAATATGGATAGAAATCCGGTAGTAAGCTATTACCAGCTGTAGTCACAGCTTTGTAATAAAGCTTTTTGGAAAATCCAGCTTAACACACACCCCTCATTTGTACAGAGGGATTATTGCAGGGTTCGGTCAGCTTAGCGGAATAGTTAATTAGTTCCTTCATAGCTTAACAATCGCCTAATAGGTGTAGGTTTGATTCTCGCGGCGGGATAAATGGGTCTTTGTCTCGTGATCACGCTTTCATATTTAATTTGTTTTTATCATATTTATTAATGGTATGATGACCAATGGAACCACAACACCAGGACACCACACCACCATGGTGACATGGACACCAGGGAGACGAGTGTGGGATCAGTATTATTATTTACTAGCTGTGCTCCCGCGGTGTGACCTGCGGTCCTTTTTTCGGGATAAAAAGTAACCTATATCCCTAGGACACAACCTTTATCCATGCCTCGTTTGGGCGTGAAAAGGTAACAAATAGATAGACAGAGGTACAGAGTTAGTATGGATGGCTACCTATTGGAAGTATGGATTTGCTGCTCTTCGCGGTGTTACCTGTGATCCTTGGGGAATACTTCACTTTTACGGGATCTATAGTAGGCTATGTGCTATTCAACACAATCCATTTCTGTGCTCATTCAATCATTCATCCATTTGCGTAAAAGATTAAATAAAACATCCAATACATCCTCACTAACTAATAATAATATGTATGCGTAAGTACTATAATCTCATTATTTATTAAAAGTATCTATACTTACTCATAATTATACTTTTAGGGTATTTCTATTGTTATTGTTTTTTCTATTTTTACACTTTTTGTACATCGCCGTTATTCTGTCGTACTTTTCCAGTCCATCCAAAGGTTGTCTGGAAGAGATCGCTTTTAGCGATAAGGCCGCCCATTGTACCTACTTACTTGTCTTTGTGTATTTCCTGTCATGTGTTTCTTTTGTGTACAATAAAGTGTTTTTCTATTCTATTCTATTCTATTCTAACTTTAGCATTTATAATTTTAGTAGAATTGTATTCATAGTGTATTTCTATAGTGATTTCTAGAACAACAAATCAAATATCAGATAGGAGTAACTATACAGAACTTATCAGTTCGATCTCACGGCATCCAGTGATTAGTTCGAAACAACGGCTCAGCCGGAGATTCATAGTTTCAATAAGTATAATTTAGGCGACAACCAAATACATAGTTTTATCAATACCTAAATTATAAATTTGAAGGTAAATCTGTTTGTTTGTTACCTTTTTCCTCCTCCTCGATCACGACCCTCAGCAATGAGGCGTTATCCTCATTGCTGAGGGTCGTGATCGAGGTCGTGATCCCCTGAACATGGCGCAGTACTTCTCCATAATACCTTTTTTGTGCCAAAATAATATTTACTGGAGATATTTTAGTATAATTTGGTTTGGATATAGATTGGACATAGATCCCTAAAATAAATATAAAATATTTATTTACAGAAACTAAGCTACTACAATATGTACTTAAAATTACAAAATACAATAGAATCAGACAAGCTATCTAAGGATCGTCGTAAAAACGATCTATAGATAGCTGAACTGATCCAGGTCACAGCCAGTCGGAAGCGTGCCCGAAATACTGGCGGCATTGCCACGCTGAATTGCAATGCCGATTGGCTTCGCCAAAAAATCAAATAAATAATGCTGGACATTGACACAGCATCACTAGCTCCAAACTAAGCAAAGCTTGTACTATGGGAACCAATAACTGATATACTTTTTTGTTTGTAAATACATACACATTAAAAGACCCGAGATAAATATTTGCAGATTATACAAACATTTTATTTGGAAATGAGGCCTTTCATAATCAACCACAGCCTAAAAATTGGCAATGGACAAAAGCTGACTGAAGACTTAACATTACGATCCTCACTAAATAGCCAACGACATACATAAAAACATCATGGCTGGTTAATTTCAATCTTCATTATACAGCCGAAAGGGGTAGGTACAGCATTTTCTGAAAAAATCATTATATCCGGAGAAAACAGCATTTGAAGAGGACTGTTTGCGTATGTACTGGGCGCGTTGTTTAACGTAGATTGCTGGATTTTGAGTTTTAACTGTTTTTTTCTTTTATAAATGGAATTATTAGGTAGGTATGGTCTTAATAATTATGTTGCAATAGTAGTAAATAACCGAAAATAGCATAAATTGACTGAAGCTAAGTCAATTTTTTTTTGCGTTTTTTTTCGTGAAGTATGTTTAGAATCATGGTCTGATTGCAACCCCTTAGTTTTTGGCAAATTTCTTTTTACACCCAGTATTTATTTACAAAGAAACTAAGCTAGCATCACACACCTATATGAGTTAAGAAAAGTGATCGTATTCTGGGTTTTAATAAAATGAATAACACATATATTTATAATTATAATATTGAGGCAAATGACCGGAATAAATGGCGTGAACAGGCCTAATCCCAACAGTGGGATACTATCGGCTGCGGGTGATGATGATGAATAGTGAAATTCATATAAATAATACATAAAATAAATAATAATCTTATCTGCATAGTCTACAGAGTGAACTAGCCAAGTTTGTAGAACCTATGTCTCACCAACAAATCCCAGCCTTGACCTTTAAAACAGTGCGAACATAAACCTTATGTGTTAGGGATTAAAGGCGGGGTTAAAAGAGACGCATAAAATGTCGTCTTTGACCCCTAAACCACGAATTTCAACCCGACACATAAGATTTTACAAGCTATCGTTATTTTAAATAGGTTTTCATTATGCTTGAGATTTTGAAATTACTTGGATATTGGACGATTAAAAATAACAATTTCTAAGATTCGGATTCTTGAACCATTCTTGAACTAATTTTTTAGTAGATAAGTAGATTTAAGATAAGAGCAGTCTAATAAAAAAAATAACTACATATTATTATATAAAATCAGTGTTATTATACCACCTTGGTTCATCATCATACACCGCTATTTTATGACTACAAAAAAATTAAGGGCAGTTGCAGCAGATGCAGAAAATGATAATGGCACGGTCAAAACTTTTTTATTTAACTATCACAAAGTTATCGAGGATTGTAGTCAAACAAAAGCGTACAAAATTTTATGAAAACTACAAATAAGTACTATAGACAACAATCGCGTACAGACTCTCATTCGAACTATGTTCTCGTATCATCCTCAGTCAGTAAAACCGCAGTAGCTATCATAAATCCATGTCTGACTCTTCCTTTTGAGGTTGTAATTTTTTTTTTTTGAGTTTTAACTACATAAATGTGATCAGAAACAGACACCAAGACCATGTTTTTTTTTTTGGTAATTAAAAGATAGGGGTGTATAATATTGATCATCAAATGAATAATCTTAAGTCTGGCTTTGTAGCTAGGTATATTTACGACTAGCTGGCCGTCGCGGTGTTACCCACGTTCCTTCGGGAAAAGTTCACTTTCCCGGGATAAAATATAGCCTATGTTTATTTATTTATGGACATCCAACGGAAAAATCACAAAAGTATTATCAATTTCTTAACTAAGCTACTTAAATCTAGTGTTGTCCCAGTTATAGGACGCCACAGCATGCACTATAATATGGACTCAACTAAACTAAAATAGGCATTTCTAAGAGATAAAATCTAAAAACAAGTATTAAAATTAACATAATAAAACAATGAGATCAAAAGAAAAACTAAATAAAATTGTTAGGGACATAATAACATTAGGGATAATGCAGGATTCTAATGGTGAAAGAATTATTCAAATCGATCCGGTAGTTTCGGAGCCTATTCAATTCAAACAAACATACATACAAACAAATCTTTAAGCACATCGGTTGAAAATCCGTAAGTACATAACATGATACTCATAAAAAATCACGCTTCTTTCCCAAAGGAGTAGACACAACTTCCACTTACATACAAACCCTACATATTTGAATAAAAACCCAAGGTGACAATCTCATCCTCAGACACAAAAGCAAAAGCCACTTTCCTTAACAATTTTCCATGCACTCACAAAACCAATTTGGTAAGCTCGATAATAGCGCCACAAGGCCTGTAAAGCAATTTTTCGGCATTTACCGAGCTATCTTGCCACCCGGAACCGCATTAGAGATGATACGAAGACTTTAAGCCTTTTTGAGTATACTTGGAAAATGAATACATGATGCGAAAAGCTTGAAAAATATGCTGTCACAGATTCTCAACCTTAGCATTGTGTTGATTTGACGGTTGGTTTAAACTTAAGAGTGTGCAGGAGAGATTTAAGCAATTTTGTAGTTTGAAATCGTTATTTATATCAGAATCTGTGAAAGTTACAACCTTCATATTTAGGTAAATGATACTTCATTGTTTTATCTTTGATTACGTGTTTTAAAAACACGATAAAAACACATTTTTCGTGTTTTGCACACATTTTGCTATTTATCTCAGGAACAGAACAATTTTTATGGTGAGTTTTTGTTTTGTCAAGAAACCTACAAGTACATCTTTAGTAGTCTTTTAATTTTTCGATTGGTTGTTTAGTTAACTTTTAATTAGCTAAAAAGTGTTTTAGCGCCGTAAATAACGTTGCGTATCCTCTGTACATCTCACACGCCGAACAAATCACACTCGCTGTCCCGCTTACAAAATGGCGGCGTATGGCACACTCTTAATTTACACCCATTCTTGCCTCTATTTCAGGATGGAATCGTGTATGTTATCGAGTATGGCCTAAATTTGATGCTTTGCCTCACACAATTATAATTTGTGAAAAAAATACACAATTTTCCCACAAATCATGAAGAAAATGAAGCTTTAAAATCTCCAATAGTTCATGAACTTCTGTCGCTAACTGTACAGGAGCCTTAGGAAAACAAAGCTAACCACAAGCGTTCCTTGTAAACACGGACGCAATGTGTATTAATTTGATTACTGGAAAACGCCATTACAATCCCAAATTACCACAATCTGGCAGTTGCAATAATAAATAGTGCCGTTAACGAAACCAGATGTCAGAGTAAGGATTATAGAGAGAGAAATAAACTGACCATGAACCAATGTTATAACAAAAATATGTAAGTGGTATATCAGTCTTATTGTGGCTCTCATTAAAAGTAATCTCGCACGAAACGCTTACTTTGAGGACAGATGATGCCCTGTAAGATATTTTACTAGCTATACCTAATCACCAAATCATCAGATTTGGTGATTAGGTAACCAAATCATCAGATTTGGTGATGGTAGGTGGTGTAAAGCTCTGACTGAGTGGTACGCAAGAGGAACCGCTAGGAGCCGGGGCAGACCAGCAGCCAGATGAGTGGACGACATAGAGGCCATAGATATTGTATGGGTTGAAATCGCATAGTGTCAATGCACCTTTACTCCTGTTGTCTAAATATTCCCTCAAACTTTACAACGTTATCGAACGATAAAACTTGCCTCCGTCACCTTGGGTCCCAGTTTGTTTATGATCGGTTGTCATGGTAACGGGCAGCACACCCTGACACCGGAGATTTGGGATTTATTAGGATTGCGTCAATCGTTATCTATTAGGCTCAAGCCACATTGAATTGGAAAGCGACGCGTCAATTAGTTTTATAGCAAGCCATTATAAACCTTATGAACAATGGTACAAGATATAAAAACGCTTGTAGAACTAACGAGATCTGGCGAAGCCATCTAGCGGGCCGCGCTGGCTCGAGCTGCTCATTCTACAAGCGTTTCTATATCTTGTACCATTGTTCATAAGGTTTATAATGGCTTGCTATAAAACTAATTTTTAACACCCTTGCTCGTAAAGCTGATGTAATTCCACCGGTTTTAAATATGTAAAGCGGGTCATAACAAACGCGTGTGTTATCAAAGCAAATAGTTATGTTATAGTCCATACAAATTCCATAACAGCATTATTTGCTATTTCAAATATGGAACTGATCGCCGCCGAGCTGGAGTCGTGCCTCCAGCTAGTGAGCAGCGCGCTGTTGCTATTCAAATTTCGAACTAATCGCCGCGCGGCGCCAGTCAGTAGGCAGTCTGTTCAAATGGCGGGAAAGCAACAGTGTGCATTCACAGATTGAGTTTATTTAAATGTTTTTTTTTCTGTTTCCTCGCAAATGTGTTAAAAAACGTCGTACGATATACGTGCGTATTGGTTATAACATGCTCGGCTCAATTACGCCCTCGCCTACGGCTCGGGCTGAAATTCCGCCTCGCATGTTATAACCATCTTTACGCACTAATATCGTAATGTACTATTTTAACACCCTTGCTCGTAAAGCTGATGTAATTCCACCGGTTTTAAATATGTAAAGCGGGTCATAACAAACGCGTGTGTTATCAAAGCAAATAGTTATGTTATAGTCCATACAAATTCCATAACAGCATTATTTGCCATTTCAAATATGGAACTGATCGCCGCCGAGCTGGAGTCGTGCCTCCAGCTAGTGAGCAGCGCGCTGTTGCTATTCAAAGGAGAACTAATCGCCGCGCGGCGCCACTCAGTAGGCAGTCTGTTCAAATGGCGGGAAAGCAACAGTGTGCCTTCACAGATTGAGTTTATTTAAATGTTTTTTTTTTGTGTTTCCTCGCAAATGTGTTAAAAAACGTCGTACGATATACGTGCGTATTGGTTATAACATGCTCGGCTCAATTACGCCCTCGCCTGCGGCTCGGGCTGAAATTCCGCCTCGCATGTTATAACCATCTTTACGCACTAATATCGTAATGTACTATGACGCGTCGCTTCCCAATTCAATGTGCATTGAGCCTTAAATAAAGTGCGTTACACACGGTGGAGACTATACTCGTACATCATATTTGTTTCTTAAGATAACATCCATGTGTTTTGTTTTAAAATGACAGTTATCGTTTGCCATAAAACCCAAAGGGCTATAATATCTATCACACAGAGTGAAAATAATTTAGGTAAGTACGTACATTTTGTTCTTCATAATAATGTTCATTTTTCGACGGTTTTATTCAAAAAATATCAGAGTAAAAGCGAGTGATAATTATAGTTTTAATTCGTATTTTTTTTTTTAATATTTTCAGATGCTATAAATTTTTATTAAATTCATTGTAACAACATTGTAATTTCTCCATGTTTTCTAGTCATGTCATGATGTCGTTAATGTTATAGTATTTTCAATTCTTCTTCCTGTGTTATTTGCTTAAGCCGGGTTCCCATCAGCGCTGTGCGTGCGATGCAAATTACACCAGTCGTTATCTAATGGTAAAGCAAAGTTCTCATTACACCTGTACATTGTACAACGGAGAGGTTAAGAACTAAAGCTGTTCATTACAAACTAACAGCTTTTCAGTTACACAGTCACTAGAGCGTTTTACTCACTGGGCTCTTAGCGGCCATAGAGAAGCTACAGTCACGGACGAGATTTTTCATATGTTTCAACGGTATTGAAGTAATTGAGCGTTCAGGTGGTGGCAAAGCACAAGCGTATACGAGTGTTAGTGGCGATTTGTAGACGTCACTAGGGCTCTATGCGACGTTCTTAGTATGAAATTCCAGGATGGTCTATTTGAATATTTTTATATGACTGAGCCCCAACATATAAAATATAATAAAGAGGAAAGATTTGTTTGTTTGAAATGAATAGGATCCGAAACTACTGGACCAATTTGAAAAATTCTTTCACCAATAGAATCCCATATTATCCCCGATGAACATAGGCTATATTTTATCCCGGGGAAGTGAAGTTTTCCCGAGGGAGCGCGGGTAACATCGCGGCGGACAGCTAATATTAAATAACTTGCCAATGTGCTTATAATCTTTTGTATATACTTACACTTAAAAGGTTTGTTTATTAAGCTTCCCGTTAAATATTTCCAATAATATTTTAATTTAATTTCCTTGTGAGCTTGTAAGGTTTGGTTCCAGACCGTTCCGCTGTAATGAAAGCGCGTCTTTAGCCGCATAATCTATTTTCATGTAATTGCGTTAGTATTTTAGTTTTATGGCTTACAGCGGAATAAAGCGCTTGTGGTCGTTTGCGTGGCTATTTAATGCTAACAATGATGATGAATATTAAAACGTTAACAAAGTTATTTAAGGAATAATACCAGCTTGTCTGGCGTGCTATTACTGTACAGTGTACATAACCGAAGCTAATGCGGAAAAATGTTAAAAACATATATTTTTTTACGATCATGTAGGTAGCCTGACACAAACTTGGCCATACATCTTTAGAAGTTTAGAGCTCATATATATATTTTTAGGGTCTTTAATTTTAAACTAACTTAATATAGGAATTGGGTTCAACAAATAATAAAAAAATATTGATGTAAAGATTTTTATTTGTTTTTTAATGAAAATCCCGAGAAAATCGATTAAGACTATCCTTTTAATTGATGAGTGCTTCTTGTATAACTTAGTCTATTCGAGCGTGTGACGTGACTGCGCTGCGACCTTGGAAATCATTATGCAACAGTCCTAAAAATCAATAAAAGATTGAAAACTTAAATCGGCTTAGGAATTAAATTGATACGGTCAAACGTCTATTTACAATCCAAAAATGAGGCCTTGTCAGTTTGTGTAGTTTAAAATGAAATCTATAGATTTTATACGGGTGGGGAGTTTAACCCTCGATTTCGGAGTTGAAGTCAATGTACTGTTCCACTAGGCCATCGGGGCTTTATTATAATAACAATACTGGTGACTCTGTTCACTAAAAAAACCTAGGCCCTTACATCTTATATGATTTATACAGCGTCAGGAGGCAATCCATGCCTACACTCAACGGGACGCTGTAGTGCGTGGGACATTGTTTGAGATGGAATAGGCTTGCCCAGCACCTAAACCATCCTCTCAGCTTAATCAGCCTGGCCCACAGGAAAGACGACGTCAATACGTGTGGAGCTGACTAAGCTGCGGGTTTCCTCACGATGTTTTCCTTCACCGTTAAGAGCTCGTGTTAAAGTGCATACATTTTTCGAATTGATGCACGTCCGGACTTCGAACCCATGACCTTCGGATTGAAAGTCGAGGCACAACCCCATTCGACTAACACGGCTGTTCACTGAGTTTACAAATTAAACTAAATAGATAAATCCCACCTTGTTTTGGCGATAAAGCACTATGTTGTACAAAACTTAGATTTAAATTGTTGAGAAGTTCCGTGACATTTTACTAATTAATGAGGCGTCTAGTTGGGTGCAGTAAAGAAGGGCTGGCTGTGCTCACGTCAGCCATATTGATTGGGACGAAGTTACATCTCACAGGAAGTAAAATGTAATCAGGTTCAAAGGAAAACTAGCACAGCTTCGTAGGATTTACCAGATGAGATAGGTATTGACTAAATTTAAAAATAAAAATCGTCCAATGAAAGTTGCTAAGGAAGTCCATTTATAGACTTCCTTAACTACACTGGCTACGCTCTGTGGCGCAGTGGGTGAAAGTCCGCTTGTGACGCAGAAGGTTGCGGGTTCGATCCCCGGCGAGAGATAAATGTTTGTATGATCTATAAGTATTTGTCCCGGGTTGTTTTCTGTTAAAAAAAAGTAAGTTCGTATGAGTCAGTGGCCAACTCTGGTGACGGAGTTTTTAGGCCGCCTTAAGGCCTCCGTCATGGCTTAAGACTTAAATAGCCGGGACCGACAATTTAACGTGCCCTCCGAAGCACGGAAGCGCTCAGATGATAATGCCACTGGCGGTCACCCATCCACTTACAGACCGTTTCGAACGTTGCTTAACTTCGACGATCTATCAAGAACAACAAAGCAAGCACGACCACGAGCGCTTCTTTTCTGTTAAAAGTAATAATGAAGTTCGTATGAGTCAGTGGCCAACTCTGGTGACGGCGTTTTTAGGCCGCCTTAAGGCCTCCGTCAAAAAGTATACAAGTAGTATATCAGTCGTCAGATTATTGTGGAATAAAAGATAAATCTCTGAAAGCAAGTCATTAGGAAAAACGTGATGCTCATTCTACCATCTTAAATCGAGCAAACACACCTTTTGCCGTGACAAAAGCCGCAAATTGTTTATTCGGATATTATCCGTGTTATTTTGCTAAATCCGGAGGGATACCGAATCTTGGACACCCTAATGAGATTGTCCTTTTATTTCTGAAGTCTTGAATTTCATGAAAAATATTTCGTTTAAAAGTAAATAGAGGACTTTTTACACGGCGCCATCTAGCCGCATTATATGACGTCATCAGTATTTTTTCTATAGAAAAATGACTGCGGCGCGTACGGCGCGGAAATTTTTGTGCGATCAGCTTTATTCCTTTAAAAAACTATATTAGACTAGAACAAAGCTAAGTGGAAAGTGGATCAGACTGGCACAGGACCGGGAAGAATGGCAAAAGCAGAGGGAGGCCTATACCCAGCAGTGGGTGAAGTCAGGCTGCGGATGATGATGATGAGAACAAAGCTGATAAAATTCAAAGTAAATAGTAAATTACGTATTGTAAGACGGTTTGTTTTATCTTAAAGTACTTACGTTTTTAATGAAAACATAATACAGAAGCTCTTTCTATGCTTCATTATTTAATCAAAAGAAAATAGCGTTATTTTCAGAACATATTCTCTTTGTGTGAACATATTCTTACAGGCGGCGATGGGCTTGCAACCTGTCACGTATGGAATACTAACTTCTGCAAGATGTGGGCATGTATCAAATATGTATTTGTACATGCCTCTGACTACCCCCTTAGACATCTTCAAAGGATCTGGAATATAAAGATCTGAGAGAATGTCTACCGCGCCTTGGGGATACAGTCGTGACCCCTGTTTTATTCTCTTTGTGATTATTATAATAAAGAATTAGCTAATGCATGCTAACTTTTTCACGTAGGTATGTGCCACCAACCTACTTAAATCCATACAGGGTTATGACTGTATCCCCGAGGCGCGGTAGACATTCTCTCAGATCTTTTATATTCCAGATCCTTTGTCTTTGTTGTCTATAGGGTAGTCAGAGGCATGTACAAATACATATTTGATACATGCCCACATTACAGAAGTAAGTATTCCATACGTGACAGGTTGCAAGCCTATCGCAGCCTATAAGAATACTAACTCGTTTCCTCACGATGTTTTCCTTCACCGTTCAGAGCTCGTGTTAAAGCGCATATAAATAAATATAATATACCTAAGAAAAATACATAGGTTTATGAGAATCTATGCCTTGTGGACAATCGAGATCCTATTTTCTTTTTTCTCTCTGGTGCCATCACCAGAGTTGGCCACTGGCTTATACAAACTTACTAATGCTTGATATTTATGTTTCAAGAAGAACAAGGATAAATAATAAATAATGCTGGACTGACACAGCATCATCTAGCCCTACTATACCCCTGAAATGACTGATATACTAGCACGGAAGCGCTCGGATGAAAATGCCACTGGCGGTTACGGTCACCCAAACATATACGGAGTTACGTTAGTTTTTAACAAGTTAAGTATCAATTATCCGTGTGTCACTGAGATCTAGCTATTAATAGTTTTTAGGAAATTGAAGAGTTTACACAACAATCCATCAAAAGGTTAAACTCGACAGATTGTTTAGCTTAAACTAATTGGTTTCCTCTGGTTTTGGTCAATCATTGAAATAAATAAAACCGACATTTACGCCGACATGATTGCGGTTTGTGTACTGGGGAGTTATATAAATATCTCTTTGAACTAGATCATAAAAATGTTTATAAAAAATTGGAATAAGTTAAGTGTTGCTTTAGTTTAATTTATTTGAAGGTTTTTTCTTGCATTAATCAGAAACTTATTGCGAAAAACTAGCCGAACGATGACTGTCATGTCATAGTTGTGTGTCAGGATCATAGCAAAAGAGCTGATCGTACACTTGTCCGCGCCGTACACGCCGCAGTCATTTTTCTATAGAAAAAATACTGATGACGTCAGAAAATGCGGCTCGCTTCTGACGTCTCAGCATTTGCTCCATTGAGTTGACAGGTCGGCGCGTTCGGCGCGGATAGGTCGTGCGACCACCTTCTGTCACCGAGTGGTCTACTCGCCGTCCGCGCTGGGACGTACGACCGAGGTGATCTGGACTCTACGCAGTTGATGTAGTGAGCGCACATCCATACAAGTCCATTTTAAGAATACTTACCACACAAGGCGAGGCGGTGCTGGTCGGGTGCCGGGTGGCTCTAATGAGCTGTGGCCTTATCATCCTTATCCACAAGAAAGACGCACTAAGCTGCAGGTTGAGATGTTCTCCCACACAAAAGCAACACTCGCATAATAAACACCAAAACAGATACATTTGCAACTGAAATGTCCACAAAGGCAAAACACAATCCCTCGGCGTCAATTGACCTACATACGTTATTAGCACGTCGATACTTCGCCAGACATGGAGTAATTGGGCATTCCGCTAATCTGTCTGTGAATGAATGTGCTTTTGATGTTTTTATTAAACGTGAAGAAATAAACGACATTGTATTCGTAAAAGTATGGAATCAGGGCGTATGTAATCTGATCGTGAGATCTGGATGCAAGGTTAAGGCTTCATGCAATAATGCCAGTAAGCTCATTCAAACAAAAATGAAGAGCAAAGTTAATGTCAAAACAAAATCAAGATTTTATCACCC
This sequence comes from Epirrhoe alternata, assembly GCA_963565295.1. Lineage (NCBI taxonomy): Eukaryota > Metazoa > Arthropoda > Insecta > Lepidoptera > Geometridae > Epirrhoe > Epirrhoe alternata. The sequence goes on along the minus strand of OY751391.1, from coordinate 10,956,071 downwards.
TTATAGTAACTTGTTACGAAACTCAAAGTAGGTATATTTTTACTGTAGTATCTTCACAATAAGGAATCTTTAAGATTTCCTTAAGACCCCTCGCAGACTACAGACTTTCTATCGACCGATAGTAGAGACGGAATATACTTCGGCTCGTAATGAGTATGGAAAAGTATAGCCCGTCTCAACTATCGGCCGATAGAAAATCTGAAGTCTGCGAGGGGGCTAAATGCATTCCAGAATCATAGCCAGACATAGCCCACAGGAGCAATTTGAAGTGGAAGTGGGCGGGGCACATAGCTCGTAGATCTGACGGCCGTTGGGGCAGAAAAGCTCTCGAGTGGAAGCCACGCACCGGAAACCGCAGCAGAGGACGGCCCCCCACTAGATGGAAAGACGATCTGATGAAGGTTGCTGTGAGCCGTTGGGTGCAGGCTGCACAAGATCGATCGCTGTGGAAATCGATGGGGGAGGCATATGTTTAGTAGTAGACATCTTTATGCTGAAATGATGATGATTCCAGAAACTGCACCCATGCGGAATATGATCATAATTTGACGTAGTACCCCTTGTACGGACTAGGCGTTCCAATGTACGCGTACACAGGAACGCGCCGTCAGTTGTCGTACCTGCAGTTGCTGCGCGTTCCTGTATACGCGTACCTACATTGGAACGCGTAGTCTGTAGGCTTGACTTGTAGATTATAGTTTTGCATTGCACTAATAAAATATGCAAAAATATATCAAACTTACATGGACTTATTTCGCTGACTAGGTAACCCAGACCCGCTACAGAAACAAACAATGCCATTCCAAACCCATCAACGGCCCAGTAATTAGCATACCTTAGTGGATTACAAGTTCAATCTAAGTAAACTGGAGAAGTTCCCAACTTGGTTAATAGCGGAACAACCGGTAAGATATTCTGGGGTTGGAATTAATTTTAAATGATTCGTTTATCAGTTTTAATGTTCGTGCTTGTCTAGTAGAATGGTAGGACTTGCAATTCAAATTGCGTGTTCGAATTCCCGCTGTGTATCAAAAAAATTATTTTTATGTGCATTAACTCGCTCAAACATCGTGTGGAAACATGCAGCTTAGCTCTTCACGTATTAGGTAAGTTTGTATGAGTCAGTGGCAAACTCTGGTGACGGAGTTTTCAGGCCGCCATAAGGCCTCCGTCATGGCTTAACGACTTAAATAGCTACTATAAGCGACTAGCGACGGAAGCGCTCAGATGAAAATGCCACTGGCGGTCACCCATCCACTTACGAGCCACTTCGGCGACCACTTCAAGGTTGCTTAACGAGCTATCAAGAACGACTAAGCTAGCACGACCTCGAGCGCTTCACACATGTCATATTGATGTTGTGATTCCTGTGGATGGTTTAGGTGCTTGGTAAGCTTTGTCCATATCAAAAAGTGTACCAGGCACTACAACAGTTGAGTGTAGATTGTTGATCTGCAAATATTTATTTTCATGTATAATATGTATGTATTTACAAACAAAAAGTTTATCAGTTATCTGGTTCCCATTAGTATAAGCTATGCTTAGTTTGGGGCTAGAAGATGCTGTGTGATAATGTCCATTATTTATTATTTTTTATTTACCTAAAATGGAAAGAAGAAGGACGTTTGCAATGCCACTATTAATTTAACACGTTCAGTGCTAGCGAAGCAACAAGTTCTTTAAAAATACACTTTTGAACCAATGGTAAAGTAGTTTGATGTTCCATAGATCGATTCTGGTAAACTGCTTTTCTATTCTAAGCTTATACTCCTGTTGCGATATTTATGATAGATAGCATCTGCTTAAAATAACCATTTCAAAAGTCTAGACAAAGCATGAAATGCTAGACACTTGCAGACGGATACCGAATATAAATAAAAACAGAATACAAGGTTTGTCTGTTTGGTTTAATAGAAATTTATAGCATAAACTTGAATTCCCGACGTTTATGGGCATGTAGAGAGGATGGATGACAGTCGTTTGACAAAGCAAGTGTATGAGGCGAGTGTGCATGGGACAGCTGGAAGGGGAAGACCTAGGCGAACCTTCTTGGATCAAATTGGCGACATTTTGGAGAAGGGCCAGGTCAAAAGTACCCTAAACCGACGAGCATGTATGAAGAATGTAATGAGAGTGAATGAGGCGAGAGTTGTGTGTCAGGATCGTAGCGACTGGAGATCCGTGGTCTCTGCCTACCCCTTTGGGAAAGAGGCGTGACTTTATGTATGTATGTCCCGACGTTTCGCTTACAATAGGCGTGGTTGCGACAATAATAAGGTAAATTAAGCTGTGAAAACCCATTAAATTACCCAAAATGAAGTTGATCTTGAATGAAAGGAATACTGTGAGCAGATGAAGACAGACTGAATGAGAATAACATGCAAATAGCTTTTACTCGACTGTCAAAAGAAGGAATATGTTTTTCTTCTCCTCAACTTCCAGTTCTATAAACTTTGCACTCCGCCACACAACTTTAGAGGCATAACCATCTTCATTAATTTAAAAGCATCTACGCTTTTACGTTTAAACTCGATTTTATCAAATAACTTTGGTATTCTACATTTTCTCAAATAACTCTCGCAGTTAAGTTAATGTGATAACATAAAAGTGGATAGACAATTTAATTTTTGGCAAGCGTAAGCGAACGAGCGCTAACATATTTTATGTAATGCTGTGGCCGTCACTAGTACAATCAGTAGCAGTTTTAGTATTAAAAAAAAATTATAACTAGCTGCTCTCCCGCGGTGGGACCCGCGGTCCCTTGGGAATTTGTAGCCCAACCTTCCCTGGATTTTAACCTTTACCCATGCCAATTTTCAGCTTAATCTGTTAAGTGGTTTGGGAGAAGGTAACAAACAGACAGACAGATTGACAGACAGACAGAGTTACATTGACATTTATAATATCAATAGTAATAAGGATAATTGTGAACTTTAAATATTAAAATTAGTATGACTCTATAGCTCCATCGTAGCTATTAGGTCTTGACAAGAAGGTACAATTAATTAAAAATTGCAAAAAAAACATCGATTTGATTAGAATATACAAGAACTGAATACTTACTTATTTTGCAACCAAAATATCACAACACATTAACACAGTGTGAATAACTCTGTGTGTATGTAGGCATTGTAATAAAAATATTTATAGAACGTACGAAAGATGACGGCCGCCGTTTTAACGAAACAAAACCTTTTTAGACAAGTCTTTAATTTCATAATGTAACGTAAACTCGAAAAGTTTGTACTCACACACGAAAATAATTTTATAGAAGTTGATAAATTCAATTATTCAATCATTGACTGTTATTTTGAAATTGATGTTTGATGAAAATAGTAGAAATAGATTTTTATTACGTATTTCAAAATACTTTAAATCCTATTTATGATTTTTTCGTAAAAATGTCATGCACATCACCTAGTAACAGTTCCTAAAAAACGCAAATCGTTTGACTTAAAACTTATTTTCGTCTTCTATAGATCTCTTAGTTGTAGTCAAAGGAACATCCACATCTTAAAGTCTGAAAATGCCTCTCAAACTGAGTAATACCTTAACTTACCTTGGGGATACAGATGCCTTTTTTGATAAAATGCAATGTCCTTTACTTAAGTTACTAATTCCAGATTGTTCTTGTCGATACAATCACGAAAGCCCTACAGAATATCAAGTAAGGCACTTGAAGCGCTCAAGTCAAGTTTGTTGACGTGTGAAACTCGGATGATCAACAACTTGAGCGAAGGGGAACTGAGACCTACAAAGTACTACGAAAGTGTAGAGGCTCTACGAGATGGAGGCTCTACGAAACGTCGATGAGTGCTACGATAAACAAGTTTGCGTGCATACAGTTTTCGTACAAAAATCTTGGTAAAACTGTTGTATAGATTCAGAGTCCAAATACTTTTTGTATTCATATGGAAATACTTTTTGCGTGGAAAAACTGAGACTGAGACTAAATTGAAAGTTTGTGAATATGTAATGGATGGTGTTACTCATACATGCTAAACTGATGGATAAGATGTTCCTAATTTGGATAAAGACACAGAGATAAAATAAACTCTGAAATTGTACCTATTATACCACTTTTTACCCTATCATATAAACTTCCGAGGGGCCGCAAGTAACACGCGCAGCTAATATTAAAAATTGTTCCGTAAAAATACTTACCGTTATCCAGATGCTCTAAATATTTCTGTAGAAAGTATAAACATAGATTATATCATAAAATATTATACACAATAAACCCTGAAAGCTGTTTTAAGAACAATGCACTGTGTTTTCAATGCGATGAAAATATACAAAGCTATTCACATCCGATAGCCATCGGACACTTTAATATGTTTCCACCCTATATAGGACACTCCGAATGTACGTGCCCGAGAAAACAAAGTCAAAATATTTATTGAAACGCTGCTGATATAGGTAATAATGATCTAATCTATTACTAACGACCGCTTGTGACGCAGAAGGTTGCGGGTTCGATCCCCGCCGCGGGATAAATGTTTGTATGATCTGCAAACATTTATTTCGAGTCTGGGGATTTATATGTATAATATGTATGTAATTACAAAAAAAAGTATACAGGGTGTAAAAAGACAACTACCGAAAACTGAGGGGTTGCAATCAGACAATGATTCTAAACATATTTAGCGAAAAAAATGCGAAAAAAAAAATTGACCTATCTATACGTCATTTTATGTTATTTACTACTATTACAACATAATAAGACCAAACCTACCTAATAATTTCATTTATAAAAGAAACGTAAAAAAATCGCACCCAGTAATACGCAAATAGTACTCTTCAAACGCGGTTTTCCGGATGTACTGATTTTATCGTAAAATACGTACGTACCAGTAGCTATCTGAAACTTATAGCTGGAAGGCTGGACACGGACTGCGCTTTCATGAAGCACTGGACGCGCACACATAGTGCCATGCGCTCCGGTAGTTTTATGTAATATTAATTTATGATGTTTTTAATTGTATCTATGGCTGTACTTGTGTATCATTATGTATGTACGAGTATTATGCTGAAATAAATAAATTGAATTGAATTGAAAATCCTTTTGGATTTGGTTGTGTGTTGGGATGCTGTACCTACCCCTTTCGGCTTCGGTAGACGTCTTTTTACACCCTGTATAAGTAGTATATCAGTTACCTGGTTCCCATAGTACAAGCTTTGTTAGTTTGGGGCTAGATGATGCTGTGTGAAATGTCCAGTATTATTTATTATTATTATTTTTAAAAGCCCTCAATGACCCACTGCTGGACAAAGGCCTCGCCACTTCTCTTCATTCATCTCTCCTCTGCTATTGTAGTCCAGTCTTCACGGAATTCGGCGAGCTCGTCCCACAACTTTTTTTCTGTTATCTAATCCACTTACTTATATTTATCCCACTTCAAAAAAAGGAAGGGGTTCTATCGATATTTATGCATCTTCACTGATTTCATTGTTAATTAGAGACAGATGTAAAAAAATGATTTTTTTTAAGAAACTTGAAAACTCGAGGGGCAGGGAGATGCGGAAGGGGGGTCCATTCTATACGTAGTACTATTAGCTATTCTGGGCATAGTGTAAACATTTATCTCAGTATAAACTGCGCTGCGGTAAACCGCTATTAATGTGGTTAACCAAATAATATGACTACATCTTTTGTCTGGAGCAAAATAATCGTACCATAAAAACACACTACAATCAGTTGAGCCGTTAAAAGATTATTGATAACGAGGATATGATAAAGATAAGATAAAGATAAAGATAATTTATTTGCTTGAACACAATGTGGGTTAGGTACAGTTGTTAGAATAATTCGTTTCAATTATGTTCTACTAGGATTAGCATGCAAATGTTAGGTACAGTCGGTAGATAATTTTAACACAGATTTGTAATCTACTATATTATAAAAATAAGTCGGGTTTTCCTTCCTGATGCTATAACTCCAGAACGCACGAACCGATTTCCACGATTTTGCATTCGTTGGAAAGGTCTTGGGCTCCGTGAGGTTTATAGCAAAGAAAATTCAGGAAAAATCTGGTGGCATCTGGTGGCGAAACGGAGTTCGCTGGGTTTGCTAGTAAATTATGTTATTATGTATGTCATGGATCGTAGCAAATGGAAATTGTCTCTGCCTCCTTCTACGAGAAAGAGGCATCTTATGTATGTATGAAACGCCTGTGGAACCTGCTCAGTTTAATTCATTTAAAAAAAATATCAAAACTAGTCAAGAACGAATCCGACTCATGAGACGTGATTTCAAGTCCACGGAAATTTACGTGTTGGGCAGCACCGGACAAGCTTTGGGCTAAAATTACCAATGAGTGGAACCCTGAGACTGATACCTCCAGAGACTCTTGCTTCAGAGGCAGAAAATGGCGCAATATTGAAAAAAAAAAAGATAGGGCACCATTATTATTTATTATTAATAGCTTGTGGTGTCCCACTGCAGGGCAAAGGCCTCCCTTCGTTCCACTCCTCTCTATCGTGAGCTAATGTGGTCCAATCAGGAGAGTGGGAGTCAAGTTCGCCTCTCCACCTCCGCCGCGGTCTGCTGCGTGCTCGTTTCGTTCGTGGGGATCCACTCTGTGGTGGTTCGACTAATAAAAAAGTAAGTAAGTTCGTATGAGTCAGTGGCCAACTCTGGTGACGGAGCTTTTAGGCCGCCTTAAGGCCTCCGTCATGGCTTAACGACTTAAATAGCCGGGACCGACAATTTAACGTGCCCTCCGAAGCACGGAAGTGCTCAAATGAAAATGCCACTGGCGGTCACCCATCCACTTACAGACCGTTTCGAACGTTGCTTAACTTCGACGATCTATCAAGAACGACTAAGCAAGCACGACCACGAGCGCTTCGCACCAATGAGTGGAACCCTGAGACTGATACCTTCAGAGACTCCTGCTCAGGCAGGAAATGGCGCAATATTGAAAAAAAAAGAAGATAGAGCTTACACCATTATTATTTATTATTAATAGCCTCTGGTGTCCCACTGCAGGGCAAAGGAGGCTTTCGTTTCTTCCACTCCTCTCTATCGTGAGCTAATGTGGTCCAATCAGGAGAGTGGGAGTCAAGTTCGTCTCTCAACCGTCGCCGTGGTCTGACTTTTGTTCGTGGGGATCAACTCTGTGGTGGTTCGAGTAATGAAAATTTTAATATATAAAATATGGAAATGAATAATACATAACAATAGAACGCATTGATCATTTCTCGTTTCCATCCGTTCCAAGACATAAAACATTCAACAAGTACACAAAAAACTCCGGCCAAAATAATTCCTACAATCAATCTACTGAATTATGTATGAGCTGAATCACACATGTGACTTTAAACCTTAACTGTAACCAAATAGAGATCATTTACGTTTGTGAGATATAGAGGAGCTTTCGAGGAAATAAACCAACGAAAGTTACACTATTATGTATTTTTTCTAAATGTTTATGTAAGCCAGATGTGTTGGCGAGTGCTATTAGAAATGGTTTCATGGTTAGTGATTTATTTACTGGGGGCATGTTTGTGGCGCTCTGGGAACATAATTATAGAATAGAATAGAATAGAATTATGTTCCGTATTATCTTCATGAGTTATGATACAAATGAGAGGACGGAGTATTAACTCTGAAATGGTTTTGGTTTGGATAATTTTCTTATTTTATTATTATGTATTTATAATTAAATAGGTCAGCATTTGACCTCACTGCCTGATGTTAAGCAGTAGTGAGGTCTAAGATGGAGCATGCTTACCTAGAAGGAACCTATTTACTCTTGATTTCAAGACCCCTATATTATATTATCTTATAGGCGGCGATGGACTTGCAACTTCTGAAAACTGCGGGCATGTAACAAATATTGGATATGCCTCTGACTACCCTTAGACATCTTCGAAGGATCTCGAATACATAAAAACAGATTTGAGAGAATGTCTAAAACCTATGAATAACCATACAAAGTTTATGCATGACATAACTTTATGTCAAGTTTATTAGTAAGAGCCTAGCAGGCTTACCATAGAACGTGACATAAAGTTATTCCACCGAATAAATCAAGAATAACCATTCATTTTGACAGTTTACACTCCGGAATAACTTTATGTCACGTTCTATGGTAAGCCTGTAGATGTAGATACACCATCAAAATATTATGTAAAACTAAGGTTTTCCACAAACTCATTCGAATACAGCCCTAATTCACTTAATAAAAGAATAACGTCAAGCTACTAAGACACTTCTGGCAGCTGTTGAAACTAGTATCTCTCAAGACGAGAACTAAATAATATTTACATCTTTTTGGAGTAAAAACTTATTTAGGCACGTTTGGCAGTTTTGATAAGAAAAAATTCTTGGATTCGCCTCGAAAAGGTCACGTGCGATTCACGTGACTGCTCACCGACACCGGCTTATTTGTCAAGTATAGAACCGCAAAATTTTTTGTTTAGTTTTTAATTAAACACAATTATTTCATATTCTTCTGATCGCTATCACGGGTGAAAACTAAATGTTGTCAGGGGCGAATGAAATCTGATACTATAATCACAGGAAAAAGACCCGTATCACCTAGCTCATAAAGACTATTATAAAATCCCAGCGGTCCTACTAAACAAATACTGTTTCGACTTTGACTTAGCTATGAATATCTGTCAAAAGATACTATTTAAAATATACCAGAATCCAGAACAAAAAAAGAGCTCCTATCGCTTAAGTAAAAGAAAATCCCGTCTCGTCTAAATTGCCTTTATAACGCCAATTTCGTTTCCTCTTTGTGGGGAATACTAAATAGAATTGTTTAAAATACTGGGTGTAACAAACCTACACAGTTTTAATTTCGCGGTAGGGCGGATGGGGAAGGATGTTTGCATGATCTGTGAATATTTGTTCCGGGCTGGATTGACCCGTAGATTCTGAGACTGAGACCCAAGAAATTAATAAAGGATATGATTTTAAAATGTAATAAGTTCGTAATTTTTGCTTCTGACTTTAATATTAACAAAAAGTATGTAGTATATCAGTTATCTGGTTCCCATAGTACAAGCTTTGCTTAGTTTGGGGCTAGATGTTGCTGTGTGAAATGTCCAGCATTATTTATTTACTAGCTTCTATGCGTAGCTTCACCCGCGTGGTACCAACATTTTGAATAGCTTATACGCTATTCCAGGTCACTATCTACGCCTATTCCAAGTTTCATCCAAATCGGTTTACTAGTTTAAGCGTGATTGATACACAAACATCCAAATATCCAAACATCTAAACAAACTCACAAACTTTCAGCTTTATTGTATGAGTGGGATTATTGAGAACTCTACCATGACGTAGGAGGATAGATCCGGTTGAATTTAGTGAGTAATTTTATACACCCAGTGGTAGTTTGAATTACAGCTCTAACAGAATTCCAATTTTATTTTTTTCATTATTGAGGTAGCATTTCATTCGAAAAAGGAATCATTGGATTTGATTATGAATAAAGTAATATCAGTTTTTGGGTTTCGTTTGCGTGAAATTTTACCCATTTTTAGGGGTCCGTATCCAAAGGGTAAAACGGGACCCTATTACTAAGACTCCACTGACCGTACAAAGAAAAAATAGTCAAGGGTTTTAAACCCGCTATTTTATAGACATTCATAAATATTTTATAGGATGATAGTTCATCAAAAACTATTCGCTCGTAAAAGACGTCGTTGAAATCATTGTCGCATATAATTTTACGATTTCATAAACTATTATAACCCTAAGTTAAATATTTATGTGACTTTTAGGGCTAGATTAGAAAATGCTACTCATAAAACAATATTTTAACATTTTTGGGACGCAGTAGGTTGCGGGTTCGATCCCTGCTGCGGGATAAATTTTTGTATGATCTGCAAATATTAAGTAAGTAAGTTCGTATGAGTCAGTGGCCAACTCTGGTGACGGAGTTTTTAGGCCGCCTTAAGGCCTCCGTCATGGCTTAACGACTTAAATAGCCGGGACCGACAATTTAACGTGCCCTCCGAAGCACGGAAGCGCTCAGATGAAAATGCCAATGGCGGTCACCCATCCACTTACTGACCGTTTCGAACGTTGCTTAACTTCGACGATCTATCAAAAACGACTAAGCAAGCACGACCACGAGCGCTTCTAAAATATTTATCTCTATGGTGTTTCTAAGAATTGACAGCTCGGTGCGTTCGGCGCGAATGGATCGTGCGCTTGTCTGCTTATTTTCTGGCTTATTTAACGTAATGTCTCCCCCAAGCCACATTCATTTGATGAGAGTTTTGATTGTGTTGAGTCGTTTCAGAAGATTGCAGGACACGGCAATCAAAGTTTAGAGAATTTAAGTTGAGCCAACTTCACAATCTAGTACGTTTTTATAGACTACGTAAAAGTTACATTTGTATGAATTCATCATTTTTGATACTTTTTTTTTTTTTTTTTTTTTTTGTGAGTAGGAACAATTTTTAAACATCCAACAAGTAAAATAGGAATAATTATAAAGAAACATAGAAGGAAAAGTCGAAGAAAAACGAGGAAGACCCAGACGACCTCCGTAGCGCAGTGGGCGAAGGCCCGCCTGCGACGCGGAAGGTTGCGGGTTCGATCCCCGCGGCGGGACCAATGTTTGTATGATCTACAAATATTTGTCTCGGGTCTGGGTGTTTCTATGTATAATATGTATGTACAAACAAAAAGTGTATAAGTAGTATATCAGTCATCTTAGTACCCATAACACAAGCTCTGCTTACTTTGGGGATAGATGATGCCATGTGAAAAAAAAGTCCAGCATTATTATTGTTGTTAATTAATGAGAGTAAAAGAGAGGCGCATTGGAAAGAGATAGATGAAGGATAGCATCATTGCCGTGTCAAGTGCTCTTCAATTTATTGATGACGAGTTTTAATAATTTAAAATTATATCATTGAGTTACAAATAACCTAAGTGAATTTTATAATTGGAGTGAAAAGTTCATTAGGCTCGTGGGCATTTTTAAGATGAGGAAAAAACCAATGAACTCGCAACACCGTTACCCCCCGTTACTGACACCTCTGTGTATCAGCTTTCGGCAAATATCGACAAACTTCGCCAAAAGTCGGGGTCTGTCTGTTAAATTTTTCACTTCAGTCGGCACTCCCGGAGCGCCATTAATTTTTTTGTTCCACAATTTGATGATATTAAATTCAGTTTTAATTACTTATAAAGTCGATGACAGTTCCAAATCCGACTTCTAAACAACCTTATTTTTATTTGAACTTTGACATAAGAACTAAAAGCCTCCGAAACTCAGCTACGAAATAAAACATTGACAAATTAGCCAAAAGTTCCGCCAACGAATATTTAACTCACAAAGTTCCAATACAAGTTAGCGCGTTCTTTTTGTAGTCAGTCAAGTTTATTAAGGTTGGCAAGGCGGGATTGCTTGATGAAAATTGATAGATTGACGGAAGCTTAGACCTTTTGTTTCGATGATATTTTTAGATGTGCTTCGACATTGAAACATCATAAATCCGTCACTATATTATTACAAACATTTTTGTAATAATAGCTATATTTTATCCCGGGAAAGTTATGATTTTCCGAGGGACCGCGGGTAACCCGCGATGGACAGGTAGTGTTATCCATACTATATATACTATATATATACTATACTATATACTATTATACTATATACTATATACTATATATATATATACTATATACTATATATACTATTATACTATTATACTATATACTATATATACTTATAATAATATTATAAATGTGAAAGTAACTCTGTCTGTCTGTCTGTCTGTTTGTTACCTTTTCACGCCCAAACCGCTGAACCGATTAAGCTGAAATTTGGCATGGATAAAGAGTATACCCCAGGGATGGACATAGGCTACTTTTTTTTGTCAATTACCATAAGGGGGCGGGAAAATAAGGGTTGGAAGTTTGTATGGGGAAAAAAGTTAAGCAACCCTGGGCGCGGTCATAATAAGGATGGGTGACCGCCCGAAGCCACTTTTTGCACTCTAAATTTTTTAGTTTTTTTTTGTATTTTGCATAATAAATTATTTTAAAATTCTCTGCGCTCGCTTCAGCGATTCTGTACCAATTACCGTATTCGTTTTGTTCTTAGCATTGCAAGATCTGGGTAAGATTTTTCCTACCTTTATCTATTAAATGATTCTTGAGAGAAACATATATAAAAAAAAATATTATATCATGCGACGGAGTTTTATATTTTGTACTCTCGATTCACTCAAAACTCCTCCACTTTCTTCCTAATAATGCGCAGACGAAGTTGCGCGGGTCAGCTAGTAATACATATAATGACGGATTCTTGATTGACGTGACAACGTCTTATAATTCGATAGAGCCGGCTGCACGCACGAAAAAATGCGGCGTTACCTCGCTCTGAGGCGTTCCATGTAAGGCTTGAAGTGCAAGCGAGAGCGCGGAACGAGCGACAAAGAAGCACAAACGTTGTCACGTTCAACTATCGTCAGTAAACCGACTTTACAGACAACCAATTTTTTATTTTTATTATGCTCATTCAATTTTTTTTTACCACGACAGAACAAAGGGTTATAGGCGTTTGGAGTGAGAGGTTGTTTGTGTGTACACTTGTATATTCCCATTTTTCTCCAAAACTGTTTTCTTAGATAGAAAATACTTTATTACACACCACATAAAAAGTTAAACAAAAATTTAAAACTAAACAAAAAAAGCTTATCCTTTTTCAATCGCATTCATCATGGTATACTTAAAACAAAAACTTATGCATTGTCAATAAGTAAGTAAGTTCGTATGAGTCAGTGGCCAACTCTGGTGACGGAGTTTTTAGGTCGCCTTAAGGCCTCCGTCATGGATTAACGACTTAAATAGCCGGGACCGACAATTTAACGTGCCCTCCGAAGCATGGAAGCACTCAGATGAAAATGCCACTGGCGGTCACCCATCCACTTACAGACCGTTTCGAACGTTGCTTAACTTCGACGATCTATCAAGAACAACTAAGCAAGCACGACCACGAGCGCTTCGTCGTTCGTTCGTTTTGCATTATCAATGCAAAGATAGCACGTTACGTATCAAGAGGAACATCACAAACCAAGCCCTGTCATATCTGTCTCCAAAGTAAAGACGCGGTCATTTGCGCCGGTGTCTACATTGAACCGATTTCTTGCTCATATTCAACAATGTAAACACCTTTAGGCACTGTTGTCCTACTGCGAGCGTTGAGCGTAGGGTTTTGAGCGTTGAGCGTTGAAGCGACTATAGTTCTGTCACTGGGCTATGACCATCGCTCGGCGTGAATTTTGATAAAACATTCAACATTTTTGAACGCCACGCGAGTAACGCTGAGCGAGTAAATTTTGATAGTTTTATCGCCGCGATAGGCGTTGAACTTTTAATATGGATTTTTGAGATGAGACAAAAAAGTTTTCAAAGTCATTCATCGATTTAAGTATGAAATGTATGGAGAATTTTTTTGTCGATTTCTGACTTTTCTAGTACTCAAACCTTAAATGGTCCGATAGAGTCTTTTGATTTCTACATGAAACTAAATCGATTGGTATTACAAAATATTTGTTTATATTTAGCATTTTTGTCATAATATTTTTTCCAAAATCTATGAATTCAGTACAAAATATCTCAAAAAGTTAGGGAAGGTCTCCTGTAACTACAACGGTTAATGTACCTGCCCTCCACGGCTCATCTCAAAAATCTCTCATAATGACACGGAATTTATATCTCTGTCCGTCTCTTGAGCGATAAAATAGTTGATCGCTCATCGCTCACTCGCTTGCGGTCGGACAAGCCTTGGGGGTTCACATGATTCCAACTAATCTTAGATTTACTCAATCTTTGTTTACTTAGAGCTTCGCAAGGGATTACAGGATGAAGGGTGATGCCGCAAATTTAATCTCCTTGTCCTTATTTGTACCTTAGTTATGGGTTTTGGACCTACAAGGTAATTGGAAGATTAGTTCTGCTTTAATTATTATCGTAATAGGTTTAGCCCCCTTCTCTCATTTTCCAGTCCTCATCCTACTAAGGGCGGATTTTATCGAACTATTAGCAGCAGCTTAAGACTTATGCTGTGACTAACTAATCAAGTCAAAGTCAAAAAGCATTTATTCAGTAGGACCGCTGGGATCACTTAGAATAGTCTTAAAACGAAATTTACTCCTGTTCCTTGCGCGACCGATACCGTGAAGAATCAGGGCAACAAACACGGTTTGGGGCCTACCATTCTTTTGGGTGATCCTGATTCATTATCTAAATAATTACGTTTTAAAACTAAAAGAAAAACCGACTTCAATGTTCGACATTACACACGGCGTGACTCAGGGAATCAATAAGTCATCCATAAAAATCTAAATAAGAATAAGTTTTTTTTAAATATCATCAAGTACAAGCTTTTAATGGATTACCGTGATCTGATTGAACTCACCGATGTAAGTACAACATTTCATTTCAATCAACCTATTTTCTGAGGAGTTCCGTTCTCCATCATCGGATCAGCTCGCTGTCACTATATTTTAAAATTTTAGATGATACTTGATCTACAAACCGAGTTTCAACTAAATCGGTCGATTATCTGAGGAGTTCCCTCCATCATCAGATCAGCTCGCTGTCACCATTTTTGAAAATTTTTGATGATACTCAATCTACGAACCGAGTTTCAACTCAATCGGCCTATTGTCTGAGGAGTTCCCTGGAACAGCTCTTGACTCCATCATCAGATCAGCTCGTTGTCGCCATTTTTGAAAATTTTAGATGATACTTAATCTACGAACCGAGTTTCAACTCAATCAGCCCACTGTCTGAGGAGTTCCCTGGAACAGCTCTTGACTCCATCATCAGATAAGCTTGAAAGAAAGAAATAAATAATGCTAAACAGATAATGCTTAGGCTCCACCGGCGTCTAAAGGCAATAATTACCAAAACTGCATACATTTTATGTCAAGTCTCGCGACACGTGAGTTCCTGGCATTAGTAAATTGTCAATTTGACATATTGCATAGAGAGTCTTAGACTTATCTGTCGATTCGATTTACAATGGCTAGGAGGGAAGGTTTTTAGAGTTTTACGGGCAAATTATCAAATCCTCAGGAATAAAATTTATATGGGACCACCTCTGGAATATACCCTTTAAAACATAAAAATAATTTTGTAAATCGGGCCACAATTGGCTGAGTAATCGCGTAACATGATACAAAAAAAAAAAAAAAACATACAGGCGAATTGAGAACCTCCTCCTTTTTTTGAAGTCGGTTAAAAAACAAGGATATTGAAACTACGAATTTGCGATGCCGTATGGCATCGCTAGCCTATAATGGGTTAAAAGTCAAGCTCCAGTGGGGAGCCAGTCAAACAAAATTGGGGCTCGTTAAGTATGATCGAATCCGGCCAAAGTGGGAACGGCACAACATGTTACTCTCTTCCGATTTCCTATAAATGCTCAAAAAGTTTTAAATACTAAAAAAAAGTAAGTTCGTATGAGTCAGTGGCCAACTCTGGTGACAGAGTTTTTAGGCCGCCTTAAGGCCTCCGTCATGGCTTAACGACTTAAATAGCCGGGACCGACAATTTAACGTGCCCTCCGAAGCACGGAAGCGCTCAGATAAAAATGCCACTGGCGGTCACCCATCCACTTACAGACCATTTCGAACGTTGCTTAACTTCGACGATCTATCAAGAACGACTAAGCAAATCCAACGACAAATCACACCGTGTTAATGCACCTTAAGCAAGCACGACCACGAGCGCTTCGAATACTAAAATAATTATATGAATATGTCCTCAATATTTTTTCAATAAAATATTTTTTTAATTTCTCACTCACCTCTTTCCGGAGTATATCTTTTCACACAATTTCTAAAACAGTCTGTTTATTTTTAACATCAAACGCTGAATCGAACAGCATAAACCAATAATATTATTTTCAATAACTTCCTTCTGAATTCAAAATATCGGTAATGCAGCTAAACTATTATTAGGATTCTCTGAAATTCTAGTACCAGTCTATACAGGGATACAATCATCCCATTTCAAGGAAACAGCTTCTGCTGAGCTATTGTGTAAATTACTGGCATAAATTTGATCGCACATTTGACCGCGCCGTACGCGCCGCAGTCATTTTTCTTACAAAAAACTGATGACGTCAGAAAATGCGGCTCGCTTCTGACGTCAAGTCAGAAGCGAGCCGGCTCTCAGCATTTCCTCTATTGAATTGCAAGTTCGGCGCGTTCGGCGCGGATTGGTCTTGCGACTACCTTAAGAGAGAAGATGTTGTTATCAAAGTATTACTATGTACAAACAAATGAATAAAAATTTCTTTTCAGAAACTAAGCTACAATATAACATAAAATTACAGAATACAATAGAATCAATCAATCTATCTAAGGATCGTCGTAAAAACGATCTATAGATAGCTCAACTGATCCAGGTCAATGCCAGTTGGAAGCGTGCCCAAAATACTGGCGGCATTGCCACACTGAATGGCAATGCTGATTTGGGGTCGAGATCCTAGGTCCGCGGGGTTCCGGGGCCCATCGCGTCTTCATAAATCATTCAGGGCGTCTGGTCGAAGCGTCGCGTGATTCGAGAGCTGGCGATTTTTTGGCACAAAGAATCAGCAATTGCCAAAAAAATGTACATAAACAATTAGAATTACGATTGACACACGGAAGACATTCTCTCAGGCCTATAGCAAATTTATGCTCATATGAAAATATTTCAGGGGATAGCCAGCGTCCAAACAGTTGGGACATGCCCTTTCCATACGTGGTAGGCAAGTCCATCACCATCGTATTATTTTATACGAATATTTTTATTTTCTTCAAACTCTTTCAAGTTTACATAAGAATTTTTACACCCACTGCTAAAAATTCTTGTGATATCTCGCTTCGAGCCGATAGTTATTAAGATAAATTGAGGAAAGTATTCGTTTCTCAGCGTGGGTCTGTCGCAAAATTGTTTTTATATCTATTTGGATAGGAACTACTGTTTTAGCCTACTAACTCACAATTTGAATACAAAATACGCAAAGCTGAAACATTTTCTTTTAGTAAACTTTGTACTGGGGTATTATCAACAAAAAAGTTGAGTTAGGCTCAATGCACATTGAATTGGCAGTGACGCTAACATGACATTATAAACCTTAAGAACAATTTAACAAGATATACAGGTTGTTAAAAGACGTCTACCGAAGCCGAAAAGGGTAGGTACAGCATCCCAACACACAACCAAATCCAAAAGGATTTTCCGAAAAAAACATTATATCCAGAGAAAACAACGTTTGAAGATTACTATTTGCGTATGTTCTGGGCGCGTTTTGTTTTACGTCGATTGCTGGATTTTGAGTTTTAACTGTTTTTTTCTTTTATAAATGAAATTATTATGTAGGTATGATCTTATTATGTTGTAATAGTAGTAAATAACCGAAAATAACCCTATATGACTAAGCTAAGTCAAAATTATTTTTTCGTTTTTTTTTCCGCTAAATATGTTTAGAATCATAGTCTGATTACAACCCCTCAGATTTTGGTAGTTTTCTTTTTACACCCTGTATATACAGGGTTATTTGTAAAACACCGGTAACCTCTCAGGACTGTATTACTATCATCATAAACATCAACTTTTGTTCTATGACTTTCACAAAACATAATACATTTACCAAAAACAAACATTCAAGATTTCGTTTTCCTATCTAAAACATTATCCTATCGAACACATTTCTGCCCCTTTGCTTTATACTATCGCTTTCTTTCATTAGGAACATTAGGGATCCGTATTACGCGAGTCCGATGTTGTTGAAAACGTGCTTGTGAGTCGGACTATAACCTATTGAAACATTTCACATTTGCGCATAATAATAATTCATAAGTAAATTATTTTTATTGCGAAGTGACGTCGACATGTTGGTTGATTTAAAGCAGGCTGTACATGACGAAAAGCAATAAATATATCAAATTTCATTAATATATCAATTTTAAGCATTAATATATCAATTTTTGAGTATCAAATTTTAGTTATTTGTAATTACAAGATTAGTTTGAAAAGCAAATTGGCAATTATTATTTAAATTAGCTAATTCGTTGTATTTTGAGCGGAGGATATTCAGCGCTAATTGGTTTTTGGAATTGATTACCATAATTATCATGTTGACGTACTAAAAAAAGTAAGATAATAAATAAATAAATAATGCCGGACTTTTTACATCAGCATCATCTATAGCTTCAAAGCAAGCAGAGCTTTTGGTTATGGCTATATGGCTGATATACCTACTACCTACTTATATACTTTTTGTTTGTAAATACATACACGGACATAGAAAGACCCAGACCCGAGACAAAATAAATAATAAATATCTAAATAAATAATGCTGGTCACTTCACACAGCATCATCTAGCCCCAAACTAAGCAAAGCTTGTACTATGGGAACCAGATAACTGATAAATATCTGTAGATCATACAAACATTTGTCCCGCAGCGGGGATCAAACCACAACCTTTTGCGTCGCAGGCGGGCCTTCGCCCACTGCGCCACGGAGGTCGTCAAAATCAAAATTATACCTAATATTAACACAGAGTTAGTCAGTTTTATTAGGTTTTTTTTATTTAAGTTATATTTTGGAAACTGAAAAGAAAATGAAATTATGAAAAGATAAAATTTCATAAACATTGTAAATAAAATATTAAATAATCTATGTAAAGAAACTAAGCTACTACAATATTAAAATTACAAAACACAATAGAATCAGTCAAGCTATCTAAGGATCGTTTTTACGACGATCCTTAGGTAGCTTGACTGATCCAGGTCACTGCCAGTCAGAAGCGTGCCCAAAATACTGGCGGCATTGCCACTGAATTGCAATGCTTATTGAAATGAAATGATTGAAATGAATAAATACATTTTCCAGGATCTAGTAGGTACAATATTTTTGTGTAGGTATTATTATGCTCCTACACTCGTCCGATTACTATTTTGTGGTTCACTGATCATTTTCTTGTTTATGAGGTTAGTGACATGTCCAGTTTGATGTTTTACGACAAGTCTAGGGATTTTTTGCTCGACTGCGCAGAAGAACCCATACTACTACTATTTAATACTACTATTTAATATAAGAATGGTGTAAATTCTCTTTAAGCCAACACAAAATGTGACACAAGATTGCAATATACATTTCATAAAAAGTGATCTCTTCGCTGCATGTCAGCTAATATAATGTACGCTGACGTACAACTAAATTAGCTGACAAGCGATAGTCGTGTAGCGGTACAGCTCGTAAAACTTGCACTCGCAGTTCATTACCCACCCTTCACTCCGAAGGTGGCACCGTCTTCAATAAACTGGCACAGACATTTTTGCTACCACTATTATTTCATATACACCCCTATTTTATGACTACCAAAAAAAATTTAAGGACAGTTGCAGCAGATGCGGAAAATGATAATGGCATGGTCAGAACTTTTTTTTATTTAACTATCACAAAGTTATCGAGGATTGTAGTCAACCAAAACCGAACAAAATTTTATGAAAACTGTACAAATAAGTACTATAGACCACAATCGCGTACAGACCCTCATTCGAACTATGTTCTCGTATCATCCCCAGTCAGTAAAACCGCAGTAGCTATCATAAATCCATGTCTGACTCGTCTCGTCACCTTTTGAGGTTATAATTTTTTTTTCTCTTTTTTTGAGTTTTAACTACATAAATGTGATCAGTAACAGACCCCGAGACCACGTTTAAAATTTTTTTGGTAATTAAAAATTAGGGGTGTATAAATAAATAAATAATGCTGGACATTTTTCACACAGCATCATCTAGCCCCAAACTAAGCAAAGCTTGTACTATGGGAACCAGATAACTGATATACTACATATCATACTTTTTTTGTTGTAAATACATAGAAACACCCAGACCCGAGATATTTGCAGATCATACAAACATTTATCCCGCGGCGGGGATCGAACCCGCAACCTTCTGCGTCACAAGCAGGCTTTCACCCACTGCGCCACAGAGGTCGTCAAATTAGAGATTAGTAGTATGTATTACAAGAAGTATTAGTGATTTATTTACCTTTGGGCCTGGGATTAACCTTCGTCTTAGTGCAATTTTTAGGGTTCCGTACCCAAACGGTAAATCATCATCATCAGCCTATAATAGTCCACTGCTGGACATAGGCCTCCCCTAATGAGCGCCACTGCGCCCTGTCCTCGGCTCGACGCATCCAGCGAAACATAAAATGCGCATGAAACGGTAAAACGGGACTCTATTAAGACTCCGCTGTCCGTCCGTCTGTCACTAAGGTCTATCTAATCGTGATAGTTAGACAGTTGAAATTTTCACAGATAATGTATTTCTGTTGCCGCTATAACAACAAATACTAAAAAACTGCATAAAACAGTAATATATTTTTATAAGTATTTAAGACTAGCTGTCCGTCGCGGTGTTACCCGCGGTCCCTCAGGATAACTTCACTTTTCCGGGATAAAATATAGCCTATGTTCATCATGGATAATGCAGGATTCTAATTGTGAAAGAATTTTTCAAATCGGTCCAGTAGTTTTGGAGCCTATTCAATTCAAACAAACAAACAAACAAATCTTTCCTCTTTATAATATTACTAGCTGTCCGCCGCGGTGTTACCCGCGGTCCCTCGGGATAATTTCACTTTCCCGGGATAAAATATAGCCTATGTTCATCAGAAATAATGCAGGATTCTAATGGTGAAAGAACTTTTCAAATCGGTACAGTAGTTTTGGAGCCTATTCAATTCAAACAAACAAACAAATCTTTCCTCTTTATAATATTATTAGTATTAGTAAAATTCAAGTCAAAGTCAAAAGCATTTCTTCATTAGGATTACTTGAATCACTTACTAAGAGCTAGGTGACCTACATCCTGACCAACATTTGAATAGAACATAAACTGTACTCAAGTAATAGTCAGTATTGCGAACCTAAGACTACATTTACTACAATATTCATGAGATATGATAAGCGTATTTTCGTACGTACATTCAGCGTGATTATGAATTCATGCCGTAAACCTTAACCCCCGAATGTATCCCACTAAACTATCGAAAAACCCTTACGGAGTGACGGAAAGACGTAAAAATGCCTTTTACGTTCTTTTATCTGGGTTTAAAATGTTATATTCACACATTTTATACGTATTTGAATAAAACAACTGAGCAATGCGTATTTTATTCGTTTCACAGATCGGTATTCGGATTTGTACGTATGTTTCACTACCTGAGTAAAAAAATTATAACGACTATATCCCAAGGTTAGATTTTTATACTAACTCGTAGTATTAAGCTGATCGCACATAATTATGTACACGCCGTACGCGCGGCAGTCATTTTTCTAAAGATAAAATACTGATGACGTCAGTTAATGCGGCTCGCCTGATAAAGATAAAAATATATTTATTCTGAACTTATTACAGTGTGTTTACAAAAATATAACGAAGAGACTGCAAAAGTTATGAAACTGTGTAGCAGCCTCAGCGCCCGACTCCTTATCCTATGACAAAAGTTCTGGTTTTAAAACTAACATGATTTGTCTTTTGATAAATATGAAGGTATGTTGACGACCTCTGTGGCGCAGTGGGTGAAAGCCCGCTTGAGACGCAGCAGGTTGCGGGTTCGATCCCCGTCGCGGGATAAATGTTTGTATGATCTGCAAATATTTATCTCGGGTCTGGGTGTTTCTATGTATAATATGTATGTATTTACAAACAAAAAGTATATAAGTAGTGTATCAGTTATCTGGTTCCCATAGTACAAGCTATGCTTAGTTTGGGGCTAGATGATGCTGTGTGAAATTGTCCAGCATTATTTATTTTATTTTATTTATGTATCAAAAAGTCTGACGTCGCATTGCCTCTATTGACTTGACAGTTTGGCGCGTTCAGCGCGGATAGATACTGCGATAAGCTTTAGTCACGTTACCTTATCTGACACATGCCCACATTTAGCAGAATCGCATTCCATATTATAAGAGAAACTCACACGAACTGAATTTCAGTACTAACTGGTTTCTTAACGTTATTTTCTTTCACCGTATAGAAAGAGGTTTTGCCTATTTATACTATTTTCCTAAAGCTGCCGGTACATGTAACACATAAATCTAAAGCCAGCTACACGCGGGGCGTTCGCTATAAATTCAACAACAATTTACACGAGGCTGGAACAGGAAGCAGGTGAGGACACACCGAGAGCATTTGTGCTGACATGCCAAGAAATTGGAATGACAACTGCGACAGAAAAATATGAGCTGTGAAAATAAAAAGCCTTTTTGTATCATGCAACGAGTGCTGCAGGCACGCGAGTGCGACAGAGACAGGAGAGAGTGAATCGAGACGTTGAACAAACGCCTCGTTCAAATTCTTATGACACATACCGGTTGCGATCTACTGGCGTGTTTTTAGGGTTCCGTACCTCGAAAGAAAAAATTGGTTGTCTGTAAAGTCGGTTTACTGACGATAGTTGAACGTGACAACGTTTGTGCTTCTTTGTCGCTCGTTCCGCGCTCTCGCTTGCACTTCAAGCCTTACATGGAACGCCTCAGAGCGAGGTAACGCCGTGGTAACGCCGCATGTTTTCGTGCGTGCAGCCGGCTCTATCGAATTATAAGACGTTGTCACGTCAAAAAACGGAATCCTTATATGATCACTTAGTTGTCCGTTTGTCTGTTTGTCCGTCAAGACCCATTATTTTTTTATATTCAATGTAAAATTCAGCTACGTTTGGAGATCACTGTATGAATTTCGTAATACTTTAGGTTTGATTGAAATCAAAATATTTATTTTAAAGAAAACTATCAACTCATAGTGGTACAAAAGACACACGGCCTTATTAATAAACGTAAGTAATACTTTACTTATTAGTAAGGCCGATAGAGTATTTACTAGTATATTTTAGAGCCTAGAATAATAGTGAGCAAGACAAATAGAAGCCAATCAAAGAATCACACTCACTCTAGCCAGATAAATAGTAACGTAATCCAACTCAGTTTAATCAAAGATCAGCAACGTTATTCATCGTATTGTTAGAATGCTATAAAATGTCGGTTTATATGTGAAATGCCAGGATAGTAAAATATTTATTGGTACTGCATGTGGACGTAGTAACACATAATAACATTTTATAGCCAGCGCTCGAGTTTAGAGTCCTATTCATAATCGTATCCAGTGTGGTTTCATTGAGCACGTTTAAATCATTTTTATTTGAATCAAAACCAAATCTCGTACAAGCTGGTGTCACCTAGACGACAATAATACTCGAGTTTTCTATGAACTTTCGAATAATATTCTTATAAGTAGAAAATTTTTGTGCTTAGGTACTATTGTAAAAATAGCCTAATTTACCTGACTTCCCAGAAATGCAGAAATACAGAATTTATTGATAAACACCATTGTTACATGTCAATTATTAAGAGTAATCACCTATTTGAATGTTATATTAGATACTTATATCAAATTGCATATCACTACATAGTATAAAACAAAGTCGCTTTCTCTGTCCCTATATCCCTATGTATGCTTAAATCTTTAAAACTACACAACGGATTTTGATGCGGTTTTTTTTAATAGATAGAGTGATTAAAGAGGAAGGTTTATATGTATAATAACATCCATTAAATAGCAGACGAAGTTGCGCGGGTCAGCTAGTTATATCATATTTCAAATTACTTATATTAGAGGAAGCTCGAGAAACTCACTCAAATCGTAGAACACCGACTCAATAAGCCATTCCCCCAGGCCATTTCCCACTCCTAAATTTCAGGCTAAGCAACGCATTCAACTTATTTTTTTACATTGTATAAAAACTTTTTACACAATTCATCAATATACAATTTCTTTACTTTAACCTCCTATAATTTAAGTTTGTTATACTTTAATTTCCGTGTCAGCGCGTGTAGTGCGTGGTGTGCCTCTCGCCTCACAATGGCGTGACTGCACGCAGATATTGATCCTCGGAACGGGGACAGGAAACCACTGGCTATGCACTGAAACTAATGTAGAGGTGCTACAACTTAAATTAATAGTGACCTATATTTTAAAAGGCTTACTTAGTTCGGTTTTACTACAAAGGTAATATTCACAGCCAAGGACAATAAGATGTATACACTCCATACTTTTAAAATTAATATCACACTAAAACTAATAGATTTAGGTTAAAAAAAAAGCGGAAATTGATTTCACATTGAACTAGTGGCGAAATCAATAAAAATACCAGAACATTGTTGGACATGTTGACCTGTACATGGGTTGAAACATTATGGAGTGTATACATCTTATTGTCCGTGACTGTACAACCACTGAAAAATTTATAACGAGAAAATTTTGACATAGAATATCATCATCACAGTAAACACCAAAAAATACCTAAATTAAATTAAACTAAAATGATTAATTTTAATTTTTTCTGGAATTTTATTACTCCAGAAGAAGATGATTTAGAATAACTCTGTAATGTGATATTCAATGTATAAATAGATATATCAGTTACAATTTCAATAATACAATTTGATAATCAATTTTTGCAGAAAAGAAAGCCAGAAGAGTCCACTTTAAGTAATCATAGGACCTGATAAAACTCAAACCTACCGGAAAATTGAGAAAAACAGACCAAAATAAGGAACGACTCACACAAATAACCACGGCTGCAAACAAAATGTTTTTACAAAAGAACGAAACAAATAAAGACATGCCTATTCTATACTTCAGCCCAACCACAGTGACCAGTTACCAGTACAATACATTTTAAACCTCCATTCTGTGGTCTTGATGAGAAACGGACTGGAAAATCCGATTTTACGATTTTCATCATTATAAGCCGATCATGGAGCGAGAGGAACGAATGCGAGCTCTAAGTCGATGAGTGTAAGATAAGTTTTAGCTTGACATGATTTATTACACCGAAGACGCATTCGAATATGAACTTTAAGTTAATGTAGGATAAGTCTTGGTGTGAATATGAACTTGTGAGAACCGCAGGCAATATGAAATTGTACTTTATGTTATAGAGTCAAGACTAGATTTAGCATGTAGGCAGGTTTACTTATTCGATCGCTGATAGATCGATCGCTGTGGAAATCTATGGGGGAGGCCTATGTTCAGCAGTGGACGTAAAAAAGGCTGAGATGATGATGATGATGATGAGGTTTACTTATTAAATAAATATACGGAAACTACTGTCCATGTTTACTTTTGTGCATTTGTTTACTCGTACTACTCGATAAAATCTTTTCAGAAATATATTAAAAAAAATCAAAAAATTGTTACAATTGTACAAAATTAGTATTTACCGGAAACGGCCCCCCACTAGATGGAAAGACGATCTTGTACAGGTTGCTGGGAGCCGTTGGGTGCAGGCTGCACGAGATCGATCGCTGTGGAAATCTATGGGGGAGGCCTATGTTCAGCAGTGGACGTTAGATGCTGAGATGATGATGAATATTTACTAGAGAAGTGAGCTTAAATTACGCAATTTTAGCGTAAAATTGATCATTATTTGATATTCATAACTTTTGTTTGATCTCTCACAAAGCATAGAAAATGTCCTCTAGAGAAAAACTGCGCTAAAGTATAGATATAAAATGAATTCTATCTCATTAATATAAATTCCATTTTACATAAATTCTCGGGAAAATCAGAGGTAGCATAAATGTAAATAGTCGAACGGATGTCCGTGATGTTGTTGCGATCAAAGGTTACTGAGAACTGCTAATATTAGTCCATAATATTTACAAAATATCTGTTAATATTTGCTTAATGGATGGGAAATAACATTTTATATTCGAACTAGATGTCCGTCGCGGTGTCCCGCGGTCCCTCGGGAAAACATCACTTTCCCGGGATAAAATATAGCCTATGTTCATCAGGGATAATGTAGGATTGTAATGGTGAAAGAATTTTTCAAATCGGTCCAGTAGTTCGGAGCCTATTCCATTCAAATAAACAAATCTTTCCTCTTTATAATATGAGTTTAGGTATAACGAACAGTAACTCTTACAAGTCTATAGTAGAGGCATATCCAAATACATTTAAGGCTGGGCATGTGTAAATTTTCCATAAGATTTCAGATGAATTAAAAAAAAACATACAAACAGCCGAACATACCACCTTTTTTAAGTCAGTTAGAAATCATAACCCTTCTATTTTCGCTGTTTCGTTTTTGTTGTGAAACGCAACCTTTCCTCTTAATAGATGTTTCTGTTCATTAAAAAGAAATAACAAAACCTCAAGGTACTTCCGTGTTCTGAAAATATACAATCGATACATTCTCGTCTGTCAGATATATCAATTTTCCAATTACCGTCGTGTCCGCTCTGTACGGATATTTTCCGATTTCTGCGCTCTTCACAAATTCAAAAGTGTAATCTTTGAGAGCGAGATCGAATTTTTACTTTTTTAATGGAGCTGAAAAATGACTTCATGTTTAATCTGATTTTTTGAACACAGAATCTTTGAAACCAAAAGTCGTTTGACAAAGCAAGTGTATGAGGCGAGTGTGAATGGGACAGCTGGAAGCCTAGACAAACCTTCTTGGATCAAATTGGCGACATTTCGGAGAGGGGCCAGGTCAAAAGTAGCTTCGGCGAGCATGTATGAAGAATGTAATGAGAGTGAATGAGGCGAAGGTTATGTGTTACGATTGTAGCGAGTGGAGATCCGTGGTCTCTGCTTACCCTTTTGGGAAAGCACGTCTCTCAACATCCTTTGAGGCTGTCAGTGACACGTCCTTATGGATAAGTCAAAGTCAAAAGTCAAAAAGCATTTATTCATTAGGACCGCTGGGATCACTTAGAATATAGTCTTAGAACTAATTTTACTCCTGTTATTTCGCGACCAATACCGTGAAGAATCAGGGCAACAAACACGGTTTGGGGCCTATCATTCTTTTAGGTGATCCATCTTAAAACTAAAAGCCAAGCTAATGGGGAGCCAGTCAAAGAAAATTGAGGCTCGTCAAAGTAAGTTTAGATGTAAGTACAAAATACTAATGCCTCAACAAAGTAGATATTTACACATGCCCGTGCTGAAGAGCATTCTATTAATACGTGACAGGTTGCAAGCCCATCATCAC
This sequence comes from Epirrhoe alternata, assembly GCA_963565295.1. NCBI lineage: Eukaryota > Metazoa > Arthropoda > Insecta > Lepidoptera > Geometridae > Epirrhoe > Epirrhoe alternata. The sequence goes on along the minus strand of OY751391.1, from coordinate 10,929,015 downwards.
ATTGGAATACTAACTGGTTTCATCGTGTTTCTATTTAACTTGTGTTAATGGATTCATGCGATTATCTGGCTATTATGTCAGCTACAATAATACACTGTATCTGTCTGTTTGTACAACCACAGAGCATAATGTGGGTGAATGCATTGTCTAATTGCTTCAATTATTGTTTACCACCGAATGTAACTAGTAAGTAAATTCAGCTTTGTCTCACGTGACGTAAGAGCTATTTTCGATTGGATAGATTTATTATGTTTATGTAAACAGCCAGCAACACTAGTACAGTCACGGACAATAAGATGTATACACTCCATACTTTAAAAATTAATATCACACTAAAACTAATAGATGTAGGTTAAAAACAAAAAGCGGAAATTTATTTCACAATGAACTAGTGGCGAATCAATAAAAATACCAGAACATTGTTGGACATGTTGACCTGTACATGGGTTGAAACATTATGGAGTGTATACATCTTATTGTCCGTGACTGTACAATAATTTGTAGGTATCCTATATTATTGAGTGTGGGCCTACAAATAGTAATCCCACCAAAAATATTCCATGTAAAATTATATTTAATGTGTAAATTTTTGATTGGGTTTATGTGTTTTTATATAGATTTTTATCTGAAATAAATGAGTTAATAATAAAATTTTTATTAATTGCCAAGACGCTAGATACAAGTTCAAAATGCTTGTAATACTTAAAAAATGAGATCTCTACTAATAGAGCCGAGTCCTTATCAAATACCAGCTGGTCTTTTGCCTAAAATGATTAATTTGGCAAGAGCTGAAAGCAGGTTACACCACTAGGTCCAATAAAAACAAAGTGCTAGCCAAGTGACCTTGATTATTTCGAGCAAGGACGCAAACGAAAGTTATCGATATAAAAAATTCAAAGAGGCCAGTATCGAGCTTCGAGGCAGCAAATAACAAATGGTGACCTGTCAAGAAACTTGACTGGTCGAAAAGTTTTTCGGGATAACTTGAATGCAAACTTTTTTTTCACCTGCCTACACCATCGATTTTATACATACAGGGTGTAAAAAGACAACTACCGCAAACTGTTGCAATCAGACCATGATTCTAAACATATTTAGCATGTCATTTTATATTTATTTACAAAAAAAAAAAAACGACTTTGCTGTAACTTATTTTCGGTTATTTACTACTATTTCAACATAAAAAGATCATACATACCTTACAAATTCATTTATTAAAGAAAAAAACAGTTAAAACTCAAAATCCAGCAATCTACGTAAAACAACGCGCCCAGAACATACGCAATTAGCACTCTTCAAACGCTGTTTTCTCCGGATACAATGATTTTTTCGGAAAATCCTTTTGGATTTGGTTTTGTGTTGGGATGCTGTACCTATCCCTTTCGGCTTCGGTAGACGTCTTTTTACACCCTGTACACTTAGTTAATACTACACACATATCATAATTGGCCTGCCCTTATCCCGCTCATGCGGGGTCGGCACAACATGTTCTCTTTCTCCACTCTCCTCTATCACTCGTCATCTCCATATCCACTCCTTTTTTACCCATATCTTCTTTCACACAATCCATCCATCTTTTCTTAGGTCTACCTCTACTCACATATCCATCCACATTCATTTCCATCACCCTTTTAGTTAAATGAATGAGTTTCATCAGTTAATACTACACACATCATCATCATCATCATCATCTCAGCCTGGTGTCACCCACTGCTGGGTATAGGCCTCCTTTCGCTTTTGCCAGACTTTTCGGTCCTGTGCGTCCCTGATCCAGGTTTTGCCCTCGACTTTTTCAATGTCATCGACCCAACGCGCTTTTGGTCGACCCTGTTTCCTACTACATCCTCTTGGCCACCACTCGGTCAAGGTTTTACTCCAGCGACCATCACCACGTCTAGCCAGGTGTCCTGCCCAATTCCATTTGAGGTCCGCAACACGGTCCCCAAACTACACAACACTACACACATAGTGATTCTAAATTCCGCGATGTCTCGGAAAAATACTTTCAATTACTTTTTCCGATAACCTATGCATTAATCCAGAGCATGGGTTTACCTATGGCAAAGAGAGGGGCTATAGTTGGCCCAGTAGTTGGATGAGAAGGGCTGATGATGATGATGATGGGTACCTTTATATGTTTTATCGAAGGCCGGCCACAGATTCTGATTATCTATTAATTCAGAAAGCCCGGAACTCCATATTATCGTGTCTTTTCACACACATTCCGATTTTTGTAGTTATTGAATGTATGAATAATCTGAAATTCAGATTCTGATTTCAGCAAGACATTCCGGCTGTATGTGGCCTACCTAAAACCGTGGAGCTGTTTCTGCGTCAAGGAGCTACAAACATGCCTTACCTGCATTCTGTTCTATTCTATTGTTGTCTACATTTTCGTACTATTTCTATCTCATTTTTTGTTTATATTCAGTAAATAACGAGTTTATTGTACCATATTTTGTTATTCCGCTCCGAAGTTGTGCTAAGGGCCCTGGCGATTTCTCTCTACGTGAGTTAAATACGTAAAAAGTATCGAGAGAGAATGAATTTTTCATTGGGTTTCATTAAATTTTATTATTTGACTTCGGCTTCGGCTTACGCTCTCGCAAACTCCAAATACATAAATTGACCTTTGATCGTGTAAAAGTACTAAGGAGTATTATAATTATTTCAAAGCTCTTAAACGGTCAAGGAAAACTTCGTGAGGAAACTGGTTTGTATTTTTGTAGACGGAGGTGGTCTTGTGACTTGTTACTTAAACAAAAAATAAATAAACAAACTGTCTCATATTTTTTGCTTAGTCAGCTCCATACGTATCGTAACGTTCTTTCCTGTGGATGAGTCTGATTAAGTTGAGAGGGTGGTTTAGGTGCTTGGAAAGCGTCTCTTTGAGTGTGGGTTAAATTTCGTTTGACTGGCTTCCCACTAGAGCTTGAATTAGTTTTAAGATGGATCACCTAAAAGAATCAGGCAACATACCGTGTTTGTTGCCCTTCACGGTATTGGTCGCGCAAGAACAGGAGTAAAATTAGTTTTAAGACTATTCTAAGTGATCCCGGTCCTACTGTATAAATGCTTTTTGACTTTGCCTTTGATTTTGTAAGGGAACCTTGAAGATCATTTAGAGGATTCAAAATTAGGTACAATACAAACCCAACGAGCTTGTATGATAAATGTAATGAAGAGAATGAGCCAAAAAATGTTCCTATGACAGAATCTTTTCTATTATAGTAATCTTTCTGTGATCTAGAAAGAAAGAAAGAAAGAAAGAAAGAAAGAAAGAAAGAAGAAAAGAAAGAAAGAAAATACATATATTCAGCACGAAACGACACAATCTACGCCTAGTTCTCCATGGATCATTTTATATAACATGTAATGAGCACAAAAGCGCTTTAAAACTAAAACAACAGAAACTTACAATAGAAACTACCCTAAGCTCTTTACAGTGTAAACCTATGTATGCATAACCCAACAAGTGATGCATATTCACACTGTTATTGTTCAAGCTTTGAGGTAAAAGGTCGAAGTTGTTTTAGGATTATGTCATGTTTTGAGAATGTTTGTACGGCTTGGTTTTGGTTTTATTAGAACCTGCGACTTCACTTGATAAAAATCATGTTAATTAGATCGTTTTTACGACGATCCTTAGATAGCTTGACTGATTCTATTGTATTTTGTAATTTTAAGTACATATTGTAGTAGCTTAGTTTCTGTAAATAAATATAGGCCTCTACATCTTACAGGATGTAAAAAGACTACTACCGAAAACTAAGCGAAAAAAAAGCGCAAAAAAAATCTTGAATTAGCTACGTCATTTTGTTATTTTCGGCTATTTACTACTAGTACAACATAATAAGACCTTTACTAGTATACCTACCTAATAATTTCATTTATAAAACGAAAAAACAAATTAAACTCAATCTACGTAAAACAAACACGCCCAGAACATACGAAAACAGTAATCTTCAAACGCTGTTTTCTCCGGATTTATAATGTTTTTTTCGGAAAATCCTTTTCGATTTGGTTGTGTCTTCGAATGCTGTTCCTAACCCTTTCAGCTTCGGCAGACGTCTTTTTACATCTCTAGCGTCAGAAAGCAACCTATGGCTACACTCACCGGGACGCTGTAGCGTGGGACATTCTTTGAGATGGCCCAGCACCGTTTTTTCCAGTGACTAAAATTCATGACATTGCATACATTTCACATAAAAACCGAAGGTCTAGATTTTAAGGTATATGCTGAAAATCAGTATAACGCTTTAAAAACAGTGGCACATCGGGACTGCCGACAGAAGTGAAAACTTGAATGAGGTGTCGGTAACGCTTTAAACCTAAAAAAATGGAAAAAGTCCACAGCGGCATTATCTCTGTGGGATACGATCCAGCCGCATGCTACATCGTAAGCCGAGCTATGATCCGATGGGCATCCGTCGCTTATGGCGTTGTCGAAATAGCAAATACTTATTTACTGCCTGCGGGTGGACCACGGGCCGCGCGGCGGGAAACACCAACAGATCCGAAGTGTCTCGATCTTCGCCGTAACAGTTACATGCCGAATGGTGTCGCGAATTCCATGATTTTTTCCCATCTCAAAAATGCATAAACTTTTCACTTCAAAAACAAAATTCAACAGGAGTCACGACTGTATCCCCAAGGCGCGGTAGACATTCTCTGAGATCTTTTATATTCTAGATCCTTTGAAGATGTCTAAGGGGGTAGTCAGAGGCATGTACAAATACATATTTGATACATGCTCACATTTTGCAGAAGTTAGTATTCCATACGTGACAGGTTGCAAGCCCATCAAAGTCAAAGCCATCAAAGTCAAAGTCAAAAAGCATTTATTCAGTAGGACCACTGGGATCACTTTGAAACGTCTTAAAACTAGGTGATTTTACTCCTGTTCCTTCGCAACCAATACCGTGACCATCGCCGCCTATAAGAATACTAACTCGTTTCCTTCACCGTTCAGAGCTCGTGTTAAAGCGCATATAAATTTTACGAAACGCAAAATCCATTGATGCACGGCCGGGATGCGATCCCACGACCTTCGGATTGAGAGTCGAGGTACAACCCCATTCGGCCAACACGGCTCTAAAAAACAAAATTCAATTCTCAAAAAAAACTTTACCTCTTTCTAGTTACAGATAAGAAAATGTAGCAAAGAAATTGGTATCGCCTGTTTCATTCCAATCCGTTGAAGAAATGAAACAAAAGTTTTTGGGTTCTCTAGGTCACGAAAATAAAACCCCGCTTCAGTAAGACCAGCTGGCAATTTGATAAAAGGTTCTGTAGATAACAGAAATAGGCTGAAGTGGTTTATATAAATCCAGATAATGCTATCTTTTGTTTTATCGTTTGATGGATATATCGGTGAATATAACAATTGGTTGGTTATTGTTAGTATGCATTTTCTGATTGGTGAAGACAGCATGAATGAAGATGATGGAAGCTTAATTTCTTTTTAACCTATGCTGTCCCACAGCTGGGCAAAGGTCTCCCCCAACTCTCAACAGATTTTCTAAAAAAATGTAGAGGCAGAGAAAAATTGCAAAAATGTTATTTCATTTTGAAATCAAGAAATGTCAGAAATTGCCAAAACTTCCAGTGACTACATTTACCCCGACTATAGTCCATAATTTCACGGTAATTATACCTACCAATACTGTTCCCAAAGCTTCGTATATACTTCTACAATATGGTTAGACCATCTGGGTTGCTTGGTGTTCGTGGTAAAAAGGTATGGACAGTTCAACAAACATATAATCATAAAATTTTAAATTGGAAAATATTATTAAAAGGAATATAAAAGTTTTTATCACTCTATACTTTGGGCCTCGCTCCGGTCCTTGTTGGAAACAAAGAAACTTTTCCTTTAGATTGTGCCATGATAACTTGTGAACCATTAAAACAAAAATTTGCTCGTGTTGGTTAATAACGAAACAAGTTCGCGATTTTTCCTTTCACTTTTTTTTTAATAATAATGGACAATTTCACACAGCATCATCTAGCCCCAAACTAAGCAAAGCTTGTACTATGGGAATCAGATAACTGATATACTACTTATATACTTTTTGTTTTGTAAATACATACATATAATAGAAACACCCAGACCCGAGATAAATATTTGCAGATCGTACAAACATTTATCCCGCGGCGGGGATCGAACCCGCAATCTTCTGTGTCAGTGGGCTTTCACCCACTGCGCCATAGAGGTCGTCAAAATCAACTTATACACATGTTACTTCTCCAAAATTTGGGCTGTAATCATAAAACCCAAGAGATCACTGGCTGTAATAACGAATCATTATTAGTGCCTCTAGTTAGAGGCACTAATAATGATTACAGTTATTCGTTATTGCGTATTATGGGTAGTTACCCATAATACGCAATAAATAAATTAATTGAATTGACTAAGACACTCATAATGATGGAATGGATCTGCGTCTACCGTGCCTTGAGGAATATTTATGTTTCGTTTATAAAGGGTTATTAGTAAAACACCGGTAACCTCTCAGGCCTGTATTACTATCATCCGAAGGAACAACTTGTTCTATAATTTCTGTAATTGTTTTATAGTGCTGATCCACACTTGGTATTTCATTATGAAATGAAAAGTCTTATCAAAATTTTGGATTCCGACGGGATTCGAACCCGCATCGATCAGACGATCCTCCTAAAGCCGGAGTGCCTAACCGCTCGGCCACGAAATCCTACTTGTCGGTGTCCAAATCTTGTTCTATGACTTTTAAAAATTCATCATTATTTTTTTTCATCAGATTGTCTTACAAAAATAAAAATATTTAAAATAAACGCTCTAAATGTTACGAAGTCTATGCGAAACAAAAGAAAGCGATAGTACAGAGCAAAGGGAGCGGGATTAGGTTGGCGGGGGCCGAAATGTGTTCGATAGGACAATGTTTTAGATAGGAAAACGAAATCTTGAATGTTTGTTTTTGGTAAATGTTTTGTAAAAAGTCATAGAACATAAGATGTTGTTTATGATGATAGTTATACAGTGCTGAGAGGTTACCGGTGTTTCAAAAATAACCCTGTATAAATATCAAAATTCACTTTAAACTAGCAATGAACTACAAGCAAAGATTTATTATGAAAACCATTAGTCCGTTAACACCTTGAAATAAACTGCTTTGCAATATGTTTACAATAGCAAATGTAGTCAGTATCATAATTTATTTGCAACAAATCTTGTTCATAAAAAGTTTAATAGTGAGTTATATTTTTTTACTTTTGATCTGAGTTCGAATCCATATTGGTCAAATTCAGATTTCGAGTTTGTAAAGCGCAATAATACGAGCTCTAGGTAACTTGGCGTTTGAGAGAGCAGTGGGCCATTATTTGAGCTGCAGATTGTTCATAAATCGTTCATTATCATCATCGATATCTTAAAAGGGATAGGTGGAAGGGGGGGTAAGCGGCGGGAAGTTTGTTTTAGCGTTTTATAGGACGTTTTTCGTAAAATGTATACCTACCTTCACCAACACCTCTCCGCCTTTACAAGATGACCCCGTAGACACCAGATTTGACCCCCTAGGACCAAAGGAACGCGAGTAATCACTAAAACTTATCCCTTTCGCTTAGAAGTTTACATAGGCATAGTTTAGGTAAGCCTATTGGAAAATACAAAGCACCTAAATTTCAATTCAGTTCACGAGGTCCACTGCTCTCACAACCACTAGTTTCTAGTATTAAGCCCCATTGCTGGACAAAAACTTCCCCTCGAGCTTTCCCGTTTTTTCGGTCTAACGCCGTCTAACGCAGTCTTCCACTGATAATCGCTTAAGGTCTACGTCGGGTCATCGCTTGGGTGGCACCACACCGTCTTACCAGAAGAATTTCAACCGATACAACTATCTAGTATATTAGTATCGCATTGCAACGATCATCAGCTGCTAAATATCCTTCGACGCTTGCTTGCCGCTAAACGGCATCGGCTTACAACAAACCAAAAATTGCAATTGTGTAAACGCTCTTTCCTGCCTCAGAGCGCCATTCAGTATAAAGTATATTAAATATGCATTATTTCTTATTTCAGCATTCCATTTTTATGTTCAGTAATTCTTCAACATTCACACAAAGTATTTCCACGCAGCCTCTAAAGAATTCTTATTAAATAAAGTTACTTGGCTCCGTGAGTGGAACTGAGCCAAACCCACCAATCCTCAATAAACGGTCACCGCAAAATGATGTCATAATATTAACCACTTCCTTTTGTTGTCTGTGCTCGTAGAAACTATGAAAATAGATTCCGCGAAGATGACACAAAAATGCGTAACAAACAGTTTATGATACTACTAGCTTCTGCGCGCGGCTTCGCCCGCGTGGTACCAACATTTTGAATAACCTATATGCTATTCCAGGTCACTATCTACGCCTATACCAAGTTTCATCTCAATCGGTTCACTGGTTTAGGCGTGATTGATACACAAACATACAAACATTAAATATCTAAACAAACTCACGAACTTTCAGCTTTATAATATGCGTGGGATTTCAATGAAACAGTGGCACTCCAGGAGTGACGGCAGAAGTGAAAACTTGGATAGTTCTAAACTTGACATATAACCCGGTGTCGGTGAGCAGTCACATGACTGCTCTGACTGCTGGACTATTTTACGCATTATCATCTAGCCCTAAAGTAAGCAGAGCTTTATGGGTACTCTCTCCACAATCGTTCCCTTACTACTGAGGATCGTGACTCCTTTTCATTTGGTCAACCAGTTGTCAACATCGGTTGCGTTCCGTTGCCTGGTGTAGTGCGGCACTGACAGACATCTCTAACTCCTCCGCTATCTGGTCTGACCATCGTTTTGGACTTCTGCCTCTGGGTCTTTTGCCTTCAATTTTGCCAGTCACTATCAGGCGTTCCAAGTTGTTGGTTTCTCTGCGTGCAACGTGGCCAAAGTACCGCACTATTCACTTTACTGGGGCAATTTTATGGGTACTAGATGACTGATATTCTTCTCGTATACTTTTTGTTTGTACATATTATACATAGAAAACACCGAGACCCAACAAATATTTGTAGATCATACAAACCTCGGGGATCGAACCCGCAACCTTCTGCGTCTCAGGCGGACCTTCGCCCACTATGCTACAGAGTCAAGTTAACATGTATCGGCCATAATTTAATTGCTACCGCTAATTAGAAAACTAAGTTTGGGTCTCTTTAGCTTGAAGTGTTCCAAAGTCGAGTCAAAAGCTCTCAACTTACAGCTTATAAGTTGACGTAACATTTTATGAATTGGAATTTTGAGCGCAAAATACTGCAAGGTTTGAGTATGGGCTTGGTAGTGGTACAGCAGTGGTCTTATTTTTTACTTATAATGTTATCTGAGGAAATACTTTTGTTTATAAAAAAATTAAAGTTAGATATTAAAAATGGTAAGGAAATATATAGTAACAATCCGCTAATCTATTCTCAAACAAAGGTTTCTTAAAACTAGTACTCACCCTAAAGCCACCCAACCACCCACTAACCTCTGCCAAGCCTCCTACAACTTAGGCTCGGCAATCTGGAACCGTGAGCAGCACCGGGGCGCAAGCAAAAGAACACCTTCATTTGATTTCGACACGTGTTTCGCCCCTCCACGGGGCATCCTCAGGAATAAACTTGACTACTTCCGTGCAAACGCAGACGTCTTGTCGCTACGTGCGCCGAACGAAAAAAAAAAAAAAAAAGAAAGTCAACTTTGACTTCTTTTGCTTGCGCCCCGGTGCTGCTCACGGTTCCAGATTGCCGAGCCTAAGTTGTAGGAGGCTTGGCAGAGGTTAGTGGGTGGTTGGGTGGCTTTAGGGTGAGTACTACTCGTAGTTTTAAGAAACCTTTGTTTGAGAATAGATTAGCGGATTGTTACTATATATTTCCTTACCATTTTTAATATCTTACAATGGACTTCCGCAAAGTCACGCCTGAATCAATTCAATAAATTAAAGTTAAGCTAACTTGAATTTTTTTCGTATCGGTAAAATATTCAACTTAACCATTTCGAACGTTGTTTAACTTCGACGATCTATCAAGAACGACTAACACTGCGTCTTAGCCTCCTCGCAGACTGCAGACTTTCTATCGGCCGATAGTTGAGACGGAATATACTTCTCCATACTCATTACGAGCCAAAGTATATTCCGTCTCAACTATCGGCCGATAGAAAGTCTGCAGTCTGCGAGGGGTCTTAAGTGAGCGATCTGGACGCGAACGCGAAGCGGAGCGGTGCGGCGCGAAAATAACATACAGTCGATTTACTATTGAAGTGTCCTACGTGACCGGTGCGCAGCGACGCAGCGCGTATTGAATCGAACGCGATCAGAAGTTCTGCGAATTTTGACACTATGTATGATTTGACGTAAACTATGTAGGACGATTCGCAAGCACTTATTAAAACTAAGCGCTTTTAAAGTTCTTTTAATAATAAAAGAACTTTTTGCTAATTGCAGTGCGCATAAGCGCACTGCAATAATTTGGAATCAGCTTCCCGCGTCTGTATTTCCGCTGAGCTACGACCCTGTTGTTTTCAAGAAGAGAGTTAATAGGCACTTTCTGGGTAGGCTCGCTCCATCGTAGACCTCATTCTTGCCTATGTTAGTTTAGAGGTCAAGAGCCGGCCCATTCATCATAAAAAAAACGTAGGACAGACTCGCCGCATCGAATCACATCGCTTTGCAATCGCAATCGCGTTACGTAAGACGCAGGGAAAGCAAGCAATAAATTATTTTTGAAATAACAGGTCCCCAAAATATTAAACTCATTAAATTATTGGCAGGTAAAATCTTTTAACTTATACTTATTGAGCTAAATCTAACTTAATGGTAAAAATCTTTATAAATCGAGTCCTAACGGCTGCCCTTAAAAGCCCTTCTAATTTAATGGTTCATTATATCCTTCCTTATTCATAAATCTCTATACAAAATGCTAATAACCATTAATGGCAATTATGTTTAAGTAACGTCTTTGATCATTTCAGGTTCAAACCTAAATTACGAAAAAGGAAAAATAAAACGGAAGAAATTCTTAAAGGTTTTCAGGCATTCAAACATTTTAAAGGAAAGTTTGAGAAAAATCCAAAGGACAATGCCCATTTTTGTATGGGAAGCTGTACCAGCTTGTATCAAAGCCAATTAACGTTCAAAAGTCTTGCTTTTATTATCTTTTCGTTACCAATAAGAATTTCGAAAATATTCACCCTCGTTTTTGAAATAGAGTTTATAAACAAAATGTATGGGGAACGTTTTTGACACACACAAACACACTCAAACATAAATGGTACCATAAAGCCTTTTAATCCCTACATGAAATAGAATCGTTTGGCATTTATCCTAAATTAATTTAATAACGTTTTGTAGAGTCTATTTCATGTGTAGGAATGTGATTTAGTCTTATTCATTAGTATAAGTGTGTACTTAGTATTATGAATATGCACACAGAAAAGTCTGAAATAAAGAATTTTAATAAAAAAATTATCTATAATTTTTTTTGGCATTTTTACATTTTTTTCCAAATCTGTGAATGCAGTTCAAAATATCTCAAAAAGTTAGGGAAGGTCTTTTGTAGCTACAACGATTAAAGTACCTGCCTATAATATTCCGTCTCAAAAATCCACCCAGTATATGTATTCTTTTTTAAATGCGGTTCAGAAAATGCTTATTTTTAACAGTAAATTATAGACAAAAACAAAAAATATTATTGGTTTAATATGGACGCAACGTGGACATTATCCTTTATCCATTAGTTGGACCAAAAAGGCTGGGGAACTTGAGGGCAAGGAAACAACGACATAGTATTTTCGTCGGAGTTTTTCTAATGCACTTTTTTGTTCTTAGCTTATGTATGTAATTATAGATCAATCGATGTCTATGTTCAGCAGTGGACGACGCTGAGACGATGATGATGAAACAGGTATAAATAATGACGAAACGTTATGTAGTCCAAATATAGACTTTGCTTCAGGAAATCATTAAAACGCAAGTAAACAGACTTTACGATACAATAACAAACAATTATGTTTATTTCTTAGCAATAAATACTGAGATTTTTATTTTATGTGCCATAAAGTAGCGGCTTGTTTCCATAATACAATTAGTTATTCTATTTTAACGAGTTCAGTGCCCGTGACATGGTATTTTATTAAATCTTGGCTGCGGCCGCCTTTGGAGAGAAACGCAGTGAGTGGCAGTGGCAATACATTTTATCTTCTTTAATATACAAACTAAACTTGTGCCTCCAGCGTCCTAGCCCAGCAAACCACTACGCCACTAAGGTCAACATTGGATACAGTCGAGAACAGAATTCTAATTTCATAAATTTTTTTCATCATTAACAGGGTTCCGACTATACCTACAGTCACAGTCCTCAGGGCGCGGTAGACATTCTCTCAGATCTTTTTATGTATTCCAGATCCTTTGAAGATGTCTAAGGGGGTAGTCTGAGGCATGCCCAAATACAATATTTGATACATGCCCATATCTTTCAGAAGTTAGTATTCCATACGTGACCCATCGCTGCCAATATGAATCACCTCACGATGTTTTCCTTTACCGTTCAGAGCTCGTGTTAAAGCGCATATAAATACGAAACGCAAAATCCATTGATGCACGGCCGGGATTCGAACCCACGACCTTCGGATTGAAAGTCGAGGTACAACCCCATTCGGCTAAAACGGCTCTGTAGAATTGATTATTCAGTTAATATCTACAGAACAAGGTGCCCGAGGAAACGGAAGGAAATATAAAGCCTTTCTTCCAATGAAAAACAAACAAAGGTTGTGTGGGAGAAAGCTCTAGGCACCCTTTTAACATAGCCCATTTTGGTACAGCTAGTTCACTTTAACTAGCACTTGACGTGTTACCCGCACTCCCTTGGGAATGCTTCACTTTTCCGGGATAAAAATAAACGTATGTGCTATTCCAGACTGTCTCCATCTACCTATTATTACGAACTCTGTGGCGCAGTGTGTAAAAGTCCGCTTACGTGCGATGCAGAAGACTGCGGGTTCGATCCCCGCCGCGGGATAAATGCTTGTATGATCTGCAAATATTTATCTCGGGTCTGGGCGTTTCTTTGTATAATATGTATGTATATATTTACAAACAAAAAGTATATAAAGTAGATAATTAGTTACTCATTGTACAAGCTTTGGTTAGTTCGGGGCTAGATGACGCTGTGTGAATTGAAATGTCCAGCATTATTGTTTGCGTGAAAGAGAAACAAACATCCATCATTAACACGTCCATACATCCTCACATTCACTCACACACACACACACACACACACACACACACACACACACACACACACACACACACACACACACACACACACACACACACACAACACGCACACACTCGCACACACACACACTCACACACACAAAATTACCTACACCTAGTTCGCTTGAAAATAGTCAAACATGTTGTAAGATGAAATATATTAGAACCGCGTTCTTTTTACTAACTATTTTATTTTAGCTGGATTCAAGGATAAAATTCCCTCAACATTTCTGAGTATTTTAAGATTCAATTAATGAGGTGTCTTAAAAAGCTATATTTAAAGAATTCCGTTGTTTATTAAAATTAATGGAATAATAAGCTCGAAAACGTTGAGGAAAATTGTTTTAATATTTATTCTCGGTAACAGTACTTAAGGAGTTGTATCAAATAATTGAATCTGCTATTTACAAAAAACATTAAGGACACACTATGACGGATGCTACACTATGGCTAAACACTATGGCGGATGCTACACACTCGATAATTATCGTGATATTTGGATCGTGATCCAGGATCACAGTGTGTAGTATAGCGTATCGCGGATCGTGATACGGATCGCCGAATTTCTAAAAATCCAAAAATCCCACGATCTCTATCAAATATCGTCGATCCATATCGAGTGTCTAGTCTCTGGTCTGTGATTAGACAGAATGTATGGATTTAATGTCACGGATCGCCGAATTTCGAACAATCCAAAAATCCCACGATCTGTATCAAATATCGTCGATCCATATCGAGTGGTCTGTAATTTGACAGAAAATGTATGGATCTAATATCAAATATGAAATTTTTATCGTCTGTGGTGAATGAAATCTACCGTATTGTCGCGATACGTATCGAGTGTGTAGTATGTAAATTCGATCCAAAATATTGCAAGATAAATATCACGTTATTAGGCAAGATGACAAATTTTCAAAATCTGTTCTATGTTGTTCAGAATGATTTGTTACGTGAAAAAAATATAATATTTCAGTAGAAAATAAAGTTTTTCAAGCATAAATATCAAATTTAAAAGTAAAATTTGAAATTCACGCCAAAACGCTCGTCGGTGTCATGGCGGCTGTTTTGACGTCACAGCTCACAACTGCAAAGCAACGTGCATAGACACAGCTGAAAGGAAACAAGAGGCGCAGTTTTGGTCTATTATATTGAGTAATGACGTCACGCGCTCTGATTGGTGTACAGCTATCATGGCGGATTGTTGTATTTTGTAGATTTATTTCACTAAAGAATTTAATAATCTCGACATTACTAGGACAAAAAATGCATTTTTCTCAGTCCTGGAATCCTATTTAATTAGACCAGTTAAATATTTCGGCGAAACTTGATTACTGTTATCATGCCTATTATCGAGTGTGTAGCATCCGCCAATAGGTGGTCAATTCAATAGACGAAATGCTGAGACATCAAAAGACTGACGTCATCAGCATTTTGTATAGAAAAATGACTGCGGCGCGTACGGCGCGGTTAGGTGTGCGGTCAGGTTAACCACACAAAAAAGTAGTGGCACTCCAGGAGTGCCGGCAGAAGTTAAAACTTAAACGGTTCTAAACTTTACACAAAACCCCGGTGTCGGTGAGCAGTCATGTGACTCGCACGTGAAATTTTCGAGGCGAATCTAAGAATTTTTTCTCATCTCAAACTGACAAACGCGCCCAAAGAAGTGTTCACTTCAAAAACGTTTCATGTCATTTTTACCCTGACTAACCTGTCAACGTTACAATAGGTATAGCCGTATAACCTGAATCCGCGTCCTAGATAGCCAGCGTCACCGCAATACAATATACAATAGAATTGTTTAAGTAAAGCTTTTGTGCGCGACTGTCCGACTTCAGTTTTGAGGTTAGAAATATCTACACCCCTATTTTTTAATAACCAAAAAAAATTAAACATGGTCTCGGTGTCTGTTACTCATCACATTTCTGTAGTTAAAAAACAAAAAAAGAGAAAAAAAAATTATAACCTCAAAAGGAGACGAGACGAGTCAGACATGGATTTATGATAGCTACTGCGGTTTTACTGACTGGGGATGATACGAGAACATAGTTACAATGAGAGTCTGTACGCGATTGTTGTCTGTAGTACTTATTTGTACAGTTTTCATAAAATTTTGTTCGGTTTTGGTTGACTACAATCCTCGATAACTTTGTGATAGTTAAATAAACAAAAGTTCTGACCATGCCATTATCATTTTCTGCATCTGCTGCAAATGTCCTTAAATTTTTTTTGGTAGTCATAAAATAGCGGTGTATACACAGTTACGTTTATTATTATTATAAAAAATACTATATACTAAACTTATTAGTTAAGTGAAAAGTTGATAATGGCTGATCTGTAATTTTTATTTAATCTGATATGACTCTTTGTTGTACCTACCTACCCATTATCGCAATAAATAAATGAATTGAATTGAATTGAATAGTTCGACTGTACAAAATCTATTGTTTTAGCTGTAGTATGAAACAGCATAACTGTATGGGTCGAAACGGGAAACTATATTAAGTATTAAATTATGTAGCGGGTTGAAACGACGACATATTTTGGTGTGAAACAGAAATAAAATATTTGTGGGTTGAAACTGTGGGTTGAAAAAGAAATACACCCTAAAGTCACCCGTCTTACTGAAAAAAAAAAAAGATTTTTTACTTTGACTTTCAAATCAAAATGGCCATGAACTGCACGTAAAAGTAATCGATGTTACCTTTTAACATCGATAGATAAAAAAAAAAATTTTATTTTTACTTTCACTACTACAATTTTGATGTTTCAAAATCAACAAATGAACTGAAATATACTCCCAAAGGCGTACCTAGTAGACACTCTGATACTTACAAAATAAGTATCTGATTGTCTACTACGCCTTTATGATAGAGCTAAATGTAATGTTGTGGCCATGTTTGTTTTGTCTACCGTGCCAGCTGAGCCAGTTAATCCTTTTTTTTTGTTAGGTTTTGATGAAATAATGGCAGGACCAATATAACGATGCACACACAAGAGAACATGTTGTTTGTCGGCTTTGAGCGATGGCCGTTTCAGCTCTTGTTTGAGTTTCGACTTTGCGGATGGAAATTCATATTTTTGGAGTTTGCTGAGGTCAGATCAAAGGTCACGAGATAGAAACGGAAATTCAAACCAAAAAAGTAAGTAAGTTCGTATGAGTCAGTGGTCAACTCTGGTGACGAAGTTTTTAGGCCGCCTTAAGGCCTCCGTCATGGCTTATCGACTTAAATAGCCGGGACCGCAATTTAACGTGCCCTTCGAAGCACGGAAGCGCTCAGATGAAAATGCCACTGGCGGTCACCCATCCACTTACAGACCATTTCGAATGTTGCTTAACTTCGACGATCTATCAAGAACGACTTAGCAAGCACGACCACGAGCGCTTCAAATTTGGATTAAACTCATTTCTGTTTGTAACTTATTCTGTTAAAAAGCCAGTCTAAAGCAATTTGTAATCGAAGGGAATAATCCGAAACAAACTCAAGCTTTTTAAAGCTTTATTTCTTTTAGCGCAGTGGGCGAAAGCCCGCCTGCGACGCAAAAGGTTGCGGGTTCGATCCCCGCGGCGGGATAATGTTTGTATGATCTGCAAATATTTATCTCGGGTCTGGATGTTTCTATGTATAATATGTATGTATTTACAAACAAACTACTGTCTGATATACTTATCAGTTATCTGGTTCCCATAGTACAAGCTTTGCTTAGTTTGGGGCTAGATGATGCTGTGTGAAATATCCAGCATTATTTTATTTATTTATTTAAATGTAAATTCCAAACAAAAAATCTGAAACAGTGCATTGCTAGGTTAAAGTAATTCAGATCATAAAAACCCTTAAGAAATTGCCAAACTTTGTTTTTTTTTCATTAGTCTTTACTCTCTCACTGCTGTAAACTTTAATTTTAAATAATAATAATACATAAATACATAAAATCACGCCTCTCTCCCGAAAGGGTAGGCCACGGATCTCCACCCGCTACGATCCTGACACACAACTTTCGCCTCATTCACTCTCATTACATTCTTCATACATGCTCGCCGATTTAGGGTACTTTTGACCTGGCCCTTCTCCAAAATGTCGCCAATTTGATCCCAGAAGGTTCGCCTTTTTTTTTTTTTTTTTTTTTTGTCGCTGGGTAAAATGCGTTACGCATTCCCTCCGCCGGGGGGCGAGAGGGGTATGTGGGACTCCCCGGGGACTCCCGGTATACCCACTAAACATCCCAGCGCCTTTCCGGCGTCGCCTCGAATGGAGGGGGCCCGGGCAACCGGCAGAGCCTCTACATCCAGTCCCCCTCCGGCGATCCCCGCCCTTACGGCGGGCCCCGCGTCGTGGTGAGCAGTGCAAGGCGGACGAAGGTGCCCCCGCACCTAGCGTCCGCTACTCACCACTAGAGCTCTCCGCTCCCTTCGTCCACTGCGCGCTCTAGTGAAAGAGCTGCGCGTGGAGAAGCCTCCAAACGGCCGCAGAGGACGGGGAGAGCGGCAACGTAACACCGACACTCCTCTTCCACTGCGGCCCCACCGCCAACGCATCAACGGTGCGCCACCGTTTGGTCGCGGAAGATAGGGCGAACGGCAACGACACACCGACACGCCTCTTCTCCCGCGACCCCGCCTGACTGCGGGGGACAGAAATGACTCCGTCCTCCGCACCCGCCTCAGACGCATCCAGAGCGGGCCCAACCGCAAGCCCGCTCGGAGCGTCCCCGCCTGGGATTCCTGTTAGCTTTGCCGTGGGTGACCAATCCACGGCTACTAAGCCCCCCCATCGCGACAAGATCGGAATCCTTCGGGGGGGGAGAAGGTTCGCCTAGGCCTACCCCTTCCAGCTGTCCCATTCACATTCGCCTCATACACTTGTTTTGTTTAAACAACAATAATAATTCATCAGTAATTATTATGTGTATTTCTGTGAAAATTTTTCAACTTTGTTACTGTTATACAGAACGCGTATACTCGTATTGTCTAATAAATAAATAAAATAATAATAATGCCCGGTTTCAGTCAACGGACAGTTATATGTAGAGTGCCACAATCTTATCTTCTTCTTCTTTTTGTACATCGCCGTTATTCTGTCGTACTTTTCCAGTCCATCCAAAGGTTGTCTGGAAGAGATCGCTTTTAGCGATAAGGCCGCCCATTGTACCTACTTACTTATCTTTGTGTATTTCCTGTCATGTGTTTCTTTTGTGTACAATAAAGTGTTTTTCTATTCTATTCTATTCTATTCTTATCTGGACCGGTGGCCAAAAGAGGAACTAACGAATTTTATAAGAAACTAGCAAACCCAGCGAACTCCGTTTCACCACCAGATGCCACCAGATTTTTCCTGAATTTTCTTTGCTATAAACCTCACGGAGCCCGAGACCTTTCCAACGAATGCAAAACCGTGGAAATCGGTTCGTGTGTTCTGGAGTTATAGCGTCAGGAAGGAAAACCCGACTTATTATTATATAGTAGATTTTTCTGCCAACACTAAATGCGATAAGCGCCTCTCTCAGCGGTTCAGATAAGTTTGACGCACTCTAAGAGCTACGACTCGTTTGCACATACAACAGTTTGACAGCTAAATACAAATATCGAACATTTCGGAACAAATTGTTTCTAACCCCCGGTTTCTATATTCAACGGACATTCGTAGGTAAGAGCTACGACTCGTTTCTACATACAAAGTTTGACAGCTAACCTACCGTCGGTTTCTAGCTGTCAAACTTTTGTATGTGGAAACGAGTCGTAGCTCTTACCTACGACTGTCCGTTGAATATAGAAACCGGGGGTAAATCGTTTTACAGCGAGCAGTTTGTTTCAATCGATAATACAGTTTTGAAACAACATGAAGCTGTGAGTTTGTGTAAAAATCGAAACACAAGTGCAAAACCAATTCGTCCGGACAGTGTGAGTGTGTTTTGTCGCAATCGATTCCCGGTTGAGAGTGAAACTGGTGCTAACGAAACATCTCGCAATAATAAAAGACTTAGAAGGAGGGTAGATCGTTTCGTCTGCCAATAAACCACAAACAACTCGCAATGACCAGTTCCTCCGTGATCATGGCGTGTGCAACCACGTCGAAATATCGGGAAACTCTAACAATATGTAATCATGGTAAATATCCCGTTAATTGTGTTTATAGTGTCAACCATGATAGTTTAAAAAGTTATAACATGAAGCAGATCAATCGGGAACAAGTCAGAAATCAATTTCTTACTTTCTTACCGATCAAACAAAGAGTTTATGCAAATCTCTCCCGAGGCTTGTGTTTAAAATAGCTTACAGATCTATTCTTCGATACAGTAGTTTGGAAGTTTTGATGTACTCGCGAGTAATGTAATTTTAGAATATTTTTACGGATAGATACTACTTAATAGATTGTGTGAAGGATGACATGAGTAAGAAAGGAATGAGTGTTGAGATGACGGCTGATAGAGGAGAATGGAAGACACATGTTGTGCCGGCCACACATAATGTGGGAAAAGGGCAGGGAGATGATGATGAGAAATGCTCTACTTTAGTTGCAAGATTTTATTGTACCTATTTGTATATTTTGTAGGTCAAAAATTGCAAGCTTTTGATCTATTCGGTGTTCGATTGAGCTACATTTTTGAACACTATAGACAATGGGATATTCTTGGCAGTGGATGATAATAATGATGAAATATTAAATCTCAAAACATTTATAGGCACAACTGTGTTGTACTAAAAAATAAATATAAACATTAACGGAAGAGCGAGATCCTCTAATACAGGTATTTTCATTCTTAAAAGAGGATCCCAAACCCATGAAATATATTTTAGTTTAAGTTATAGAAATAAAAAAATAAAAAAATATTTTATCGTCATTCCAATGCAATGGTTTGCATTTGAACTAAATACCTTTTAAAGTCAAGAAGAGACACCTAAGAGACAACACAAGAAGAAAATCACACAGAAAACAACACACACAAATAGACTAATACCTGTCACGTATGGAATACTAACTTCTGCAAGATGTGGGCATGTATCAAATATTGCATTTGAACTAAATACCTTTTAAAGTGAAGAAGAGACAAAACACAAGAAGAAAATCACACAGAAAACAACACACACAAATACACAGATTTTAGTCTCACAGGGTCCACAAATACACAGATTGTAATCTCACGGGGTCCAGTGACTATGAGGGCTTCGGCAGAATACCAGCGCCTTACCACTTCTCAGTGACGGCAGAATGCTGAGTCGACGCCATTTTGCTGCTGTGACACACTATCACAATTCTCCAACTTTTAAATTTTTATTAAGCTTCTTTTTACTTTGAATCTTTTTATCTTAGTGATTGTATTGTGTGGCATAGTGGTGAATAAATAATTTCTGTAATTGTTTTATAGTGCTGATCCACACATGGTATTCAACTTGGTATTATCGGTGCTCAACCGAAAAATATGAGACTTGTCGAAAATTTGGACACCGACAAGTAGGATTTCGTGGCCGAGCGGTTAGGCACTCCGGCTTTAGGAGGATCGTCTGATCAATGCGGGTTCGAATCCCGTCGGAATCCAAAATTTTGATAAGACTTTTCATTTCATAATGGTGAATAAATGTCTGTCTATATCTATGTCTAAGAGTCAAAAAGTTCTTAAAGTAAAGTGGATTAAGATTTTACTGATGTGTTAACGAGCTATTACTCAATAAGTTCATAATTATTATTAATGGCAATATCCGAAGCGTTGGATGACGGTGATTAATTGCTTGTATGTAATTAATGTTCGGATCGTTTCATAGTAATGTCAATGATTCCACTCCAAATTATATGCAATAATGCATGTAATTCAGATCATTTTAAAGCAGGCTAACAATCTCTATAGCGCAGTTAGTGAAGCTCCGTTTGTGACGCAGAAGGTTGTGGATTCAATTCCCGCTGTTGGACAAATATTTGAAATAGTTGTAAAATATAAGAAATGGCACGCCTGGAGTGCCATTTCTAATATTTTACATCTTCTTAGTAAGTTATCATCTTGGTAGTAAATAGGTAGGTTTACATTTTGTAAAGAAAACAGACTCGAGACACCTACCTATTTGCAAATATAAACCTACCTATTTACAAAAAATAAATGGCACTCCAGGAGTGCCGGCAGAACTGATTGCTCGCCGGTACTCGTTCGCTTCTTCCAATGAGAAACTACCCTCATTCAACACAAAATAACATTAGGGTCACAAATAACGACACACTACACTGAAAACATCCAAGTTATTACTAGACTTTAAGTTACACTAAATTCTTTGTATTAAAGCATGTTACTTACAAACAGCTCTTAAGTTTGCAGGTAAGATTATATCGTAGGTATTAAGGTACGCAGCAATGCGGCTATACGAACTGTGTTAATATAACTTTGTATAACACGCGAACTTACATTTAATGTAAGAAACAGAGATTGATGTTCCGTATACCAAAAGTTAATATCTTTTTTTTCTGAAATCATTGTATTTTCTTTTTTAATAAAAAATTATTTTAATATTACATTACGAGACATTAAACCATAAAGGGTACTGTATCCCCAAGGCGCGGTAGACATCTCAGAGCTTTTTTAATGTATTCGAGATTGAATTAATAACTTAAAGAATAGCTTCTTGTTTATAACTACTATACATAGTTAAGCATGTAATGATTACAAAAATTACGTCAAATTATTATCGACCACATTTGACCATGAAACCTTCACCTACAACCTCATAAATTACACCAACCATTTAACCCACAAACAAAGCCCCAGATTGCTTAAAGTAATAACATTTCTACAAGTTTCCGTCCACAAGAACCTTACCTTATAAGGCTTTAGAGGGTTTACCTCTGGCCCACAGCAGTCCACCATTAAGAAACATCCAATATGCACATTTGTTGAAAAACACAGTTCACAAAAATGCACTATGAATTTCGAATTTCGGTTTTTTTCGCGCTGCGGATGCGTCCGCCCGCGACGGCGGTCCTGTCGTGACTGACCGCCTTATGTTTGCACGCATGCGTACTTCCAACTATGTATGCCCAGCCATTCATTTTCTAATGAACTGAATTTTACTCTCCAATCAATTTTGGCCCATATTTGGTTTTACTAGAGTCTATTCTCCTGTGGTAGAAGATGATTAAAGTTACGGATACGTGTTTCGGACATTTTGAGTTGGTTCGAAATTGTAATGAGTGTGTCTCATTAATGATCTTTATTCAGATTGTAATTAAAAGTTGTGGACTGCATAATTATTCCATGGATTATATTCAAGTAGAATAATGAGTAGAGAAGCCTATATAACTGGCTCACTCGACATGTACCCAAAGCACGGTAGACTTAGTCGAATCTATAAAGAACCTTTGAAAATATTATTTTTCTATATAGATGAAATTGTATTTTAAATATGTATAATATATAATGTATAATATAAAAAAATCCGACACTTCATATTATGTTTAATCAACCTTCATATCAACTAATTCCTAATGGGCCTAACATATTCGCCGATGATAGACGAATGCCGACGGTCACGAGCGTGTAGCCCTCATCACCCGTGTTCGCCTGTCATCTTCTATCCAAACAATAGTTTGGCGAATAGTTCGGCGAATGTGTAGAGACGCCCTAACACAATATTGAAAGTTTGTTTAAATGCAAAATTATTGGAATCGAAAGTCTATTGATCAATACATCCTATAGATTAGTTGATTGACTTTGCTTAGAGTTAAATAAAATACTTAAAGGAAATCAAGTTAAGATCTTTGTTCTTTGAAATAAAACTTAGCTTTTGAAGACTATAATTATATTATACTAGCTGTCCGTCGCGGTGTTACCCGCGATCCCTCGGGAAAACTTCACTTTCCCGGGAGAATATATAGCCTATGTTCATCAGGAGTAATGTAGGATTCTAATGGTGAAATAATTTTCAAATCGGTCCAGTAGTTTCGGAGCCTATTCGATTCAAACAAACATACAAACAAATCTTTCCTCTTTATAATATTAGTATAGATAACAAACAAACTTAAATGAAACAATAATTTTAAAAGTTTATAAAGAAAGAAGATATAAAAACATTTTATAATACATATTTATAAAAAGTAAAGTTTGTATGTAAGTAATCTATAAAACTACTCGACCGATTGAAAGCTGATCGCACATATGTCCACGCCGTTTGCGCCGCAGTCATTTTTCTATAGAAAAAATAGAGATGACATCAGAAAATGCGGCTAGCTTCGACATCTCAGCATTTCCTCTAAGGCGCGGATAAACTTGATCGCACATTTGTCCGGGCCATACGCGCCGCACTAATTTTTCTGTACAAAAAATACTGATGACGTCAGAAAATGCGGCTCGCCTCTGACGTCCGCAGTATTTTCCTCTATTGAATTGTCAGTTTGGCGCGTTTGGCTCGGCTGGACTTTGCGACCCTAAGTCTGCGAGCAACTCTAAAATGAGCAAAAGAGTTTATTCATAAATAATTGATATCTAAAATCTGGTTACTAAAATAACATAAATAATTACTAAAAAAAGTACCCAAAATGAAAGTATTATAGGGTTACTGTTTCGCAAAAAGCTCTCAGACAAATTAGCTTTGAATTAGTAAAATAAATGTTGCGATGCTGATGTAGTACTTTATAACGAAAAATATCATTAATTTCGTTAAAGGTTAAACATGTTAAAGGTTAAAAAAAGTGACACTCCAGGAGTGCCCACAGAAGTGAACATTTAAACGAGGTAACGTTTCTAAACTTAAAAAAAAGGATATTGCCTCTGTGGGATACGATCCAGCCGCATGCCGCATCGTGAGCCGAGATATAAACCGTCGCTTATGGCGTTGTGGTCGAAATATGTCATTAACGGTTACAGTGTCGCGAGTTCAATGGTTTTTATCCATCTCAAAAATGCTCAACGCGCCTGAAAAAGTGTTCATTTCCAAAATTTACCACATGTCGATTCAGCTATGAGACAGACTAAAAATCTTATACTGCATCAAACTTGTTTTTTTTTAAATCTTACACACTTAACGATACACTAACTGTGTGTGACAAACATAAGTTTAGTGTTCAACCAAACAAAGCAACAAAACACGTAGACCGTCTACGGTGTAGCAGCGTAGCACTGCTACAGTGCTACGAAATTCATTGAGTACGGGGAATTTCAAAGCCTCTATTGTGATGCGATTCAATATCGTGCACATAACAGTACAAAAGCTATATACCTATGTGTAAAATGTAGATGAAATGTTTAACAGTATATTGGAGAATTATTAGAATTTTTTCGTGACGAAGAATGTATATATTAATACATTTCAGGCTTACGTATCAGAATCTCACAAAAGCGAAACATGATTACACATATAAGAGTGAGTGTATTAAAAAAAATCAAGACTGTCCCGGGATCGCCGGGAAAAGTGAAAACTTGAACAATTAGGGCCTAAAATATTTTTGAATCGTCAGGAAATCGAAATATATCGAAAGATAATGACTTCCGTTTAGTTATAAAATGAGTTTTTAGAAATGTAATAATTGCCGTAAAAGTTTACTGATTACAGAACTAGATGGCGGTACTGGTAGGTGTCAGTGAGCAGTCACGTAACTAGCAGGTGACCTTTTCGTGGCGAGTTCAAGAATTCTTATCTCAAAAATGCCCATGCATGGATATAGTAATAGAATGGATTATAAGTTGAAATGAGAGCGTTGCGTAGTATGTGTGGGGTAACGTTGAATGATAGAGTGAGAAATAGTGTGATAAGGGAACAGTGTGGAGTGAAAGAAGATGTAGTGTTGAGGATCGAGAAAGGTATGTTAAGATGGTTTGGGCATGTAGAGAGGATGGATGACAATCGTTTGACAAAGCAAGTGTATGAGGCGAGTGTGCATGGGACAGCTGGAAGGGGAAGACCTAGGCGAACCTTCTTGGATCAAATTGGCGACATTTTGGAGAAGGGCCAGGTCAAAAGTACCCTAAACCGACGAGCATGTATGAAGAATGTAATGAGAGTGAATGAGGCGAAAGTTGTGTGTCAGGATCGTAGCGACTGGAGATCCGTGGTCTCTGCCTACCCCTTTGGGAAAGAGGCGTGACTTTATGTATGTATGTATGTACGCTCGCAGACTCAATATAAAGTCATCTCGCTCACACTGCGTGCACGAGCGCGGAGAGTGGCTGAGACAGTATACCTACACGCGTTGTTTTCGCAGTTTCTGCAGTTCCCTACCGTCATTGCAATAATGCGAGCGTGGTTAGCGAACTTTGCTGTACAGTTTTAGTGATGTGTTGCACAAATTGTTAGCTAAACACCTACCTACCTAAGCCTACCTATTAGGTTAAGACGAATGTGAGTGCCTACTCAAACCTATTAAGGTTTTCAGGCACAATATTATGATAAATATGTAGTTACTCAAGTAAATAAAAAAATAAAAAAAATGTATGGATTATAAGTAATATATTATATATTATGTATAAGATTATAAGTAAAATAATAACAAAGAATAGAAAGAAAAGTAGGATTAAGATCCCTCGCAGACTACAGACTTTCTATCGGCCGATAGTTGAGACGGGTTATACTTCTCCATACTCATTACGAGCCGAAGTATATTCCGTCTCAACTATCCGCCGATAGAAAGTCTGTAGTCTGCGAGGGGTCTAAAGAGTGTATGAAGTGGGATTAGGATGTTACTTGTCACAGATATTAAATTTTATATTGTCCTCTTTCAATGTCATTTCGGTTGAACATCAAAGTTGAAATGAATTGTGAGCTCATTGTGAGGGATATAAAGCCATGTAATACAGCTCAGTAGGGACACAGAATAGACACACACAGTAATTCAAAGTCCGATAAAAAACGAATAAGTAAGTAAGTTCGTATGAGTCAGTGGCCAATCTGGTGACGGAGTTTTTAGGCCGCCTTAATGGCCTCCGTCATGGCTTAACGACTTAAATAGCCGGGACCGACAATTTAACGTGCCCTCCGAAGCACGGAAGCGCTCAGATGAAAATGCCACTGGCGGTCACCCATCCACTTACAGACCGTTTCGAACGCTGCTTAACTTCGACGATCTATCAAGAACGACTAAGCAAGCACGACCACGAGCGCTTACTAATTATTATTGTACTAGCTACGGCGCGCGGCGTCGCCCGCGCGGTACAGTCAGCGACAGTTCATGAACATTGGATGTTTTTAATCATCTTCATCCTGGTCGTCTTCAATGCTGAAAGTCGGGTCCTTGAAAGGCTTTCGTAGCCTTGTGAATAAGCTGCTTCCACTTAGTCCGATTTTCGGCTTCTCTTAGAGCGGTAACAACAGGGAGACCAGTAAGGGCGGTAACCTGGTCACACCAACGACTTAGCGATCGACCTTGGGGTCATCTATATCTTCGAAATTCGTAAGGTTGTAACTAAAACTTTAGCTTATATTGAGGCAAAGCATCCGCCTCACGCCATTATTATATGAGAAATTTTCCTACATCCCGAAGAAAATGAAGCGTTAAAATCTCCAATTGATCATGACCTTCTGTCGCTTACTGTACCATCATTTTGAATAGCTTATAAACTATTACAGGTATTACACGTTTTAGTTAATTACAAGTTAATTTTAAACAACCAATCAAAAAACTAAAAGACACAACTAATGAAATACTTGTAGATTTCTTGACAAAACAAAAACGCACAAGGTGTGCTGTTCCTGAGATAAATAGCAAAATGTGTGCTAAACATGTAATTTTCAAAAAAAATATTTAATCTCGAAAACTTTCACCAATCGTGTTTTTAAAACACACTAGCAAACCCCGCGAACTCCGTTTCGCCACCAGAAATTTTCTTTGCTATAAACCTCACGGAGCCCGAGACCTTTCCAACAAATGCAAAACCGTGGAAATCGGTTCGTGCGTTCTGGAGTTATAGCGTCAGGAAGGAAAACCCGACTTATTTTTATATAGTAGATAATCCAAGATAAAACAATGAAGTATCATTTACCTAAATATGAAGGTTGTAGCTTTCACAGATTCTGATATAAATAATGATTTCGAACTACAAAATTGCTTATATCGCTCCTGCACGTTTTTATGTTCAAACTAACGTAATGTTTTCTCCAATAATTAAACCACACTTGTTGTCCTACAAATCTTTAAACAATCGATAAACAGCTTGAATTTGGTCTGCTGTTGACAGCGCTCTGTGTCTCTGCGGTTAATTTCCCCGGGGGCTGCGGTCGATTGTATTCGTTTTAAATAATTATCTACTATCCACACGTTTGATGGCACATAGTAAATAAACCAGGCTCACGGTTGTATCAGAACGCCATTCACAGTTCCAGATATTGGAGCATCCTAATCCTAATATCCTAATATCCTAATCCTATCCTATCCTAATAATATAATAAATCTGAAAGTTTGTGAGTATGTTTGTATGTTTGTGTAACAATCACGCCTAAACCAGTGAACCGATTTGGATGAAACTTGGACTATTCCAAGTCAAGATAATGACTTGGAATAGCATATAGGCTATTAAAAATGTTGGTACCACGCGGGCGAAGCCGCGCGCAGAAGCTACTAGCTTCTGCGCTAGAAACTAATTTCCAAGCAGTGGCGTAGCTAGGTAGCCAAGGGCCCTGGTGCAAAAAAACTGGGGCCCTTACTTTACTGAACTCATAGCTCATACTCATAGCTCATATGAGTCGTCAAAATCGAATACATTTTGACATTCGACTCGCGTGTGCCTTGGAACGCGTCGTCCGTACGCAGTTTTACGGAGTGTTTGAAACACAAACATCCAAACACAATCACAAACTTTCAGTTTTAGAATAGGAACTAGGATGGTCACGTGATCTTGATTCTAGAAATTCACGTATAATTAGTGATGTCCTAAGCAAACTTGTCCTAATTTCTGGATATGGGATTATTCAGATGTAGAACAGCAATTAGCACGGGCATGTGCGGGATAATTATGTATTCTGAGCTCCCATTAAAACTTCCTCATTATTTTGAGAAAGTTATAGTGAGATAGTATTTCTATTTACAACATTGTTTTGATGTATATCCCTTTACACTCGGACTAAGACGAGGGTCTTTCATTTTTAACCAACTTAATTCAGCAATTGGGTTAAACAAATAAATTAAAAAATATTTATGTAATGTTTTTTTTTGTTCTGTTGAAAATCCCGAGAAAATTGATAAAGACTATCCTTTTAATTGATTGTTGCTTCTTGTATAACTTATTCCATTCGAGCGTGGGACGTGATTAGCTGCGATGCGATTGATGAAAGTCTGTTCTCCTTGAAAATATTATGCAACATCATAAAAAAATCAGGTTTGGGGCTAGATGATGCTGAGTGAAATGTCTGTCTGTTCTAGTTGGTTCTGAATTTTGCTGAAACGTCGACTCGAAAAGAAGAAGTAGGTATACAGGGTGAAAAAAGACGTCTACCGAAGCCGAAAGAAACAGCATCCCAACACACAACCAAATCCAATAGGATTTTCCGAAAAAAACATTATATCCGGAGAAAACAGCGTTTGAAGATTACTGTTTGCGTGTTCTGGGTGCGTTTTTTTACGTAGATTGCTGGATTTTGAGTTTTAAATCTTTTTTTCTTTTATAAATGAAATTATTAGGTAGGTATGGTCATAATATGTTGTAATAGTAGTAACATAACATGACGAAGCTAAGTCAAATTTTTTTTTAAATATGTTTAGAATCATGGTCTAATTACAACCCCTCAGTTTTCGGTAGCAGTCTTTTTGCACCCTGTATAGAAATAAAATAAATGCCCTGCCTGGTTCTTCACAATTTACGTGTCTTTGATTTGCTCTTCTAAAAATCTCTAGTTTTATTCGAACAGAAACATTCATCCTATTTCCAAGTTTTAACTGAATAAGTTCGTAAGGCAGTGCTCGGAGTGAATGAATAAAACATGTTAGTTCTTAGTTGCTAATCAAAGCTGAGCTTACTGCAGCAAAATGGAAATCTGTACATGAAAGCTTGGCCTAGAGGTGTGAATAACTAAATGGATGTTGAAAGCTAGCTTTGAACTATATTCGCTTCGCCCACGTGGTACCATAATTTTGTATAGCCTATATGCTGTTCCAGGTCACTATCACCTATTCCAAGTTTCATCTAAATCAGTTGACTGGTTAAGACTTATTTGAGGTTTCACCTCACCGGTAAAAGTATCATGATTGAGAATGGACCGTGTCGTGTCGATAGCGTAGTCGGCGTTGCACTTTGAGCACTGAGACCGCGTTACGCTACTTTCCGTCTTTCCTTTTAATGCAGGGGCAGGTTCCGGCTGGAAAAATAGTTTTAAAATCTTTGTATGTACCTGGAATTATGAATGAATAAATGATTATGATTATGAATGGTGTGATTGAAACACAAACATGCAAACATCGAAATATCTAAACAAACTCACAAACTTTTAGCTTTATTATGTGAGTGGGATGTTCTTAAAAAGGCTACACAGGCATGGAATAAAGATTTTTTTTCCGTAAATTAGAAGCAAGTATCAAAAACAATACGTTTCAAATCGTTTAAAAACAATGGCACTCCAGGACTGCCGACAGAAGTGAAAACTTGAACGATTACGTCAATGTATTTCGCGGCGGGAAACGCCGACAGATCCGAAGTTTGTCGATCTTTGGACGGTTACATGCCAAATGGTATCGCGAATTCAATGTTTTTTTCCCCATCTCAAAAATGCCCAACGTGCCTAAAAAAGTTTTTGAATTTCTGGAATCAAAAATCGTTCGTTGGCGTAATGTGTAAATGCTCGTTTTGAAGTAGCAATAAAGTACGAGTGGTATATAATTATGATGATAATATACTACAGGGAACTGTGGATTTAAGATAAGAATAACTATGGGACCTGCATAGGCAACCTCCAGGACAGCTAGTGCGGCGGCGGCAGCAGCAGAAAATCACAAAAGGCGGAAATACATATCTATCGGTGATGGGTATATATTTCTGCCTTTTGGAGTGGAAACTTTAGGTCCATCCTCCAGAGGCGTGGCTCCTTTTCAGAGAATTATCCAAGAGATTGATTGACGAGACCAATGACCAAAGGGCTGGTGCTTACCTCGGACAGAGGATAAGTATAGCCATCCAACGAGGTAATGCCGCCAGCCTTTTGGGCACGTTACCTGCGGTCGGTGACTTGAGCACTGTTTTTTATCTTTAGTTTAATTAAATTGTGAACTTATGTATTTTTATGATTATTGTTTAGAGTAAATAATTTACTTGTAAAAATATTTTGAAGTTGGGCAATTTCCCATTCTACTTTTACTCGTATCTCTGTCAACATAACTCAGATCAACTGGAATCCCTCGAAACGAATGAATCGTTGAATCGAAAACGTATAAAAATCCCAATAAAAATGTCTGAATAATCGCCCCGCGATAAAAGTATTTTTACGAGGCCGTAATGGGCAAATTAAGTTGTCTGTAGTATCTGCGTGTTGCCTTGTTGAGTGGATTGTGTACTTAAAAAAACAGTGGAGTCCGGCAGAAGTGAAAACTTGAACGGTTCTAAACTTGACAAATAACCCGGTGTCAGTGAGCAGTCACGTGACTCGCACCTATTTTGGAGGCGAATCCAAGAATTTTTTTCATCTAAAAATTGCCAAACGCGCTTAAAGAAATTTTCAAAGAAATTTCTGTACCTAAATAATTTATACAGCATACATATGCCTACACGAGTAGGCTGTAGTGTCTGGGACATTGTTTGAGATGGAATAGGCTTGCCCAGCACCTAAAGACAACGTAAGTTGCGGATTTTTTCACAATATTTCACTGGTAAGAACTAGGTTTAATGCGCATGTAAATTATACGGAAGTCAGAACCCATTTTATGCATTTTCAGAATAAAACAGACAAACGAAATTTATAACTTTTTGACAAAAACAAAAGTGTTTCTCAAAAGTTTTGTATAGGAGGAAGTTTTTTAAGTTTATCACATTGAAAACTAGTGATCTGAAACCTTGTACAGCTGAACGTGTTAAAAAGTATAATTATTTAATTTATAAAACTAACATCTCCCTTAGACATCTTCAAAGGATCTGGAATATAAAGATCTGAGAGAATGTCTACCGCGCCTTGGAGATACAGTCGTGACCCTGTTTTTTTTTTAAACAAACACTTTATATTCATGAAAATAAAAGCCATTACCGATTGAATCGTAAAGATCTTCGTCAAGTTCTCAGTGATGCAATCACAGAAGGTAAAACAAGATCAAAAGTCGTATCCCGTTGGTACACACGAGCAACTTAAAGTTGCTCAGTAAAGGCCTTACCTACATTTTTATCATGATAAAAAAAACATATTTTTTTTAAATAAATAAAATATTTTTTTAAATAAAATAATTTATTCATAATCTTTCATAACAAATAATGTCTGACATTACTCATTTATTTGCCGTAGGAGCTCAAAGCACACTTGGACACCTTCTTAGACACCTTCAAAGGATCTGAAATACACAAAAAGATCTGAGAGAATGTCTACCACTCCTTGGGATACAGTCATGATCCTGTTTTCATTTTTATAACCTACGATAAGTGTGTTCTTAAAATGATTAAATTATTTTTGTAATATAAGAGGAAGTCTATTAAAGGGTGAGTTTTGCCGAACGCCATTTCATTTTTATCAAAATTGAGCCCGTGACTTCTAACAACATTTTCCATAACTATAGATTATATACCGTTTAGATTTTCCCCTCAGAGGGCGCTCGGCAAAACTCACCCTATTTACGGAAACACTCATCTAATGTCTCATGCACTCACCTATCCATTTTTTGACTAGTCCGAACGTTTGTGTGCTTTTGTGTGTACATATCTATCTTTATATCTGGCCGGTAACACCCACTGTTGGGCATAGGCCTCTTCTCTTTCACGCCACTCCTGGCAGTTTTATGCCATCCGGATCCACTGCTCTCCTACCGCCCCCACAATGTCGTCTGACCATCGGGCAGGTAGTCTGCCTCGAGGCCACCGCATATCTCTTGGCCACCACTCGGTAGCCGCTATTGTGTACATAATATGTATAGTTGCTTCAAAATCGCCCGTTTGCAAATGAACTGAGTAATCGATTTTCATTGCAATGCAGGGAAAATGGTCTGTTTCTTTTTAGTTCCACTTCGAATGGAAACGGTAAGAAAGTAATAAAATGAAAGAACAATGACTGAACTTTACTGAACCGTCATTCAGTTAAAGCGAACTATTTATACTAGCTATTGCCCGCGGCTTCGCTAGCACAGTTCTAACATCAATAGCTTTTATTCAAGACCACTCATTCCAATTTATTCCAAATCAGCCCACTGGTTGGATTGATTGAAACTCAAACATATAAACTTTTGATTTATAATTTTGTACTTATAAGTATAAACTTATTTCGACAGTACTTTAGTATTTTTTTATAGGCTATTAAGTTAGTTTTGATCAAAACATATTGTCTTTCGTGCCTTATATAGCTTCGTAAAACCACACCTTTTTGTGAGTACTCATCATCATTCTTCTCGAAGCGCTCGTGGTCGTGCTTGCTTAGTTGTTCTTGATAGATCGTCGAAGTTAAGCAACGTTCGGAACGGTCTGTAAGTGGAAGGGTGACCGCCAGTGGCATTTTCATCTGAGCGCTTCCGTGCTTCGGAGGGCACGTTAAATTGTCGGTCCCGGCTATTTAAGTCGTTAAGCCATGACGGAGGCCTTAAGGTGGCCTAAAAACTCCGTCACCAGAGTTGGCCACTGACTCATACGAACTTACTTACTTATTCCATTTCTACAGTATGACGGATGAAATAGGCCTCATCTTAAACTAGGTAAGTAGAACTTCCCCCCCGGTGGATTCCGATCTTGTCGCGATGGGGGGGCTCAGTAACCGTGGTTTGGAGGCCCACGGTGAAGCCAACAGGGATCCGAGGCGGGGACGCTCCGAGTGGGCTTGCGGTTGGGCCCGCTCTGGATGCGTCTGAGGCGGGTGCGGAGGACGGAGTAATTTCTGTCCCCCGCAGTCAGGAGGGGTCGCGGGAGAAGAGGCGTGTCGGTGTTTCGTTGCCGTTCGCCCTATCTTCCGCGACCAAACGGTGGCGCACCGTTGATGCGTTGGCGGTGGGGCCGCAGTGGAAGAGGAGTGCCGGTGTTACGTTGCCGCTCTCCCTGTCCTCTGCGGCCGTTTGGAGGCTTCTCCACGCGCACTCTTTAATTAGAGTGCGCGGGTGGGGATCGCCGGCGGGGGTCTGGATGTAGAGGCTCTGCCAGTTTCCCGGACCCCCTCCATTCCAGGCGACGCCGGAAAGGCGCTGGGACGTTTAGTGGGTATACCGGGAGTCCCCGGGGAGTCCCACATACCCCTCTCGCCCCCCGGCGGAGGGGATGCGTAACGCATTTTACCCAGCGACAAAAAAAAAAAAAAAAAAAAGGTAAGTAGAACTTGAAACACTCTGACACCTCAACAACTCGTTAGCAGACGCTTTGAATGACAAATACACACTAGATTCTATTGAAATAGAGACCAAACCAACGCTATGTTGCTAGAGTTGTACTTAGGTCTTTTTCAGTCCACATTCAGGCTGCCTATACATTTAAGGGCCAATTCGGTTTGGAATATTTGGTCCTAGGTTAGGACCGTGTTTTAATGTTTGACAAATTGGCCCTTGAAGTCAGAAATCGTGGTGGGAAGCATCTGAATATTCGTCAAACGAACGAAAAAAGGAACGCGAATACGGCCCTTGATTTCTTTTCTTAGCGTATACTGTACAAGCAGAATTACGGTCGTAAAATAATATAAAGCTAGATAACGCTAGTTTTGGCACACGAATAAGATATAAATAAACTACACCATACGTACAAGATTTATTATTTATCTTTGCTATACATTTGGTTCAAATCCTATTTTCATATTCAAATGAGACAAAAGCCTGGTATGAAACAAAACCTTTATGACGGGACCAGGTGGAGGCGAAGAAATGGATTCAAAGTGCTCCAATATGCGGCGATTGGCTTGCAACCTGTCACAATAGCTATAGGCCAACGTATATTGCCGAAGTGTTGCCATGTGCTAAAAATAGGCGTGATATTACTCGAGCTTAAGTCTGTCAAATACAGAGGAATAAATAATCTTCTTGTTACTATATATAGGGTGTAAAAAGACGTCTACCGAAGCCGAAAGAGACAGAACAAAAGTTGTTGTTTATGATGATAGTAATACAGTCCTAAGAGGTTACCGTTGTTTTACAAAAAAACCTATATATTCCATAATAAAATATTTCCTTTTATCTCGAAAATATTATTAACATTATGTATAACCTACATTGTGTTCAAGCAAATAAACTATCTTTAAGGGTTCCCATCGGCAAATAATCTGACAGCCTCAAAAGAAACAAACAAGGTTAAAGAATATAAAAAAGAAAGAGA
Source organism: Epirrhoe alternata (assembly GCA_963565295.1). NCBI lineage: Eukaryota > Metazoa > Arthropoda > Insecta > Lepidoptera > Geometridae > Epirrhoe > Epirrhoe alternata. Next base: position 10,894,365 of record OY751391.1, on the reverse strand, counting down.
TAATTAATGATTATTGATAATACTACATTGAGGCATGTAAAGCTGTCTCTTCCAGATATACAATTATCAGAAATGAAGTAGGTATGTTCCATCATTACTTTATCTACTTAAGTAGGAAACCTAAATATTGTTACCCATTACATTCTATCTATATATATATTTATGTATGTATACATTATATATTATTTTTGTAGGTGTATATAGGTACTTATGTAAGTATTTATAGTATAAGTATTATTTTTATGTATTTTATGTAAGTATATTTACTTTTAATACCGTTACATTATTTTTATTTTATTGTATTAGTAAAATTAATTTTATTCCTATAAATATTTGTACACCCCCTGCCATACCTTCAATATGTTCGTTTCTTTCCATCCAAAGGTTGTCTGAAAGAAATCGCTTCTAAGCGATAAGACCGCCCATTGTACATTGTCTCGTTGGGTTTTATTGATTCGTGTATGTTTTGTAATTATTGTGTACAATAAAGAGTTTTTCATTCATTCATTCATTCAATTATTAAGTCAGTGTGTATACCTAAAGAAAACTATTTTTTGTATGTAGACTAACCTTACAACGTGAGTGGACCGAGAACAAATGAGACTGCTAATGAGAGCCGCAGGAGAGCCAATTAGGTACTAGTTCCCAAAATTACTAAGGTCGTCATATTACGTCACATAATGTCTACTTGTACATATTTTAATTGTTAAAATCACATCATAATAACCATAATTAACAAGTACATATTACAATTAAAAAATCTAAAAACCCAAAAATGACAACTTTTGAGATTTTGCAATGCGTAGGTAAACTAATAAGATCCACCATTTTTTTTTTTTTTTAAACCTATGCTATGACACTCGGGTTATTAAGACAAATCTAACGATACCCTAATCGAAATCTATTCAGTCGTTTGGAAGAAACGACGGTACAAAGATTAACGCAGTACAAAGAAAAACACATACAAGATACGCGCGAAAAACATAACCCTTACTTTAACAGTCGGGTAAAAATATGTTGTTTGTCTTTAACAAAATGTCTGAATAAACTACTTCTGATAAAAAAAAACTAAACTCCGCCCGGCGTTTCACTTCTAAGTTCTAAGCACAAGGGTTGCTCAAAGAGCCACGGTATACTATTTTTCATTTAAACTCTCATATCTAAATAATACGTTCTTGTTATAAACCGGCAAACACATCAATTTGACCGGATGCAACCGAATAAAACCGAATTGAGCAAGATTTTTTACTCATACACATTGGTGGCTGTTGTAAAACGTTCACCGCTTCCAAAAAAACATAAAGCTTGCACCAGCTCCTAAGATTTTACTTTTAAATTTTAAATGTGCCCGCGGAAGAGTTATACAATGGACTTCTGGAAACTTTCATTAAAATCTATTTAGAGTATTATAAAGAGAATAAAAACATGAATGAAAGTGGTTTAATCGAACAGGTATGTATACGCACGCAATCGCCTTAGAGAACAGGTGCTGAACATAGGCCTCCCCCATCGATTTCCACAGCGATCGATCTTGTGCAGCCTGCACCCAACGGCTCCCAGCAACCTTTACCAGATCATCTTTTCATTTAGCGGGGGGCCGTCCTCGCTGTGATTTCCGGTGCGTGGCCTCCACTTGAGAACTTTTCTGCCCCCCAACGGCTGTCAGTTCTACAAGCTATGTGCTCCGCCCACTGCCACTTCAACTTGCTAATTCTGTGGGCTCTTCATTTTTGATTTGATCCCGTAGAGACACCAAAACATAGCCCTTTCCATAGCTCGTTGAGCGACTTTGGGCCTTCTTATGAGGGCAAGAAAAACTCAAAATCGTCTAACAATGCCATTTTACTCTATTCTATTCTATCATAAAGATAAGATGGTCCTAAGAAGCAGACTGCAATGGCTACGGAGCTCAATATTGGATAGATTCTGTCTGAAAAGCGTTCAGCCATACAAGAACATAACACAAACGATGCCTCAATAACCTTGTTACTGTAACGAAGTTTCCACCGAGCTAGATGAGGCCTGTAATCTAATACCTCCAAACAGATTTTATCGGAGCGTCACAATAATGACGTCACGATCGAGTGACGTCATGAGAAAATGGAGTTGAATGAAAATGGATTTACAACCTGTTTCTGTTTTACAATCTATTCATAGATGATGCTGTGTGGAAAGTCCAGCATTATCTAGTATCTATCTATCTGAGAGAATACAGATTTTATTGAAGTGAAAACTTCTACAGGCGCGTTGGGCATTTTTGAGATGGGAAAAAACCATCAAACTCACGCGTCACGTGATCATCCCGCGGCGGGAATCGAACCCGCATCCTTTTGTATTCCAAGCGGGCTTCACCCTCTGCGCCACAGAAGTCATTACAAAAATAAATAGGTATAGATTCAACTACTACCTACGGTTTTTTGTAGCAAAGGCTCTGAGAGGCTTTCTCTGGTACCTTGTTGACAGTAGCCAGCACAAAGTGGGCTCATTACCATACAAACGGAGTTATTCACGAGCCGTGCCGGCCTAGTGGGATTTCTTTGTGCCTCCACTTTTAACATGAAGGTTGCGAGTTCAAATTCCAGTTGTGCATCAATGGATTATTCGTTTCGGAAAATGTATATGCGCATAACAAGAGCTCTCGATGAAGGAGACCATGGGGCTTGTAACTCAGGGAGTCCTCTGAACTTCGACAGTCCTTTATTTTGACACGTTAACTTCGAAAAGACAAAGGTCTCAGCCCTGAGGAATACGACCCGAGCAGGAGGAGTAAATCAGTTACCTGGTTCCTATTAGTACAAGCTTTGCTTAGTTTGGGGCTAGATGATGCTGTGTGAAATGTCCAGCATTATTTGTTTTAAAGCAGTCGTGTCACTCATGTCGAAGGTATGTTGCTGTCGAAATAACTATCTGCCGAGCAAGTGCATGTCGCAGTTGGGTCTGTCGAAGTAGTGGTCTTTCGAAGATTGTGTTGTCGAAGTAATGTTCCGTCGAAACAAACAATTGTCAAACTTTGTCATTTCGAAGTTAGCAACGTGTCGAAATAAAGAACCGTCGAAGTTCAGAGACTCATTTTCTCTCATCTTAAAAATGCTCAACGCACCTAAAGAAGTTATCACTTCAAAAATTTTTGAAAATGTATAACGCGCCTTGTTATTGCGCCTTTTTTTTCGCCATTCTTGACTAAAAATAATCCTTTTTGATTTATAAAAGCTTTAAAATATTATATTTCACAATAACTTTATGTAAGCGTTCGATGAAGTAAATATTGTCCGTCTACTTTCCCAGCCTCAAGCTGTGTACATAAGATCAACAGGCGAACTGTGTACAATCAATATTATGACGGCTACTGATTGGCTGGAATTTAATAACGATGTGAGGCGATAAGTGGTTGTGGAGAAAATATTGAATAATCTGAGAATCGAGGTTGACGACCCCTGCAGTGTAATAAAGTCAGCGAAATGTGTGACGCAAAAGTAGGTTTGATTCCTGTAGGTCAGCATTTTTTTTTGTGTGATTTAACTGCGTATACTAGTATGTATGTATTTACAAAAAATATACAATGTACAAGCCCTGCATAGTTTCTCACATTAGTGCCAGCATTATAAATTAATTTACTTCTTATAATATAACTGAAATAGGAGACAAAGGGAAGAAAAAACAAACAAATTTTGTTTTTACTTTCAATTTAATAAAACAACAAAGGTATACAAATAAGTCATATACAATTAGAATAACATAATTATAAATATAATAAATATTAAAACGAAATTTATGTTTTTATAACCAATAGGTACAGAGTAACATAATTTATAAAACTAATCAATGCGTTTAAATAAGATTATAAAATTATATTATTAATAACATAAGCTGGAATTAAAATATCCCTCCAGCTACATCTTAGTATAACTTTTAACAGCCATCTTTTCAATACTAAAACTATTCTTATCATTACATTCCCAATAATTTACACATTAATTTATACAAATATCTACAGAGATTTGGCACAACTACTAGACTTTTCAATACAAAATGTTTACCTCCCCTGATTTATTTTCAATCTTACATTTTTATTGTTCTCAATCATGGTCTCATTTCAAAACTCATGTGCTACGCCGAAGACTTAACCTACGGCGTAGCATATACGTAGACATTATACAAACAGATTTCTCACACCATCTATCCGTACGATTTAAACTGTTAAATTACAAGAGTTTAAGTGAATTATTTTAGCAACTTAATATCTCGCTGCAGTTGAAGTCATAAATCAGATTTTTTGTTACGTGTTCTTCGTGAATAATAGACTATTACTGCTATTTTACTGCTATTTTAATGGATCGTGAGATAAATATAGTAAGTACAAATTTTCGTCTAGACTTACCAAGCGAGCTTGCAATATGCTCCGCTCAATAATTTTTGTATATTTTAAAGTGTTAAACCACATTTATCAAAAATTTTGATCGTGACGACTATGGTTCCGTGGCCAAGCGGTAAGGCACGACCGTCTTAAGGAAGATCGTCGGATCGTTGCGGGTTCGAATTCCGTCGGAATCGAAAATTTTGATAAGAATTTTCATTTATCAATGCTCCATGCTCATTAGGACTCCAAATACAGCGAAATGCAGTAGTATTAGGTATTTAAAATGAATTATTTTAGACAAAATTACGTAAAGTTAATCTACATTATTTTACTCACTGTCATGTCTTTCGAATTAAAAATATACAAAATGTAGACCATTTTTTAGTCTCAGGTTGAATAGGAATCGCTTTGCGATAACAAATACAAAACTATGAGGGACGTCTGATTACAATAAAGGTTAAAATGGTTTTTTGATTTAAAATCTTATTACAAAAAGATATAAATGTTATGAAACCGAGAAAAGACAACTCAGTCGTTTGAAGATGGTCAGTTATAGTGCAAGCTAAAAAAATATACCTCTACATATTCGCCGATGATAGCCGAATACCCGCGCTCACGAACGTGAAGAGGGTCTATTTACCCGTATTCGTCGATCATTATTCGACCGACCTCTGTGGCGCAGTGGGTGAAAGCCCGCTTGAGACGCAGCAGGTTGCGGGTTCGATCCCCGCCGCGGGATAAATGTTTGTATGATCTGCAAATATTTATCTCGGGTCTGGGTGTTTCTATGAATAATATGTATGTATTTACAAACAAAAAGTATATAAGTAGTGTATCAGATATCTGGTTCCCATAGTACAAGCTATGCTTAGTTTGGGGCTAGATGATGCTGTGTGAAATGTCCAGCATTATTTATTTATTTATTGTCTATCCAACAAATAGGTCGGTGAATAGTTCGGCAAATGTGTAGAGTAGCCATTAAAGTTAATGTCATGAAGTTATTTTATGAAATGCTAAAAAAAACAAACGCCTATTTTAAAAGCTCGTGAAGGCGTCATGAATAATTTCGATTAAAAATGTATGAGGTTACAAAAACTGACCAATTTAATAGCTCGAAAGATCAAAGAGACTTTATAACAATTAAGTCCTAAAAATTAATACAGAAATTTCTTTGACACAAATTCTCTTACATTAATTTATAATTACAAATTCTTCCGATAATCCTAATTGGGGTTTCACAGCTACCATTATTTTAATAAGAATTATTATTAGGACTATTGTCACTCAAATCAGTAACAGTCGATTCCTTATTATCAATAACATTTGAATTTATTTCAAATGCATTAAAAACATTATTTTGATTTGCACTATCACTATCCATTTCACTTTTGTGACATTTTTCACTTTCACTTACATCACTTTGACTAGGCTTTTGATCATCACTTTTCTGGCTCTTGCTATCACTATCTCCACTATTCTGGTTGCTTTCACTATTCTCGCTAGACTTCTCAACTATAACTTCGACTACTGGCTTGTAATCCTTGTCTAGATCGGGTGGTCGTACAGTGGAGAGAGTGTTGGATAGGTATGATGTTTGAAGGTTGTAACCTGGTAGAAGTTTTGGTTGCAAAGGCAGCATGAGGTCGAGGGAGCCGGTGGTTGCAGGGCGTGGTTGGAGGGGCGGAGCGGTGAGCAATGGCGGTTGCAGCGACGCCAAAGATATGGCCCCGCATTGAGTGTTGATGATTGGACTCTCGACTGGAAGGAGAAAGGTAAGTGTTAGGTCAGGTAAACTTATTTCTACATGTGTTTCTATAAAAATCTTTAGATGCAATTCAGATTTTTTTTAAACAGATTAACTCAGTAATTTATGATTTTTATTTTCATAATTTTATCGTTAACTTATGGTATCAGATTATTAAATATTTCCCAAAAACTGCACTGGATATGAGTCGGGTAGATTGGTAGAAAACATCAATTTTCAACCGTTAGCAAGCTTAGAAGAACATCAGCGAACAAGATGTTGGCTCAAATCTTTCTTCAAAGCAATTTTCGGGATACAATTACTATAATTATTTATTATTATTTATTTGAACCTTATTTTATCCATCTGGCTTATTCTATTCTACAATTGCAGTGTCAGGAAAGCTACGGGTTCTAACATGATTAAGTTTCGATTCTAAGAAGTCAACATGCACTTTGTTTATTCGGAACAAATTCGGATAATGACTAAGTATTATTAATTGATAAGATCAGATGATTTTATCCTAAAGCGAAACGCAATATTAAAAAAAATGGTTGTTGCATAGCATACGTTACTTGACCATTAACTGCAGTTTATATGTACCCAGAATATAGAATATTGTTATATACAATAGCATTTAAATTATCAAGAATACAACAAATGAAAGCCTTTTTTTAGCAAGAAAAAAAAGCAAAGACTGACTACTTATGGTTTGTATACAACCAACTGTGCTTTACCTATTGGTGCTCGAGCTTGAAGTGGGAGAGCTGATGTTGTGGGTGGTCGCAACAGGTTCGGGGGACCTTGGAGAGCCAGGCTGATCATGTTCATACCGTTTACACCTGGAATTACAGAAAAAACGATCAGGAATATACAGTTAAAGCGCTCTTGGTGTTGGTGGTGAACTTGCTTAGACATTCTTAATGAGGTGACTGGCAACAAAAACATTTTTACAAAATATCTTAATAAGTTCGTGTAAATTTTATCTAAGCGCCATCTGTTTTTCTGTTCTCGCACTAAATTCTCTACTCACCGAACTTATTCCCGCTTCCCTGCAGCTCCTTCAGAACCACAGGATGTTTGACTGCATTCACTCGTCGGTTTGAAGCGGTAGGTTGGTTCACCTTCCTTCGGGGTTGCTCTACAGGGAGAACCCTGCGCCGCTTCTTAGGAAGTTTTGACCGCGCCTGTGGATAGATGGCGTTGTTTTAAATATTTAGAGTTCTGTTTAGGTTGGTACACTGTTCAAAGCTTTGCTCAATATTTTAATCTTTTTTAAGTAGTGATTTACATTAGTACGTTTAGAGATTGATACGTTGATATTTAAATATGGTTACTCCGGTAAGTTGTGGTATAACTTTAAGTTAAGCCACAGAATTTTTACAAAAAAAAATTAAACTTATTAAAATAACGAATTCGAAGGATGAGAACTTTTTTCATGTTCATTTAAAACTTTTTTCAACTTTGCGCAGAATCGAAGCCACGTCCTTAATGATTCGCTCTACACTTCCGCTGCTCCATTTAAGTTACTTTTTGTTAATTTGACCTTACTCCTTGATTTCTTGCACCCAGTTAATTAGTTTACTTGACGAAAGCGAGAATAGGTATTAAGTTAATCAAGTTGAAATTACTTTGAGTGTTTGAAATACGATTTGCCATGTTTCTGTTTAGCCACAGTTGAGAAACGACTAGAAAAACTTATCCTAAGTATTTCAAAACCGTTTTTGATCTTATTCCCTGACGAAATATAAATTAACTTTTTCATTATTTACTGTTGATCTATGAAGGTACCTATGTCTGTCTGTCTATGAAATTGCATAGCCCTAATGAATGGACTGATTTCGGTTTTTGTTACTTAAAAAGTAAATTCGTATGAGTCAGTGGCCAACTCTGGTGACGGAGTTTTTAGGCCGCCTGAAGGCCTCTGTCATGGCTTAACGACTTAAATAGCCAGGACCGACAATTTAACGTGTCCTCCGAAGCACGGAAGCGCTCCCTCATCCCCATCAACAGACCATTTCAAACGTTGCTTTACTTCGACGATCTATCAAAAACAACTAAGCAGCACGACCACGAGCGCTTAAGTTTAAAAAAAAACAGTGACACTCCAGGAGTGCCGACAGAAGTGAAAACTTGAACGAGGTTTCGATAACGGTTCTAAATTTATTTTTAAAAATAGAGTGCAAAAAGTTACTGTCCTACTGGGATTTGAACTCGGGGCTGTGTCACTCAGAGGGAAGTCTATCACGTTGACCATTGTGACGAAACAATGTGTGACGAAATTAAGGTAGGTATAGTAAGAGACGGTGTCGTAAAAGTCAAGAGACTGAGTTTGATAGTTTTTTTTTTCATCTCAAAATGTCCAAATTATTAGTTTTTTTTTTTAATTTTTATAAGTAATTACTACCTAATCCAGGTAACTACCTAAATACGTGATACCTAAGTTCATTCTTTCGACGCTTATGTATCATAATTTTTTTTCCCTCAAAGTATGTATATAGCTCAATATTTGTCCCAGATACATCTTAAAGCGTGTTTTTCTCAGAAACTGTCTATTCATGTTAAATAAAAACAATTTGTCGGGAAATTACTCTTATACCAGTCACGCAGAGTGGTTACTTTAGCTATGAAGCACTAAGTGTGAACGTAAACACTGAACTACATACACTTGACAAAAATCAAATAGTCTAGAAGTTTAGAAAGCTATGCCCTCTTTCTCTTATTATTCGTTTTTCTTTCTGCAAATACTCGTAGCTGCCAAAACATAGAAAGATGGAGAAAAGTGAGAACTAACATGAGAGCTAACAATACTCAAAGGAGGATGCAACCTTCAGCATTGAGGAATACGATAAAAGAAGAAGAAAAAAAACACAATAAAATAAAACAATAGCTAACAACAAAAACGGGACAATCTTATACTGATAATCAAAATTTGTACAAATTTTGATTCATAGGTCTTTTTAGACTCCTTGCAGACTTTCTATCGGCCGATAGTTGAGACGGGCTATACTTCTCCATACTCATTCCGTCTCAACTATCGGCCGATAGAAAGGCTGCAGTCTGCGAGGGGTCTTACTATTACTCCTAGAGCCACATGGATGTGTTTATGTATGTATACGACGTAAATTGTATCTGAATGACTGCGAATGAATTTATTCTCCATTATGGCTTTTACGTGTTCAAAATGTATTGAATTATTATAAGATCCATCAGGATGAAAAATAATAATAGCTTTATTTTCGTATAAACATTGTATGTAAACTGACACTTATACAGGGTGTAAAAAGACTGCTACCGAAAACTGAGGGGTTGCAATCAGACCATGACTCTGAACATATTTAGCGAAAAAAAAACAAATTTTTTTTTTACTTTCCTTCGTCATGTTATGTTATTTTCGGTTATTTACTACTAGTACGACATAATAACACCATAACTACCTAATAATTTCATTTATAAAAGAAAAAAACTATTAAAACTCAAAATCCAGCAATCTACGTAAAAAAATGCGCTCAAAACATACGCGAACAGTACACTTCAAACGCTGTTTTCTCCGTATATAATGATTTTTCCGGAAAATCCTTTTGGATTTGGTTGTGTGTTGGGATGCTGTACCTACCCCTTTCGGCTTCGGTAGACGTCTTTTTACACCCTGTATAATGCAAAGAGAGCTAAAAAAAGTATTAGAGGATCTTTTTTTTTCGTATCAACGGTACATTGATATTTAGATATGGGTTAGTAGAACCCCGCCACCATCACTCCAGTGTCAATAAGGTCCTTCCTTGTGCAGGTGGTAGGGCACAAAGGGCAAACGATCAGGTGGGACATCGTTTGATTAGAGGTTGATAAACGGTAGAATGAAAATGACGGGATTCGAACCGGTGCTTAACCGCTAAATGTGAGCTCATCAAAAATTTCTAATCTGACGTCAGTGGTTCCGTGGCCGAGTGGTTGAAGGCACTCAGGCTTCAGGAGGATCGGATCGTCAGAATCGAAGACTTCATTTCTCAATAAGTTAAAGTAAGTTAGTATTAGTCAGTGGCTAACTCTGGTGACGGAGTTTTTAGGCCACCTTAAGGCCTCCGTCATGGCTTAACGACTTAAATAGCCGGGACCGACAATTTAACGTGCCCTCCGAAGCACGGAAGCGCTCAGATGAAAATGCCACAATTTCTCAATGAAGTACCTAGTTTTGAGACTCAAAACCTTTTGGTTGAGATCTTCAAGAGGGCTTTAAATAATTGCAATAAACTCATTAAATTATTAAGAGCTCTAGAACGTTCTACAAGTGTTTCAATCACGTGCCAATAGAAGTCATATTACTCCACCTCAAGAATTTCATTCAATTACAAATCAATCGACTGCACTGCAAATCAAATCGTGGTACTAGCTATTGGAAATTTATCGATGAAGTCAATCATCATCATCTTACTAATATTATGTTGGGATGGATGTATGGATATTTACTTTTTAAACTTGATTATATTTATTTATTTATTGTCAGCCGTAACTGTCACACTGCTGGGCAAAGGGGAGCACCAACAGCTTGCTGGCCACGCTTGCAGAGAGGCTTGACAACGCATATGTCAATCACTGCTGCAGATTGCATTTGTAACTCTTAATTATTGTTATTAATTATTTTAATGTGACTTTAAGCTAACTGACATTGTATAATTTTAATGAGTTTTTGATACTTGAAATAAATGAATTATTATTATTATTATAAAGGCCTCCCCCCACTCCCTCCAGACATCTCGGTCCCCAGCAACATCCCTCCGTCAGAAACTGGTCGAGCTCGTCCCGCCATCTCCGTTTTGGTCTGCCGCGTCGCCTCGCTGGGTCGGGGCGCCACTCGGTGGCTACCTTCGGCCACAGCTCACCTGGCATGCGGCAGGTTTTAAACTTGAAACGGATAAAAATTCATTGTCTTTCATACCGTTCCTTTTTTTCGTTCGTTTGTTTTTCTTACGATTTCTGAGTTCCAGGTCCAATTTTTCGGTATGGAATGTTTGATCCGAGGTTAGGACGATGAATTTTCGACCGAATACAATGAACTCGTAGTTAGAAACATCCGAAAATTCAACAAATGAACGAAAAAACTAACTGTAAATGCCCCTTTACTTATCTATATTTTAAGCATTGTTGCTACCACTTTTTTTTACATCAAAATATACCTAGTCTAGTTTTCATCCATACGAAAAGCTCAAAAGGAAATAACTGAAAAGTCTTTTACAGTCTCGAGCTAGATTTTGATGTTTATACAGGGTGTAAAAAGACGTCTACCGAAGCCGAAAGGGGTAGGTACAGCATCCCAATAGACAACCAAATCCAAAAGGATTTTCCGAAATATGCACTAAATCCGGAGAAAACAGCGTTTGAAGAGTACTGTTTGCGTATGTTTTTTCTTTTATAAATGAAATTATTAGGTAGGTATGGTCTTATTATGTTGTAATAGTAGTAAATAGCCGAAAATAACATAGCATGACGTTTTTTTTCGCTAAATATGTTTAGAACCATGGTCTGATTACAACCCCTCAGTTTTCGGTAGCAGTCTTTTTACACCCTGTATATTTTTATATACTCTGGCTCAGTTGCGGCTAATGATGTTGGATATTTTCAATTTCAAGTAAAAATGTTTGCCAAGATTTTATTTGGGCATACAAATATTTACCTACAGGCGACATTCGAAGTTGGTTGGTTATTTAAAGAACTCTTAACGTCAAAGTCAAAAAGCATTTATTGAGGACCCCAGGGATCACTTAGAATAGTCTTAAAACTAATTTTACTCCTGTTCTTTCGCAGCAATACCGTGAAGAATCACGGTTTGGGGCCTATCATTATTATATGTAATCCATGGATCCATGGAGTATTCAGTCCCAAGCTTTTTTGTCATCCAAATAATCAAATATCTTATGATAGGCTTTTTTAAAGATAAAGTGCTATTAAGATCACTTTAGGCATTACTGGGCATGTTTAATACATATATTCAATGTCCCAGGTACTACAGTGTCCCATTGAGTGTAGGCATAGGCTACCTCCTGAGTTGTATAATAACTTTTTTTTTATGATGAATTTAATTATAAATAAATAAATAAATTATAAATAATGCTGGACATTTCACACAGCCCCAAACTAAGCAAAGCTTGTACTATGAGAACCAGATAACTGATATACTACTTATATACTTTTTGTTTGTAAAAACATACATATTATACATAGAAACACCCAGACCCGAGATAAATATTTGCAGATCATACAAACATTTATCCCGCGGCGGGGATCGAACCCGCAACCTTCTGCGTCGAATGGGTCGACTCTTGACCTCGAAACTTACATAGGCAAGAATGAGGTCTACGATGGAGCGAGCCTACCCAGAAGGTGCCTATTAACTCACTTCTTAAAAACAACAGGGTCGTAGCTCAGCGGAAATACAGACGCGGGAAGCTGATCCCACATTTTTGCAGTGCGCATAATGAAAGAACTTTGAAAGCGCTTAGTTTTAATAAGTGGAATATCAACCAGGTGTGGATGATAGTGAGCTGTGCGTCTGAAGTCCCTGTAAAAGAACGGCGAAGGCGGAATACCGGCTTAAGTTAATAGTCACATTACGGTAAAAATTGCGATGATTCTACATTATCCCTGATGAACATAGGCTATATTTTATCCCGGGAACGTGAAGTTTTCCCGAGGGACCACAGGTAACACCGCGACGGACAGCTAGTATTTAATAATCGTAAATCAAAAATACTTAAAGCTTGAATAAAGACGCTGTTTCATCTAAAATAGATGAAAATACCTACTTGTAAAATAATTTTCCTTTAAACCTGTATTTTCCCCTTCTAACGTTTTCTTGGTATTTACGTTTTCAAGAACCTGGAAGCAATACAAGCATAGAAGCTTATTTCCTTTTATCACGTCAAGTAACGTGATACCGGTACAGTGTTGCACAAAGTAGAAGTAACATCGAGAATTGTTCAAAGTCAAAGCCAAAAGGCATTTATTCAGTAGGACCGCAGGGATCACTTAGAATAGTCTTAAAACTAATTTTACTCCTGTTCTTTAGCGACTCGCGTTCAAATTTAGTCCTTCTTAAACTTTGGCAATCACTTGTCATTATTTCAATTTTTTTTTAACTTTTTCGATACATTCCAAAGCACGGACGTACAGTCAGTTGCTATGAATATTTGTGTGTAAGTGAATGCTAAAGGCCCCCATTAATTTGTATGACCGAGTAACCGCGAAGAACGTTACTTTTATACAATATACAGTGATAAATCTGATAAGAATTAGAACTGATTAGCTACTGAAGACAACCTAAATAAGCCTTCACTCAATGAAACGTTAAAGTGCCTGGGACATTCTATGAGATAAAATAGGCTTGCACCTAAAACTATCCTCTCAGATTAATCGACACAAGAAATACATGGACATCGACGTGACCCCCAAGCTGTGTCATACTGTAAGTACCTATAGAGGTTGTTGAAGCACGTAGGTACTTGCCACGCGATGCTTTTAACCGTATATTTTAATCTCTGCAGCTTTCTTAGATAAAGGATGAGTGCAGGAAATTCCTAACAAGCATCATTATGTGACCAAAAACTTTGAACCGAGTTTCAAGGCCGAGTTTAAGAATTCCCAAGTTTTCCAGCAAGAAAAGCAAGAGGTTTATTAAATTACACAACTAGTATTACATAGACAGGAATTCAAAATTATGATAAGACTTTTCATTTATTAATAAAATACCAAATGTGGATTAGCACTATAAAAAATTACAAAATTATAGATTTAGCGACATCTCTTAGTCATTTGATTCTGAATGTAACATCGGACAATGAGTTCACTAGTGAAACGTGTAGATGGCGCTAATCGGTGCTTAACCGATAAATATGAGCTTTTTTTGAAAATTTGCATGCCGACAACTAGGGTTCTGTGGCCGAGCGGTAAAGGTGCATTTACACGGTGCGATACGATCTAGCATCGCACGCCAATTTTCCCGTGTGAACGCTCATCGTATGCGATTTGTCTTAGTAAAATCGCATACGATGAGCGTTCCGGCTTTAGGATGATCGTCTGATTGATGCGGGTTTGAATCCCGTCGGAATCATAAATTTTGATAAGACTTTTCATTCCTTAATGAAATACCAAGTGTGGATTAGCACTATAAAAATCATAAAATTATATTACACAGATTTTCGTAGGATAGCTATTCGACGTATGAGTTTCTTTAATTATGATACTATCTGCAAATATTAGTGCCACTGCTAGAGTCAACCTCCACATTTCACGCCCTCCTTGTACCTTCCCTTCTTTTTTCCTCTTCCTTCATCATCATCAGCCTATAGCATTCCACTGCTGGACAAAGACCTCCCCTAATGAGCACCATTGCGCCCTGTCCTCAGCTCGACGCATCCAGCTTCTGCCAGCAGCCTTTCGCAGATCGTCACTCCACCTGGCCGGAGGGCGTCCTACATTACGTTTGCCGAGTCTCAAGTCCTCTTCCTTGATGAAACTTTATCACGATAATCTTTCCTCAAAATACTGTAGACAAGCCCCTCCCTCTTATTCCAATCCTGGATCCGCTAACATCAAATTAAAGACGAAAACGAATAAACGTGAACTCTTGTCGATATAATCACCTCGTAATGTTATTTCATAAGGAAAATCTTTTTGGTGGTAATTTCATCACTTCCTATCAGATCAATGAATGGAATAATAATTTGAAATCTTTTGCGAACAGTTTTCACATCAATTTTATTGCTCAGGGATTTGAGGGATCCTTACAAAATAACGGAACTCATCAAGTATCATTTGGTTGTTCTTTTGTAGTTTTTTTTAAAGAAATGGATAAATGAAGAATTTCGAAGTCTGACGTCAGGGTTCCGTGGCCGAGCGGTTGCAGGCACTCTGGCTTTAAGAGGATCGTCTGATCGTCGTGGGTTCGAATCCCGTCGATATCGAAAATTATGATAAGACTTTTCATTTCTTAATCTTTCAAAAAAATGTTATAATAATCAATATTATGTTTCTTATTTGTTTGGAGACGACGCCGCGGACGACCAAGGAAGCGCTGGAGAGACGACCTCGTCTCCTTCGATAGTGGGTGGTGGGAGCTATAGAAGGAGAGAGATGGTTGGAAAGAATTGGGGGAGACCTTTGCCCAGCAGTGGGACAGTATAGGTTGAATAAAAAATAAAAAAATCTTATTTCTAGTAAGCGGCCATAAAACTGGCCGCTTACTCATACGAACTAACTACACCAGTAACTTGCATTCCCGATAATCCATACCATGTGCATTTCAGCCGCTTGGACTGCCCTAAGGAATGACCGCAATCAGTCAGCAACATAGCTGCCCTAAAGGCCTATTACCACTAAAGCGCCGAGATAGGAGTTTTGTAGATAGAGGCGTTTTTCCACCAAAGTAGAGAAAAGAAGCTGTGCAGAAATTTTTGTTGGCTACAGCCTGCTTAGTTCATGCAAAAACATATCTACTACTATTGCAATAAAGTACAAAATCGTCTAAGCTCAATGTTATTTTATAAAATTCTTCCGTAGAGATAGCGTGGTCATGACGAGCTGCAGAAGCTGTCTTCGAGTTTTAAAAGCTGAAGACCGTGATCCTGATTTTCAACCTCTGTGTTTGCTCATCTCATCTTAGTTATTCTTCTCCTCTGCGTTTTGGTAGTTACAAGCCTTTTCACTCCACCTTTCTCACATCGTCATCATCTCAGCCCGTTATCACCCACTGCTATCTGATTATTTGGATGACAAAAAAGCTTGGGACTTGCTCCAACTCAATGGATCCATGGATCACCTAAAAGAATGATAGGCCCCAAACCGAGTTTGTTGCCCTGATTCTTCATGGTATTGGTCGCGAAAGAACAGAAGTAAAATTAGTTTTAAGAATATTCTAAGTGATCCCTGCGGTCCTACTGAATAAATGCTTTTTGACTTTGACTTTGACTTTGCTGAGTATTAACCCTACTTTCTTTTATACCTGCCTCCTCTATATTGCACCTTTCGCGTCCAAATTTCCCTACGACCTTCGCTATGTCGTCGACCCAACGTGATCTTATCTCACCTCCAATAACCAAACCAAAACTAAATAGACTAATGAGTCTAATCCACGGAGATTATCTCAAATCTTCAAGCATAGATTCCTAAGATAAGTCACAGGCACGTACAAAACGTATATTCGGTACATGCCCACAATTAGCAATACGTGACAGATTGCAAGCCCATCGGCTACAATCCGAACTTTCCTACGATGTTTACCTTCACCGGTAAGACTTGGAAAGCGTATGGGTTGCTACTCTTTTTACTAAAAATTCCCAAGTTTAGTTTGATGGATGTTTGTATTTTCATGATTATTTTTCTTCTTGTCGTGTCACTAGTTCTGTGTGCCCAGTGTGTTGAAAAAATCATGAGTGCGCCTCGAAGTGTTTCATGTTGAAACGGCTAAACGGATTTAGATGAAGTAAGTAAGTTCGTATGAGTCGGTGGCCAACTCTGGTGACGGAGTTTTTAGGCCGCCTTAAGACCTCCGTAATGGCTTAACGACTTAAATAGCTGGGGCCGACAATTTAACATGCCCTCCGAAGCACGGAAGCGCTCAGATGAAAATGCCACTGGCGGTCACCCATCCACTTACAGACCGTTTCGAGCGTTGCTTACGACCTTCTACGACGATCTATCAAGAACGACTAAACAAGCACGACCACGAGCGCTTCGGATTTAGATGAAACTAATGGTAGCTCATTCCCTGAATTAACGTACATACGAACATATACGTACTGAATTTACGTAACATAGAACATAGAGCAAACTTCTAAATAACCAAACATCTAAACAAACTCACAAACTTTCAGCCCTTTAATATATGAGTGGGATAAAATATATAAACAAAAAGTGCACATGCTCAATAGATGGTTAAGACAGAATTTAACATAAGAACCGACTTGACAGGCTATTGCGCCTTTTAAGACCCCTCGCAGACTACAGACTATCTATCGGCCGATAGTTGAGACGGGCCATTACGAGCCGAAGTATATTCCGTCTCAACTATCGGCCGATAGAAAGTCTGTAGTCTGCGAGGAGCCTTTAAACAAGATGGTTAACACTTTGTAAATCAAAGATAAAATGCAATCAAGGAAAATTACGAAGAACGAATTTTAGACGATGTTTGGTTTTATCGTGTCGTAGAAAATATGCTTTTGCTCTTGATTTTTCTGTAAGCATTCTATATTTAATCAATCATTTCATTTCATTAAAATCAAATAACATTTTACTCTATTCTACATAGAGATAGGGTGGTCAAGTTAGCAAGTACAAGTGACCATGTTTATCCAAGTGAGCTTGATACACTCTCAGTATCTACGAGTGCTATCTTGTTAATATTTATTAGACGAAGCACTTAAGACAACCACATACTGTGAGCCACTTATCTATTACTTAAACCTAATTATGATGTTAGTACTGAAAGGCCTTTGGTATTGGTATTTATTTTATACTAGCTGTCTGCCGTGGTGTTACCCGCATTCTCTCGGGAAAACATCACTTTCCCGGGATAAAATATAGGGGATCATATAGGTTTCTATTGGTGAAAGAATTTTTCAAATCGGTCCAGTAGTTTCGGAGCCTATTCATTTTAAACAAACATACAAACAAATCTTTTCTCTTTATAATATTAGTATAGACTTCACTTATACGTAGGTAGTACAGGTTCACTGGTTTAGGCGTGATTGAAACACAAAAATATAAACATCTAAACAAACTCACTAACTTTCAGCTTTATTATATGAATGGGATTTGTATATTTAGAAATATTTTAACAAATGTAAAAACTATGGCTAGGAGTAGTCCAGGTGCATTATCATAAAAGCTAGTTGTGTTTTTGTATGATTTATTTTAAAGAAAAATAAAAAGAGCTAGTTCTTTTCCTGTTTCTTCACGACCAAGAAAATAATCAAAACTTCTTTTACGTTCGAATCTGAAGGAAAGCTTTTTATTATCACCATCATGTTTAAAGACCGCCTCGAGATATAGATTCGAGTTCTAGAGGTCGCCCATGTTTCTATCTTATACTGTAAGAGCATTTTCACATTATCCGATTAATATCCGAGGCAAGTCTTCTCTTCTTCTTCTTCTGCAAGTAAAAGTATGAAATACTAGCTATCCGTCGCAGTGTTACCCGCGGGCCCTCTGGAAAACTTCACTTTCCCGGGATAAAATATAGCCTATGTTCATCAGGGATAATGCATGATACTCGATATAGTATCGGCGTCCGATACCGACATCGGATCGGATAATGTGAAAACTCTCTTATGCTGTGAGTATAAATTAATAGACCCATTGTTACAAGAATAGCAGAGGGTAGTATGATGTGCGTATGGCGCTTAGGGCGCGTGTACATAGCGCCGTCACCGCACCGATGCCGCGCCGTTGTCGCTTGATTCATATTGCTATTCGATTCACTGTTGAAACTCACACGATTTTAATTTATTGTTTTTAACAACGGGACGGAACGCGTAAAGATTTTTGAATAATATCCAGTCCCTTTGTGACCTCAATCAGTGCAAGCCGATGGAAACTTCGTCAAGGTAAGATTAAATATTGTCTAAAACCTTTACACTACCTATACGATTGTAAGTAAAAAGTCAAAAAGCATTTATTCAGTAGGACAGATAAGAATAGGAATTAGCAATGTGTATTTCTTATTGTCATGTCACTACAAAAAAAAATAAAGCAATATTCTATTCTATTCTACTTTCAAACAATACTTTAATGAGGTGAAAAAACTTTAAACCTGATCGCAAACTTGTCCGCGCCAGTCATTTTTCTATACAAAAAATGCTGATGACGTCAGAAAACGCGGCTTGCTTCTAACGTCAGCAGCATTTTTTCTATTGAATAGACAGTTCGGCGCTATCTGCTTGGACTAAACCAACACCATGGTCTTTAAAGACGTGACGGCACAGTTTGCGGTGCCTACCCAGCGTAGCGGCAACGGTGCGTTGCACGGCTGCGGCGTCGTGTACTTAAGGACTTAGGTAAGTCTTTGACGTTGATATACTCAGCTATTCAGTGCGACACAAGAGCGTGGTTTGAGGGATCAGCGTGGCGGATCTGGACACAACAATAGGACTAATTAATGCTTGCCTACGCTCAGTCAAATGCCAGTAGCATAGTTGCTATTAAGAAGTGGGTCATACGTTTACTTTCAGTGAAGTTGGTAGTAGGAATTACTGTATTTTTTTCATCGTTCATGATTTTTTTTACTTCAAAAAAAGGAGGAGGTTCTGTGTTCGGCTGTACCTATGTATGTTTTTCACCTTACTAGCTCAAAAAGGGCGCTTTTACCGCGTAAAAACAGTGAGCAAAACTCTACTTTGCTCACACTATGAGGAAAAGTGATTTGAATTTAGAATGCTGCAAGCAACCAATGAGAATCGAATATTACAGGCCGCAGCGTGCGCCCGGCCAGGCGGCGGCGGCCGAGGTGGTCTGATGGCAGGACTGTAGCCTGCCACTTGAGGGGCAAAAAAAATAGCGGGAATTGGTTTTCCTTACATCTTGTATTTTAGAAATGAAAAGTCTTATGTATCAAAATTTTCGATTCCGACGGGATTCGAACCCGCGATGATTAGACGATCCTCCTAAAGCCGGAGTGCCTTCGACCGCTCGGCCACAGCACCACATGCGTCGATTTAGCAATTCTTGATAAGCTCATATTTATCGGTTAATATCATCGCGGGTTCGAATCCCGTCGGAATCGAAAATTTTGATAAGACTTTTCATTTCTAAATGAAATACCAAGTGTGGATTAGCACTATTAAATTACAAAAAATCTTGTATTTTTTCGCTAGTAAGGTGAAAAGTTGTATGTATCACACGAGAGCAAAATAATTTGTTGCTTATGCTTTTGAATCTCTCACTACACTCAGGATTCTAACATAGAATCACTCGCTACGCTCGTGATTCAAATATAGAATCCTTCGTTTGTTCGAGATTCAAACTCAGCACTCGCAACAAAAACGAATTTTGCTCTCTTGTGGAACAATGTACTATTTTTTCTGTATTTTATATTCCGTTGGAACCATAGTCCAAGAAAAAACTTTGCTATGTTTATGGTTGGAACAGACTTAGTCACAGTTTCAGATAGATAACTAGTCATGTTATAAAATATAGGATATTACGTAAACGTAAACTGGGTCACGACTGTATCCTTAAGGTGCGGTAGACATTCTCTCAGATCTTTATATCCCAGATCCTTTGAAAATGTCTAAGGGTTAGTCAGAGGCAGAGCATCTTGCAGAAGTTAGTATTCCATACGTGACAGGTTGCAAACCCATCGCCGCCACCCAGTCCGCTTATAGGATATTAATCTATGTATTTATTTATAATAAAAGTAAGTTCGTATGAGTCAGTGGCCAGCTCTGGTGACGGAGTTTTTAGGCCGCCTTAAGGCCTCTGTCATGGCTTAACGACTTAAATAGCCGGGACCGACAATTTAACGTGCCCTCCGAAGCACCGAAGCGCTCAGATGAAAATGCCACTGGCGGTCACCCATCCACTTACAGACAGTTTCGAACGTTGCTTAACTTCGACGATCTATCAAGAACGACTAAGCAAGCACGACCACGAGCGCTTCATATTCTTACATGAATCTAATAGATAGGAAGTAAAATTTGAAGTATACGGATAGATTAAAGTTAGGTATATGAATGAACGAAAATTAAAAACGAAAAATTAATTCAGCCCATAATGGGTTAAGGTAAAAACAGAGAGCAATATGAATCATATTTAACTTCTGCTATTCGATTCGAGCAAATGGTAGTGTCGAGTCTATTAGAAGCTCATAAATTAGCGAGCGACGGCAATCTTCGCCTTTGATTAAATTCAACCTGGTTCGTGATTTGTGGCTCCAATATCCTGGAGCTTGAAGCTACCTTGCTCATGGATACAAACTTACGCTATCATACAGGGTGTAAAAAGACGTCTACCGAAGCCAAAAGGGGTAGGTACAGCATCCCAACACACAACCAAATCCAAAAGGATTTTTCGAAAAAATCATTATAACCGGAGAAAACAGCGTTTGAAGAGTACTGTTTGCGTATGTTCTGGGCTCGTTGTTTTACGTAGATTGCTGGATTTTGAGTTTTAATTGTTTTTCTTAAACAAATGAAATTATTAGCTAGGTATGGTCTTATTATGTTGCAAATAACCAAAAATAACATAAAATGACGTAGCCGAGTCAAGTTTTTTTTTTCGTTTTTTTTTCGGTCTTTTTTTCTTTTTCTTCGCTTACGTGATACATCTGATAATGTAGATTTTTAACTCGAAAAACATAAGTATTTGAAATCCTTTTTTTTTATTTATCAAATACAAGAAATAAAACAAAAAATATATTTTGTAATAGCCACTAAGATTTGTCTTATGCTATTGAGTAATTTTGTAAATATTACACATTTTATATGAATCGAATCAGTTATTCCAAAGAGTTCTTCAAAAATAAATAATGCTAGACATTTCACACAGTGTCATCTAGCTCTAAACGAAGCGCTTGTAGTATGGCAATACAAACAAACATTGTCTACCGTGCCTTGGGACACGAATCTATTTCCAAGGCTATTTCTATTTCAAATGCAGATATTTCTCAGATATTTTTTATAAGTAGGTCTAGGTACTTCCTTATATTCCAAATCCTTTGAAGCTATCTACAGTCTGAAATTATGTGACTTTTGCTTCTATTATTTCAGTTAAATTCATTTTTGTAACAATTGTTAACTTATTTATAAGATTATTTTCAGAGTGGTTTGATCAAGATTTTCTTTTCCTCCTTCGGGAATCTAAGGGATTGCTACTTTTCTTATTTACTTACTAGAACAAGTTTTGTGAGCCGCTGTAGATGATGGATGAAATTTATCGTTTTTCCTTACAATTTATTTCAGTAAAATCAAAATGTATCTACAAGCGCGTAGACCCTGCTACGAAAAAATCCCCGCCTTCTAGAAAAATTAGACAATAATGAAGTTAGTCAGTTCCCCTCATCACTTATTAAAGAGCTGATGGTCATGGTTACCTTACCATATACTTCCAATATCATTGAAGTAACACGGTACCTTTCGAATCGATCGGACATAAGGAAGTTAGTCAGATCCCCATCAACTACAAAAGAGCTGATGATCTTCAAACGGCTGAACAGATTTTCATGAAATATAGCTAAGAACACTCGGGATAAAATTATCTATGACACAAAAAAAACTAAACGAAAATCGGTTTATCCGTTTGGGAGCTACGATACCACAGACAGATACACAGACACGTTTAACTTATTACCCCTCTTTTTGCATCGGGGGTTAGAAACAGGATTTATATATTTGCATATCGGCCTATAAAGAACTCTTTCTCTATGGAATACTTTAACTAACCAGTAAAATTACTAAGCAAGAGTGGTAAATAAACTCCTGTTTACTGATTAATAAGGTTTTTAAAGTAAAAGTAAAGTAAAAGTATTTATTCAAAATTACAAGTTTTACAATATTTTGTTGTGGGATCTTCTCTTTTAAGTCTCTAACTCTCTCTAACTCTATTAGAACTTCTCTAATACAGGTCTTAGAGCTCATCCCCTCTTTTCTGTAGTTCAACTTATATGATAACACTTGTAGTAAGTAGGTTAGGTAGGCACATACTAAAATTTAAGAAATATGCTAAGTGGAAAACTCAATATGCTAAGTACATTATAGTAGGTAAAGTAGTAACTTTAAACTAAGTAGGTAGCTTTTGTAATTTTTTTTACAAGCAAAACAAGTAGGTAAACTAAGCGCAGAAAAAATACTGAAAATGTATTTCCACCTACGCACTCTTGGTCTTGTGTAGTAATTTCCTTTCACTTTCAAACAAAGTACAATTTAGGGGTCTTCAAATCAAGAGTAAATAGGTTCCTTCTTGGTAAGCATGCCCCATCTTAGACCTCACCTACTGCTTAACATTAGGCAGAGTGAGGTCAAATGCTGACCTATTTAATTAAAAAAAAAAAAAAAAAACTTTCCCAGTTAATTAAATATCATTGAACCATCGAGCAGAAGAGAGAGTTAGGAGGCGAAAATCCGTTCACTACACTGTCGAAAGAACTAGAAACACGAGATTATGTAAGATACAATAACCCAGATAGATCCAGCTCTCACATAAATAAAACAATGAGAGATCCTTCTCTTTATTCATTTCCTTTGTCTATAATAATTACTGCGGACGTGTTGGGTATATTGGACATGTCTTGCAGTTATCGTATTCTGTCTTCTCCGTCTTGTTACAGATGATAGACACGAGTTGCAGTCAAATGTTACCGCATATTCACTTCATACAAGTTGTATACTTGAAACAACTACATATTATTATGTTATTTGTTTCATACTAGCATACGCAACATAGAATTTTTGGGAGTAGGTGTATTTCCCCCAATCCATGGCAAAGAGGTAGTGCTAACCTCACTAAGGTCGACGCCATCTGGTCCACATACCTTAGGGCCTTTCAGTTGACAGATAATGTCGGATAGTTTTTTATAGGCTAATGCCAAGAATAACGTTACTTGCGAGATCTAGAATTCAAATGGCATCGTTGGTAGCGCGCCAGCGCCATCTAGCGATGAAGCGGTGAAGCTCTGAAAAAGCTAGATTTCTTTAATTGGCAACTTCTATACGATGCCCTTGTAGTTCAGGCGATCGCAGTTAGAGGTCGCCACAGAATCATAAAAATTACGCAGAAACCAATCTGCGTACGAACAGCTCAGTAAAACCTAATTTATTAATTTATTACCTACTATTAAAAATGCATCAACGTGGATGGCTTTTTATTGACATTTTTCATTCTGAGTCAAACTTCATTTTATAATTATATTATCTAAGTAATCATATTATCTACGTTTTCTATTATTTAACTGTTTACATTTTCTTTATACCTAGGTACTTACTTTCGTTTTTATTGTTTTTATTTTTAACATAGCTTACCTGCATGACATTTTAACTAACTTGGTATTTAAGCGTCATAATCAAGATCTGATATGTACCTACCTAGTTTTAATGAATACTCATAGTATGTGGTTGTAATGTGTTGTTGTGTGTGAATAAATAAATAATAAATTCAATAATGTTGTAATTTATATTCCTGCAACATTTATGACCTTTTTTTCGATAAAAAGTTTCAAAAACCAAAGAAGTTTATAACTACACAACTCGTGACACGAGCACGTGAGACCCAAACTAGGCAAGAATTCCACCGCGTAACAGACGTACGAAACCTCGTATCGTCTATATAAGGACAGATTGAGCGACGTAGATTGATTGGATTGATTCCATCAATAGGATGGGTCAATCCCTAATGTAAGATCCGGGCGTAGGATTTTGCGGCCTATTTGTGCAATTTTGTTCATTTTGCTAGTTATCGAAATGGCATAGACTTTTTTACATTTTGCCTTACCCTTTTCTCGGTTCAGGCTTTTTTGAGAGCAGCTCTAAGGATAATAATTTCATTGGATGTTTTTTTTTATTAGTAAAAATATTTTGAAAAGGTACATTTTACTACAATTATCTTAATTTAGAAAAGCTTTAGGCTGATCTTCATTTTAATAATAATTCAAAGCTATCATGAACATGTATTTTAAAAGTAATTGGACTGGTAGAAATATCAGCTCATACATTCTCATCGTATGTCTATACTAATTATTATAAAGAGAAAAGATTTGTTTGTTTGCTTGAAATGAATAGGCTCCGAAACTACTGGACCGATTTGAAAAATTCTTTCACCAATAGAATCCCACATTATCCCCGATGAACATAGGCTATATTTTATCCCGGGGAAGTGAAGTTTTTCCGAGGGGTCGTGAGTAGCACCGCGGCGGACAGCTAGTATAATATAACAGCTCAATGTAACGCATGCTAAATTAAGTTTTTTTTAATTTCATCCTACTATCCCACTTAAGTATAAAATAAATCAGAATTTTAGTGAGTTTGTTTAGATGTTTGTGTTTCAATCGCGCCTAAACCAGTGAAGCTATTTGGATGAAACTTGAAATAGGTGTAGATGTTGGTACCACGCGAGCAAAGCTGCGCGGAGAAACTAGTTATGATCTAAGGTTCTTTGAGCCAGACAGACAGAACTATGAGACAATCGTTGTTTACTACACAACACTAAAAACCTCTATAGACCAATAAAACAAGAAACTCATTTTAAACTTATAACAGTGTCTCCTACAAACTTAGTAAATGGATTTCCTGGGAACTTCTAAAACATTTCATCGCGCAACAGGGTGGGTTAAAAAACTAGTTAATATTTATTTTGGCTCCTATTATTATAACAAACTAGCTGACCCGACAGACGCTGTCTTGTCTGAACAATGACTATTGAATTTTTATATACCTATAGACATTTTCTAAATTTCCGAGAATTTTTTTTAATTTTTTCAGTCATAAGAACCTTCTCCTGACAATAACAAACACAACAAAAAAAAATAGTGAAATCTGTCCAGCCGTTCACGCGAGATTTTAATGTTTGTGCGTAAGTACTGTATTCACAAGATACAGTCGACTCTCTTGGCGGTACTCAGAGTCATTAAACGGCTACTTAAATTAACGGATTAAATTTTTCATATCAAACCTTTACACGATGTGATTTTTCGTACGATTTGCTATGCGTGCCGAGCGATCAGTTGTGTGTAGGGATTAAAAGAAAATATGAAAATATACATTTTTGATTTAATTAAAATGATTCAGGGGATTTCAAGACTATTTTTGTCTTAAAATCCACTGAGCATCTCACCCGAGTGGAGGCAGGGGATTGTGGAAAGAGATTTCTATAGGTACCTACCCCCGACGAGCATCGCGCTAATAACGATTACAAATCGCATACGATGAGCGTTTACACATGAAAAATTGCCGTGCGACACGATATCGTATGGGTTGATGGCATCGTGTAAATGCACGTTAAGGAATGCTTTTTATATAAAGGTTTTATATGGAAAATCTTTACTAAGAAACGGATTGAAGTAGACTTTAGCGACTCTGAGTGCGGGCATATAACAGCTACATAAAACGTTAAAATAACTTAACGCAAACAAAATCCCAAAACTTTTCCCCTCCTTTCATTAAAAGTTAGCGGGATCAGTAATCCAAAACTCCCGAAGTATACAAGAGAATCCAATCTCTACCGAACATGTTACTTGTCTAACTAGCCAGCACTTTAACTAGTTGTGACAGCCACAATCATTGAAATTGGAACTGGTTTTCAGTTGTGTTGTAAAATGTGGTTATTTGTAACAGCGCCATCTATGTGTGATGCATCGCCTTGAGTATGAACTCATAGTAGCTAGATGGCGCTGTGACCTATATGAAAACATTTGATTTATGTTATAAAAATAACCAACTTAGCATACTATGTCGCTTGTACGACAAAATATGTTTGTATGATCTACATGTTTTCTATGTATAATAATTATGTATGTATTCAAAACACAAGCTCTGCTTACTTTCGGGCTAGAAAAAGCCGCAGTGTGAAAAAGTCCGCATTATTTATTTATTTAATCTAAAATACTCTTTTCAAAAATCATAAAACACGATTGTTGAACAGTCTTTCTATTCGTGTAAAATATACCTAATACGTTTTAGGCATTAAAAAACTTAACTATCAGTCATCTCTTTCTCATAAAACAAGCTTTGCTTAATTTGGAACTAGATGGCGCTATAAATCATCATCGTCTCCTTGGTCTTGTCCCAGTCTATTTGGGGTCGACTCAACATGTATTCCTCTTCCATTTCCCTCTACCAGCCGTCATTTCAGCACTCACTCCTTTCTTACTCTTCTTCGGCCTGCCTACCTCTACTCGTATGTCCATCCACATTCATAGATGGCGCTATAAAAGTCTTCAAATAATTATTTTTATAATTTGTTACAAAAAAATACCGAAAAAAACGTTGCAGTATGTATTCGCCAAAACAAAATAAACCGTAGAAACTGAATCCAATGTTTTCTTAATAAAAGTAAGCAGAACTTTTTAAAGAAATTATTATTTCCACTCGCTGCAACCTCTGCTACAATTTCCATACTTTCCTTAGCTTATTTCTGCTGGGAAAATACGAAAATACATTTCGTCCATTACCAATTTTATTTTTGCGGTACCTTCAAATGTATTGAAGCTGTAAATGGTGGAAAAACTTAAGCTTTGTTAGTAAAGGTTCTGTGTAACATTTTAACCTGTAAATATTTTGGTAAGCAGTATTTTTAGTTTACCAACTCATTGGCCCTTTAGGTACATATTCGCCGATGATAGACGAATGCCGACGGTCTCGAAGATGTAGAGGGCCTCATCGCCTGTATTCGCGTGTCAAATAGTTTCGCTGTCAAAGTATGGCGAATAGTTCGGCGAATGTGTTAGTAGGTATATAATTATTATTAACACCGTATTTTATAATTTTCTTTTCTATATGTAGGCATGTACACAGCGCATCCACATTTGTTTATGGCTTCTCCCTAGACCCAAAGGTTTCCTGGTAGAAAACTCTTTTAGGGTTAAGCTCGCCTTTGTACATTGTACTTTTTAATATATTGTTTTTGTCACTATTCTCTTGTGTATAATAAAGAATTACAGAATTACAGATTAATGTGTGGAGTGGCCGTCATGTTCACATGCAAGTTAGAGTCATGGCAAGTTAGTCGAGTCTTGATTTTTTATCTTCTTCTTCTTCAGGCCTTCTCCCATCTTTATTTGGGGTCGGCTCTCCTAGTCATTCTTCTCCAAAGATGTCTTTTTTGGGTTGTCAGCGGGTCCACTTCGTTGGTTTCCATGTCTTTTTTTAATACAGACATCCATGTGAGTCGGGGTCTTCCGCGCTGTTTTGGTCCTGACTTGTAGTCAAGCACTTTCCTGGTCATGTGATCCGCCGGCCTCCTCATGACATGACCATACCACCGCAGTCGTGTTTCTGCTAACTTGTCTTGTATCGGTCGCACTTTAAAAGTTCCTCTTATGTAGTGTCTTGATTTTTTATTATTTTCTAATCTATAGGTAGGCATGTACACAGCGCATCCACATTTGTTTATGGCTTCTCCCTAGACCCAAAGGTTTCCTGGTAGAAAACTCTTTTAGGGTTAAGCTCGCCTTTGTACATTGTACTTTTTAATATATTGTTTTTGTCACTATTCTCTTGTGTATAATAAAGAATTACAGATTAATGTGTGGAGTGGCCGTCATGTTCACATGCAAGTTAGAGTCATGGCAAGTTAGTCGAGTCTTGATTTTTTACTTTAATTAGGACACCTAACTTTTTTTGAAACCTCAGTTATTACCTTCAATCTTTGCCCTGATTACCTTCAGTGTCTAGGACGCATTATGTACTTAATGTAGGCCACTTGCACGGAGAGCACTATATTGAGGCAGGGGGACGCGCTAAAAATACCACAACAGGAACGGAAACCCCTACAGGAATCATGGAACGCCTTTCAGCGATGTGAATTAGCAGCAGCTCGTTAGTTTGATCCAATTAGTCGACTACCATTGGCGTGTTTTAATTGGTTTTTAGGGTCCCGTGGGTATTCCCCGCAAACTATCTAAACGTGATGGATGGACAAACAGTTTCTATATTCTAAACAATAAATATAATAGTTTTTATCGATGATTCTTTATTGACCACGGAACGGTGATGTCCTATGCCATTGGTGTGAGAGTTGTGTGTGAAAATGTTATTCATGGAGCTCCATAATTGTAGTTTTCAAGTATTCTATGACCTGACTGTCAAAGGAAGGGTTAATAAAAGTTTAATTTAATTTTTGAAAGTTTTTATTTAAACAATAAAATGTTTCTTATTATTTTTCCTTTCAAACATACACATTTTATAGTTGAAGCATTTTACGAAGTTACTTTTTTTACTGTTCTACATTTTGATACCATGCTATGATGGCTACCTGGTGGAAAGCGTTAGCCTATGGACACCCAAAAAACAAAAAAAACAACACAAAAAAAAAAAACAAACGCATGCTGCTGATCTCAAAACCATCTTTCAACAGGCACCTTCTCAAGCTCTTACAAAGATTACGTGAAGTACGGAACTCTCGTTATCCTTGCTCATTTCCCGCTTATCCGTCCAGTAGTTGGAAATGCAGGCGTCAGGGACACAGACCTGGTAATTACAGCTAAAGTGCCTTTCTATAGCTTTGCCTGGTTAGGTGGTAGTAAGTTATTAGTGCTCTATAACTGTTCTTTTATAGATACGTAGTAATTAATGACGACCTCTGTAGCGCAGTGGGCGAAGGCCCGCCTGCGACGCAAAAGGTTGCGGGTTCGATCCCCGCGGCAGGACCAATGTTTGTATGATCTACAAATATTTGTCTCGGGTCTGGGTGTTTCTATGTATAATATGTATGTATTTACAAACAAAAAGTATAAAAGTAGTATATCAGTCATCTTAGTACCCATAACACAAGCTCTGCTTACTTTGGGGCTAGATGATGCTGTGTGAAAAGTCCAGCATTATAATGATCGTTATTATTAAGCCTCGCCCACTGCAGGACGAAGTACTCCTATTCCTCTCTCTGGTATTTTTTTTTATTAATGAGGTCAGCATTGACCTCACTCTGCCTGATATTAAGCAATAATGAGGTCGAAGATAAAGCATGCTTTTCTAAAATAAACCTATTCACTCTTGATTTAAAGACCCATATTGTACTTTTCAGGAAATACAGAGCCCGGCAATGAGTTCCACACACGGTGCGTATGAAAAATGTAGACTCAAAACGTTTTGTACGAACTCTGATCGGTGGCCAGAAGAGGAACTAAAGAATTTAATTATGAAAAGATTTTTCTGCCAACACCAAATGCGATGACAGCGCCTCCGTCACCGGTTCAGATAACTTTGTGGCGCTATACAATGAAACACTATACATTTTGCAATGAAACATTTGACACCTATCGAACACTCTGTACAACATAATTTTATCATCAGATTATTTTTTTATCCTGAAAGTAATAAATAATGCTGGACTTTTCACACAGCATCATCTAGCTCCAAAGTAAGCAGAGCTTGTGTTATGGGTACTATCATGATGACTGATATACTACTTATATACTTTTTGTTTGTAAATACATACATATTATACATAGAAACACCCAGACCCGAAACAAATATTTGTAGATCATACAAACATTGGTCCCGCCGCGGGGATCGAACCCGCAACCTCTTGCGTCGCTGGCGGGCCTTCGCCCACTGCGCTACCAGAGGTCGTCAAGTCAAGTGTAGCATATTTTTTATCTTGCATCGCTTTCAGGAACAATTACATAAGACTTCATAACAGCTGGTCTGCGAATTCTCGAGATATTGTTCAACATTGCAACTGTTTACTCTAAAGTTTGTATAAATGGTCGGTTATATTTCTTCATTTATCATTTTGTTGAATCTTTGTCTCTTAGCAGTAAAATTTCATGTTGGTTTATATACCTACTTAGAATAATAATAATAAAAAGCTTTATTGGAAAAAGAAACCTTATGATACTAGTTACAAAGCCATGTGCACAGTTTATGTGCTAAAACTATACTATACTAACTATACTATACAATGCAAGGTATCTGCAAAGTAAATACCTAACCTATTTCTATTGGTAATCCTCGAAACTTGGCTCATACAAACATGTTAGGAAGGTGGCATCTTATGGTAATTTTACAGTCTGTTATTGAGCTTACAGTGTACATGGCTGATCTCAAACGCCCAACTAGGTTGTTTAGAATATACTTAGAATATAATAGAAATATTGTTCCTCCACGACCAATGAAGAATGAAGAAACGTGACGAACCAGGGCAACAAACACGTTAGGGACTCCATTTTGCTTAGGTGATCAATCTTAAAACTGAATAGTCAGGTTCCAGAGGAGAGCCAGTCTAGCAGTCGTAGCATCATTATTATTAGCACACGGCAAACTTAATGTCCCACCTCAAGAATTGAATTTGCGCCTCTCGCACTTTGTGTTATTTTACTGTTTAGGTCTTTTTTTTGTTTTGTGTTCTTTGTAATTGTATGTAGGTGAGTAGGTATAGGCACAGAGGTTCCTAAATAACTCTGTCACCTACTTACCTCATACCTACTTTTGTGTTTTTTTTTCTGTATGTACCTGTTCTCTTTTGATGAACCTATGGGAGATGATGATGAACACCCATTTTGGGGGTAGGTGTTATTCCCCAAATCTATGGCAAAGAGGTAGTTCTACCTGTACTAAGGTCGGCTCCATCTGGCCCACATACCTTAGGGCTTTTCAGCCGACAGTTAATGTCGGATAGTTCTATATAAGTTCATTTGCCAAGATAATGTTTCTTGCGCGATGTAGAACTTAGTACACTTTTTGTAGGTATCACGTTTTTCACGTATTATTTGATCCCAACGCCATCTAGTGATAATGCGGTGAAGCTCTGCGGTAGCTAGGTCGGCAACTCTGTTACGATGCCCTTGTAGTTCAGGCGATCGCGGTTAGAGGTCGCCACATCACACCACATCCAACACACACTACACATCTTATGTGCCTGTGTCTGTGTGTTGTCAAATAAAGTTATATCTATCTATCTCGCGCCTCAGCTGGACATTTTACCCGCCAAGCCATCGTTGTCTTTATAAAATACGAATCATCATCACCCGCAGCCTTTTTTATCCCACTGCTGAGCATAGGCCTCTCTTCGCTCTCTAGTCTGACCCATGTACGACCTGCTGTTCTTATTATGTCGTCAACCCATCTAGCTGCCGGACGACCTTACGAATAAAATGTGTATAATAAAATCTTAGATAAATCTATAAAAACGGTCTATGTGACCAGAGTCAATAATAATACCCTTTCCTAAGCAAACGAACCAGTAAAGTGGAGCAAATTATTTAATATTGATAAAATCTCCATGAGGTCCATAGACTTGAGAATTTATAGACAAGTTTGGTTATAAGTAGATTGTCCGTTTAAAAAGAAAAAGAAAATGATGAGATGAAAGCACGTTATAAATCTCAGAACGAAAAAAAACTGATTAGGTATTTGAAGATGTCTAAAAAGGTAGTGAGAGGCATGTCCGAAATATTTTACTTCTAAAACTTTAGAATCGCTTTATCTGGGATATAAAGTACCAACTTCCATCAAATATCCAATTAGTAGTATTTTCATAGGTATTATTTTTATGATTAATAAATAATTCTGAACTTTTCACACAGCATCATCTAGCCCCAAAGTAAGCAGAGCTATGTGTTATGGGTACTACATGACTGATATACTATTTTTTTCGTTCGTAAATAGATCATATTATACATAGAAAACACCCAGACCCGAGATAAATATTTGTAGATCATACAAACATAACTAAAAAGGTGATGGAAATGAATGTGAATGGATATGTGAGTAGAGGTTAGACCTAAGAAAAGATGGATGGATTGTGTGAAAGAAGATATGGAAAAGAAAGGAGAGATGACGAGTGATAGGGGAGAGTTGAAGAGGAGAACATGTTGTGCCGACCCCGCATGAGCGGGATAAGGGCAGGCCAATGATGATGATGACAAACACACACGCGATACAGGCCTAGCCTAGTGCGGGGTTCGATGTAAATTATTTATAATAATTGTAATTTTATGTATTAAGTTTTAAAAATAAATTGAAATTGAATTGAAACATTTGTCCCGTGGCGAGGATCGAACCCGCAACCTACTGCGCCGCAAGTGGACCTTCGCTCACGCTACATAGGTCGAAGACTTGAAGAAACAAAACTACATTTTTTCCTATACTACCTATGAGTAAGATAACCAAAGACTAAGTCTGGTTCATTACTTAAGCCTAATTTGAGCTAACAAGCCCACACAGACAAAAGTCCTATCTACGAGTCTGTTTATTCTTAAATCGGTGGGAGTTATAAGACTAATTCATTTGGACGTGTAGGAAATACAAACACCACGTTTAGGGTTCCGTAATGAAATGAGAAAACGTATATAAATGCGGTTTCCTTGAGTTACGATTATGTAGGGGTTGAACCGAGACCGAGAAAACATTATTTCGGCTTTGAAAAAGAATGAATTTAACTATTTTATTTATTTCACGTACTTAAATATAGATCATCATCATTGGCCTGCCCTTATCCCGCTCATGCGGGGTCGGCACAACATGTTCTCTTTCTCCACTCTCCTCTATCACTCGTCATCTCCATATCCACTCCTTTCTTACCCATATCTTCTTTCACACAATCCATCCATCTTTTCTTAGGTCTACCTCTACTCACATATCCATCCACATTCATTTCCATCACGTACTTAAATATAGATAATAAATATAAAAGCAATTACATTTCCAAAATCTGTTCCAAAAAAAATTAAATAAAGCGGAGTTCATTCGTTAAGTTTTTTTAATATTTAATCTCTAAATGAACTCTGGACAGATTATTATTACTATCAGTGGACTAATTACTATGATTCTTGCGTTTATTTGTTTACTAGCTACTGCGCGTGGCTTTGCCCGCGTGGTACCAACATTTTGAATAGCCTATAAGCTATTCCAGGTAACGCTTATTCAAAGTTTCATCCAAATCGGTTCACTGGTTTAGGCGTGATTGAAACACAAACATACAAACAAACTCACAAACTTTCAGCTTTATTATGTTAGTGGGAAGTGGGATTATTTTTGAGTTTCAAGATTTAATGTTTTTTAAGCTTTAAAGAAAAATTTCTAAGTGATTCCTGTTGATCTGAGTATACCGTACCCAAATAATACAGCTGTGGGCCTAGTTACGTTCCCAAAGTAATCTTGAAGCGGAGACTTGCAAACAAAACTCGGTCTTTGTAATGGTATGTCAACATAAAGTTCTGAATAATTTAATGTTCTTTTCTAAGAAAAACATGTTCGCGAAAACAACGAAAACTAGTTATATACGTAACTAAGTATTTATATTTCTTTAGAGGTAAAGTAAGTAAGTTCGAATGAGTCAGTGGCCAACTCTGGTGACGGAGTTTTCAGGCCGCCTTAAGGCCTCCGTCATGGCTTAACGACTTAAATAGCCGGGACCGACAATTTAACGTGCCCTCCGAAGCACGGAAGCGCTCAGATGAAAATGCCACTGGCGGTCACCCATCCACTTACAGACCGTTTCGAACGTTGCTTAACTTCGACGATCTATCAAGAACGACTAAGCAAGCACGACCACGAGCGCTTCTAGAGGTTACTTGGGGTCATTTTTGGCAATGAACTAATCAGTATTCCACGCTTTGAAAACGAAGTAACAAAAAACTTCACTAAGGGTCGGTTCACATCTGACGGAAGATACGTCGCGTATTATCGGTCGCGTAACGCCAGAACAGACAATTATATGAGAAAACATTCAACCTTTCACACTTAACCGATGATACGCGATGATGATTAACAAAGACTGCTGAAAACGCTCGACGCATCTTCCGTCAGATGTGAACCGACCCTAAGTATGTTCGTATTGAGTCAGTGGCAAAAACTTCACATGCTATTGTGCTTATGATTTCCGATACATAAACTCTTTTGACCGGAAATCGAACTCACTAATGCTCTAACCAAAATTGTAGTGTAACCTGACCAGACTGACGCCACCTAAATCATCTTTAGTAGATGGAAAAAGGCCAATGATGATGATGATTTTTGCTATCGTGAAGGACACATTCCAAAAGGCACACGGCTCTTAACACTCTTATACAGGGTGTAAAAAGACGTCTACCGAAGCCGAAAGGGGTAGGTACAGCATCCCAACACATAACCAAATCCAAAAGGATTTTCCTAAAAATCATTATATCCGGAGAAAACAGCGTTTGAAGATTACTGTTTGCGTATGTTCTGGGCGCGTTGTTTTACGTAGATTGCTGTATTTTGAGTTTTAATTGTTTTTTTCATTTATAAATGAAATTATTAGGTAAGTATGGTCTTTTTATGTTGTACTAGTAGTAAATAACCGATATCATAATATGACGTAGCTAAGTCAATATTTTTTTATTTTGGTTTTTTTTCGCTAAGTATGTTTAGAATCATGGTCTGATTGCAACCCCTCAGTTTTCGGTAGGTTAGGTTAGAAAGAACTCTAAACACAAGCTGAGCGCCGTATTCTGGAAATATCATACAATAGTGATCAAAAGTTATTAAAAGAAACATTTCCCTCCAGTTTCACAACAACAAATTACAACTAAAAGCCACAATAAACACAAATAACACTATATTCTTACTCTATTCTTATGATAATAGTGAATATCAGATGAATAAGGAAAAAGATAAATAATCACACAAAATAGCCATTAGTCTGACAAAACGCCACTTCAACATTATGTGGGATAATATATATCAACTTATGTGGTGTTATTATACCCCACTCATCAAGTGGACAATGTGGCATAGTGCAGCAAATTCAGTAGAACAAATCAAAATAATAATACGATATATATAAATTTATTTCTTATAAACATTGTGAAAAAAATAATAGGACAAAAACCAATAAGGGACAAATGAATTACTATGGACCCCGCACTAGGACAAGCCTGTATCGTAGGATACTGTATTGATATAAACACGGAATAAATTGCGTGTTCGTCTTTAGAGAAGTGCTTTAGAGAGAGGACCAAGACTTATAATGTCCTTGGCAATACAAAAATGTCAACGTCAAAGTCAAAGTCAACTTTTCACGCTAACATTTTCAATAACAAAACCACGCTAAAGATTCAGACCAAGTTAACAATTTCACAATTATAAAAGGTTGTTTACTAGCCATACTAATATTATAAATGTGAAAGTAACTCTCTATCTGTCTGTCTGTTTGTTACCTTTTCACACCCAAACCACTGAACTGAGGCTGAAAATTGGCATGGATAATGGTTGTATCTGAGCTAGTTACTTATAAACATAGTTCGACCTTGGTTCGACCATTTTTGTAGCACATTACCTACTACTAACTTTACACTGTGGTATATAGTAACGTGTTATTAATTGAAAGGACAAAATGATATAAATGTTTTGGTTTTGGCTAAAAGCCAGAGCCCAATGTTTGTTTTCATGGGTTAGGAGCGTTTGGACCAGATCGCAATTTGACTAGTTAGCAGTATGACCAGTTCGCTATAGGACCAAATCTCGATATGACTACATCGCATTTGGACTAGATCGCGTTTGGTCCAGTTCGCAATAAGACGCACATAGCATTACGACGAAATCTCGTTAAGA
This sequence comes from Epirrhoe alternata, assembly GCA_963565295.1. Lineage (NCBI taxonomy): Eukaryota > Metazoa > Arthropoda > Insecta > Lepidoptera > Geometridae > Epirrhoe > Epirrhoe alternata. Next base: position 10,858,058 of record OY751391.1, on the reverse strand, counting down.
CGTAATTCTTTTTACTGTCGTCACGAGTTCCTTAGAACCAGTGTGGCTACAGGATTTTAAAGCGCTTTTTCTTTTATTGAATGGCAACTACAGTGCCACAAACTTATCTGCACCGGTGGAAGAGGCGCTGTTATCGCATATGGTGTTGGAAGAATTTTTTTTCATAATTGAATTCGACCAATTAAGTTTGTGGCACTGTAACTGTAATATCAGCCAATGTCAAGTTTAAGTTTAAAAATTCATATCAAGTCAGTCAGTCAGTCCTGTCAATTTGGTTTATAAGAAAACATGGCAGCTTGGCACTTCAAACTCAAACGGAAATCTTTCGTCAATTATGAGAAATCCAATGGAGAAATAAGAGGTACCATGCTAAATCCTTGGGAGAAATCTTCTATAAAGACTTTCATTTGACAGCATGTGACGATAATGACTGACGATATTTTCCTTCAGCGTTTGAGTACTGGCATAGTACACATTTTTGAACAGAAAAACTCATTGATGCCGGATTTGAACCCACGATATTTGTAAAACAAACTCTTCGCTCCACTCATTTCTTAAACAGACTTAACCTGATCGCACACCTGTCCGCGCCATACGCGCCGCAGTCATTTTTCTATACAAAAAATGCTGATGACGTCAGAAAGTGCGGATCGCTTCTGACGTCAGCAGCATTTTCTCTATTGAATTGACAGTTCAGCAAATTTGGCTGGACTGTGCGACCACCCTTCTTGGCTCGATCGGTTTTCGGGATCGGAACCCACTACGTTTGGAACACAATCAATTCTCTACTCTGTTTCAGTAAGTAAGTAAATTCGTATGAGTTAGTGGCCAACTCTGGTGACGGAGTTTTTAGGCCGCCTTAAGGCCTCCGTCGTGGCTTAACGACTTAAATAGCCGGGACCGACAATTTAACGTGCCCTCCGAAGCACGGAATCGCTCAGATGAAAATGCCACTGGCGGTCACCCATCCACTTCTCGATCTATCAAGAACGACTAAGCAAGCAGCGCTTCAGTAGCCTTAAAGCTATAGATCGGCCTAGTTCCTAATCCTCTAACTTATGAGTTATTAAACCACACGCGGTTAAGTTTAACTCGTTAAGTTTAAATGGGGCGTGCTTAATCCCTTCCTAACAGAACTGTTTTATAGTATCGTGTGAGCGATTGAGTTATCTTAAGCCCGAAAAAATATAGCAGAAACGCAAGCAGCTTTTACTCTCTCTCTCTCTTTTCCCGACTATTTATCCCACATGGTGGTGGGGTCAGCTTTCCTAACACTCTTCCTCCACTTCGCCCTATCCATGACGTCATCATGGGAAACGTCGCATGCCTTCATATCTCGTTCCAACACAGCTGTCCAGGTTGTTTTTGGTCTCCCTCTAGATCTTTTACCGGAGATGGACAGTCCCAGTGCCTGGTTGCCAACGTAATCGGGTGATTTACTATGCAGTTTTATTGATAAACAATCTTAAGTAGTCAGTTCGTATGAGTCAGTGGCCAACTCTGGCGACGGAGTAGGCCGCCTTAAGGCCTCCGTCATGGCTTAACGACTTAAATAGCCGGGACCGACAATTTAACGTGCCCTCCGAAGCACGGAAGCGCTCCACGTACAGACAGTTTCGAGCGTTGCTTAACTTCGACGATCTATCAAGAACGACTAAGCAAGCACGACCACGAGCGCTTCCCAATCTTTCTTTCTACACAATCAGCAAAAGTAAATGAAAAAAACCGTGACATTCCAGGGAGTGTCGAGAGAAGTGAAAACACAAAGGTGCCTTGTGTATTTTTTGAATCGTCAGGAAATCGAAAAATATCGAAAGATAATGCTGACTGCATCTGTTTAGTTATAAAATGAGTTTTTAGAAATGTAAAAATATTGCCGTAAAAGTTTACAAAACTAGATGGCGCTGTCGATGAGCAGTAACGTGACTCGCACGTGACCTTTTCGAGGCGAATCCAAGAATTTAGTCTCGTCTCAAAAATGCCCAACGTGACTAAATAAGTTTTCACTTCAAAAGTTTTAAGTAAATGTGCATTTTAATTTACATATGGGCCACGTGTGGCGGTAAAAGCCGCCACGATAATTATTTAAAAAAAAGAACATTTTGTACTTTCATGTGATGCAAATATCCTCTCCCAAAATTTTCTTTGAATAAGCAAAAAATCAGTTGGATTGAGCATTATAATATCTCTAGTTCAGTTTGGATGCTACGTTAAAGCAAAGTATAGAATCCTGTAGATAGAAGCTACGCCGTAGACAGTCTACGTCGTAGCCCCTTGTGACAATTTATGAAAACAATCACATTGTCCCCATACAGGTGCAATTTATTACCTTTGTAGCATAAGTCCCACAGTTTTTGCGTAGGGGAGTTTGATTTACAGTTCAAGGGGTTATTTATTTACATAACAGTGAGTTTCATAGCAATACGAGTCGCGATAAAGTCTTGTATTTGTACTGTAACTTTTCATGAAACATAATAAATTAGCTAAAAGCCATTTTTCTAGCCCAAAACTACGATGGTAAGAGTACGAGAGTTGTTGTTTATGATGATATTAATACAGTCCTGAGAGGTTACCGGTGTTTTACAAATAAAAATAACCCTGTATAAGTTTTTCACTTCACAAATATGACTTCAATTCTATATGCAGTACATTCTCAAACCAACGCCTATTCGTAGAGTTTTATTGGAATTCATAAGAAAATATTTGTTCGAGCTGATCTAAAATTCAGAAGGAAATTGCGCAAATATTGAAATTGGAGTGAACGGAACACAATCTTGATACGAGTACCTATGTACGATGTATTTCGTTCTGATAATTGTTTATTTACGACTTATTAAAATAATAAACTCACACGCTTACAACTCTTTGTTCTTGTTTTACGCTCTAGCGGTTGAACCTCGGGGCGGCTAGCCGCGTGGCGGGCCGCTTTTCCAGTTTTAGTATGCATCCGCTTGTTATTGTACGCACCTAACCGCCATTAACCGCCACAAAATTGTACTAAAGTTTGACCCCGCGGTGTTCAATGTTTTTTTATCATCTGAAAAATAGCCAACGCGCCCAAAAAGTTTTCACTTCAAAAATGAGTACCTATCATTTTTTTTGTTATGGGTCGGAATAACACATCGCTATATTTTATCCACAAAAAAGAAGTACATTCATAGCTGAGAATATTTTTTTCTTCAGAAATTCATAAAACTAAACAAATCAAATTACCTCTTTGCGCTTTGACACTTTATAAGCTTAAGTTACACATTGTAGTCTCGAGTTTTCGTCCCGATAGTTGGCGTGCTTCCAACAGCTTCTGCCGGAATTGTAAGTAGCTGCCCACGGTTCCTCCTTCCTTAGATAATCACAGATGTGCATTTTCAAATTGAAACCAGATAGATTTTTGAAGTCAAAACTAATTTAGACACGATGGGCAGTTTTGAGATGAGAATAAATTCTTGTATTCGCTTAGAAAAGGTCAAGTGTAAGTCACCGACACCTACTTTTACGAAACTTTTACGGCTAAAAGCTCATTTTATAACTAAACGAGTGAACTCATTATCTTCCGATTTTTTGTAAATTTTTTTTTTAATCAAATGGGTGCCCGACTGAAGACGTCCGCGGGGCAGACCACCACGGAGATGGCGGGACGATTTGATTGATTAACAGACTGGTCAACTATAGCCAAAGACAGAAATAACTGGAAAATGAGAAGGGTGGTCTTTGCCCTGCATTGGAACAATAAGGGCTAAAATAAATAGAAAAGTTGCTGTTAAAGTAATTAGCAATATCTGATTACATTTATAATATAATCTTCCATTGTTTCCTCTGTATATTTAGATACCGATAATATCTACAGATAATTCCTTATCATTTTCATTATCATAGTATTTACAGATAAATTACCAGGATATCCGGTATCCGGACGTTTATCCGGCCACCGGTTGTGCCACTTAACGAGATTAGAAAAGTAAACTGAAGCGTTATTAGCAAACCCGGATGTGAGTGGGCCTTTAGTGTCATGCAAAGATTGTGTAGAGTTGGATTAATAGAGATCTTTCTTTTCTTCATTCCTGACAATCAATTGTGGATTGTAGATTTCACCACTTTGCTTCGAAAAAACTAGTAACTAATGTTTGATTTTTCACACAGCGTCATCTAGCCCCAAAGTGAGCGGAGCTTGTGTTATGGGTACTAATAAATACAATCTACATGCATTAATCATCCTCTGCACAGAATATTTAATGATTTGAATTTGAAACTTTCCAGATAAAAATTACAAATGACTAGACTTTATAGTTTTAGAGGTTTTTATAGTTTTTTAAACATACAATCTCTTAGAAATAATTATGAGACTACTCGTACTGGCAACTAGTGAAAAGTCTCCTCACACGACCACTCTACAAAATTGCCTCAAATTAATACTGGCCAGCAACAAAACTGAACCTACCTTTAAAATAACCATAGTGTTCTTTTTTTGAATGTATAGCATTTTTATTTTGATGTTGCAACTTGGCGGGACCAAAATATCAAACTAAGAATAGTATTAATTTTGAATAAAGAATGAGTTTGTATAGTTTGTAAACTCTTTGGCTTATAATATTTCAAAAAGGGAATATTTAGCTCAAAAGTGGAATTTATCACTAATGATATACAGTTTATTTTGCAATAGAGTTAAATGGAAGTACTTGTCTGTATTCTAGACAGGGCTTCCACTCCGATGCGCACTTTGAAGCTATTTTCATACATATTCACTTAACAAGGCGCTTTCATAAAGGTGATTTCATGCTATATTCGATATTATAATTTGATAACTAAAGTCAAGTTTTTATAAGTACACTAAAGTGTGTACAGCAAATACGAAATGATGATTAAAAGTTTGAACAAGACTTTAATAAGATTTGGCTTAAGATTTTAATAAGATTTGGCTAAAATATAGATTGCGTACTCAGAAGGGACATTGCTACTGTTTGTTCGATAACAATCATGGAGAGACTGAAACAAGTCATGAAAATTTTCATTGAATGGGGAAATAAGCTGGATCCAATGTGGATAAAATTGCGGGAACCAACTAGTGAAGTATAAACTATTATAGCTTTTGTAATTTCACAACAAAATAGTATCGACCGACAATATTTCACTGAAAATGCTCGTGTTACCTTGAGTTTACAGCCACAAAATCTCGCTGAGTATAGGATTTCCGTCGGTTCCTTCCGTGGAATTTCAGCCGCAATTTGACGCACATAGAAACATAAATAAACAGAGTTCTCTGGAAATAGTGTACCGTTTTATATCGTTGGATATTTTTTAAGTAATCATTTTTGATAGAATGTTTTTAAAGAAATTTTCGATTATGAAGCCAGTAATTTTCATACAATTTGATTGCTGTTTCGATTTTTTTTTGACTGATTGATAGACAAGGCTTTCGAGATTACCTATTGCAATGCATTATTTTTATGTCAATAAAAATATAAATAATGCCGCATGTCGGATGAGTTGTGGGCACGAATCACCACAGAGTGGACGACCACGCGGCTGACCACGGTGATGGTGGAGAGACGAACTTGACTCTTACTCTCCACATTGGTCAACATTAGCTCACGATAGAGTTGAGTAGAAGAAAGAAAGGGAGGCCTTTGCCCTGCAGTGGGACATCACGGGCTCATAATAAATAAAAGATAATTATCAAAGACTGCTGGCGGAAACTGGATGCGTCGAGCTGAAGACAAGGCGCAATGGCACTCGTTAGAGGAGGCCTATGTCCAGCTGACTGCTAGAGACTGATGATGATGATGATAGTTAGGGGTATAACGCAGGTTTCCCTGGTATTAGAAATGGATTTTCTCAGAGTTTGACTCGATTACTTTGTTGTTTTTCATCATTTTCACATTCAAAACCTGATAATGTTTGTATATTACGGTACCGAAATCATTTGCATAAAGAAACATAAATAACCGCCAAATCCTTCGAGATCAAAGAGATTCGAACACGCCGCAAATATGTCTCAACTTTCATGTTTATTTTACAAAACAATATGCTCATTATATTTATTAGCCGCGTACTGTCTGAGCAGCCTCAGGTGTTTGCCTCGCAACGTTTATCGCAAGGCAGAGCGTGCGTTTGCAGCGGGCGAGACACGTCCTCATCGAGGATTTGCCTCGCACGCCTGCCTCACGAGGCTGCTCGCTCAGCCAGTAAGCGGCTATTGATATACGGATCAAATAGAGTTCCTTGACTTTATTTTCAAAGGTCATGGGATCAAATCTCAGTCCTGCATCATCAATCATTCGCTTAGCATAATCGTGATAATATTAATATACTTAATGCCGACACAGAACCACATAATACCAGCGCTTGTGCAGGGGAGGTATCCTTCTCTGCACTTGCACGATGCTGAGTGGTAACCTTTTTTGCTAATAACATGAATGTAACTTGTACCTTGTAACTTGTACCTACCACAAATTTAGCAAAATAAACTTTTACTTTACTTTACTTTACTTTACTTTTAGAACAAATAAGGACGCGCTTTGCTTTTTGCAAATATTTTGTTGACTTGGGCACCTTCAAGAAAAGAGCTTAAACCTACCTCAAAGGCCGGCAACGCATCTGCAGTGCCTCTTGATGCTGCAGTTGTCTGTGGGCGGTGGCAATCACTTACCATCAGGTGTGCCACTTGCTCCTTTGCCCCCTCTTCCATAAAAAAACATATAACAAAAGCTTTCAAATAACTATTAGATCAGGTTTAAGATGATATTTTTTTTATTTAACCCTTCTCATCCCACAGCTGAGCAAAAGTCTAGTCTAAAACTCTTCCGACGGTTTCTATCCTTTGCCACGTTCCACCTGCCTAATTGGTTTTTGTCCCATTTTGAACTCGTGCCTTTGATTATGCAAAATCAAATACTGCAGCCGAGGTCACGCCTAAACTAAATTTAATGGGCTCATGATAAATTAAATACATACAAATAATGCATACAGGGTGTAAAAAGACTACTACCGAAAACTGAGAGGTTGCAATCAGACCATGATTCTAAACATATTTGGCGAAAAAAAACGCAAAAATATTTTGACTTAGCTACGTCATTTTATTTTATTTTCGGTATTTACTTTTATTGCAACATAATAAGATCACACCTACCTAATAATTTCATTTATAAAAGAGAAAAAATGATTAAAACTCATAATCCAACAATCTACGTAAAACAACGCGCCCAAAACTAACGCAAACACTTCAAACGCTGTTTTCTCCGGATATAATGTTTTTTTCGGAAAATCCTTTTGGTTTTGGTTGTGTGTTGGGATGCTGTACCTACCCCTTTCGGCTACGGTAAACGTATGTTTACACCCTGTATAATAATTTCACAGCATAGGTACATAATTTCCCAACATAAAACGCGTATTTTAATTTGCACGTCCATTTTAAAAGGTTTCACCCTGTTTATAGATTACGCCTTCATCAATAAGCGATCACGTTACCCGTTTGGGGTTAAATCAACAAATTGAGCGAGACTAACGAGCTCACTGTTTTTCGGAACAATGCTGAACAGTCTTTTTAATACTGGATGTAAAAGCATACTTATTTTAATGTATTTTTGATGAAACACGCGCGAATAAATAATAAATAAATAAATAAATAATGCTGGACATTTCACACAGCATCATCTAGCCCCAAACTAAGCAAAGCTTGTACTATGGGAACCAGATGACTGATATACTACTTATATACTTTTTGTTTGTAAATACATACATATTATACATAGAAACACCCAGACCCGAGATAAATATTTGCAGATCATACAAACATTTATCCCGCCGCGGGGATCGAACCCGCAACCTTCTGCGTCCCAAGCGGGCTTTCACCCACTGCGCCACAGAGGTCGTCATAAATGCAAAAATTTCTCGGTTAGATATTTGTTACACTCAACGGTAGAGAAGATTTTGTTGTAGAAGTAGCTCCTACATTGGTTTAATAAATAGGATTATTTAGGATAGTTTTTACCTAGCACAGATTTTTCTATACAAAAATGCTGATGACGTCAGAAAATGGGGCTCGCTTCTGACATCAGCAGCTTTTTATCTATTGAATTGACAGTTCGCCGCGTTCGGCTCGGCTGGACTGTGCGATCACCCTTATTCAGAAAAGTGAAGGGAGCTATTTACTAATCAATTATTTATATTTTATGTGAGAATTCCTTCAGAAAAACAAATATAAATCAAGGTAACATTGATTCACGTCAAAAATCTCTTGCGTCACGGCCGACCACCAATTACAATCGCATTATCTTAAAGTCGATTTTGGGAGTAACTCTACACCACCCAGTATATAATTAACTTTTAACTGAGAATGAATGAGAAACAATTTAATTGTTCATTTATTCCGAAGCCCGCAATACTCAATTGCCCACCCTTGTTGCGGTATTTGTCGGATTAACGAAAGTTTATCTTCGGCCTTCCCTTTATAGATCTTTAGATATTGAAATTTATGTAACCGCGATCATGAAGAGAAGGGAGGCCCTTGTCCAGCAGTGGGACACGATAATACGAGTAATAATTACGTTTTAAAACTAAAAGAAAAACCGACTTCAATGTTCGACTCTACACGCGGCGTGTCTATAACGTCAGTTTGACATAATGCATAGAGAGTCAGACTTATCTGTCGATTCGATTCAGAATGGCTAGGAGGGAAGGTTTTTAGAGTTTTACGGGAAAACTATCAAACCCCCAGGAATAAAATTTATATGGGACCACCTCTGAAACATACCCTTTCAAACAAAAGAATAATTTTGAAAATCGGTCCACAATTGGCGGAGTAATCGCGTAACAAGATACAAAAAAAACATACAGGTGAATTGAGAACCTCCTCCTTTTTTTGAAGTCGGTTCAAAATCTAATAATACCGTCAAACTCGCGTCCATCGTCATCTTTCTTTCTAGGTATAATAATATTTGCCCCGTGATCATGATATCAGATTTCATTTCTTTAACATATAGTTCTCTCTACTCTCCTTTTAGCGATATCAGAGGCGAATAATAGTACATTGTTCCACAAGAGAGCAAAATTCGTTTTTGTTGCGAGTGCTGAGTTTGAATCTCGAACAAACGAAGGATTCTATATTTGAATCACGAGCGTAGCGAGTGATTCTATGTTAGAATCCTGAGTGTAGTGAGAGATTCAAAAGCATAAGCAACAAAATATTTTGCTCTCGTGTGATACATACAACTTTTCACCTTACTAGCGAAAAAATACAAGATGTAAAGGAAATCTGACAAAATAGCGGGAATTGGTCCCGCTATTTTGTCAGATTTCAGATTTTCAGATTTCATTTATTGACCATGAAGTTACATAACATAACATTGGCACGTCAATTTACATTTGTTTTTTTTGCTCCTCAAGTGGCAGGCTAAAGTCCAACAACGAGAGCCCATCGGCCGCCGCCGCCTGGCCGGGCGCACGCTGCGGCCTGTAATATTCGCTTATCATTGGTTGCTTGCAGCATTCTAAATTCAAATCACATTTCCTCATAGTGTGAGCAAAGTAGAGTTTTGCTCACTGTTTTTACGCGGCAAAAGCGCCCTTTTTGAGCTAGATGAAAAATACATTTTTAAATTCAATAAATGCTTTTTGTCTATGGCTATACGAGTATTATAGGTTTATGAAGCGCTTGTGGTCGTGCTTGCTTAGTCGTTCTTGATCGATCGTCAAAGTTAAGTTAAGCAACGCTCGAAAAGGTCTGTAAGTGGATGGGAGACCGCCAGTGGCTTTTTTATCTGAGCGCTTCCGTGCTTCGGAGGGCACATTGAATTGTCACTCCCGGCTTTTTAAGTCGTTAAGCCATGATAGAGGCCTTGAAAACTCCGTCATCAGAGTTGGCCACTGACTTAAACGAACTAACTGTAGTTTATAGTATTGTCGTTGTAACTTTCAGTTTATTATTATTATAAAGTTTTCTAAAGAAAATGTTGAAATAAACAAAGATAAACAGCAATGCGGGAAAACACTTCAAGTTGCTGCAATCTTCGCAGATAAATGTTGAACAGAATTATAGCGGGTAGACATGCAACCTGAACTCCTTGGTTTGTAATAATACAGACTGATAACATTTAATGTGGCAACAAATGCAAACGTTGCTCCTTCACAATGAAACGGCTGAATGGATTTCGATAAAGTTATAGAGGTAGCTAATTATACAATGGATTATAGTTCTTTTTTATTAAGTACTAGCTGTCCGCCGCGGTGTTACCCGCGATCCCTTGGGAAAACTTCGCTTCATAAAATATAATATAAAATATAGCTTATGTTCATCGGGGATAATGTAGGATTCTATTGGTGAAAGAATTTTTCTAATCGGTCCAGTAGTTTCGGAGCCTATTCATTTCAAACAAACAAACAAATCTTTCCTCTTTATAATATTAATAATAGTATAGAAGTATAGACTAGCTGCGCTCCCGCGGTCCTTCGATATTTTTTCGGGATAAAAAGTAGCCTATGTCCTTCCCTGGGATACAGCCTTTATCCATGCCAATTTTCAGCCTTATTTGTTCAGTGGTATGGGCGGGAAAAGGTAACAAATAGACAGACAGAATTACTTTCATTCATATTTATAATATTAGTATGGATATTAGTATGGGAATTCCGAGACCCTGCACTTATTCAGTGCGATTGTGGGGCTCCCGTTCAGGATATGGTACACCTGCTCGCATGTCCTCTCTGCCCTACAACCTGCACCCAAGAGGACCTGCTCAACGCTGGAGAGAGAGCAGTTGCGGGGTGGCCTCATACTGGCAATAAATGGTTTAACATTGAAACGAAAGAAGAAGAAGTATGGAAGTATGGATTACTGAGGAAAGGCGGGTAATATTGTACTGTGTACCCTATGTACTGAATGGGCATCTGCATGAATATTTTAATGATATTATATGTACTGCCACGAGGATCAAATTCGCACCTTTTGCTTTTCACCCAAGAGTTTACCAAATAGAGAATGTTGCTACCATGTATCTCAGCCCTTAACATTCATACATACATACATACCTCTTTCCCAAAGGGGTAGGCAGAGACCACGGATCTCCAGTCGCTACGATGCTGACACACAACTTTCGCCTCATTCACTCTCATTACATTCTTCATACATGCTCGTCGGTTTAGGGTACTTTTGACCTGGCCCTTCTCCAAAATGTCGCCCTTAACACTAGGGAAAAAAAAAAGTTCCAATGTGATTTGTCTACCCTTTAAAAGTGACGCGTTATTTTATGTGTATGAAAAGCCATATATCTATTGTATTGAAGTCAAAAATAGAGCTCTTTTATTTATTTCAGTATCTTTTGATGAGGTTCCTTTTTATCGTTTTTACTGCGCGTTTTATTCGACTTTTATTAGAAAAGTGGTGAAAGGCCACTCTGAATAAATACCTACTAACTTTCATAACGTTTTTATGGATTCTTCATTGCTTGGTTTATTGAAACGTCAAATACATTGGTATGGAGAGCAATAAGAGATCGTTGCTTTGTGATGAATGAAAGGGTTTTTTTTCGCCATTTTAGGAAGAAGCACTGCTCTGCTGTTTTATTTTCTTTTTCTCGTGTTTTCTAGGTTTAGGTTTTTTAATTTTTGTTTTAATAACGGGACGAGATCGCGTATAGGTTTTCGATAATATTCGAACTACAACCCGGGCGCAACAACTAGACACCTGGCTCGAAACTCGACTCCCCTCCCGCTACCCCGCGCGAGGCCCCGCTCTCGTCCTTCAGTAGCGTTAGCATCACTGTTACCGTTGCACGTAATCATAAAATAATAAATTAATATAACATTCTTTTTTGTTTTATTTCCGTAAGAAATTTATTGTTTTACCTACTTATTGTATAGGTAGATACTAGTATGAACTTGAATAAAAAATTACATTTGATTAACAATATTGGAAATTAATCCCAAAATAGACTCTAAATAGTTTATTACTGCTCCAATTCGTAACTAAGCAATAAATACTGCATTCGTTACTAGTATACAAATGTTTTATCTCAGTAGGTAATTAAATTATAAATCAGTAATACTTTGGTTTTTAGTTAGGTTAGGGTTTTTATTTCAAACCTCGCCATTCGGCGGAATTCCATTGGAATTCAAATTATAATGGAAACTGTTATTTTAGTTAAAATATAATAAAGCCTGACCAGAAAAATAAAAAACGAGCACTGGGGGCGCTACATGTATGCATATGTTTACGTTTCTTTTTTGCACTCAGTACTGTAGACAAACGTCATTTGAGTCAGGTGTCAAGTTATTGCGCCCGGGTTGTATTATCTTACCTCGACGTCGTGGAGTTCCCTCGTGACCACGATCGGTGCAACCCGGTCGAAACTCGAGGTAAGATAATAGTTCGAATATTATCGAAAACCTATACGCGATCTCGTCCCGTTATTAAAACAAAAATGAATTTAAATCGTGTGAGTTAATAAAAATTTTTGAAAAAAAAAATTGAACCGACTTTACAAAACACAAACAGACACTAAGAACCTACACACGGTTCAATTTTTTTTTTCAAAAATTTTTATTTTTCCATTTTTAGTGTAAAGTGTAAATGTAAATAATATAGTAGGTTAGGTTAGTAAGTAATTACTTACTTAGTAGGTTAGGTTAGATATTACAATAGTCAAGATTAAAGAAGTTAGAGTGAGGATGAGGTTTTTGAGTTTTACGGGAAAACTATCAATCCCTCAGGAATAAAATTTATATGGGACCACCTCGAGAGTCTAAATATGTCAAACTAATCAATGTTTGACTCAGATTGTGTAGTGAGAATGATGTTTTTTGAGTTTTACAGGAAAACTATCAATTCCTCAGGAAAAAAAAGTATGAGGACCACCTCGAGATGGACAACCTTTCAAGCTAAAAAAAAAATTTTGGAAATCCGTCCACATTTTTCGGAAAGATCGGTGATTTTTTGAGTTTTACGGGAAAACTATCAATCCCTCAGGAGTAAAATTTTTATGGGACCACTATGGTAGCATACCCTTTCAAACAAAAAAATAATTTTGGAAATCGGTTCACAACTGACGGAGATATCGATGAACATACATCTAAAAAAAAAAAAAAAAAAAAAAAAAAACATACATACAACCGAACATAGAACCTCCTCCTTTTTTGAAGTCGGTTAAAAAAGTGAATTAGGTTTTTTAAGTTACTAGGTGTTGAATATATATTTATTTATTTATTGTTTTAGTATGTAATTTCGGTGGCATTTTACTAATGAAGCCTTGGATACGTAACAGGAGATCTGGCAAATGGAATGATGGAGTATTGAAGAAGATTTTTCATTTGACGAATTTCCGTTGGAGTTTTGAAGAAAACAAGCGGCCGTGTTTTGTTCAAACCAGTGACAGGACTGACTGTCTGACATGATATAATTCTATATTTAAAACTTGACATTGGCAGAATTATACCTAGTTGTGTAGTTGCCACAAAGTTGCCATTAAATAAAATAATAAGAAGAAGATGAATGAAAGATATTTCCCGGCCGTGTTGGCCGAATGGGCTTGTACCTCGACTTTCACTCCGAAGGTCGTGGGATCGAATCCCGGCCGTGCATCAATGGATTTTGCGTTTCGTAAAATTTATATGCGCTTTAACACGAGCTCTGAACGGTGAAGGAAAACATCGTGAGGAAACCAGAGTATTCTTATAGGCGGCGATGGGCTTGCAACCTGTCATGTATGGAAAACTAACTTCTGCAAGATGTGGGCATGTATCAAATATGTATTTGTACATGCCTCTGACTACCCCCTTAGACATCTTCAAAAGATCTGGCATATTAAGATCTGAGAGAATGTCTACCGCGCCTTGGGGATACAGTCGTGACCCTGTGTTTTTTGTTTTTATAATTTTCCTGCTCTTATCCCACTTTTACGTGGGGTCGGCACAACAGTTTTTCCTCTTCCACTCCGCTCTATCAGTCGTCATCTCAACACACACTCCTTTCTTACCCATATCATCCTTCACACACTATAATTATTAGTATCAATGATATTTTCAATCTCAATAAAAACAACGAGATAAAGGGATCTGACATCTTTAGAGTTGTCGTTTTACCGAACTTTCCTAATTTTGAAAACCAACCAAAATTTTACATTCTTGAAGCAATATGTGATAGGTATACTCGTATTATTACATCAACGAGTATTCTAGGAAGCATAGAGGACGTACGCGAACAAATTTTCAGTAGCAAAATAAAAAACATTTTATTTGGGTGACAGACATTGGGAGGGAGCCAAGTGAATTTTATTTAGTAGAATACGTGTTACTTTTAGGAATCGCTTCTACTTGCAGTTTTCTAGACCCCTGTTAGAAACGAGCTTACGATTTTGAACCAAAAAGTGTCGTAGTATTCAAAATGATGTATCATGACAATATAGGCCATTTTCGTATTGTGTGATTGGTTGGAATGGAAAATGGGAATGGGTTTCAAGTTAGGCAATAAAGCCTCTTATTGCATCTTCTCTTTTATTTGCATTCTATGCCAGTGATATAATTATGCTGGTCAGCATTGATGAGAGTAGCAATGAACGCGTTAATGCCATTAACGCGGGATAGATGCTTGTATGATCTGCAAATATTTATTTCGGGTCCGCAATACGGATATTCGTAAAAGGACAAAAGTAGCAGATATCGGAGACCGTATTGCGAGACTTAAGTGGCGCTGGGCAGGACACTTGGCCAGATTTGGTGATGGCAGGTGGTGTAAAGCTCTGACCGAGTGGTACCCAAGAGGAAGCGCTAGGAGCCGGGGCAGACCAGCAGCCAGATGGGTGGACGACATAGAGGCCATAGAGGGAAAGAGTTGGATGAGATCAGCGCAGGGCCGATTGGATTGGCGTCTGAGGGAGGAGGCTTATGTCCAGCAGTGGGCTATCATTTGAGCTGCTAATGATGATGATGATGGGTGTTTCTATGTATAATATGTATGTATTTACAAACAAAAAGTATATAAGTAGTTTATCAGTTGTCTGGTTCCCATAATACAAGCTATGCTTAGTTTGGGGCTAGATGATGCTGTGTGAAATGTCCAGCATTATTTATTTATTTATTTATTATTATTAACGGTCATTCATTCATTCAATTTCAAACGTGGCTGAACTTCGAAAGCCACACGAGCACTTCAATCAACACAGTACTCAAGTACATATTACGCAACTTGATTCTACATCCTACACAACTTGAGTCGTGTATGGCAGTTCCACTTAGCTATTTATGACAAACTTGAACAATGGCGTACGTGCTCATAACATATTCTTTTTGATTTATACGTCTTTGAGACGGGAGCTTTCTTGAACGTTCAAGCATTTGGTGCGCACACAGTAGATAGATAGATATTTATTCAGTAAAAAGTAACATACATTCAGTTAAGGGCGCGTACTACCTCAAAACTGCTTCTCTCAAAACTTCTACTCTGGATCATATCTATAAAAGTATTGAACCAATATTATTGAAAAAAATATATATTATAGTTGAGGATATAAACTGTTGTTCCATTGTAGTGAAAACACGATTACTAAATATTTTCTCGATAGAAAATAATCACAAACTTCCCTCTGAATTTTACTTAAAAACAAAAGTACTCAATAAATACTTTAGCTAGACTAATAAAACTTCGTATCTAAACTCAGCTTAGTACACTACGTGGTCCCATTGTTCCGAATTTTGATCTTTTTTTGTTTTTGTACTTATAATTAGCTAAAAAGTGTTTTAACTCCGTAAATAACACTGCACACGCCGAACAAATCACACTCGCTGTCCCGCTTACAAAATGTTGGCGTATTATGGGCCCTAAAGAAGTGTCATTAAACTAAAATAAGTTTTATTAGAGACTAAGTTCGAAACAAACATAACGACACAAAACTACAAATGAATAGGCTCTGTAACTACTGGACCGATTTGAAAAATTCATTCACCAATAGAATCCCCGATGAACATAATATGCTATATTTTATCCCGGGAAAGTGAACTTTTCCCGAGGGATCGCGGGTAAACCGCAGCGGACAGCTAGTTTCATATAAAATTTGAAGTTTAACCATGACCATAACAAGTTCCAGTCGAGATAAAGTCATAATTTTGTACTGTAATGAATTCATCAGGTCTACCTTAACTTTTTACGAAACACGCCGTTAGTCTCATACATAGGGCTTTTTCTAGTGCATAATTTTTATTTTATTTATTCATTATTATGAAGTTCATAACATGCATTGGCTGGGTTTTAACGCTCCAACCATCTGAGCGAAAGGGCAAGTCACAAGTTGCTCACTCAATATTAAAGCCATATTAGGAAAACATTATTTATCACTATAAAATTTCTAAATTATTTATATTTATTTTTTCTCTAAAATGCATTAACCTAAATTTTTATCTATTTTATCTTTTTACCATTTTACTTTGCCAAAAAAGGAGCATCCTATAGCCAAGCTCAGGCGCAGCGTTGTCACTTGTTGCGTTGGCGCTCGTGCGCAACTGCATACCGCGCTACAGCTAGAACACAAAACGGTGACACCACTGTGCCTGTGTGCGTGATAGGTACTAATTAAGCGTGTTCATAAATAAGATCAGAGAACTCTAGTGTCAGGATAAACCTAACATAGGATTTAAGACACTACTGACCAGAACAAATGTAATCTTTTTCAATAATAAACACTATCTATCTATCTATCTATCTATCACAATTCAAAATACGCTCATTTGGCTTTAAATTGAATGAAAATAATGATAAAAGTTGAAACGGAACATTTTTACTGTAGTACCCTCATCATTCATTCATACCAGACAGAAACAATGGTACTCAAAAATGTTGAGGGTTCTTGAGAACGCAGTCGAGTACCCACTGTAAGCTATCGTCCGTCTCCTTTTGTTTCACCATAAACATACATCCGTCCCTTTCTGCTACTGAAAATTAATATTTCTAGTGAAAAAAGCTTGAATGATGTTTGCATGATCGCCTCAAGTATGGTACTTGTGGAGATTGAAATTGTGTTGTTGTGTATGGATTTTGTGATGTTTTAGATCTAGGATTCTGTGTTTTTATAGAATAAGTAGTATATTTTCCAGCAAAAGGACTTCGTTGTGCAATAATTGTGTCCATAAAACGGCTTATTCGTAAAGAACTTCTAAAAAACACATTTCATTATTTTAATTTTATTCTAAATTGAGTCTTCCATCTCAGCTATACAGTCTAAAATCCTAGTGAAATATTCATTTAAATGCAGCTGTTTTAACAAAATTCAGTAGAAATAGGGATAAGACATGAAGTTTTATATTGGCCAAAGCTTGAGTTTCTCAGAAAGCGTTCACCGGCAGATAACGGCATTAAGACAACAAAAGAGGGAATGCTACAATACCTACTGACGAAGGAACCTTGATAAGGCACTTCTTGTCGTGTCAGTAATCATTATTTCGAAGAATCACACTTCAAAGTTCTTTCATACACGACTAGACCCTAACATAGACAACATCATTATTGAGAAATTAAAAGTCTTATCAAAGTTTTCGATTCTGTCGATCTGACGATCCTCCTAAAGCCGGAGTGCCGTCAACTCAGCCACGGAATCCACTGACTTCACAATCGAAACCTTTAATAAGCTCATATTTATCGGTTTAGTACCGGTGCTCCGGCAGTCCGGCTTTTGGAGGATCGTCTAATCGTCGCGGGTTCGAATCCCGTCAGAATATTTTTTAAAATTATTTTAAAATTACAATAAATAACGTCATTGTTGTATAAACATATTTAAATAGGAAAAGCTCTGATTCAACTTGCAACATTAATGTAGAAACATCTGAATTAGATACGGCTGTGATATAACGATAATCGCTTTGTGAAAACATAGATTTATATTGGCTTAGCTGGCGACAGTTTAGACGCAAAGTCGAGCTGAATGTGGCACTATTGCCACATTCAGCTCGACTTTGCGTCTAAACTGTCTGTAAAATATGTAAGCCCCTATGGGCTTACATATTTTAAAAGAACTGTTTCGAATTTTAAAACGGGATTTCCCCCAACCTGTCCGACTACACATTTACGCTAGTTCATTTAGGTAACACGAGATGGTGCTTCATAAAAAAAATTACAGCTGACGTTTGTATAAAATCATTATTGGCCTGCCCTTATCCCGCTCATGCGGGGTCGGCACAACATGTTCTCTTTTTCCACTCTCCCCTATCACTCGTCATCTCTGTATCAACTCCTTTCTTTTCCATATCTTCTTTCACACAATCCATCCATCTTTTCTTAGGTCTACCTCTACTCACATATCCATTCACATTCATTTCCATCACCCTTTTAGTTACATGACTTTCATCCCTCCGCATTACATGCCCATACCACGCTAACCTAATTGCTCCTCAACTTATCAGTTACTGGCGCTACTTTCAGACTTCCCTAATATTCATTCCTCACCTTATCCATTCGCGTCACTCCACACATCACCGTCAAAATGAATAAAAGTTTAGGTGTTCGTTTTTAAAAAAAATATGTTGCTGTCTCGTTTGCTTTTTAAAGCTTTTTCCTATTTCACCCATCATTATAACATTTGAAAAAGTATACAATGTTATACTCGTAGTATGATACACTCTAATCCATCATCGTTATCAAAATCAGTTTAGCGGTGTAGGTGCGAAAAAGTATCAAACACACAGAGTTATATTTTTTGTAATTTTAAATAAAAAAAATAAACATAATTATTAAGAAATGAAAAGTCTTATGAAAATTTTGGATTCCAACGGGATTCGAACCCAAAACGATCAGACGATCCTCCTAAAGCCGGAGCGCCTTACTGCTTGGCCACAGAACCCAGCTTGGTTACAGACAGAGTTACTTTCACATTAATAATTAATATTTATTTTTATTATATGTATTAGAAAATCAACGAAAATCCCCTTTTAATCTCTAGAGTCGTATTTCCCCGAACAATAATTAGAACTTTTCCAACAAGATTGATTGACCAACTCGAATGGAAGATTGATTGCTTAATTTGATTTCAGTCTTAATTGGTTTGTAATAAAGTTGTAAATTGGCTGTTGATGTCACGTTGTTATTATGCAAATAATTTGATTCATGTTAACGTCACTAGTTATCTTTGTTTCTAGTTCAAGGTTGCCTGGAAGATATCGCTTCTTAGCGATAAGGCCGCCCTTTGTACATTTTTATCTGGTTTGTCTTTTTTTATTGTTATAATTATTATTGTTAATGGTGTGCATTAAATAAATAAATAATGATGGACATTTAACACAGCATCATCTAGCCCCAAACTAATATGGGAACCAGATAAATGATATACTACTTATATACTTTTTGTTTGTAAATACATACATATAACACTATCTATCTATCTATATTGTACAATTTGTACATAGAAACACCCAGAGATAAATATTTGCAGATCATACAAACATGCCCGTGGTGTTTAATGATTTTAATAGAGTATTTTTAATTTCATTTATCTTTCGTCTTCAAAAGTTTAAGGTGATTTTTTTATTCATGCGAGAAATATTACTGTATTTAAAGAATAATGAGTGACAGCCCGTAATATAAGCCTTAACTGATATATGTATGATCTACGCCTACCCTTGGACAAAGGGACAATGTAGTGCTAAGATGTGTAAATTTAGTACGGTCTTAACACCCAAACCATTTAAGCTTAGCCATAAATACAAGACAGTCAATACGTGCGCTGAGTAAGATGTTCTAAAACCTTGTACACACTACGCGTTCCAGGCTACGCGTAGTGCGTATACATTGGCGTTGATTCTGTTGTTCACTGACTAAAGTTAACTAAACTAAAATGCTACGTTCTTATTTCTTGTACGATAAGGTCCAAAATAAAATGATTATACTATGGCATTCCTAAAATTGCTTATTTTGAGTAAAAATGAAGTATTTCTGGGTAGAATTAGTCAAGACCTTTTTACTTGCTGTGTGAAACAGCTGTTACAGAAGCTCAGAAACACCATTTTGACTATGTTTTTAGTAATGTCACTTTCAATGACGTGCCATTTTCGCCTTTAGCGAGAACGAAATAAGAATGATTGAGTTTAGTTAAGTTTAGTCAGTGAACAGCAGAATCGGCGCTAATTTTACATCGGCTTGCGCGAGTTTTAAACGCGTGAAAGCGTAGCCTGAAACGCGAAGTCCATACGCAGCTTAAGTATTTTGCTTCCTTAGCACCTGTCTACATCTTAAAACAAGTTATAAAAATCAATTGAAGCGGAAAACCTCTTAAAGCTTTAGCGTGTGTCAAGCAACGAAGATATACCTACATACTTACATTTGTAGAGATTATATTTTGTCATTTTAGCTTACAAACAAAAAAGCGCTTTCAAATGCACCATACTTGCATTCGTTTTTACTCTAGTCATAATAAATAGCTAAAAATAATAAGAGCTATGGAAAGGCCTATGCTTGGTGTCTCTCTACGAGATCGAATCAGGAATGAAGAGATCCGTAGACGCACTAAAGTCACCGACATAGCCCACAGGATTAGCAAGTTGAAGTGGCAGTGGGCGGGGCACATAGCTCGTAGAACTGACGGCCGTTGGGGCAGAAAAGTTCTCAAGTGGAGGCCACGCACCGGAAATCGCAGCACGGCCCCTCACAAGATGGAAAGACGATCTAGTAAAGGTTGCTGGGAGCCGTTGGGTGCAGACTGCACAAGATCGATCGCTGTGGAAATCGATGGAGGCATATGTTCAGCAGTGGACGCTAGATGGCTGAGATGATGATGACGATGATAATAAATAGCACCCATCAGTCACATACACAGATTATGTACGTACACACCAATATTTCCTGTGCCGTGGTCCTAAATAGGTGATCACCATTACTATCAAACACATAGATTCGGAACAATTACCTTGAGATCATGCAAACGTTTATTACGCAGTGAGAATCGAACTTTAAGAAATGAAAAGTCTTATCAAAATTTTGGATTCCGACGGGATTCGAACCCGCATCGATCAGACGATCCTCCTAAAGCCGGAGTGCCTTACCGCTCGGCCACAGAATCCTACTTGCCGGTGTCCAAATTTTCGATTAGCTTGAATATATACATTATTTATATACATATTTTTCGGTTGATTAGCACTATAACAAATTATAGAATCGAACTTGCACCTCAAAAAGTATGAAACATAATGAGGATATGGTATCCAATCACCTACCTTGAAAAGAGATCGCGAAGTTCTAATAAAAACATCATCTATATCTTAAAATCATTTTTGTGAATATTTAAAATATAGCAATTTTGATGCTTGACTCAATTTGAATTCCTCAGGGCGTCTCTTTATTTTACTTCGTAAAAATCAGAGAATAACAAAATGGCATATTTCAGTATCGAACAAGAGGTTCGTTAAGACGTACGCCATCGATCAGTTAACTCCATTGATTTTCCGGTCATTGGGTCCGGTTACCTTCGCTTCGTTTACTAAATATCGGATGGTAAAATCTTGGAGAATAGGGATTTCTATACAGTATAAATAAACTCAAAAAAAAAAAAATGATCTACCCAAAATTGTAGTGTAACCTGACCAGACTGACGCCACCTAAATCATCTCTAGTAGATGGAAAAAGGAACTTCGAACCTTTTTCCATCTACCGTATGCGCATCGCAAGTCTCAAGTGGAGATGGGCAGGACACCTGGCTAGACGGAAAGACGGAAGATGGACTACAGCAATTACGAAATGGTGGCCCAGAGATGCACAAAGACCACGAGGCAGACCACCCGCCCGATGGTCGGATGTCATCGTTAATGTAGCTGGGAAAGCGTGGGAAAGGACTGCACAGGACCGAGAAGAGTGGCATTATAGAGAGGAGGCCTATACTCAGCAGTGGGTGCAACCGGGCTGAATAGATAGATAGATGGAAAAAAGCCAATGATGATGATAATGAAATACACATGAAATTTTTTTAGCCTATTATGTCCTACTGCTGGCCTATTCCATTTCAAACAATGATTCAGACGACAGGCACTTCAGCATCTCGTTGAGTGTAGGCATTATGTTGCCTCCTAACGTGGAATTCATCCAGTTTAGGGGAAGGGCTACTGCTGGGCAAAGACCTTCCTCTTAATATTCTTCTGGTCCATTCATTTAGTTCTCTTTTTCTCTCTCTTTAGCGATCACGTTTCTGTTCATCTTCATATTGTTGAAACAGTCAAGTGATTCCTGCGACAAACGATTACCTACTTATTAAGTGATCAAACTTTTTTTTTTATTAAATAGATCAGCATTTAACCTCACTCTGCCTGATGTTAAGCAGTAGTGAGGTCTAGGATGGAGCATGCTTAGAAGGAACCTATTACTCATGATTTGAAGACCCCTATACTGTACTTCTCGGGAAATACAGACCCCACAATGAGTACCACAATTTAACTGGTTATTTGTTATTGGAAACGTCTATCATGATTATGAACATACACATATTGTTATCAATGGGATAATAACAATGATTTTTAGTTTTGTATGAGCTATGAGCTCTTAGAGCGATCCAGTTTAGGTCCTATAATGAACCAGTTGATAATGATGGTCATTTGTCTTTTGAAGAAAATCACCACAAAGATTTTTTAAACACTAAGCTTTAAATTATACACCATTACTTAAAATAAGCGAAAAAAGCCCTGTTTGTTCTACAAAGTCCTGCAAATATCACCATAAATCAGCAATTAGCTAAATTAGCGTGAGTTACGGCGAAAAAGGTTAATTAAAAGTACCACAAATGGGCATAAGCGGAGTGGAGGGATTTATGTGGTTTCCCTTAGCGAGTTCATGTTAGCAGTGATGGAAATCTTTGAAAATAATCGTTTGCATACTTGCTTTATTAAAAATGGTAAAGTAAAAACAAAGCGGGTGAAACACTATTAAGAAAAACATTAGTTTTCAAAGCACGGTAGACTTTATTTCTCAATTTTTTTGATGAACTCCGTAGCGCAGTGGGCGAACGCTTGTGACGCAGAAGGTTGCGGGTTCGATCCCCGCCGCGGGAAAAAATATTTATAAGATCTACAGATATTTTTATCGGGTCTGGGTGTTTTATATGTAATATGTATGTATTTACGAACAAAAAAAGTATATAAGTAGTATATCAATTCATTGTACAATGTTTTTATTTTTATGTTTTCCGTGTATCATGTTCTTGTGTACAATAAAGAGTTTATCTATCTATCTATATATATCAGTCATTTAGTACCCATAAGCTCTGCTTACTTTGGGGCTAGATGATGCTGTGTGAAATGTTTTTTCGGGATAAAAAGTATTCTCTGTCCTTCCCTAGGATACAACCTTTATCCATGCCAATTTTCAGCCCAATCTGTTCAGTGGTTTGGGCGTAAAAAGGTAACAAACAGACAGACATACAGAGTTACTCTCTTATTTATAATATTAAGTATGGATTTACTGAGAAGCCACCTAAATCCGAGTTATAAAACCATAAAATATCAGCCATTTATCGATCTGACAAACAAGGCAATAAATCGTAACAATAAATCAAACCTAACCAATTAAAATACTAAAATAAAGGGTGTATATATAACACTGCCGAAAACTCCAACAGGAACTTTAAACAATGCTAGAATCGCAGTCGTTGTTCCGCTGTGAAAGTATTTAATTAATCATACAATGAAATTACAGAAAGCAATCATAATGAAAATAAGACCGAGGAATTGCTTAGCGTCAGTAAGCCGGGTTAGAAGCGTTTGGACCACATCGCAATTTGAGTTTGACCAGTTCGCTATAGGACCAAATCTTGATATGACTACATCGCATTTGGTCTAGATCGCGGTCGGTCCAGATATTAAAATTAGAAATTTCTTCATGGGAATGAAATTTTAATGTGCATTTTGCTTAGTAGCAAAATGCACATTTAAGTAAGTTTGTTTATAGCAGCCAAAGTCCGGTGACGAAGTTTTTAGGCCTCAGTCATGGCTTAGCTCTTAAGCTGACAATATCACTGGCGATCACCAATCCACTTTGTCACACAGAACGTTGATTCACTTTGACGATCAAAAACGACTACACTTCGTGGTGTAGTCGTATTAAAAAAAATTCTATGACACGAAACATTAATTGACGCGCTCTATTTTTTATTTTTTATTAAGCTCCTATATGAATGCTATGTTTAGTACCTATTATATTAGTTAATAAGTTATATACTCGTAATGTACCGTGCTTCAGATGTTTGTTTGTTTCAAATAAATATTTTTTTTACTTTACTTACTTTTACTATATGAAACCCAAACTTGGAACGAAGTAATAACTAAGTAGAATTATTACACCCAGTACAGAGGGAGAATTTTATTGTCCCTGGACATTCCGATAGGGAAACCAATAAAATGCTACAGAAATGATAGCCGAATATTTATTTGATAGGTGCTATTAATCAGATCTCTTTTAATATTCATGTTCTGAGCAGCCAGTCACACAGCCAGTCTGCATAAATACCATATTTTTGAAGTGAAGCGCTCGTCGTGCTTGCTTAGTCGTTCTTGACAGATCGTCGAAGTTAAGCAACGTTCGAAACGGTCTGTAAGTGGATGGGTGACCGCCAGTGGCATTTTCATCTGAGCGCTTCCGTGCTTCGGAGGGCACGTTAAATTGTCGGTCCCGGCTATTGAAGTCGTTAAGCCATGATGGAGGCCTTAAGGCGGCCTAAAAACTCCGTCACCAGAGTTGGCCATTGACTCATATGAACTTACTTTTAATTTGAAGTGAAAACTTCTTTAGGCGCGTTAGGCATTTTTGAGATGGGAGAAAAATATCAAACTCATTCACATGACTGTTACGACCTTTTCTTACTATACCTTAATTTCGTCGCTCATTGTATCGTCATAATAGTTGAAGTGAGACCAAAGAGTACTTCTGCTGTTTCCAAACCTCGTTCTAGTTTTCACTGTGTTTCAGTGGCACTCCTGGAATGCCACTGTTTTTGTACCTAACTAAGCAAAGTAAATAGAATAGGTACATTCTAGGTAAGCATGCTCCATCTTAGACCTCACTACTACTTAACATCAGACAGAGTGAGGTCAGCTAACCTATAGAATTAAAAAAACAAAAAAAAACAAGGGTCAATGTCGAGGTTTTATACGAGTACCATAGTTTTTTTATAACAGAGTGAAAGAAAAGTAGGTAAGTATAACGGGTTCTATGGTGAGGTTTTGTAAGACAACATGGGGTTCAAAATGATTATACAGGGTGTAAAAAGACAGCTACCGAAAACTGAGGGGTTGTAATGACCATGATTCTAAACATATTTAGCGAAAAAAAACGCAAAAAGTTTTTTTGACTTAGCTTCGTCATGCTATGTTATTTTTGGCTATTTACTACTATTACAACATAATAAGACCATACCTGCCTAATAATTTCATTTATAAAAGAAAAAACATTTAAAACTCAAAATCCAGCAATCTACGTAAAAAAACGCGCCCAAAACATACGCAAACAGTACTCTTCAAACGCTGTTTTCTCCGGATTAAGTGCATATTTCAGAAAATCCTTTTGGATTTGGTTGTCTATTGGGATGCTGTTCCCTTTCGGCTTCGGTAGACGTCTTTTTACACCCTGTATAGTTTACAGGGGTCAGCAACATGTTTTTTTTTATCTATCGCGAAAAAGTAAAATTATTCCCAAATAACCGCGAAAAACATCGCGGAGTTAGTGAAATTATTTAAAAACCCAAATATCAGATTGCCCGATAACCCCCATTACAAAAGAGTCCGATGAAATACAAGAGTCGGATCGCGAATACAATAAAAAGGTCTTCCGTTTATTTCCTCTATGAGGTGTTTTCACGAACCCATTGACAGGTAATAAACTATGGGAATGTGGTGTGCTTTGTCCAGAGCAATTTCTGTACAGTCAGCCACAAAAGTTGATCAGTTTGTATCGATAAAGTTTATTTTATTGTTAACCGGGACCAATAAAGATTTAACAAGTCAAACAATTTAATTGGTTCAGTTGGAAAGATCGTCACCATGGACACCACGGATCGGTGGAGGTTGCAGGTTCAAGTCCCGTATGGGCAAACAAACTTTTAAACAACATTATTTTCTTTTCCATTTCTTTATCTAAGAATTTACTATCAATAGTATTCAATAGATAGAAAATACTTGATTTCACACCACATAAAAAGTTAAACAAAAATAACTTAACATGATATACAATCGGCGGTCTTATCGCTAAAAAGCGATCTCTACCAGATTCTATCTAGACAATATTCAATCAAACTCAAATTCGAAAAGCATGTTGGTCACACAATGTTACTGATTTCGAAAATATTCAGGGTAGTGCAACATCAAAATATGTTCATTTACTGACTTCCGTCACTGATTGCTAAGGGCAATTTATAGTTTACTGACCGCGTGCCAACTTGAGAGGCCCTTTGATCAAACAATTAGCAATCCTACCAAACTATATGATTGACTCACCGAACAAATATTTGCCGAGAATATACGAGTACCGAAAATTGAACGGAGGGAAACTGGGATAGTTTTTGTAGAATGGCTTGGTCAAGTGTGTTGAAGAAATAAGATTTGGTATAAATAGGAAATGTAATAAAAAACTAGCCAAGTGCAAGTCGGACTCGTGCACGATAACCGCGATACAGGCTTGGCCTAGTGCGGGGTCCGTTGTAAATTATTTATGTATGAAATAAATAAATAAAATAAGTTCCGTGCCATTAACTATAAATACGGCAAAAAGTTACGTTTGTTGTATGGGATTCGGAGCCCCCTTAAATATCTATTTTATTCTGTTTTGTATTTGTTGTTGCGGCAACAGAAATACATCATCTGTAAAAATATCAACAGTCTAACTATCACGGTTCATAGGAGCCTGGTGACAGACGGACAGATAAACAGACCCAAAGGGTAAAACGGGACCCAATTGGGTCCTGTTTTCATCATTATCATCTCAGTCCGGTATCACCCACTGCTGGGTATAGGCCTCCTATCGCTTTTGCCAGACTTTTCGGTCCTGTGCGTCTCTAATCCAGGTTTTGCCCTCGACTTTTTCAATGTCATCGACCCAACGCGCTTTTCGTCGACCCTGATTTCTACTACATCCTCTTGGCCACCACTCCGTCAAGGTTTTACTCCAGCGACCATCACCACGTCTAGCCAGGTGTCCCGCCCAATTCCATTTGAGGTCCACAACAACCCCTATATCGAACACTTTTGTCCGTCGACGAATTTCCGTGTTCCGGATTCTGTCTAGGAGTATGATACCGTTTTACCCCTTGTTCTTTACAAGGGGTAAAACGGGACCCATAGAGTCAGGTATCATAGAGTCACTTATCAATTCAAATAGTACACCAGCCGTTACTGACTGTCCATAATCAGATGATTTATTCAGATGATGGGATGAAGATCATTCTTCGAATTTATGGAAGGTTCGAGGCGTCCATCAAGGGATGCAGTGGCACAATATCCAAACGCTAAATTATTCAATTTCTGGACCTTTGGGTGTGAGGGAACTGGTTCAGTAATGATGAGTCACACCAAGCAAGATACCCGGCAAGATATGGCATTTCCAATAAAATCGAATTATTAATACTGAAATAGTAATAAGAAATATATAGGTTGGTTAATAAATAGATAGATAACTCTTTATTGTTACACCATAACAGACAATTTAAGTTGGTTGCACGACCCATCCGCGCCAAACGCGCCAAACTGTCAATTCAATAGAGGAAATGCGGAGACTTTAGAAACTAGCTGCATTTTCTGACGTCATCATATTTTTCTATAGAAATATGACAGCGGCACGTGCGGCGCGGAAAATGTGCGATCAGTTTTTTTTATCTTTATTTATTATTTTTATTTTTTAATCAAGCGATCAGTTTTAAAAACTTAAAAAGCTTAAGACATTGCGGCAACACAATGGGCGCCCTTATCGTTCAAAGCGATCTCTTCCAGGTTATCCTTGTATAAAATCGCTGGTATCGTTTAAGTGTTAAAAAAGTCGTAAGATAAGTTATTTCTGAAAGTTTTGTTATATTGTTTAGGACAAATAAAATTATATAAATAACGTAATTCACATTTTTTTCTGAAAACAAAATCAATTGAATTGTAACTTTTTATTATAATATTATAAGCCTGAAGTTTCCCACTGCAGGGCAAAGGTCTCCCTTCCCTCCCTCCACGCCTTCCGGTCCTGGGCCATAACATCTTTTCTGTAGGAGTCTAGCTCATCCCGCCATCGTCGCTTGGGCCTTCCACGCGGTCGCCGAAATATATTTGATTGCACAATAATATATTTCCAACATTTTAAAACATTTAAACCACTTTAAAATCTCTAAACAAAAATATACTTAGATGTATTTATCTAAATACAGTATTCTTTAAATAAAGTGAATCTCTAAGTCAATTTAAACTCCTAAACAAATTTAATATACTCTGTACCCCAGGTGTTAGGAAGATAAGGTTCAAATTACCCCTTATAAAAACTTCATAAATAATAAAAACTTCGTCAAACAGCGGGTTTCATCAAACATACTTTGCACTTACGGGCGAGATCGGGGATGTTCTGTAGTCAGAGAGCTGAAGCGAGAAATTCGCATATGACCGACCCAATCAATTTATTTTTTTGCACTACGAGGTTGCGCCACCTTCATAGTTTGTAGCTAGTAAGCAAGTATTTCTATTGTTTAGGGGCCCAGCAGTGGGACGAAATAGGTTAATAAAAAAAAAGGCTTTTGGTTCGTAACTTTTCTAATGTTGCCTGTAATAAATAATAAAGTGCTAATAGTAATATCTTTTGGACTCGGTCTTTGGATCATCGAAGACTCGGTTAATTATTCATATTTTATGTATGTACTTATGTTAGTCTATCCGGTATTTATAGTTTATCCGGTTTTTACGACCTCTGTGGCGCAGTGGATGAAAGCCCGCTTGGGATGCAGAAGGTTGCGGGTTCGATCCCCGCGGTGGGATAAATGTTTGTATGATCTGCAAATGTTTATCTCGAGTTTGGGTGTTTCTATGTATAATATGTATGTATTTACAAACAAAAAAGTATGTATGTAGTATATCAGTTATCTGGTTCCCATAGTACAAGCTTTGCTTAGTTTGGGGCTAGATGATGCTGTCTGAAATGTCCAGCATTATTTATTTATTTATAAATATGGGCGAAATGGCATTTTTTCATGCTTATGTATGTTATGTGTTGCCTGAAATAAATGTTTTTTTTTTTTTTTTTTTTATATGTGACTTTATCGCGTAGGTATAACTTATTTATTTACTTCGACGTTTCGATAGCATTACATCATAAATAAAGACACACAAAAATTCAACCGGGCATGTGGCTACAAACTGTCTTCAACGAAGGTCGAGTGATCAAAATGTCGTGGAAAAACGTCTAGTACTAACTCGGATATTGTCAGTGTAGTGTGTCGCGACTCTAATGTTATTTTGTTTTTATAAGATATTTAAAAGAAAATAGAAAATAAACTGACAGTTTCGAATTTTAAAATCTTTAATTTATTATACTTTTTTCACCAACAGCTCTCTTACTATAAGCTCGTAGCAGTTTCGTAGCACCGTAACTCTGAGTTATTGCTACGGCGAAGACGCGCCATGCACAATCTTAGCTTCACAGACGACTTTGTACTTTATTACCAGTAGCACAAAGTGAAAATTGCAGTAACAACATAAGATCGGGGCAGATGAAGATTGTTTGCCCTCGCATTTGATGGTAGACTTTTCATGAGAAGAAACAGCGCAGGTCTCACCAAGATGTGTTCCTTTTGTAACTACTAGCGACATATTTTTTAAGACAAACTGTCTTATTATGTAATTATTTAACCGCCTTATTAATTAGAAAACCCTAATTCTAGCTAAATCCGAGACTGCTCTCAGAACTGTTACTTCTTGGAGTAACATGATGAGTTTAAGGTTATTAATAAATCGGTAGTTATCTCGAATCAGTAATACATTTCTTGCATCGGGACTAGCGCGTGCGTTATGGCAACCCATAAAATTTAAAATAAAAACGAGTGAATGAACGAATATTATTATCATTCAAAATATTGTCTGTCTCTGTCACTAATTATATGAATGACAGAGATAGACAATAATTTGTATTTGATAATCTGTTTTATTCAAAGAGGTTAGAGGTTTTATTCTTCTCAAAATTTTTGGTCAAGTGAATATTGACCAAAAAGTTTTTAGTCATAAAAAAGTATTTACTGTGTTTAGTCATTTTTAATTGTTTTTTTGTTTCTTGCTAATGCTAAATGATTTTTTACCTCAAAATCTATACTTACTTGGATTTTAAATTCAGTTTCTTCGAGATCATAAAATGAAATTGTACGAATATTGTAAATTTTCACTCGCCCTATTTATCGTAATTGGTATCCATCCAACCTCATTAAATTTTTCCTCAAACCATCAACATATCCATTATATTTGCACAACCTTTTTTTGGATATGACATGAATATTATGAAGTAAAATGTCAAAAATCATGATAGAGTATGCTTACTCCAAAGATAAAAAGGTTCCATGCTAAATCTATGGCTTACTCCATCTCTATACTAGGTTGCACCTAGGCGTAACTCTTGCTCCGAGAGCAGCGTCGGATTAGCTTATTTCCTCCTTGGTCTTTATTTATTAATACAGATTTGACCTACTACTGCCTTATGCTTTGGATTAGCTCTAATCCCACCCAAGTTCGTGTTTATTAATAACAGGGTAAGAGTTTTCACCAAAATTGTGTCAGCTGGACCACATTTAAGGCCATGTATTCGAGAGGCCGCGCTTTTGTGATTTTTAAAATCATCTGAGACATGAAAAATAGAGTTTAGAAGTCAGTAAGAAAAATACATAGATAGATAGATAGTGTTTATTATTGAAAAAGATTACATTTGTTCTGGTTAGTAGTGTCTTAAATCCTATGTTAGGTTTATCCTGACACTAGAGTTCTCTGATCTTATTTATGAACACGCTTAATTAGTACCTATCACGCACACAGGCACAGCGGACATATCACTTATGAATATAATCTAGTCAAAGTCGTAGTCAGTTACAAGATCTTATGAACTTAACTTGCTAAAAAAAGCCCCAAAGTTACCCCCTTTTTAAGTTTTTTCAATATTGTGATTGCTGATATTTTATATTTGTTATTTCTAAACAAATTCGCAGAGTTTGGCTTGATAAAGTAAATAATAATAAAAAAATAATAAATAATGCTGGACATTTTCACACAGCATCATCTAGCCCCAAACTAAGTTATTTAAATATCTACAAAATACACGAGCGTAGAGTCGAACAGCGCTAAGTCTACTGCTGCAGGAGTACCTGGCCCTATTATCTGTGTGAATTTAAGGATCATTAATGATTTAAAAATCTTCATGCTTTATTTATTCTGTTAAAAAATATTATTTTCAGAATATCTTATTCTGAAGTGTATTATTTAAGGTTCTTCTCCTTCTTGTGCTACAAAAAATAGTTATAAAGATATTTTGCAGTAGTTTTTTTGCTCAATATCTATTTCAATCAATAAAAATCAATAAAAATAGGTCACTAGCGCTAAAATGAAATGCATATTTAATGCAGCAAATTAGGCTTCCAAGTGCTTTGACCCGAATTCAGCTATAGATAACCACTGGCTCTCAAACTGGTGAAGGAAATATTTAATTAATTAATTAATTACTTAACCTATCATGTCCCACTGCTGGACAAAGGTCTCCCCCTTCAACTTCCACTCCTTGCGCTCCAAGGCCACGGTTTGCCAGTCTGGCTCGAATGCATCCAGATCGTCTCGCCACCTCTTCCTGGGTCTGCCGCGTCGTCTTCGACTGTCTTGGGGCACCCACTGAGTGACGAGCTTCGCCCAACGTTCTGGGTGCATTCGAGTCACATGTCCTGCCCAGTCCCACTTCAAACGAGCAGTCCTCGTACCTACATCCGCTATGCCAGTCTTCGATCGGATTTAAATATTTCGGACTCTGTTGGTTTTTTTATGAGGAAATATGATTTGGTTTAATATCTAAGCTCACGGTAATTTAAAGAGAGACTTTTATTAGTAAGGGCCAAGTCATTCAAGTTTATCTTGTGTCGTTTTCCACCAAAATATTTGTGCTATACCTATTTTAAGAGACTGTTTGAAGCATAGTACCTGTGTAATAATAGAACGTAACTCAAACGAACAATTGTTAGCTTACTGTGCATGTTGCGTTTACCTGTAATTGGTTTCGCATGTAGTTTTAAGAACATTACTTGACTAAAATTGCCTGTTGTCATATGTAGACTGTTGGTGAACCTAATAAATAAATAAACAAACCCTGAAAGTTTCCGAATTTAATCTTAACCTACCTAAATTATTTTAATTTACGAAAAAATCTTTCCTTCTCAAGTGCGATGCATATTGAGAAACATTGGTCTAGACTAGTCTAGCAGTTTATTCAAAACGTGCATTCGTTTAAACCCATTTGTGGATTTCCAAATAGAAATACTATCGGCAACATCTGATTAAATATTTAAGGTTATTTGTAGTTCGAATCCCGGTCGTGCATCTATGGATTTTGCGTTTCGTAAAATTTTATGCGCTTTTAACACGTGCTAATGAAAAAAAAAATGCTAGACAAGTGGACATTTCACACAGCATCATCTAGCCCCAAACTAAGCAAAGCTTGTACTATGGGAACCAGATAACTATTATTAGTCGTTTTGTAGTTTTTCAGACTGTGTTTGATAAAACAAGCGCTTCAAAATGCCTAAACTTGTATTTTAGCTTTTTGGGTCGATTCACATCTGACCGAAGATCCGTCGCGTATTATCGGTCGCGGAACGCCAGAACTGACAAATGTATAGAAAAACACTTGACCGTTCACACTCGACCGATGATACGTTAGTCCGTCGAGTGTGAACGGTCGAGTGTTTTTCTATACATTTGTCAGTTCTGGCGTTCCGCGACCGATAATACGCGACGGATCTTCGGTCAGATGTGAATCGACCCTTAGTATAATTTATTGACTTTCAAAACAATTTGAAGTTTGTCGGGAAATATGATTTCCAATTGATATCCTCGGAATACCAAAGCAAAATGAGCAACAAATTTTCCAAATTGAACTTTATTACTTAGGACATTAGAACTTCAATTCAACTTCAGCGTTTAGGTTCAATAATCATTAATCCTCAAGCTACGTATTTGAAATTGAGCTCTATTAGCAAGATCTTTAGTTCTAAAATTCTAAGTCCTGAATTTGTTTTAGTTTACAAGTAATTTTATAATTGATCGTGAATCAGGTTTGTTTGGGATCAAATTAATTATAGTGACACCGATTTAATTTATGTTGAAATAAATGACACACTTATTACTAGCTACTGCGTGCGGCTTCACTCGCGAGGTACAACATTTTTAAATAGCCTATATGCTATTCCAGGGCACTATCTACATCTATTCCAAGTTTCATTCTAATCGGTTTTCTTGTTTAGGCGTGATTGATACACAAATACTAACAATCCTTCAGATTTATATTATAAAAAAGTAGGAAGTAGGATAGTAGGAAGAAGGATAGTAGGCATTAGGAAGTAGGATAGTAGGATGTAGGATAGTAGGAAGTAGGATAGTAGGAAGTAGGATAGTAGGAAGTAGGATAGTCGGAAGTAGGATAAGACAGTAGGATAGGATTATCAGAATATGGACTTTGTGTTAAAAGACTGCAACTAACCTTTGTAGTTATTCAACTTATCGTTTTGCGTTTTCAAAAGAAAATCATACATTATAAACGAATCAGGATCACAATACAACAATCGCTTCCACTAAAGATTCCGAAAAAACGTCTCAAATTCTAAATAGATTAGTGAAATACTAATCTATTTAGAATAGATTAGTGAAATACTAATCTATTTAGAATTTGAGACGTTTTTAATGTTTCGTGATTAACACTTAAAACATAACCTAATACAATGGAAATAAGGTCAAGTTCACAAAGTTTTTCAGGAAGTCTCAATTCGTTGTGTGCCATCTCAGACTGACGATTAAAATCGCATAAAATGTTGCTCGAAGTCTTTCAGATCGTCAAGCGTAAAGGTGATACGAAGATGTTGAAGAGAGGTAGTCGGAAACATGTCCATATCCAACTACTTATCTTTTAGCACATTCACGAAGCGCTCGTGGTCGTGCTTGCTTAGTCGTTCTTGATAGATCGTCGAAGTTAAACAAACGTCGAAATTAAGCAAAGCAAAACGGTCTGGATGGGTCACCGCCAGTGGCATTTTCATCTAAGCGCTTCTGTGCTTCGGAGGGCACGTTAAATTGTCGGTCCCGGCTATTTAAGTCGTTAAGCCTAAAAACTCCGCCAGAGGTGGCCACTGACTCATACGAACTTACTAGCA
Source organism: Epirrhoe alternata (assembly GCA_963565295.1). NCBI lineage: Eukaryota > Metazoa > Arthropoda > Insecta > Lepidoptera > Geometridae > Epirrhoe > Epirrhoe alternata. Next base: position 10,823,721 of record OY751391.1, on the reverse strand, counting down.
CATTTTTTATTTTAAAATAAAGCTGTAAAATGCAGGGAATGTAGAACCAGCTATAACAGAAAATTCAGGATTTATTATATTACGTCGGTACAGGTCAAGTATAAAATATGGCGAAATGGCAAAAGAGGCCGAATGACAGGTCAGACAACCCTTATATAGCAACAGGACAGGGCCACTGTGGCGACTGTCCGAACTAATTTGAAAAGTATTATCGATTAAAGTTATTATATGAAAAGATCGAGCTCCGGTTACTATGACAGCTACTTATTAAATACAGCCGTTGACACACAGATGGCGCTGTGTTCAACAAAAGCTTTCATCTAACTTTATCATTTAGATGCATAATGCATTTACCAATATGCATACATAGGGTAATTCTGGATAGCACATTTTTTATTTCAAAATAAAGCTTTCACCTACAACTTTACTCACGTCATACCAACTTTGTTTATAGTAACATTATAATTATTAGCGCTATCATTTAGATGCATTTTACCTATATGCATACATAAGGTAATTCTGGATAGGATTTTATTCCTTTTGTCGTCGTCATTGTTTGGTCACCAATTATTAGTTTAGAAAATTTAAGATAGACGATTATAATCGTCCGTCTGTCCAGCCTATAATCAGAGTATCGCCCGACCGCAAACAGAAGCGGACTAATGAACTAACATAGAATCGTACATTCTGCCCGAAATACCTCCTGCCGAATTAAACATTTCACTGTCAGTTCGTGAGAGAAACATTCCGTGATTTTGGGTCACCCTTATATGGGATGTTTGAGTGTAGAAGTTTTTGTTTGTGGAGTGAGGTTTGTCTAACATGTCGCACAAACTTTTTTTTTGCAAAATCTTACGGTTTTAATATTGGCATGTTGCTTTGGGAGAAGTGTTCCTGATGGGAAGTAGCTGATCGCATATATGTCCGCGCCGTACGCGCCGCAGTCATTTTACATGACGTCAGAATATGCGGCTCGCTTCGCTCGCTTTTGACGTCTCAGCATTTCCTCTATTGAATTGACTGTTCGGCGCGTTCGGCGCGGATGGGTCGTGCGACCACCTAATATAATCGATTGCATAGCTAAAGTAGTTTTAGGTCTTAAGTCGATTGAGACTTATTTTTAACCGACTTCAAAAAAAGGAGGAGGTTCTCAATTCGCCTGTATGTTTTTTTTTTTTTTTTTTTTTTGTATCTTGTTACGCGATTACTCCGCCAATTGTGGACCGATTTTGAAAATTATTTTTTTTTTTGAAAGGGTATGCTCCAGAGGTGGTCCCATATAAATTTTATTCCTGTTTTTTACGTTTTCAAATATCCAAAAAGCTGTGATTTTTTGAACAAAACTTTCTAACTACAAAATAAAGAGTAGGTAGCTTATGTTTATCTGTAAGTATTACGAATATAAGATTATGTAGTTAAGTTGATGAAGACTCGCTAATAGTATTTTTCTTTTATAAACCTTAGTGGTTTACTGAATGCTATTTATACAAATTGTTTATAAATAAATAAAAAAAATATTAATAAATTTTAATAAATTTTAATTTAAAAAAATAAACTCGAACTCAATGTGGTAAAATTTTGGCACACCCTGTATAATTATGCCTCTTTTTTAATTAACAAATAATTATTTTCATTACATTTATAAATTACTTTGTTCTTTTTTATAAAAACAAGATTAACGTTAGCCATACAGACTTATTCACCGCTAGACAAAACCCTCTGTTCTAAAATTAGCGTTCATTCGAGCGTTATCGATTATGTAAATGCAGCTTAGCATGTCAAAGTAAAGGTGATCGCAAGAGTTGTTTTAGCATAATCAACGTCTCGGCAAACTGTCTATTTTGCTGCCATTGATTGACTTAAAGATTTATTATGATGAAAATTAATGTAAGATTATACAAAAACACAACACACAAAACACAGACAAAATTAAACTTGCAATGTGCATTGGAGGATGTGCCAAATGTATTTTGACGTGTCTAATGTAGTGAGCAAGCACGTCAAAATACATTACAGTGCCGCAAACTTATCTGAACCGGTAAGAGAGGCGCTGTTATCGCATTTGGTGTTGACAGAAAAACAAATTTTAAAGTTTCGTTAGTTCCTTTTTTGGCCACTGGTCCAGATACGTTTGTGGAAATGTACAAAATCTTCAAAATTATCCTTTGACATTTTAAGGGATGGATTGACATCTGAGAGAATATTTACCGTACCTTCAGGGTACAGAGTTGTGATCATTTTCGTTTTCGCATTGCTTTTATCTTTATAATGAGTTGTAGGAAATAAATATTACATCATCATCATTAGCAGCTCAAATGATAGCCCACTGCTGGACATAAGCCTCCTCCCTCAGACGCCACTCCAATCGGCCCTGTGCTGATCTTATCCAAGTCTTTCCCTCTAAGGCCTCTATGTCGTCCACCCATCTGGCTGCTGGTATGCCCCGGCTCCTAGCGCTTCCCCTTGGGTACTACTCGGTCAGAGCTTTACACCACCTGCCATCACCAAATCTGGCCAAGTGTCCTGCCCAGCGCCACTTAAGTCTCGCAATACGGTCTCCGATATCTGCTACCTTTGTCCTCTTACGAATATCCGTATTGCGGACTCTATCAAAATATTACATAAAATATATCAATTCAATTCAATCTATATATATATAAAAGAAAGTCGTGTTAGTTACACCACTTATAACTCAAGAACGGCAGAACAGATTTGGCTGAAAATTGGTAGGGAGGTAGCTTAGAGCCAGGAGACGGACATAGGATACTTTTTTTTGTCAATTACCATAAGGGGGCGGGAAAATAAGGGTTGGAAGTTTGTATGGGGAAAAAAGTTAAGCAACCCTGGGCGCGGTCATAAAAAGGATGGGTGACCCTCGCCAGCCACTTTTTGCACTCTAGATTTTTTTACTTTTTTTTTGTATTTTGCATAATAAATTATTTTAATTTTAATGATAAACATGTAACATGTGTATTCCCACCCATCAATATATCCGAACTCCGAAATTATGATTTTTTGATATTAAAATATTTTTTCCTTGGCTATAGTTAGAACGCCATCTATATCACCGACGTCAAAATTACTTTATACCTTTTCTCCTAGGTGGCGTTTCTACTATAGCGGAGATCGAGATACGATCGAGTATAATTTTCTTTGATTTTGAGTTTTGAAAAGTTTTTATATTGCTGACGAAGTCGCTGGTAGGTAATATTAGTTAATCGTTTTATTTCGAAATTCAAAACCATACAATAATTGCTATTCAAAAAAAAATACGTTTCGAGACAATTTCTTCAAAAAAATTGCCGCTCGCTTCAGCGATTCTATACCAATTTACCGTATTCGTTTTGTTCTTAGCATTGCAAGATCTGGGTAAGATTTTCCCTACCTCTATCTTTTATGGGATTCTTGAGAGAAACATAAATATAAAAAAAAATTATTAATAGGTATAAACAAGCGACGGAGTTTTATATTTTGTATATACCTACTCTCGATTCACTCAAAACTCCTCTACTTTGTTCAATAATGCGCAGACGAAGTTGCGCGGGTCAGCTAGTTTATTCATAAAATCAAAGTATTTATACATTTTTTTATTCGAATAACTTAAGCCAGGTAAATTCTACCCGTCTCTTTCAGCCATTAACAATTCCTATTGTCATGCACATAAGGGCTATTTTCATTCTTAGTCCAAAGGTTTCATTCAATTATCAACCGTATACGTTTACAGATAGAGTTTCAAATGATGTAGTTTTAGGAAAATCTCGTACGTAACTTCGCGGTTGATTCAATTTACGTCATTAGTTTTCGTGTTCCTGACGTCATAGATAATTCGACTGGCAGGAAATGTAGCGGGGAAGATTATGTTATAGATTATCTCGAACCGTTTAGTTGTGTTTTTCTTTGGAAATATCTCTATAGGAAGTTATTATTTTATCTGGTACCGGTGACGTCGCCGGCTACGTACACAATATTGACAAAATATTGAAAACTGTTTTAAATCAATCCTGAGGTCATAATAAACCAGTAGATTTTTTATTTAATTTTTTAATTTATGATTTTTAGTTGTCGCGCGAAAACGCAAGCGGCCATGCTGTTTAGGTTTGTGACGTCATATGGTTTGTGAACAATACGATAAACTCTTTGTTCATAACTGAGTGACGTCACATCGGGATCCAATATGGCAGACGGCGTTTTTGGTGGCTTGACGATAGAAGAAAAATTACGATTTTAAAAATTGAATTATAAAATGTATATTGCATTTGTATGAACAAATATCGAAGTATATCGTTTACTTGTAACAAAACCTATGGTATACATGCATTTTTATGTGTTTTCTTACATGGTGTAAAATACCCTATTTGTATTCTGTGATCTGACCATTATCATTTTCTGCATCTGCTGCAACTGCCCTTAATTTTTTTTCCGATGTTTCAAATACATTGCAGCGCCTGTATTAATGTAGACTGATATACGGCGAGCTATCTATTATATATATTCAATCACCTTGGAAACCTAAAACCTTATTCTTTACCACTGACCTGAGTATGTGAGTAGAACATGCTGAAGTTGGACACGATGACAGGAACAGGTAAGGCGATGGTCAGCACGCCGGCCAGCGCGCACAAAGCACCCACGAACATTCCTAGGTATGTCTTCGGTGCCATGTCTCCGTAGCCTACTGTGGTCATCGTCACTATAGCCCACCAGAGACCGAGGGGGATGGACTTGAACTGGTTGTCTGGATTGTCCTGGAATATGGATAAAATGTTAGAAAAAAATAATACGAGACGAAACAGGGTCATGACCAAGGCACGGTAGACGTTAATTTATTTTTGAACTAGCTGTCCGTCGCGGTGTTCGGCAAACTTCACTTTCCCGTGATAAAATATATCCTTTGTTCATCAGGGATAATGCAGGATTGTAATGGTGAAAAAAATTTTCGAATCAGTCCAGAAATTTCGGAGCCTATTCAATTCAAACAAACAAATCTTTCCTCTTTGTAATATTAGTGTAGACTAGCTATCCGTCGCGGTTTTACCCGCGGTCCCTCGTTATTCTAAAGGTGAAAGATTTTTTTCAAATCAGTCCAGTGATTTTGGAGCCTATTCAATTCAAATAAACAAACAAATCTTTCCTCTTTATAATATCTCTGGCTTGTCTCATCCAATCTGGACCCATTTTTTGTAAAATATGTCTTCCCATCGTTTTTTTGGGTGCCATCTCTTTCATTTGTTGCCACGTGGAATCCATTCAATTGCTCGTTTGGTCCATCTTGTGTTTACCATTCGGCATGTGTCCAGCACAATTCCACTTTAGTGATCTAATTTTATAAATTATGTCAAGTAGCGTTGTTTTTGCTCTAATAGTTTTGTTGCTGACTCTGTCTGAAGTATTAATATCACTTTCAAAATAAAAGATGATTTTTCCGAAGAACACAGCCAAGGCGAACCTATTACTACTGACTTAGTTTAATCGAGCTCTTTTTTTGAAATCACGTTTGCGAAGTAACTTTCTCCAGACTTATCTTATCTTAGAAACCACAATTTAGATGAAACCGCAGTGAATTTCTACAAAACCTTAGTGGCTTTATTCATTACTAGCTGTCCGTCGCGGTGTTACCCGCGTTCCCTCGGGAAAACTTCACTTTCCCGGGACAAAATATAGCCTATGTTCATCAAGGATCATGTAGGATTCTAATGGTGAAAAATTTTTTCATATCGGTGCAGTAGTTTCGGAGCCTATTCAATTCAAACAAACAAACATACAAACAAATCTTTCCTCTTTATAATATTAGTATAGATTTCTGTTGCATATAAACTTTGAAATACTTACCTAGATTAATTTTCAAGGCAAAAGGCTGCTGGCAGAAGCTGGATGCGTCGAGCTGGGGACAGGGCGCAATGGCGCTCATTAGGGGAGGCCTATACCCAGCAGTGGACTGCTATTGGCTGATGATGATGATGAATTTTCAAGAGTGTTTATAAATTGGCTATAATTGTTCTTTATGATCAAACTTTTAACTTATTTAATTTAAAAGTATTTTGTTTGGATTGTTAGTAAATATTTTTGAATCGTCACTTTGACGCGGTGGGAAATGGCGTGATAATGGTTCTTTACCGTGTTTAGTTACGGATTTCAAAACTAGATGGCGCTGACGGTGATGTCGCACTGTCAAGACTGACAGGAAATTTCGAGATGGGAGAAAAAAAAATCATCTTGAAAATGCCCAATGCGCCTAAAAAAGTTTTCACTTCTAAAACTTTTCTAGCCAGTAAACAAATAAGCTGTGAGCAACGTTCCAACATTTCCAACGGATTTCGCGGAATTTCTGGAAGCATCACAACTCCTACTATTCCGGTAAATATTTAGTTGTCTCGCCTAGTTTCGAAATGTAATAAATTATGTGACTGCGTAGTCAATTATGTTACAACTTGCTTTTACCCATTGCTCCGCTCGTATTGTCCCGGTAACAGTTACCTAGTATTTTCTGGATAACCCCTAATATTCCTTCAATCCCTGATTGTTTGTAAAATTTATGATGATGAGGTGAGGTGTGAAAGCTCAACAAATAAACAAAAACATTTGAAAACGAAACCAGATCTGTTAAAAGAACTGTGTATCAGATAATTATGTCCATTATTTATATTTATTATTGCTTATTTGCTTGGACTCTGCTGCGCACAATTAAGTAGATGTTAATCGTAATTTAGGCATATTTTTAGGTTCATTATGTGTGTTGTGTAAGTAGTGTTTAAGTAAATGAAAATATTTTCTTTCTTTTCCTTCTTTCATTATGATTATAACAATTACATCTTCCGTTGCTTAAAATATACCTTCTTACTTCAAAAAATGCCAGCTGACCTGAATAAGGTAAACTTTTTCCCCACCCTGTCTAAGCCTTAGAAAAAGTTAAGTCAAAGTTTTGATTTATACACATTAATACAAAGTCGAAGGCATATTTTTATGCAGAAAACTTATCGAGTTCTCAAGTTGTACACCAACACGGAATATTGGTAAAGTTTGTACTTAGAGCTTAGCGTTGATTTACAATTGTCAACGTGGAATAGCACTTACGAGTGTGTCTTTAAAAACTGAAAAAAGTTGACAGAATCGAAGCTACCTAGTCCGTGTTTGCATTTCACAAAAAAACAAAGTGCTCAGCTGTCTTTTGGGCAGCGTAGACCTAGAGTCTACGACGTTAGTTATAAAATACTAAAATATATCTAAAGTCAGCTAACGGTCAAATAGAGTTTAATAAAAAATCGATTACAAAATTTACTCGAAATGTGGCAAATTTTCATAGTAAAATTCGGATCGTACCTAGTCGAGACTGACACACAATAGGGGCGAATGGCAGAAGCAAAGAAAAATCTATACTACTAGAAGTGGTTGAGGAACTTTTTTTTCTTGTAGGGTCATAATTTTTTTGAACTAGAAAAGAGGGTAGATGATGAAAATCTTATTAGTTGGTCTTCTGATTTTGTTGCACTGTGCCATATTAACGAGTCGTCTAAAGGACAATTTACATTAACACTTTCAAATATTATGCATGGAACGTGTTGGGCTTTTGAGCTTTTTTCAAATGAATAAATTGTAGCGACAATGAAAACTCCTAAATATTTATATGAACTTGAAAGAAATTTGTCGTTTTATTTTTGTCGTATGTCCGTGAAATGTGTAAGTCCATAGCGACGACCTCTGTGGCGCAGTGGGTGAAAGCCCGCTTGGGACGCAGAAGGTTGCGGGTTCGATCCCCGCGGCAGGATAAATGTTTGTATGATCTGCAAATATTTATCTCGGGTCTGGGTGTTACTATGTATAATATGTATGTATTTACTAAACAAAAAGTATATAAGTAGTATATCAGTTATCTGGTTCCCATAGTACAAGCATTGCTTAGTTTGGGGCTAGATGATGCTGTGTGAAATGTCCATCATTATTTATTATTATTATTATTATTATAGCATACGAGGTAATTTGATCAGCTTAATATATCAGCAATTTAATTTATTCATTAAACATTTCTATGATGATAAATGAAATTTATTTGCACGAACACTGTGATAGAATAAGGTCTTAAAATTAGTCTATTTGTCCATTCTATGTCCTGCCAAAATTTGAGGCATGCAAATTTTAGTATACATTTATATTATAGTAACTATAAAGTTATCTAATTAATTGTAAGTAATTTAATTTAGTAGTTACTTATGTTAATGTCATTATATAATAATAATTTTCCAAATTTAGTTAATGTCGATATAATAATAAGTAAGAGAGAAGTAATTGAATGTCCCTAACCATTTAAATATTCAGTTACGGAGTAAAAACATTTATCGATAAGCCATTTTTTTTAATTTTTGTTGAACAAATGTCCCTTTAATTCTTTAAGGTCAGTAGGTAACTTATTATAAACCATAATGCACATGTAATAGGCTTGACGTTGAGTAAGTTTTAAATTATATTTAGGAATGTTCTATTACTGTTTAAAATCTAAACTACTTATATTTTCAATGTAAATATTTATGTTAAATGGTCCTATTAAATAAATGTTATATCCTCTACTAGGATCTAATATAAGTCTTAAAAAAAAAATTGAATAGAATAAAAAAATCAGCTGGCACTCTGGGAGTGCCAACAGAAATGAAAACTTGAACAATTACGTGTGTTTTTTGAATCGTGAGGAAATATTTTTGAATCGTCACCGGACGCGCGGCGGGAAATGCCGTGATAAAGGTAAGTACTTTACCGTGTTTAGTTACGGAGATCAAAATGAGATGGCGCTCACGGTGGTGTCGGTATCACTGTCAGTCTTTAATAGATTTTTCCTATCTCAAAAATGCTCAACACATCACAGAAGTTTTCACTTCAAAAATTATTTCCATCACCAAATACAAAGCCAATTTATTTTAAAAGAAAAGTAGGTGATCACATCTGTGCCCTCGCAAATTAAGAAGCTTAAGACAATTACACACTGCGCTAGTTTTCATGTAGTGTGTAATCCTCTTAATTAAGTTATTTGTTCCGCGCGCGTTGGCAAATGAAACGTGAATACATCGCGGTTCAAATTAATTGCTTTTCGCAAGTTTCTCGTTAATATATCTGATGCAATTACCTTTTGCTTTGTGCTCAAAATAGTGAGAAATGTGGGGCATACATTTTGGATTGATTTTTTTTCCAAACTCATATCTTATAACTGGTGACGTGGTTCAAAGTGAAGCGGTCATACTGAATAAATGCTTTTTGACTTTGACTTTGGTAAAAGTGTAACGTTAGTGATGTGGGGCTTGACAAGCCTTGGTTGTATACAGGGTTAATTGTAAAACACCGGTAACCTCTCAGGACTGTATTACTGTCATTTTATACAACAACTTTTGTTCTATGACTTTTTACAAAACACATTTACCGAAAACAAACCTTCAAGATTTCGTTGTCCCATCTAATACATTGCCCTATCTCACACATTTCTGCCCCCACCGCACCGCCCTAACCCCGCTCCCCTCACTTTATACGCTTCTTTTGCTTCACATAGACTTTGTTACATATAAAGCGTTCAATTTAAATTTATCTTTGTTTTTGTATGACAATCTGATGAAAAAAGAAAATGATGAATTTTTAAAAGTCATTGAACAAAAGTTGTTGTTTATGATGATAGTAATACATTCCTGAGAGATTACCGGTGTTTTACAAATAACCCTGTACTGGTATATTTTGCGATTATACAGAATATTTTGGATTTCGGTAAGCCCGTTTTCAGTGTTTCCAACTGTTCCAGCTTAGCCCAATTTTGTGCCTAACTAGATTGTCCTAGGTTGAACCAGTTTTACTCGACCAAACTAGTTAAAGCACGTGTGGGATAAACTAGCGCTAATTACTTTAGGCAAAACTAGATGGTCTCGGTAATTATGAAAATGAATGATTTAAATTAAAAAGCTTTTTTGTTTTACATAGGTATGACCTGGAAAGTCCAGCTAACAAAAAACTAAATAATTTGACCTTAAATTATTTTAATGTAATATAATCAAATAAACTCGACGACCGACGTAGTGGGCGAAGGTCCGCTTGCGACACAGTAGGTTGCGGGTTCGATCCCCGCCGTGTGACAAATGTTTGTATGATCTACAGATATTTATCTCAGGTCTGGGTGTTTCTATGTATAATGTATGTATTTACAAACAAAAAGTATAAGTAGTGTATCAGCTATCTTGTTCCCATAGTACAAGCTTTGCTTAGTTTGGGGCTAGATGATGCTGTGTGAAGTGTCCAGCATTATTATTATTATTTTAGGTAAGTGTTTCCATCTAAAATAAATAAATAAATAATGCTGGACTTTTTTCACACAGCATCACCTAGCCCCAAAGTAAGCAGAGCTTGTGTTATGGGTACTAAGATGACTGATATACTACTTATATACTTTTTGTTTGTAAATACATACATATTATACATAGAAACACCCAGACCCGAGACAAATATTTGTAGATCATACAAACATTGGTCCCGCCGCGGGGATCGAACCCGCAACCTTTTGCGTCGCAGGCGGGCCTTCGCCCACTGCGCTACAGAGGTCGCATTACAAGATAAAATTTTCCAGAATATCCTGCTATTTCTAGTAAAGATGTAAACGACTTAGGAACCCTTCATTATCCTTACATGTGTACATTTTCATAATAGCTTAATGAATAATCCTGCCTTCGGAAGTTTAAAATGATCATTAAAATTTAATTATTCAAGATAAACTCTTTTGTAACCCTTAGGCGCAGAATAGACAGTAACTATTCTGCTGTCATAAGTAACTGCGCAACTATTGCTCACTATCTGGCCTCACAGCTCAGATTGTAGGTATATTTTATTCTCGCCTATTGTAGGCCTCATAGCTCAGATAATAGGTATACAATACATACTTCATTCTCTCTTATTGTATTATGATATTTGTACCGTTTCACCTCTCATGATGATGACTCACAGAGCCTTGTCTCCTGAGGAATCGTGCAAGCTCCAACAGGTTTACAGAAAAAAAAGGCCACCAAGAATTTGTGCAACCAGTTGAAAGAGACGACAGCGAAAAGATATTAGTGACAGGTTAGATAATAATAAAAAATAAATAAAAAGTGTCTCTGTGTTAAATTCGCAACTAACATTTTTTTATTACAATAAAGACTTATTGAGGCAAAACAGATATTGTCAGAAAGGGATTGTAGAAATATTATCACAATAATTATATTGCAAGTTACAATTTTAATATTATGTGCACTAAATGTTTTTATTCTGTATTAGTTTACCCCAGTTTTTGGCAGTATACATAAATAAACTCCAGTAATAAATCTCCGTGATAAGGTTTTTAATTACAAAAGTTATTAAATTATGAAAGCTAGGTTGCTCAGCTACTTCTGATACCTACTACCCCTAGGGCGAAAGCGTCTCCTAATGCAGGGGGTATTTGATTACCTGTACGAGTACATCATTAGGCTCCTTTTAATTAAAATACGATTTATTTGTACCTAAGCTCATTAGTTTAATAATGTTAATTAGGAAATTTTACATATTACGATTTTTATGCTTGTGGAGTACATAGAGTGAAGACTATGTATAGGTACGAGGTATGTATACGAGGTATGGGGGCAGCTGCCTGACTTCAGTAATTAACAAGATCGTCTACCCGTCTCAATCACTGGTCGTCGATGGGTCAAATTGAGTAAATAACAAGCTTAGGGAGGCCCAAACCCAGATTTAAGGTTTGTTCACATGTGACAGAAAATGCGTCGAGCGTACTCAACAGTCTTCGTTTACCATAATCGCTTGTTTTCTCATATAATTGTCTGTCAGGTCGGTCTGTCTGTCGCGTCAATACGACCAATGTCGCGTAACGACGCGACATTGGTCGTATTGACGCGACACATCTTCCGTCAGATGTGAACCAACCACTATCGATAAAAATGTAATAAAAATGAAGGGAAAACAAAATAACATCTTATTTTTCCCAGTTCTTTATTTAGACGCTAGTGATGGACCTATGTCTTCCTTTTTTCTATACTAATATTATAAGGAGGAAAGGTTTGTTTGTTTGTATGTTTGTTTGTTTGAATTGAATAGGCTCCGAAACTACTTGACCGATTTGAAAAATTCTTTCACCATGAGAATCCTACATTATCCCTGATGAACATAACTATATTTTATCCCTGGTGTAGTATAATGCATAATGTGGGTAGGATTATTTTACAAATAAATCAGTCAATACGCATCCATGGTCGTTTCACTACATGGTGACAGCGGTGTTAATTGAAACTAACGTTAATTACAATCAAAAGTACAAGTATTTTATCGATTCGAGCGCTGTTTGTTACGGAAATAGTGAAAGTGATAAAAGTACAATGGAGCATGCGCGTCCGCCGTCGGAATTATTGTTGGATGGCGGTCCGGCGAATCGCGCTGAGGCGTGGCGTAAATGGCTCAAACAGTTCAAAGTCTTTCTCAAGGCGTCGGGCGTATATAAGGAAACGAAGGATATGCAAGCTAGTTTGCTGATTAACCTAATTGGTCCCGAAGGTTATGACATATTCTCCACTTTTAAATTTGACTCGGAAAGTGATCGTGATGACATTGAAAAACTCATTGAAAAATATAACGGCCATTTTGGAACGAAACCGAATACCACGATGGTGCGGTTCAAGTTCTTCACGAGGAATCAAGAACAGGGAGAAAGTATCGATGAGTACGTGACCGCTTTAAAACTCCTGAGCCAACAGTGCGAGTTCGAACAGCTCGAGGACGGTTTGATTCGCGATCGAATCGTATGCGGCGTACGAGAAGGTACCGTGCGCGACAGGTTACTTCGTAGCGAACAACTAACACTCGAAAAGGCCATCGTTATATGCCAATCTAACGAAATTTCTCACGAGGAAAGTCGTAAGATAGAAGGTGTCAAATCAGAGTCAAAGGGTGCGTCGGTGGATGCCGTGTGGAATACTCGGGGAGCATGGCGAGGTACGCGAGGCGGCGGCGGTTGGGTGCAGCGGCGCGGGCGCGGCCGCGAGCCCAGCGCGCCGGCCCAGCACGGCGGCGGCGGCGACGGCGCGGGGCCCTCGCAGCCGGTGCGCGGTGTGGCGTGCTCGGCTTGCGGGAGCACGTACTGTGATGGTGGAGCCCGATGTCCGGCGAGAAATGCAAAGTGCCATGTGTGCGGTAATAAAGGCCATTATCGAAGAATGTGCCCAGTGAGTGTGAATAGGTCAAATAAGGTGTTTCAGGTGCAAGAAGACAAGGAGGACGATCTGTACTATATTTCTACAGTAGGTGTGCCTAGTGACCCGCGATCCGAGGACAAATGGTATGAGACTTTAATTCTATTAAATAGTAAGACAAAACATACGTTCAAGTTGGATACCGGTGCCGATCTGAATGTTATTTCTAAGAACCAATTCTTACAATTAGGTTTTACGATGAACGATTTGAGCCCGGTGAAACCAAAAGCTGTGTCATACTGCGGAAGTTTTTTGCCTATTGTTGGATCGTGTAATATGAAGTGGATGTATAAAAATAGTGTATACTGTATAAATTTTGTTGTGTCAGATCACTATTGCGAAAGTATTTTAGGTAAACATGCTATTGAGGAAATTAATTTGGTGCAACGGGTATATACTTTGGATATGGATATGTATAGTGACTTATTCGAAGGTCTCGGACGGCTACCGGGACATTATACGATACCGATAGATAAAAATGCATCTCCTTGCATCTGTCCTGTTAGGAAAATACCTATTAGTTTGAGAGCTAAGTTGCAAACGGAGCTTGAGCGCATGGAAGGTATGGGTGTGATAAGAAAGGTGACTCATCCTACTCCCTGGGTGAATGCGATTGTAGTAGCGGCAAAAAAGGATGGTAATATTCGCGTTTGTTTGGATCCTCGTCCTCTCAATAAAGTTATACGTCGTCAGCATTTTCCTCTGCCTACCTTAATGGAAATATCTACACAATTGAAAGGAGCTACGTGTTTCAGTAAGTTAGATGCCAGATCTGGCTTCTGGATGGTTTCGTTGGATGATGAGAGTTCAGATCTGTGCACATTTGGAACTCCATTCGGCAGGTTCCAATATTTACGATTACCATACGGCATTAATTCAGCTTCTGAAGTGTTCCACTGTAAAGTTAAACAGTTGCTTGAGGGATTAGAAGGCGTAGATTCATTTGTCGACGATATTATCGTGTGGGGATCGAATGAGAGTGAACATGATGAACGCTTGAAACGGCTAATGGATCGTGCTAGGGAGGTTGGTATAAAATTCAATCAGGAGAAGTGCGAGTTTAATGTCTCTGAGGTAACATATTTGGGACACAAGTTTAGTGTAAAAGGTATGGAGATAGATGAAAGTAAGTTAAAAGCTATTAAGGAAATGCCATCTCCACAGAATAGACAGGAGCTGGAAAGATTTATGGGAATGGTCAACTTTCTATGTAAATTCATTCCGAATTATTCCGAAAAAGCAACTCCACTGAGGAATTTGTTAAAGAAAAATAATGAGTGGCAGTGGGGAGCGTGTGAAGATGAAGTAGTGAAAACGTTAAAGAGTGACTTGTGTACCGCGCCGGTTCTGGCGCTGTTCGCGGCGGCCGAGCCGGCCGTCGTGTCGGTGGACGCCAGCTCGCACGCGCTCGGGGCCGTTTTGCTGCAGAATGGCCGACCGATCGAATTTGCCTCTCTTACTTTGACTGAAACTCAACAGCGCTATGCTCAAATCGAGAAGGAGATGTTAGCTATTGTCTTTGCGTTGGAAAGGTTCCATCAGTACGTATACGGCAAAAGTGACGTAGTAGTAGAAACAGATCACAAACCTCTAGAGGCGTTATTTAAAAAACCGCTGAATGATGTTCCTGCTAGATTACAGCGTATGATGCTCCGCGTTCAAAGATACGACTTTACCGCTATGTACAAACCCGGTAAATACATGTTCGTGGCGGACACTCTGTCGCGCGCTCCGACTCAGGAATTGATGAATGAGAAAGTATCTGATGAGGTGCAGAGCCAATCCTGCTTTTTAATAAATAATTTATCATTCAGCGATGAGAAGATTAACCTGGTTAGAGAACACACAAAACTAGATGCTGTATGTCAGTTGTTAATTCGTATTATAAAGGAAGGTTGGCCGTTAAACAAGCATGACACTGATGAAAGAATAAGATCACTGTGGGAGCACAGGAATGTCATGGGGTATTGTGAAGGGATTTTATTTAAAAATGATTTAGTATTTATTCCGACCACAATTCGTGAGGACATGATTGCAAGAG
The DNA here is from genome assembly GCA_963565295.1 of Epirrhoe alternata. Lineage (NCBI taxonomy): Eukaryota > Metazoa > Arthropoda > Insecta > Lepidoptera > Geometridae > Epirrhoe > Epirrhoe alternata. The sequence continues at coordinate 10,808,448 of OY751391.1, read as the reverse complement.
TACATGAAGGGCATTTAGGGATAGACAGGTGCAAAAGGCGTGCACGTGAAGTAATGTTCTGGCCGGGTATGTCGCACGACATCGAACGTGCGGTACGCCGGTGCCGCGTGTGCGCAGAGCACGCTGCGATGCCGCAGCGAGAGCCACTGATGGCTCATAGCATACCCAGTTTGCCATGGATAAAATTAGGCTCTGATATATTTGAATATAAAAAAATGTACTTTGTGATAATAGTAGATTATTTTTCTAACTATGTTGAAGTATGTCCCATAACTAGTATAACGTCTAAAAGTGTAATTAAGGCAATGAAAGATCAGTTTGCGCGCCACGGCATACCACATGAACTGATAACAGACAATGGTCCGGCATACGCGTCAAAAGAATTCCAAGACTTTGCAAAAATATGGAGTTTTAGTCATATTACGTCATCTCCTAACTTTGCTCAATCTAACGGTCGTTCTGAGCGCGCAGTGCGCACAGTAAAAACCTTACTAAAAAAATCATTAGAGGATGGTTCGGATTTTTATCTGAGTTTGTTAAATTACAGAAGTGCCCCAAGGGACGGTATTGCTAGTCCGGCGGAACTTCTTATGAGTAGAAAACTAAACACCCGCCTACCGATTCATGTAAACAAGCTTAACCCGGCTAGAAATAATGAAGTAGACTACGAAAACATAATAAATAAGCAAGCTTATTCGAAGAGCTGTTATGACGCTCACTCACGCGAGCTACCCGCCCTATGTCCGGGCGATAATGTTATTGTCATGGATGGCAGTAGAAGGCGAGAGGTGCAGGTCGCGGCTCGCGCTGCTCAGCCGCGCTCATACTTCGTTAAGGATAAATTAGGCAGAGTGTTCCGCCGCAATCGCAGACATCTATTAAAATTAAGTTCGCCTACAATGAATGAAAGGGAAGTGAATAATGATAATGATGAAAATAGTGAGAGTGATGTTAGTGTGTACGATGATACCGTCGAGGAACCAAGTAAGGCAATAATTAGTCCAACCGAAGACACAGCTGATTATATTGAGCCAGAACCTACTGTGTCTGACAGAACCAAACGATTAGCCTTACGTGAAGCCAGGAAAAAATAAATGATTAAATTAAACCTATCTAATTAATGTCCAAATCTACAGGTACTTACTCGTTGTGCTATCTAATATACTTAGGTAACTTTTCTTAAAACTTTACTTACTTATAACTTACATGTAACTTACCTAATCTTGATCTTCTTGTGTTATTAATAAGTAGACTCAAAGATGAAATAAACAGGTACCTAAATTAATAAATGTAAATGGGAAAATGTATCAGTTAATAATTATAAAATAGTATCAAGTTAATAATCATAAATTAATTTTGTTGATGTTTAGTAAAAATAATGTTGTTCAAATTAATATTCATTATCTATTTCTGTTCAATTTAGTAGCCTAAATTATTCATGAAATAGGTACCTACCTATTAGACCTATATGTCTTTTATGCATGCCTGATGAATGTATAGCATGCAGACCTAGATTAGATAACTACCTTACCTATGTTACTGTGTACTTACTATTAGTGATTTTGCATGCTAAACAAGCACTATTCTATGTACTTCATTTTGTTATTTATAGGGGGAAGATGTAGTATAATGCATAATGTGGGTAGGATTATTTTACAAATAAATCAGTCAATACGCATCCATGGTCGTTTCACTACACCTGGAAAGTGAAGTTATCCCAACGGACCGCGGGTAACACCGCGACATATGTAAAAAAAATAGTTTTCAAACAGTAGGACTTACCATAGTAGATCTGGGTACAGGAACGTAGGACGACCGGCGGCCAGATGGGTAGACGATATTGTACACGTCACGGACCGTCAATGGGTCCGATTAGCCTGCGCTAATCGGATGGCACAAACTTAGGGAGGCCTATACCCAGCAGTGGGTGAAGTCAGGCTGTGGATGATGATGATGATGAGGACTCACCTGTGATTTCTCCGCGTAGTACACTAAACTCGCAAATATCACTATACCAAGCACCAAAAAGAACACCAGCAAAGTCAATTCCTTCGCCGACGCCTTAAACGTATGCACCAATATCTTCAACCCGGGACTATGCCGCGTTAGTTTGAACAGTCTTAAGATTTTGATGATAGAGATAAACTCTAGAATATCTGCTTTGTCTACGTATTGTTTCACTACAGTTAGTTCCACTAATATGTCCATGTAGAAACTTAGCGTCGCTATTAAGTCGATTATGTTCACTGGTGATCGTATAAAGTCTATTAGGTTTGGTGCTACCTGAAACAAATAGAAATACAGGTTAAAATATTTTATAGGGTGTAACATTTAGAACGATCAGTATGGGAAAGTCTGAAACTATAAGGCGCTGTCTCCACGAGCGAGAGAATCGTGACGAGTCCGCCCTCATATCGTCGGAGAATCTCCACGAACGAGCGATAATATCGCCGCGTATCGTCGCGAGTCGTAATCGCCGCGTTTCCTTGACGAAATGTCCTTGCTTGACGAGAGGCAACGCTGAAATGACGCTGCGTTTGACAGCGTGCCCGCTGCGCGCTCGCGCGAGAGCGCCACGAGCGCGCGGCGGGCCCGCTGCTAGTCGCGACGGGCTAGCGACGATGTAACGACGTTACGCGCGCTCGTTGCCACTCGTCGCATCGCGGCGATAATATCGCCGTGTGGAGACTCTAGAGGCTTCTAGAGAAGTGTATAGAAATACGTGGCACGACGATAATATCGCCGCGATTCTCTCGCTCGTGGAGACAGCGCCTTAGACATACGAATATCTGTTCTTAGGAACCATGACATCGATTTTAGTAAAAAAGAAATCTGCATTAACACATTTTAAAAAACTTGTAAGTACTCAAATTCAAATTCGTTTATCCTATCCTATAAATATTATAAAGGCGAAAGTTTGTAAGTATGGATGTATGGATGTATGGATGTTTGTTACTCTTTCACGCAAAAACGGCTGGACCGATTTGGTTGAAATTTGGTATGTAGATAGGTGATACCCTGGATTAACACATAGGCTACTTTTTATCCCGATATTCCCGCGGGAACGGGACTTACGCGGGTGAAACCGCGGGGCGCAGCTAGTTGCTTCATATTTATTCACTCAGCTCGGGAATCGAACCGAATCGAATCGAAAAATGAAACTAACATTATTTCTATTTAGATATCGATTGTTGAGGTCTTAGGCAGTAGATGTTACATGAAACATGATGTCTAAAAATAAAAGCATTGTTTACTCCTGTTCTTTCGCGACCAATACCGTGAAGAATCAGCCGACAAACACGGTTTGGGGCCTAGCATTATTTTAGAAGATCAATAACTCTGTAAATTTTATTCTGAAATATGCTGATCAATAGTTAAAGTGTTGTTTAAGTGCATCTCACTAACCAAACACTTCAACACAACTACCACACTCTCATACACTAGTACCTAGAACTATCAATGTATTTGCTCTTCAGTTCAACCATCAAATAGCACGCTCGTATTGAGTGTTTGCAGATAATTTGTTGTTTGTTATTGTTGCAACAATGTTGAACAAGTTATTGTAATGTTTGTTTGAGTTTTGAAATTTGTTTTGGTGGTAGAGTGTTAAGTTGTTTATTGACTGAAATATGAATTTACACATCACTTACTTATAAGTAAACATAGAATTTCTGGGATACTGTTTATTATTTAAACTTTATGAGAGTCCTGGCTAGTAAAATTATATTTCCACTAGCTGTCCGCCACGGTGTTACCCGCGAGCCCGCGATCCCTCGGGAAAACTTCACTTCCCCAGGATAAAATATAGATGAACATACATCGGGGATAATATAGGATTCTATTGGTGAAAGAACTTTTCAAATCAGTTCAGTAGTTTCGGAGCCTATTCATTTCAAACAAACAAACAAACAAATCTTTCCTCTTTAAAATATTAGTGTAGATAAGCCGATAAAACCTTAAGGGTCGATTCATATCTGACCGAAGATCCGTCGCGGATTATCGGTCGCGGAACGCCAGAACTGACAAATGTATAGAAAAACACTCCGACGGATGATACGTTAGTCCGTCGAGTGTTTTTCTATACATTTGTCAGTTCTGGCGTTCCGCGACCGATAATCCGCGACGGATCTTCGGTCAGATGTGAATCGACCCTAAAGGCTGCATTTTGACGCTGTATAAATAGACATAGACATAGACAGACATTCACCACTTTAGCTCAGTGGGCGAAGGCCTGCCAGCGACGCAAAAGGTTGCGGGTTCAATCCCCGCGGCGGGACCAATGTTTGTATGATCTACAAATATTTGTCTCGGGTGTTTCTATGTATGTATTTACAAACAAAAAGTATATAAGTAGTATATCAGTCATCTTAGTACCCATAACACAAGCTCTGCTTACTTTGGGGCTAGATGATGCTGTGTGAAAAGTCCAGCATTATTATTTTTATTATTTTTATTTACACACAAAAACAATACAATCACTAAGTTAAAAAGTTTCAAAGTAATAAGAAGAAGCATAATATGTCTAGCATTGAGCTAGTTTGTAGTGTAGCCTTTGACAGGCCTACCATTGATACGGTCCCCACAATCAGTGCGAATCTATTCAGTGGAACTGTGTCGTATTGAGCCCCGTGTAATTACCGAGGCAAGGCTTATCGCAGTTGAGATCAAAGGAAACGCCATCAATGAAACGTTTGCTATGGGAATGTAGAAGCTTCCAGATCTGTGAATGAAACACTGTTTTTCTGCAGAGTGCTTGACAAAAGATTACATCTTCTATCTCCAAGATCCAAGATCAATTCTAGCTCCAAGGCATTGTAGACATGCTCAGATCCATTAGAATTGTGATATTTGTATAATTTATGCTTTCAAGTTCTTTTATTATGCGCACTGCAAAAACTTGGAATCAGCTTCCAGCGTCTGTATTTCCGCTGAGCTACGACCCTGTTGTTATGACTAGGCGCGGTGGCAGCCTGAAGGACTTTGGGGGGGGGGGGTCATGTTCCCCGTGACCACCCCCCTCGGACCGCGCCTGGTTATGACGCTAATCTGGGTAGGCTCGCTCCATCGTAGACCTCATTCTTGCCTATGTAAGTTTCGAGGTCAAGAGCCGACCCATTCATCATAAAAAAATATTATTAATTTTCTTATGAGCATATCCGAAATACAAAACCATACATACACAGCCGGGATATGATCTCGCGATCATCACATTGAAGTTCGCCTTACTCAGCCAATATACCATCAAAATATCGTTTCCGTGACGGGCTCGGATTAGGTAACGCCGCATCTGGATTTGCATAACTATGAATATTTACCAAAACGTTGTAATTGAGTGCCATCACCATTTTGTCTTTGTGTAGCGTGTTGAAGCAATTAACCTGTCTTTGAAACACCGAATTACATTTTATGATCTGTAATCTTCGATGTTTTTCAACACAAATTACGTCAGTTGTGATAAGGAAGTAGATACGTTTAGGATTCTTACACGTATAAGATGTGAGACGATGTCTCTGATAATTGAATTAGTCATACGTGACAATAAGTGTGTTAAATACTGATAGATTAAGAAAAGTAGCGCCAGTAACTGATAAGTTGAGGAGCAATAGGTTAGCGTGGTATGGGGATGTAATGCGGAGGGATGAAATTCATGTAATTAAAAGGGTGATGAAAATTAATGTGAATGAATATGTGAGTTGAGGTAGGTAGAAAAGATGGATGGATTGTGTGAAAGAGGATATGGAATTGGGGATAAGGGCAGGCCAATGATGACTAATAGATTAAGAATAGCACGTAAGTTCTAGTATAAAAGGTGTGTAATATAGAGGTGAATTATAATAGAGTAATGGTGTTCAAGATGTATGATTCTTGCATCACATCCCAGCTATTTACAGAGTTTTAAGATCTAAATGTTGAAAGATTATTGACAAGGGTACATGTCAGGTTCTCAGGCTAGCAATGTGTAGCCATGTAATAAGGAAAGAATGTCATGTAACTAGGAGAGTGCTTGGTATGAATGTTGATGGATTTACGAGTAGAGGTAGGCCAAAGAGAGGATGATGGATTGTGTGAAGAATAACATGAGTAAGGAAGGAGTGAGTGTTGAGATGACGGCTCATAGAGGAGAATGGAAGAACTCATGTTGTGCCGACCACACAATGTGAGACAAAGGCAGGAAGATGATGATGACGAGACTCGTTCCAAAATTAAATAAAAAATGTTAATACGAACCATGAAACGCGATCTTCCCAAAGCAGTAAATTTAATTATTTATTTGATTTTAGACAATTTATACAGTCCATTGTGTTAGTAGACTTATCTCTAGGGGTCAGTAATCAAAATGTTACAATGATTTAGACCTCTGAATTAGTTTGAACAAGATTTGTAAAAGATTACGTTCATCAAATAGCGATCCACATTTTCAGAAGACAAAAAAAACTTCACGAATCACTAAGTATTACAGCTTCCTACACAGTATGATCAACCCACACTCTTGATAGACCCACGTCTAAGGTGTTTTTAACCATATAGTACACAAATTGTGGGTCTGTTGGTATGTTAATAATATTTAACAAAAAATTAAAATCTTACCTCATAGAAAAAAGTTATTACAATATTCAAGATTATCTAGATGACAATAAAAGATTTAATAAAAAGTAAACTCGGATTCTAAATATATATTTAATAGTACTTGAACCAAAAATATTTAAATTAAATATCTTTAAGGGCTGAGCCAATATATACCTACATAAGTTAGTTTATAAGTAACCTACCAAATGTTGCAGTGCCCCAGCGGGGTTCATGTTATGAAACGCCTACCTATATTTAAGACATTGTAACTAACATGAAGCAATAAACAAATTTAATTGAATTGAATTGAATTGTTTAAAAAGTACAGTAAGTACATGATAACAGACAACTGATTCTTGAAATGAGGAAAAACTTGTGCTAGAGGAAAATCGAAAAATAATTCATGTTCTACCGACCCGTCATGATATGGGACATGAACAAGAAGATGATGATGTTATTGAAAATAATTCTAAAAATAAATATAAATCTAAATTACGTAAACATATAGACAGTTTTATTTTATTTAACGAAGTATCAAGTGTTTTAGATACAAAAAGTATTTAAGTAGTAATCAGATTTATCTGGTTCCCATAGTACAAGCTTTGCTTAGTTTGTGGCTAGATGATGCTGTGTGAAATATCCAGCATTATTAAATTATTTATCGCAAAATAAAATTAAGTATATTTTCTTTCTACAAAAAACTTAGGCCCTTACTACAATAGACATACCTAAGTTGCCACTCTGAAAGTTTGTAGACAGGAAGGCTCTTTGCTACATTTCATGACAAACGAGTCAAGTCGAGGGCAGAGGCCAGTAGCAGATCATTAAATTCTAGGAAAATGCTTGCAAGTGAAAGATCTGTGTGGGCGTTCTCTCTCGCAAATAGATAGCTTCATTATAAAAAATAAGAAACAGAAGAAAATAAAAATTAATTCCAATGAATTCTGGTATAGTCTAGCAAGTAGACCATGTAGGGTTTTCTTAAAAATATTTTTATGACTATACTTCAATAATATTTTTGTTATTGTTTTAGTGTTTTTGGCGAATTTATGTAACCTACCTGACCTGGCGTTTATGATGAATGGGTCGGCTCTTGACCTCAAAACTTACACAGGCAAGAGTAAGGTCTTGAGGCGAGCCTACGCAGAAGGTGCTTATTAACTCTTTTCTTAAAAAAAACAGGGACTACGGCAGAATTTATTAAAAAATACATATTAGTTTAGACGATTTTATCGCTCATGTGGAAGAGGTTCTTTTGCCTGAACTCAAATATAATTTTACTCTATTCTACTGAAGAGATCATGCATGATATATCACACTATACATACATTAGCCACACATCATCATCATCAGCCTATAGCAGTCCACTGCTGGACATAGGCCTCCCCTAATGAGCGCCATTGCACCCTGTCCTCAGCTCGACGCATCCAGCTTCTGCTAGCAGCCTTTCGCAGATCGTCACTCCACCTGGAGGGCGTCCTACACTACGTTTGCCGATACTTATAATACATACACATAGCTTGAACTTATAATCAAATCAACAAATCATGCACCATAATAATAATAAGTTCGTATGAGTCAGTGGCCAACTCTGGTGACGGAGTTTTTAGGCCGCCTTAAGGCCTCCGTCATTTCTTAACGACTTAAATAGCCGGATCCGACAATTTAACGTGCCCTCCGAAGCACGGAAGCGCTCAGATGAAAATGCCACTGGCGGTCACCCATCCACTTACAGACCATTTCGAACGTTGCTTAACTTCGACGATCTATCAAGAACGACTAAGCAAGCACGACCACGAGCGCTTCATCTCGAGAGTCTTCATCGAGAATCTTCATCATGCACCAAAAAACCTACAAAAATCATGTCACTACCAGCCGGCTCGAAATTAAACAATCCATATAAAGTAACGTTCATTCAAAGCCATTTTTGGGATAACGTTTAAACTAAAACTCAGCTGATGCCAAAATGGCCGACCTATTGAATAGTACGGCTTTACCGCTGGCTTGTTTCCAGATAAAAATATTTAGGTTGAAGGGCCGAAGGTTTGCGATTCTTTGTAGCGATGCAGTTGTTTCATTAATGTCTATTACCCAATCGTTTTTAGAATGGGCCAGAACGTAGAACCAAGAATTTGGGCCACAAGCTCGTGGGCCACAACGTGTATAACCCAATACAATGTTTCCGCTAAATAATCGCTTCGTCACGACATAATAAGTTTTGTTACTTATTATGTCGTGACTTTATAAAAGTTTATAATTTTGTAATTGTATAGTGCTAATCCACACTTGGTATAGGGTTCGAATCCCGTCGGAATCCAAAATTTTGATAAGATTTTTCATTTTTTTATAAAAGTTGTTTTGCCTATTATAGGAACTAATAACTAAGTATTTGAAAAATATACAGTAGTCTTTCTTAGACCCCTCGCAGACTACAGACTTTCTATCGGCCGATAGTTGAGATGGAATACACTTCGGCTCGTAAATGAGTATGGAGAAGTATAGCCCGTCTCAACTATCGGCCGATAGAAAGTCTGTAGTCTGCGAGGGGTCTTAAACTTTCGCGATCACAATAATTCATAATTGATTTGTTTGAATAGGATTTAGACCGCGACCACGGTTGTTGCAACACAGCCGGAACGCCAGGAAATAAATAAAAGGTATAACGCAATAAAATTCTGTTTAAACAAATCAATTATAAAAATATACAGTGGCACCAACTTATCTGAACCGGTGAAAGAGGCGCTGTTATCGCATTTGGTGTTGGCAGTTAAATACATTTTACAGTAAAATTTCTTAGTTCCTTTTTTTGCCACCGGTCCAGATAAGTTTGTGGCACTGTACTTAGATACATAACTTTGGAAAAACGGTAATCATAATTACATTCATCATAACTATAACTTATGCGGTAGCACGTATAACTGGTAGAGACATTTTGTCTTAAAAAAAGACGAGAAAATAAATAAGTGCCTAAATAAAACCTTTATTATGTAAAAATCTGATAAATCATAAGCCAGTATTTTTATTTTCTAAACAATGCCGGAGCTTGTTCTTCTGCTTATTTGTCTATCAAGCTACCTAGGCGTAATAGAACCCAATTGGTCTATAAATATAACCTTACGAAACCACTGAACCGAAAATCCTCCATGGACGCCGTGTAGCTATTGACACAGCGTTTGATACTCCTCACAGATCGCTAAAGTATAAATGCGGCTTGTTGGAGCAAGGAATATTCAAGGAAATAATTGGGTAAAGATCTTAATCACATCTAGCACATTTGTATGTGTGCATGTTTGTCATTGTGGCGACCTTTAACTACTAGCGCCTGAACTACAAGGGCATCGTAATAGAGTTGCCAATACAGCGACTAGCTACTTCACCGATTCACCGCTAGATGGCGCTGGCGCGCTTCCAACTGAAAAATTCAAATTCTAGATCTCGCAAGTATCTCGCAAGTATCAAGCTAGTATCTTGGCAATTAGCGTATATAAAACTATCCGACATAATCTGTCGGCTGAATGGCCCTAAGGTATGTGGACCAGTTGGTGTCAACCTTAGCGAGGGTAGTACTACCTCTTTGCCACAGATTGGAACAACACCTACCCCAAATCATCAATACCGTCATCAGTTGGATTGTGTTAAATGAACAATAATTTAATCTAGAGACATTTTGATATTGACATTTTTCAACGTGGCGCAGTGGCATACGCCATGATTGGAAGGGAATTTTTTAGATGAGTTTCAGTTTGCAGATGATGCTGTATAAAATTTAAGCCTTTTCCAGTCTAGAACAGTGGCCCAACACTGCGTAACATAAGCAAACACGACCGACAATTAAAGCGCCCTTTTCATGTAAACCTTAGCTATCGGCACATAATGAGGGTCTGATTGTGTGCTGAAAGAATCAGCAGGTGTGAGCCTAACTGGGTTGTGTTGTGATTGAAAGACGAGTTGACCAAGACTAAACTTTTATTTTCTACCCACACACATTCAATAGTATAGAATAAGCATGCATAGATGTAAGTACAAATACGACATCTTCCCTATAAATAATTCATTGTTATTATTATTACACATTTTAGAAAGAAGAACAAACAATGAAAACATTTTTACTATAAATTAATCACACAGATAATTTCATCTAGATCGTAACTTATTCAAGCGAATAGCTGAGTATTATTATACTTATTATCTATGCATAAGTATAAGTAATCTAGAACAATAATTCAAATTGTACTTATATTTAATTTCATAATTCATAATAACACATAATAGATAAAGTTACCACATACATAATACAATCAATCAATAAATAAGGGCGATACAATTACTAGGCTAGGTATAGGTATGTTTTGCTTACAGCATGGGATGGCTATAAATTATTTTTATAAGTACCTAACCTTGGAAGACAATGACCTAACACTGTAAACGTCTCCAAACATAGATAAGTATAAGTATGTACTTATTTTAAAGTTCAGTGGTTTTCTAAAAGCTTTTTGCGAGCTATAGCAGCCGCCTTTCTTTGAACAGGGCTTTGTGCGCGCTGAATCAATGCGTCTGGCGAAGTAGGAGTCACTGTCACTACCGGTTTGGGTTCTTCATCATTCGAATGACTACTTCCCTCGCCTGGACTGGCCCATGTCTCATCATCGGTTATCTGCTCCCGAGAGGAATTTGGTGAAAACGTCTTGCTATCAGTTGGTAGCCTAAGTAGATGCCGCCTGTTACGCCTGAATTGCCTACCTGAGTTGTCTGCGACGAAATATGACCGAGGTTGTTCAGCACGCCCTAAAATTCGCGCGCTTCTTCGTTTACCTTCGTCAGCTACAAGAACCGGTTCCCCAGGCGACAACTCGGGCAATTGTTTTGTCCGCTTGTCATAACATGCCTTATCTACCTGCTGATTCTGCAGCATTCTGTTGTAATCATTTTTATTGTTCCTACTTGGTCTCATTTTACTTTCATGAGATGGCAGCCTAGTATTGAGACGGCGGCCCATCAGCAGCTCAGAGGGCGAACTGATTCCATTACCAGGAGTAGCCCTATAATTCAAAAGGCCCAAATAAAAATCAGTACCCGAATTTATTGATTTAATTAATATGTTTTTGATTGTTTGAACACTTCTCTCACTTTGACCGTTGGACTGCGCATAATTTGGTGAACTGGTTATATGCTTAATGCCCCACACTTTACAGAATTCACCAAATTCCTTTGAAGCATAGGCAGGGCCATTATCAGTTACCAATTCCTGTGGAATGCCATGCCTTGCGAATTGATCTCTCATTGCAGTCACCACTGCTTTTGTACCTATGTTGGTCAACGGATTAACTTCTATGAACTTCGAGAAATAATCTACGATAATTAAAAAGTACTTACCGCCGTATTGAAATATATCAGAGCCAACTTTAACCCAGGGTAGTGGCGGTATGTGATGCGGCATGAGTGGCTCCCGCGCGTGGCGGGGTGCACGTTCGGCGCAGGCGCGACAGCGGCGCACCATGGCCTCTACGTCACGCGACATGCCCGGCCAGAACATCACCTCACGGGCGTGTCGCTTGCAACGCTCTATGCCCATATGCCCGTCATGCAAGCGATCAAGCATTTCCGATCTAATGCTTTTTGGAATATATACCAAATTATCTTTAAATATGATGCCATCAATGTATTCAAAACTATCTCTATAGGACCAAAGCCCTCTTACATGTTCATCGACCTCAAATTTATTTCCTGGCCACCCTTCCTGAATATACTTGATTACTAGCTGACATTCTGTATCGATGATGGTGGTTTTCTTAACAAGATTTATTTTGCTATCACTAAACCGTACGTTTTCAATTAAAAAACATGATTGTTCCTCAACCTCTTCCGATACTTTATCAGTCATCAGATCTGGCAACGCCGCCCGCGATAATGCGTCAGCTACGTACATATATTTTCCGGGTTTATAAATCACTGTAAATTGGTAACCTTGTATTCGAAGCATCATACGTTGAAGTCTCGCTGGAATGGCATCCAGCGTTTTCTTGAACAACGCCTCCAACGGTTTGTGGTCAGACTCCACCGTGACGTCGGCATGACCATATACATACTGATGGAATCGCTCTAGGCCAAAGACGATCGCAAGAAGCTCCTTCTCTATCTGCGCGTACCTGCATTGGGTATCGGTGAGAGTGGCAGAGGCGTACTCGACGGGACGGCCAGCCTGCAGCAGCACAGCGCCGAGCGCGTGCGCACTGGCGTCCACCGACAGCAGCACCGGCTCGCGCGCGCTGTACAACGCCAGCACGGGCGCCGCGCATACCGCGCGCTGCAGCGCTGCCACCGCGCTCTGCTGCGCTGATTCCCATACCCATTCATTATCTTTCTTGAGGAGATTACGAAGGGGAAGCGCTAGCTCGGAATAGTTCGGTATAAATTTGGATAAATAATTAACCATGCCTAAAAAGCGTTCTAGTGACGATCTGTCTTTCGGGACAGGCATGTCTGCTATAGCTTTTATTTTATTGTTATCTATTGACATGCCTTGTGCACTAAATACGTGTCCCAGGTAACTTACCTCTTTTACTTGAAATTCACATTTTTCGCCGTTAAATCTAATTCCCACCTCTCGGGCCCTATCTAACAACTTCCCAAGCCGCTCATCGTGTTGCGATTTACTAGAACCCCACACAATCACATCATCAATGAAAGAATCTACTCCATCCAGATCCTCGAGGATCTGTCTAATCTTAGAGTGAAAAACCTCCGACGCACAGTTAATTCCGTATGGGAGACGCAAGAATTGATACCTGCCGAACGGAGTTCCGAAGGTGCAGAGGTCAGCACTTGCATCATCCAGCTGCACCATCCAAAACCCCGAACGAGCGTCTAGCTTGCTAAAATATTGCGCTCCTTCTAGCTTAGTTGCAATCTCGGTGAGCGTCGGTAAGGGATAGTGCGCACGTCGCACAGCACGGTTTAGCGGCCGCGGGTCGAGACATACGCGAAGGGAGCCATCTTTCTTGGCTGCCACTACGATGGCATTCACCCATGGCGTCGGATGTGACACTTTTCTAATAACTCCCATGTTCTCCATACGCATCAACTCAGACAAAAGTTTGTCACGCACTGCCATTGGAATTTTTCTAACAGGACAAATCGACGGCTGAACAGACTGATCTACCACGATACTGTACTTGCCCGGCAGCTTACCTAGTCCTTGGAACAAGTCGCTATACTTATCTACATTTAGGGACAGAATACGCCTAACCATTCCCAGCTGTTCACATGCATATTTACCTAGCACACTTTGGCAATCAAAATCAGCAATAATGAAACGTAACTTGTATTTAACATTTTTGTACAAACATTCTAAATAACAATGTCCAACAATAGGTATTAAATTTCCACAAAATGATTGCGCTGTAGTTTTATCCGAACTTAGAATATCAACTGAAAATCCTAGACGTTCAAATGTACTTAGCGACATAACATTCAAATCGGACCCTGAATCTAGCTTAAAGCTTTCTGTAGCACCTGTATAGGTAAATATTAAAGTTTCATACCATTTAGAGTCCTCATGCTCCTTCATATGCGATAGTGCAGAAACAAAGTACAGTCCATCGCTGTCATCCTCAGAGTCATCGTCGTAGGCGTCGAAGCCCCCTGCATCGATTTGCAACACACGTTTACGTAGCTTCGGACACATGTTCTTAAAGTGACCTCGCTCATTGCACCAAAAACACATCGCATTTTTTGCCGCACACTTATACCCGTCACAACTAGCACTACCACATGCGAGACAACACTTATTCGATGCCGTCGCCGCCGGCACCGCGCCGCCGCCGCGACGCTGCTGCCGCTGCGAGCAGTGCGAGCTGCGCCACAGCGCACGCTGTGGGTGGCGCGCACCGCCCGCGCCGACGCCGCCGCCGCCGCGCGCCCGCCCGGCCGCGGAGCCTGCGCCCCGCGCGCCGCCTGCGCCCCGCGTGCCGCCAGCGCCGCTTCCACCTGCTCGGTAGCTGCGCACGCTCATGGCATCGACTGCTACCGCTGGTCCTCCGGTCTTGGTCCCCTCGATCTGCTTCTGCTCCTCCGTGGACATTTCATTTGCCTGACAGATCTTAACCGCTCGCGTCAATGTGAGATCATCTGCTCGAAGAAGTCTGTCGCGTAATTTACTGTCATGAACTCCGCATACAATCCTATCGCGTACCAGGCCCTCCTCGAGGTGTTCAAACTCACATCGTTGAGAAAGAAGCTTCAACACCGTGACGTAGTCATCGATAGTCTCACCATCATCTTGGTTTCTCGAAAAGAATTTAAAACGAGCCATAGTGGTATTTTGTTTCGTGGCAAAATGATCGTTAAATTTGCGTATGAGCGTATTGAAACATTCTTTATTTTCTTCTTTGGTGTACTTGAAAGTCGTATAAATATCGTATCCTTCCGATCCAATTAAATTCACCAACAAACTGGCTTTTACATCATCAGGCTCTTTGTAAACGCCGGAAGCTTTGAGAAATACATCGAATTGTCGCAGCCATTTTTGCCACGCTTCGGCTCGCTTAGCGGGACCGCCTTCTAAGTTTAATTCCGACGGAGGTCGGGCGTGTTCCATTGTTTATTATCACAATTTTCTATCTAACACTGTTATATTTATCTGGCTATAGTTTTTACACTTTGAACACGTTTAAACAATGAATTTTTCTAGCACCGCTGCCACCATGTTGTGATTGAAAGACGAGTTGACCAAGACTAAACTTTTATTTTCTACCCACACACATTCAATAGTATAGAATAAGCATGCATAGATGTAAGTACAAATACGACAGGTTGAAGAATAAATGCTGAATCAGAAATATACATTTTGGGAATGAGCGTGACTGAGGTAGTCTAAACAAGGTAAAAAATAACTCTCCCTTTGACAGTCGGGTAAAAAAGCGCTTTGTTGAACGATTTGCGCATTTGTGTTTTTAATATGCTTTTTTGACCGATTTGCGCATAGTGATTATATGACAGTGTTAAAATTATTTTATTCTGTGAAACTGAGTGAAAGCAGTATAACGTTATTTGTAAGACACCTGTTCTCAGGACTGTATTATGGCTATGGGGTATTACTATCACCATTACAACTTTAGTTATATGACTTTTTACAAAACATTTACCATAAACAAACCTTCAAGATTTCGTTGTCCTATCTTACACATTTCGGCCCCCGCCGCCCTAACCCCACTCCCCTCGCTTTTGTATCGCTTTCTTTTGCTTCGCATAGACTTCGTAACATTAAGAGCGTTCAATTGTGTATGAAAATCTGATGAACTAAAATAATGATTAATTTTTAAAAGTCATAGAACAAAAGTTGTTGAGATGTTAGTAACATAATATTATGTAGTACTGAGAGATTGTCAGTTTTTTACTTATAGTCACTTAAAAATGCGAAGAAACAATGCTGACTCAGAAGGTTAAGTGAAGGAGACGGAGTGAAAATAAGCCCGTACAAGGAACTTAAAATGCACAAATTGTCTCATCCCTGTACTGTAGGGTTTTTTAAGGAAGAGAGGGCAAACGAGCAAGTGGCACACTGATGGTAAGTGATTGCCACCACCCACAGACAACTGCAGCAGTGTAAACAAGCTATTGAAAATATTCAGCATGAAGTTCAAAAAGGAGTTAGCAAACAAAATTCGAGTAATACATCGACGGCAAAAAAGTAATATCCGGCCAATTTTAATTTCCAATAACCGTATGAATGAATATCCGGCCTGTTAACTCTGGACATTCACAGGATGATAAACATAACCCTTGTTTGATAGAAGAGAACGGAAGAAGAATTCATTGTCGACATTCCCAGAGTTCGTACAAATCGTTTTGAGTCTACATTTTTCATACGCACCGTCAAACTGTCGAACTCATTGCCGGGCTCTGTATTTCCCGAAAAGTAAATATAGGGGTTTTCAAATCAAGAGTAAATAGGTTCCTTCTAGGAAAGCCTGCTACATCTTAGATCTCACTACTGCTTAACATTAGGCAGAGTGAGGTCAAATGCTGACTGCTGGGATCACTTAGAACTAATTTTACTCCTGTTCTTTCGCGACCAATACCGTAAAGAATCAGGGCAACAAACACGGTTTGGGGGCTATCATTCTTTTAGGTGATCCATCTTAAAACTAAAAGTCAAGCTCCAGTGGGGAGCCAGTCAAAGAGAATTGAGGCTCGTCAAAGTAAGTTTAGATGATCATAAAGTACAAAAAGTAAGTAAGTTCGTATGAGTCAGTGGCCAACTCTGGTGACGGAGTTTTTAGGCCGCCTTAAGCCCTCCGTCATGGCTTAACGACTTAAATAGCCGGGACCGACAATATTACGTGCTCTCCGAAGCACGGAAGCGCTTAAGATGAAAATGCCACTGGTGCTCACCCATCCACTTACAGACCGTACAAAAAACTACACACATAGGTACGTTGAATCGAAAGTCGGCGTACATTTCCATACGAAAACGGCTGAGCTATCGCCTGAGACGCTTGCAAAGACTTGACAAACATATTATCCAGGTTTATCTTTGGTTTGCAGGCGTCATTTAGCTAAATGACCCCCTTGACCTCTCAGATCTATTTACATAGCTGGTTCTAGTCCGGAAAACATGTTTACAAACGATTTAACATACTTTGAGAAACGCTGACTGTTTGGCGTCAAATCATTTCACATAGCCGTCTTTGCTTAGTGGGTTAGTGCTAATACTTTCAATCCGAATACCGTAAGTTCGTCAAGTTCTTCAAAATTCGAAAAAAATACAAAAACATGATCGCAAGACGCAGTAGCTTGAGAATTGCTCCAACTCAATGGATCCATGGATCACCTAAAAGAATGATAGGCCCCAGACCGTGTTTGTTGTCCTGATTTTTCACGGTATTGGTTGCGAAAGAACAGGAGTAAAATTAGTTTTAAGACTATTCTAAGTGATTCATGCGGTCCTTCTGAATAAATGATTTTTGACTTTGACTTTGACTTGAGTAGATATTAATTTTATTTGTATCGTATATGCTAGATCTTTTGAAAATATTACTGCTTTAGATATTTTCAAAAGATCTAGCATACAAGGATGCATTTCAAATTAGTGAACCATGTGAATAAATAAACTATAGCAGTCCACAGCTGGACTTAGACCTCCCCTAATGAGCGCCGTTGCGCCCTGTCCTCAGCTCAACGCATCCAGCTTCTGCCAGCAGCCTTTCGCAGATCGTCCCTCCACCTGGCCGGAGGGCATCCTACACTACGTTTGCCGAGTCGCGGTCTCCAATCAAGAACTCGTTTACCCCAACGGTTATCGGTTAACCAACATTTTGAATAGCCTATAATCTATTCTAGGTCACTATCTACACCTCTTTCAAATTTCATCCAAATCGGTTCACTGGTTTAGGCGTGATTCAAACACAAATATACCTACTCACTCACAAACTTTTCGCTTTATAATATAGTGGGATAGTAGGATTAGCATTTTATACGTGACATAAAGTGCTTACACAGGCAAAAACCATTAAAAAATTTCACCTACTGCAGTCTAGAGCAATAAATTTGCTTTGACGGCACTGTTTCGATTTTCCATATTTTCCGCTAACGGAGAATATCGGATTATGCGAGCGGACTTTTAATTTATTTTAGTAGACTTTTATTTAAAACGAGGTTACGTTGGTTTTCTTGCTGGCAGATTTTACAAGAACACAAAATTACTGATTCGAAATAAAATTAGTGTTTCAATTTCAATCCGGTTTTCGTAATATAAATTAAATAAATAATGCTGGACATTTCACACAGCATCATCTAGCCCCAAACTAAGCAAAGCTTGAACTATGGGAACCAGATAACTGATATACTACGAAACTTTTTGTTTGTAAATACATTCATATTATACATAGAAACACCAGGACCCGAGATAAATATTTGCAGATGCGGGGATCGCACATTCAGCGCCCCAAGCGGGCTTTCACCCACTGCGCCACAGAAGTAGTCGAGAATTCGATTTTAATAATACTCATATGAAAAAGATTTTAGATGTATCCCAGAAATTTGCACCCATGCGCAATACTGCACAGTATGTTCTCCAGGAAACAACCATTGTGTCGGTTGTCCATTAGCTTTTGCTCTAGAGCTATTACCTACCACAGATCGGTAGACGTGGGTGCAAATTTTTGGGATGCATTTAAAATCTTTAGATATCCCCAAATATACACCCCTATTTTTTAATTACCAAAAAATTTTAAACATGATCTCGGTGTCTGTTACTGATCACATTTCTGTAGTTAAAACTCAAAAAAAGAGAAAAAAAAATTATAACCTCAAAAGGAGACGAGACGAGTCAAACATGGATTTATGATAGCTACTGTGGTTTTACTGACTGGAGATGATACGAGAACATAGTTCGAATGAGTGTCTGTACGCGATTGTTGTCTATAGTACTTATTTGTACAGTTTTCATGAAATTTTGTTCGGTTTTGGTTGACTACAATCCTCGATAACTTTGTGATAGTTAAATAAAAAAAAAGTTCTGTCCATGCCATTATCATTATCTGCATCTGCTGCAACTGTCTTTAAATTTTTTTTGGTAGTCATAAAATAGCGGTGTATAGCTAAGATAAAATATGAAAAATATCTCAATAATCATTCTTAATAGTCGTTAAAACTAAATCTTCTCGTAGAACAAATCGGTCGAAGTAATTGTGAAGTCCCACTCAAGCTCGAGTACCTAGTATAATCAAGTTCAGCACAAACTAAGAATATACTTAGGTACTCAGTTCTAAGTGCTTCTATCATTGTGTGGTAAAAGTAGGTACAGTCACCGACAATAATACCATAGAGGCATTTTGAAGTGAGAACTTGAGAAAAAGTTCTTGGATTCGCCTCGAAAAGGTCACGTGCGAGTCACGTGACTGCTCACCGGGTTGTTTGTCAAGTTTAGAACCGATCAAATTTTCACTTCTGCCGGCACTCCTAGAGTGCCACTGTTTTGCAAACGATAATAAATTCGTTTTTCAAATGTCTAATTAGTGAATTAGTTTAAATCACAAGCAGTAGATATCGATTCACTGAATTGGAATTAATTACTGTTTTTGCGTCTTTCATTATTCAAGTCGTTATAGTTTTACATCTCCAATCCCAAACTTACGTAAACAGGGTCACGACTGTATCCTGAAGGCGTGGTAGACATTCTCTCAGATCTTTTATGTATTCCAGATTCTTTGAAGATGTCTAAGGGGGGTAGTCAGAGGCATGTCCAAATACATACTTGATACATGCCCACATCTTGCAAAGTTAGTATTCCATACATGACAGGTTGCAAGCACATCGCCGCTTATAATAAAACTGGTTTCCTCACGATGTTTTCCTTCACCGTTTAGAGCACGTATTAAAACACATATAAATTTTACGAAACGCAAAATCCATTGATGCACGGCCGGGATTCGAACCCATGACCTTCGGATTGAAAGTCAAGGTACAACCCTGTTCGGCCAACACGGCTCTTTCGTGTATAAAGTGTTAAGTAGACTAATACGTACCTATGCGGCTGACTGTACTGTTTCAATCTATGTGTGGTGTAAGTACCTTTCTCGAACGCGCAAAGACAATCTTCTGAACAAAACAAAAGCAAATTAAGTCTTCCCGCAGACTGCTATGTAATTACTTGGAGGAATCCTCGATTGGAGTCACTGGAATTCAGCGGTACCTTCACCAACATAACGAGACGTTAAAGCAACAATAACTTATAATGTAAAGATCACATAACTGCTCTTGGGGATAGATGATTCTGTGTGAAGTAGACTTTTTCAGATGAAGTTACCCGTGATCTTTTGAAGATACATACATACATACATAAAATCACGCCTTTTTCCCAAAGGAGTAGGCAGAGACCACGGATCTCCAGTCGCTACGATCCTGACTCACAAAGTAAAAGTCAATCAGTCAGTCCTGTCAATTTGGTTTAGAAAAAAAGTATCTTTTGAAGATACTTATCTAAATCAAAGGCCCATCCTACGATAATCGTACTCGTACCTCTTTCTTTTGAGGATCTTGAGCTAACTAGCCTACGAATACTAAAAAAATTCTTTTAGTTTTTGAATATCTGGCAATTCTTGAAATCTTCGTTGGCTTGCACCCAAAAACTCAGCAAAGTTTTACTGTAATCCGATAAATGGTTATGAAAGGACTCGTTCACCAGTTGAAGTTCTCAACATAAGATTTGATACCTACACATTTTAAACTTTCGCGACTTGAAGTCATTTTAAATTTTTAAACGTCGAGGTAAATAAACAAATGCGCGATTTACTACGCGATTAAGTCCCGTTTCAAAATTTTAAATAAGATTTGATAGTTTTATTCAGATAAAATTTACCATATTTTGTCCAAAAAAAATAATGCATCTCTTTAAAATATTGAGAAAGCACGATGAAACCAGTGTTGACTTGCAACTTGCCACGTCTAGAATGAACCTGCCAAATGTTGGTACGAGTCAATGTGGTTGAACTCTGATTTCAAGGAATTAAAATGATCTATAGATCCCTAAAATATATTTTGTATCCCAAGGAGGTCATGTTCCTGTTTTTGTAGAAGGAAGATATAAATATTAAACTCTACCTACTCGTCCCTAAATTTATAATGTCCGCGAAAGACTAAAGAGCTTTAAAGGGCACATTTACATAGTTATTCGCGACGCGCTGGGTACGAATTATTAGGCAATTGTATCCGCAATGCAGCTGCTTTATTTTACAGTCAATCTCGGGCCAAAAACCTTTAGAAATCTTCCAAAATAATCTTAAAACTGACATCTGCGAATGAAAATTGAATGATCATTGTGCGAATGTTTAAGATTTTGTGAGCGACATGACATTTAGGTTGACATGATTAATTACTATCTATTTTGTGCAAGTTTATTAATTTTAATTTTAATTTATTTCATATTTTATTATTAATTGTGACTATTGTTTTGTATTGTTAGTTTTGTATTTAATTAATGTAATTGGTAATAACCGTGTTAATTAAATTAAAATAAATAAATAATAAATCTAGAATTGAGGAATACTGACATGGTTTTTTGTAGCAACTATTCAATAAATCGAAGCTTTTTCTTCCTAGTTTTTTTTAACTTAAAAGTTTTTTTTTTAAGATGAATTGGTCTTGACCTCGAAACTCACACAGGCAAGAATGAGGTCTATGATGGAGCGAGCCTACCCAGAAGGTGCCTATCGACTCTCTTCTTGAAAACAACAGGGTCGTAGCTCAGCGGAAATACAGACGCGGGAAGCTGATTCCAAATTTTTGCAGTGCGCATAATAAAAGCACTTTGAAAGCGCTAATAAGCGCTTAGTATAGTAAACTTATTGCTAGAAACACCTTAAAAATCTAAATATAATTTATCTAAGGTGCAAAAATCCTCGGATACTACTACTTGAATACAGAAAAATAACATGAGCCATGAACAGATGATAAACAAAAATAATGTGGGTACCAAATAATTCTACAAGATAATTTTAAATCTCAAGTCACCCAGTGTAGTACAAGTACCTACTTATCTACATTTCGCTACCCGACAGTCAAAGCTATCTCTCAATCAGACTGCAGTATAATCCCTGTGGTCCGAAGCCTAACCACTTTGACGTCAATTTCAGTTGCAGTAGTTCTATGGTAGAATGAATCCACTTTGAAATATTTGAAAGCAAAGACAGATACTAAGCTACTGTTTGTAATGCCATTTACTTAAATAATCTCATTGCTAGGCTCTGTATTTCCCGAAAAGTATAGAGGTCTTCAAATCAAGAGTAAATAGGTTTCTTCTAGGAAAGCATGCTTCATCTTAGACCTCACTATTGGCTTCAGGCAGAGCGAGATGAAATGGGTCAGCATTTGATCTCGCTCTGCCTGTTGTGAATATTTAATGAAAAAAACAGCATTTTGTTAATATAAAAGTTAAAATGTATTTGAATACGATGGAGTAACAACATGCTCGTGGATCTTTCTAGGAAAAAAACCCTGCTACATCTAGAAAACTGCTGATAATCTTCAAACGGTTGAACTGATTTTCAAAAAAAAACTCAAAAAAAAACTCGGTCGATTTTAGAAGCTTTGATGTCAAAGAAAGACACAAATACATAGTGGTCAAATGAAAATGCCCATTTTTATATGGGGAGCCGTACCAACTTGCGTCAAAGCAAATTAACGTTCAAAAGTCTTGCTTTTGTTTATTTTTTCATGACCAAAAAAGACTGAAAATATTTATCCTCGTTTTTTAAATCCCACTAATTTTAAAGCTTGTGTTTGTGAGTTGGTTTAGATGTTTGGATATTTGGATGTTTGTATGTTTGTGTTTCAATCACGCCTAAACCAGTGAACCGATTTGGATGAATATGATAAAACTTTATCGGGCAAAAAATTATTACAGAAGAACTTGGAATAGGCGTAGATAGTGACCTAGAATAGCATAGGCTATTCAAAATGTTGGTACCACGCGGGCGAAGCTGCCCGTAGTAGCTAGTACAATGTACATAATAAGTTGTGTCTGTATCCTTATCTAAAACTGTATCTCTTTTATTGTTTTCATAAATAAATGTGGTACGGGGTATGGGCAAAGTCCTTTATATTTTTGCCTCTTACTTGATACTTCGCACTCTGATATTGATCTATAGATGCAGTGACGTAACTGCATTGCTCTTACAAAAAAAGCAGTATACGGCCAAGCGATACGTCACTCGTGTCGCAGTAACTTAGTTATAATTGATTGGTTCAGTTTGTAAAGCTATAGCGCAGTTTTTACTGCGCTACGATTCATGATGACAACTCGGTTATGAGTTTAACAGTCTCTCAACTCAACTAGCTCACTACGGAAGGCTCGTTAGTGAGCAAGTTAGTGTGTAGTTCGACTACAGTGCGCCTACAAGAGGCCTTGTAGGCGCACTGTCCTTTTACCACACTGGTTTCTAAAGAACTAGTGACACGATAAACTAACTAGTTGCGCTGTGTTATTTCAAACAATAATCTATGTCTGTTCCCTGTCGTATTGTATTTCTGATTTGCTGAAGCATCTACAAGATGTGGGCATGTATCAAACATATTCAATTCGTAATAAGTACTATTTATTTTTTATTTTTGGGGTTATTATTGGTATTATTCAACCAACAAGAAATAATCAGCTATTTTTCTTTTATTCTCACACGTTCTCTGTGACAAAGTCTAAAAAATAACTGTTCCAATATTTTCTCTATAACACTCAATCATTTGTCGCGTCAAAAGCCATTTTGTCGTATTTCCCTTTGTTTCATTCTCCTTTACACACAATTCAGGCTCAATTTCACATTTCGTGTGATGTTTTCTATTACAGGCAATAAATGTGGCAGTCTCCATATAAATTATTTTAATATTTGCACAATTTGTTTATGAGCTTTGAAGTTGATGACAAACTTGATAAGCATTTTGGGAGTTTATTTTTAACCGCCTTCAAAAAAAGGAGGTTTAATGCTCGGCTGTATGTTTTTAATAAGCTTTTGTTTGGTATTTGTTCGTCCGGATCAAATCATTTAGATGCCTAGTGTATTTTTTGAATCGTCAGGAAATCGAAAAAAGTTTACCGAGGACAGAACTAGATGGCGCTGGCCGGTGTCGGTGAGCAGTCACGTGACTCGAACGTGACCTTTTCGAGGTGAATCTAAGAATTTATTCTCATCTCAAAAATGCCCGACGCACCTGAAATTTTCAATTTATTTCCAAGATATCACTAAATAAAATGTTATCAATAAATATTTTGATAAGATTAATGTTTCAAGGAACTATCTAAGAACACTACGAGTACCTCTAGCTCTAGGTTCCTAATATAAAACACATAGCCCGCTGTATGACGTCATACACTTTGAAGTATAATAAATTTTCATTATCGAAGCACACCGGCCGTATAAATTCACAACAAATTATACTAATGTAATCTGAATGTAACTTGGGGTTTTGGATAACCTACGTTTTCAGGAAACGGCCGCCGTCATAATGGTGGTTATAACAAGAAAATACCTCCTATAAAATGCTTATTGTAATTATCTGATAATTTGTAAGTATATTCCTATATTTGTGTTTATTATCACGCTTTAAGAAATAAATAAATAATGCTGGACAATTTCACACAGCATCATCTAGCCCCAAACTAAGCAAAGCTTGTACTATGGGAACCAGATAACTGGTATACTACTTATATACTTTTTGTTTGTAAATACATACATATTATACATAGAAACACCCAGACCCGAGATAAATATTTGCAGATCATACAAACATTTATCCCGCGGCAGGGATCGAACCCGCAACCTTCTGCGTCTCAAGCGGGTTTTCACCCACTGCGCCACAGAGGTCGTCAATTTGGATGAAACTTAGCATAATATTAATGGGCTCGAATTTATAGCTCTGTATCTAAAATGCTGGCTCCACGCGATTAAAGCTACGACCAAGCTTCTTACTAAATATTTATATACTATGATCTATTTATTACGTCCGTAATATACCAGCAACTTACTATTATAAAACTTCAATTTTATATGCTTATCTAAACAATGAAATATGAAGGTCCAAGCTGTATTTATTCTGTCCAGGCTCACAAGGGGAAATTATACCTACTGAATAAAGTCACAGAACTTATATACGGGCAACTATACCTACTCAGTATTTTATTGAGATTGGTACTCAGTTTGTTGAAGATGAACTAGATTTATATAAAAAATAAAGTAATACAGATGTGAGCAAAATAACGTGAGAAGAGAGTTAATAGGCACCTTCTGGGTAGGCTCGCTCCATCGTAGACCTCATTCTTGCCTATGTTAGTTTCGAGGTCAAACCAACCCATTCATCGTAAAAAAAAATCTATACTATCCATACTAATATTATAAATGTGAAGTCTGTCTATCTGTCTGTCTGTTTGTTACCTTTTCACGCCCAAACCACTGAACAGATTAGGCTGAAAATTGGCATGGATAAAGGTTCTATCCCAGGGAAGGACATAGGCTACTTTTTATCCCGAAAAAATCCCGAGGTCACACCGCGGGAGCGCAGCTAGTTAATTATAAGTTGAAAAATTAAACGTAAACAGGGTCATGACTGTATCCCCAAGGAGCGATAAACATTCTCTCAGATCTTTAATATATTCCAGACTTTGAAGATGTCTTAGGGGGGTAATCAGAGGCAACAGGTTCCCGGAAAGACGCCACTTGTACATGGTCGACATTCCCAGAGTTCGTACAAAGCGTTTTGAGTCCACATTTTTCATACGCACCGCCAAATTGTGGAACTCATTGCCGGGCTCTGTATTTCCCGAAAAGTACAATTTAGGGGTCTTCAAATCATGTTAAAGAAATTTATTCTCAAGAAAGACACAAAGTCACTTATTAGAGAAAAATGTTAGGTAAATATAAAGTAGGTCGTATTCGTAAGGTTAGGTAGGTATGTACTTAATTCTACTAAAAATAATGATGTTAAATTAAGATATCATTGACTACACACACACTAGGATAGTTCCTAGTGTGTGTGTAGTCAATGATATGTTTAACATACCTACTTCACACATCTTCACATTAAAATACACATTCATGTCATAGGTACCACCTTAAATTACCGTTTTTGCTTTTTTTGTTTTAATTTTTAGACTCTAGTTATCGCTCCCCTTCTGTCCTTTTCCCTTTCCCTCCAGTTCCCTTCTCCTTCCTACTCCTTATGGGTAAGGCTGAAAACAGCGTCTGGTTACAAAACCAGACAAATGCTGAGTCCTCACCTATTCAGCAAGCGGACGAACAAAGTAGTATATATTGTTCAAAATGTATTATTTTAGTTTTAGTACCTAGGCACCTTACCTTACCTAAATGTATCAAGTACTCTGTTTTATCTTTGTGTCGTTTCGTTCGTGCTGAATAAATGTATTTTCTTTACTTATACTTGTCTTGTAGTCAAGACAAGTATAAGTAGGTATGTTAAACATTTAGATAACTAGGTACCCATTCAATGCAT
Organism: Epirrhoe alternata; assembly: GCA_963565295.1. NCBI lineage: Eukaryota > Metazoa > Arthropoda > Insecta > Lepidoptera > Geometridae > Epirrhoe > Epirrhoe alternata. Next base: position 10,781,886 of record OY751391.1, on the reverse strand, counting down.
TTAGAAGTAGTTATCGAAAATATATTGCTGTAGATTTTTTTTAAGGCATTGAATGGGCTTACATTTTTTTTTTTTTTTAGTAGAGGGTATGGTATTATTAAGTTGAGCGCCTGATTATGTAAACATTTTGCGACGTCTGACAAAGGATAGGTTGGTATGGAGTGAGCTTCTTAGGGTTTGATAGAGAAATGCATGCCGAGATGTACATTGTTGGATGTTTTTATAGTTGTCAGTTACTTGATAGGTAGTATTAAGTTGATGTATCTGTATCCATGTGAACTTTTATAGGTTCGAGTTTTTTGGAGCAGTTTTTATGATTTTTGGCGTGTTATTAATATATTTAATGCTCAGGTCATTCTCTCCATTATTTTGGCGGCGGACTAGCTCCTCCCTAAGATCCCGCAAGTACTTCTGCTGTGCTGGAGTTTGATCGGAAAACACTTTGATTGTGTCAGGTAGCTTGTCTTTATTACGTAGCAACTGCTTAGGGGGGGCAGATGTGTCAAAGCAGACCTTGATTGCACGATTTCTACCTACAGTGTGCTTCCCAATCCGGAAAACTTTTGTTGGTTTCGGTAGGTCTTTGTTCACTGTGTTGATTATATTGATCACTTCGGACTCATCTTTGGCTATACTCTCTTTAGTATCCAATAATGTCTGATCCGGCACACCAACAACCAAAATATTTTTCTCTCTCTCCTGGCGATCTTGAATCTCATGAATGAGTTGTTCATTAAATCGTGGTTCTGTCTTATCTTGTGTGGTTGATCTAGTTGAAAATGGTAGTTTGAAGTGGTTCAGTTCGGTTTCAAGGCATTTTATTTTGTTTTCATCTGCTAATATTTTATCTTGCAACTGAGTCACCTGAGTTTTAATATTATTTTGTTCTGCTATGATGGTAGATGACGACGCCTTTATCTCATTTATTTGAGTCTTGACATCAGTAATATTCTCACGTATTTGGCATAAAGTCTGTTCGTTAGATGCCTTTATTTCGGTAATCTGGGTTTTAACTTCAGATATGTTATTCTGCATCTGACTCATTGTAAGAGTGTTAGATTCAATAAATTTTTCAAGGAGAATAGTCATACTTCTCAGTTCGAATCGAAATTCTTTAACATCCTGAGAGCAGTCACATTCACGTTTTCTTTTTCGTATGGTGATCAAAGAGTCCGCTTCCTCATTACTTAGCTTCGACAAGTTAGGTTCCGACCTGACCGTGCCGCTGCCTTTTGGTGAGCGTTCATGTAGGTAACTCATTGTTATTGTTTATGGTACAATGCTCGCTTAGACTGGTGGACGCAAAACTAGCGGAACTCCGATGCAGTAATGTAATGCAAGTGCAGTTTGCGAGCATGCGAGTGCGCACCAGTGTGAATGATTAGGCACTCGGCGCTTGGTGCGAGCGAAACGAAAAGTAGCAACTGTACCGTTTACTCGAGGAGGTGAGGGGAGCTGCATGCAGTGTGGTGCAGTGAAGTCGACAGCAGCCTATTGTTCGTTGAGGTGTGTAATGCGAGACAAAAAGGTTCCAACTTCAGTTGTAATTTTGGCACTGATTTACTTTTATAACAATCGAGGTATAATTCAAAATTGAGTAACAGGCAATATTTAATTTTTAGCAAAATTAGCACACACGTCTGTTCTGTATGGTGTCGTACGACGTAAATCAAGAGTAAATAGGTTCCTTCTAGGTAAGCATGCTCCATCTTAGACCTCACTACTGCTTAACATCAGGCAGAGTGAGGTCAAATGCTGACCTATTTAATTAAAAAAAAATAAAAAATAATTACAAATACATATTTGATACATGCCCACATCTGAAAAATTGGTTTATATAAACGACGATTTTAAACTAACCTATATATTGATTTAGAGACGTTGCTAGTGTTTTTGGGGAATATCAAGAAACAAAACTAAATATTTTGTCGATCTGTCATCATTCAATCTTCAGTGGTATCTTGGATTCATTTCAAAGCTTTGTACGGCATAACAAACACCATAGTCACGACACAAATATAACGCATCCTATTAAAATCGCTAAATATTGCTCAATAAAAGTTGCCCGTCTATATAAACCCCTGTTGTAAAAGTTCATATTCACACTCGCGTGAAAATGAAACAGAATAAACTTCTAACGAGACGTTTGCAACAACGCCAACGCTTTGTTGGATATAATAATACTGGTAGGTCGTTGTGTTTGTTTGTATTTGCTAAAGTATGTTCATCAAAGTGAAACTAGGTTTAACAACATACACACGAACTGGAATGCATCGAAAAATAATATTATTGTAATTTGATCCATCAACAAGTTCAATCAACGAAGCGCTCGTGGTCGTGCTTGCTCGTTCTTGATAGAACTAGTTAGGCAACGTTCGAAACGGTCTGTAAGTGGATGAGTGACCGAGTGGCATTTCATCTGAGCGCTTCCGTGCTTTGGGCATTGTCGGTCCTGGCTATTTGAGTCGTTAAGCCATGACGGAGGACTAAGGCGGCCTAAAAACTCCGCCACCAGAGTTGGCCACTGACTCATACGAACTAACAAGTTCAATGGAAGTTTTCTCTGAAAACGAAACGGAACAGAAAATGAGTTTCTCTGACCAAAAATGTAGGTATATACACTAGGTATGCCAATAGTCTCAAACAAAGATGCAAAACATCGTGAGGAAACCAGCATATCCTCTATCTAATCAGCCCACATCCTAATCCAGTTCATCCTAAAGTTGTCTGGAAGAAATCTAAAGTATGAAAGTGCTCATATTTATAATAAATTACCCAGAGATTTAAAACCTTTTTTCGTTAGTTTGATGAATATTCGGATTCCCACTACGATTTCTGACTTCAAGGGCAAATTTTTCGATTTGGAATATTTGGTCCTAGGTTAGGGCCGTGTTTTACCGTTTGAAATTGGCCCTTGAAGGCAAAAATCGTGGTGGGAAGCATCCGAATATTCATCAAACGAACAAAAAAAGGAGCGCGACTACGGTAAGTCTATGGCACTGAAGCGCTCGTGGTCGTGCTTGCTTAGTCGTTCTTGATAGATCGTCGAAGTTAAGCAACGTTCGAAACGGTCTGTAAGTGGATGAGTGCCAGTGGCATTTCATCTGAGCGCTTCCGTGCTTCGGAGGGCACGTTAAATTGTCGGTCCCGGCTATTTAAGTCGTTAAGCCATGACGGAGGCCTAAAAACTCCGTCACCAGAGTTGGCCACTGACTCATACGAACTTACTTACTTTTATGGCACTGTATAAAAACTTGAACTTGAACATGAACAAAGAATAGGTTCTTGTTGTTATAAAAAGTCTTCTCTATAACAATAACAGTTTAACAAGAGACCAAACTCACCGCAACACTCGCCATCTTGCACAAGAACAAAACCACGGAAACAATTGCTTCATTTTATAATTAATTTTTAATTACTCTTTACGGGCAAAGTCGGGCAAGTTTTCATTGTGCAAAGTTTGATGGTGGATGAAAAAAAATGAAATAATAAGTTTGAAGGGCTCTCTGTTGGTTCAGATTTATATTGCTGGACTTTGAAGAGTTTTAGTCACGTCATTGTAATTAATAGCTTACATAATGTATTTCACGTAGAGCCGTGTTGGTCGAATGGGGTTGCTTTGACTTTCAATCTGATGTTCATGCGTTCGAATCCCGTTCGCGCATCATCATCATCTTCTTGCTCTTATCCCACTCTATGTGGGGTCGGCACAACATGTATTCTAGTGCTGAGATGACGGCTGATAGAGGGAAATGGAAGACCATTTCCCTCTATCAGCCGTCATCTCAGCACTCACTCCTTTCTTACTCATATCATCTTTCACACAATCCATCCATCTCTTCTTCGGCCTACCTCTACTCGGCCGCGCATCAATGGATTTTTCGTTTCTTAAAATGTATATGCACTTTAATACGAGCTTTTAACGGTGAAGGAAAACATCGTGAGGAAACCCGCAGCTTAGCCAGCTCCACACGTATTGACGTTGTCTTTCCTGTGGATAAGGCTGATTAAGCTGAGAGGATGGTTTAGGTGCTGGGCAAGCCTATTCCATCTCAAACAATGTCCCAGGCACTACAGCGTCCCGTTAAGTGTAAGCATGGATTGTCTCCTGACGCTATATAAATCATCTAATAGATGTGTATGTGTAATAGTTTATTTTTAAACTTTTTTACGCGTTTGGCAGTTTTGAGATGAGAAAAAATATTGGATTCACCTTGAAAAGGACTGCTCACCTACACTGGGTTACTTGTCAAGTTTAGAACCATTCAAGTTTTCACTTCTGCCGGCACTCCTGGCGAGCTACTGTATGTATTTCACGTAATACACAACGTATAAAGTAAAATGATGACGGTGATTTTTCCGCACGCATAAAAAATTATGAAGATAATTTTGAGTCCGCCATTCCTTCCGCATCGTTGCGTATCAAAAGAAATTACAAAGAGTGTAATTAACAAAGTCATTCTGCAAAGTACAGTCGCGGACAGCAATAAATCTACCGAACGACGGTCGGTTTAATGAAAATGGTATGTCGACCGAGTGTGTGCCAGTTTTAATGGTAGTTTTGTGCAAAAGATGGATTAAACAGTTAAAAGATAAGAGAGATGGATAAATAGTTTTAACTCGTATCTATAAAATATTGAAAATATAGTGATAACTAAAAATTGTCCTTATACTAATTTGTTGTGTTTTTCTTCCATTTCCACCAGCAAAACCCCAGGCGATGCCACCATAATGATGCACTGAGGTTTTTTGAACACCATGGACATGATTGTATACGCAGAAAATAGGGTTTTGCGAAGAAAATATTCCCAACGACCCCACTAACCTCCCCACTAGTGGGCTAGTTGGGAATAAAAAGTCCCAACGACCCCACTGTTCATGTCAGTGGGGCCGACCACCTAGCCTCCTGAAGATCGGAATATTTGACCTTACAGGCTTAGTCAGAGCTACACAATTTAAATTGTTTGTGATTTTCAGTTAAACTTATCAAACTTTCGTGATTTGAAGACATAATTTGTTTTTGAATAAACGGGTTTTTATCACGTACATTTTTTATTTGGCCCGACGTTTCGAACGTGTTGCAGCGCTCGTGGTCACGGGTGAACTGTTGCACGGCAAACTTCTATTATTGAAGGTAGAATCAGAATCTACCCTCAATTCATCCACAGAATCAGCTAAGGCCAAGTTCATACACGACACTAATCGTATCAACTTGCGGCAAAAACGTAGCACGACGCACACACTTATGAATGACTGGAATTCACGAGATCTTTTATTTTATGAGCATCTAAACTTACTTTGACGAGCCTCAATTCTCTTTGACTGGCTCCCCACTGGGGCTTGACTTTTAGTTTTAAGATGGATCACTTAAAAGGATGATAGGCCCCAAACCGTGTTTCTTGCCCTGATTCTTCACGGTATTGGTCGCGAAATAACAGGAGTAAAATTAGTTCTAAGACTATTCTAAGTGATCCCAGCGGTCCTACTGAATAAATGCTTTTTGACTTTGACTTGACTTTGATCTTTTCAGTTGTTTTTTTTTCACTACGGTCAAAATATAATCGTGAGTCTGTATGCGATACCTTTTATATAAACTTTCTCTCAGAAAAATAACAAAATGCGATAGGAGACAGAGATCTTATCTAAGAGGACTTACAGAGATTTTGCGAAAGCCGAAAAGGATTTGCCGTAAAGATAGAATACTTATCATACATACCAATTGGTTCGAGACTCTACCCTAATCTAGTGCGAAGTTGACACATGTCCAGTAACTGGTAGAGTAAACGAACGAGTAAATATGCCACTAAAAGGAAAAGGGTGTCGGTCGGTCGACGAATTTACACTTCATTTAGTGAATGGGGCGTGAAAAGATAACAAACAGACAGACGGACTTGAAAGTTTGTATGTTTGTGTTTTAACCAGTGAACCGATTTGGCTGAAACTTGAAATAGGTGTAAATAGGAATAGCATATAGGATTTTCAAGTTGGCCAGCGAAGCTAGAAGTAAATAAAAATAGATTAAATTATAACTTAATTCAAAAATTATTCCGAGTTAATAAACCTATTTACATATCTAATTTCTAGATTGCAGCGGGCTAGTTTTACCAAACTTTATGTAATAGGTCATTAGTTAATTGGACTTAAAAAGGGCCAGTTTTACCAAAGTCTAACAGCTAGTTAATAAATCGACCGTTAGGAAGTTTGAAGGAAATATTCAACAATCTGTTGGTTTGACTGTGTTGAAACTAGCCTTAACAGTCATTTAATTAACTTCAGAGGCATAAGGTCAATTAGACAGTATTTGGCTTGAAAGAAGTTCGAGTTATAAAAACTTTAAGCTTTCATCTACTTAAGTTCACCGTAATTGCAAATTGCTCTAACTTGCCTCAACTTTGGCATCGGGTTAAAGCCATCTCAACAAGCACAACTATCTTGGATTTCAACTTCATAGATCGTAATAAAACTTGTCTAAAAATCTCTTGCTATAAACACAAGAAAACCTGTCTGGCCCCCTGCCAGGAACAATGAACTCAACACCCCATACGTATGGGGTGAATGTCCTCCATGTCCTATATCAAAAGTTGAAAACGCCTCTAGAATTTTTCTTGCACATTCTTCACATCCGACATAGAACCAAAGTTGTCGACATAGCTCAGAGAATTAGAATGAAGTGGCGGTGGGCTGGCCATATCTGCCGAAGAACCGATAATCGTTGGGGTTAACGAGTTCTTGAGTGACGATCTATTTCAGACGATCTGCGAAAGGCTGCTGGCAGAAGCTGGATGCGTCGAGCTGAGGACAGGGCGCAATGGCGCTCGTTAGGGGAGGCCTATGTCCAATAGTGGACTGCCATATGCTGATGATGATGATGATGATTCTTCACATTTTTTTACCTAAGAAACTGTGATAAAACAGTTTTCTTTGACTGACAGAAAGCTAAGCCCCATACCGTGTTTCTTCCTCTAGTTCTTCACGGTATTGGTTGCGAAGGAACCACAGTAGAATCCCCAAGTTTTATGACTATTTTCAGTGATCCCAGTGGTCCTACTGAATAAATGCTTATTGACTTTGACTTAAACACTTGTAGACTGTAAAGTTAGCTTAGATTCAAAATCAGTACTAGCGCCTGATGAAAATTGACTAGAGATAACTGAGAGTGGACGAGATCGATCGACCATCAAACGAAAATTCTCAAACTATAAAGGAAATATTATTCGGCCTCGGGTTCGGCTCACATGAACGTCAGATGCGAGGAACTGTGTTCAGGGGGGCTAGCCAAGATGACATAGATTCGTTTCCATTCAATTGCTACTATCAACACTGATTTGGCGATGTTGCACTCATTTTGCACTTGATTCTGCCATAGATTACAAAGAGTATGTATGAAATTAACGCGTCATAATGAATAGAATGGAAAAATTGGTAGCCAAGATGCCTTTTTGTCAGTCGCTATTGATACTTTGTTTAAATTTTTGATCGATGACAAGGCGGCTGCAGAAACCCAGTAGAAATCGCCAATTGACGTCAAATTGACGTCTTGCCACCAAGACTTGTATTTTTAATTCGTAATTTCTAATTAAATAATGTGAACAAGAGGGGCCGATGCTGAATCAGGGAGCCGCCAGCAGTACTCGTATACGGCGTGAAGCTGTTGGAATCTACAAGGGAGACCAACTTCAAGTCATACGTGTTAAGGGTGGCTGCTAAGTACAAAGACGTATTCCTTGCTCCAGATTTTTGAACAGCAGGAGTCGTCTACCGACGGTACAGGGAAGAGCCGTTAATGAAAAAGAAAGTGCCTGACTAGTGTAGTGTAGTGTGGTGTATTATTTATATGTATGTTAGTCTGTAAGATATTTATAATATGGTCCCACCCAACCTTCTCATGCCTTCTTCAACATTTTTATTTACTTATGTAAATCAGTTAAGTAGGGCACTGGTGACCTGTACCACAGGTTTATTCTATACCTATTCCAGGCACCAGTCTCTCACAAAACGGGGTTTTATAAGTAGGTATCCTGTTTTAATTATTTTGGTTAAATTCATTATTTTCTAAGAAGATTTGTTGTTTGTATTTATATATTTTTGTGAGAGAGAAATAAAGAAATATTACCACAGATTTGTACTTTCTTTCCGCTACAATTCTTACGCACATTTCTCGCCTCGTTACTCATTACATTTCTAAGCTCGCCTAAGACTTTAGAGTAACTACATCCACCAATCCTTCCCCAACCATCTTTCTCAGACATAGGTACCTAATCACCTCATACCTACAACGACTTTTATTCGTCATCTCTGCGTGATCCTACCATCTCAATCTTATGCCTTTCTCAACCTTCTTTCACTCCTCACTTTCCCAAACACACTGTATATCGCACTTTATCATTCAGAGTTACCCTAAACACAGTCGTTGTTAATATGCAATGCTCTAATTTCTATAGCAATCACTCTATCGCCACAATATAATCCACTGATATTCTTATAAACCGACTGTTCATACACTAGGATCCGCCTGCCCTAACAGAGGTTTATACTTATAGTTAAGTAATTCAATTTCATTACCTACAAATAAACGTACAAAATATTTATTACTGATTAGGTATGTACAGTACAATGAAACATTTTATTTGCAACACAGGAGAAAATAGGTAATATATCCACTGCACGAAATACGTATTATCCTTATGGTTAGCTCCACTGCCTACAAAGACCGCACGGTTCCACTCAATTGACGTTTTTTCTCCACCACAGTTCACACAGCTTTCATTGACCTCTTTGAGTTACTCCAGTTCCGGTGTCAATCGATGACTGAGGGTGGCAGACACTTGCGTGGAAAGCAGGAGAAGGCGCAGTAGTCGTTAAATTGTATTGTTGAGGTCATGTGCTCCACATCTTTATATTTTACCACGGAAATATATATTATCGAAAATACATTTTCATTTTGTAATGCCGTGAGTTCTTTTTGGATTCGGATACTGTTAGATCGATTCCTCTAGCTAGGTGCGGATGCTTGGCGTTGGCAAAAGAATATTATTACTAATAATTAATATTTACAAATTCACACAACAACACAGAAAATTTTGAGTTTAATTTGACATCGCAAAAATCGCTAACCATAAACAACTTTCCATTTGTGCGATGGAATGGTCTATCGGCGCGTCAATGGTAGTCTGCTACTATATGGAATTCTGTGGCAACTTTCCATCCTCGATTGTGTCAATTAGACGTTTTGATAATGCCAGGAACTCACCTGCTGCGATATTTGACATAAAATATATGCAGTGCTATACAAATTGCGCTAAATAAAGTCATGCGCCGCTCGTGAGTCATAGTCATTAACTAGCTATTCTCTTTCTATTGCGTTTTCTACTTGTATTTTGGCTAAGGCCCCAGCTTGTTTAAACCGAAGGAAGATTTTCATGCAAATAAATATGTAAAAGTAAGTACCTAAGTAAGTTCGTATGAGTCAGTGGCCAAGATGATCTCTCTCAGATGCTCAGAGCTCAGATGAAAATGCCACTGGCGGCATAAAAAATATGTGATTTATGAAGATGTATTTCCGCTATGACCCTGTTGTTTTCAAGAAGAGAGCTAATATGCACCTTCTGGGTAGGTTCGCTCCATCGTAGACCTCATTCTTGCCTTTGTTAATTTCGAGGTCAAGAGCCGACCCATTCATCATAAAAAAAATGAGAAAGCAGGATGTAACGAAAGTCAATTTAATGATTGATTCTTAACTCAACTTCCCTAGACGTTTTAAACCAAGTTTTGAATCAAATATACGACATTTTGATTTCCTTTTTAAAGTGCATAAACATTTAAGAGGGGTCGCCAAATTGTCGAGTTAATGTTCTGTAGTATAATCAACTGAGATCATAAAAATAAACTGTGATCCATTTTTATACCTAAAAGGATTCTTTTAAAAATGTATACTGCGATAAGGCCGCCCATTGTTTTTTTTTATCTGATTTTTCTTTTGATTTTTTGTGTTTTATTAATGGTGTGCAATAAAGAATTTTCATTCATTCATTCATACTGAAGAGTCGTTACAATTTTTTTTTATTCAACCTATCTACAGCTGGGCAAAGGTCTCCCCCAAACTCCTCCAATGGTCTCTATCCCATGCCACGTTCCACCAATCGTCCTTAAAGGCATCGATGTCGTTACAATTATACGAATAGAAAAATATATACTCAGCTGGCATGTTCTTTGAAATCGGTAGACGTAGAGATACAATCCGACATGGCTAGTACAGCACCATTAACTCAGATACCTACAGTGACTATCAGTGGCAGGCAATGGCATTAAGCCTTTTCCCAGCACCGGAGCAGAGTAGGATAAAAACAAATACAAGTTTTCAGTCGCAATAATTTTCTCTTGCACTGACTGTCACACACCATAGAATTGATACCTTCAGCAACTATAAACACAACACAAAAACAGCAGGTAATGCCCTAAAACTTGAGACCTTTTCCCAGCACTGGGGCAGTGCAGGCTAAAAACAACTACAAGTTTTCAGTCGTAGTCGTAATTCTACTCTCACAGCACAATGCAGTTTGGGGATGAAGGGCCATACGTCACTGTGTTCTGCTGTCTGTATACTCGTAGACTATTGTGCTTTATGGTTCTGTATCTTTTTTTGAATTAGAAAAACCTTCTTTTCTTCTTATTTTACATGTTTCTAGATTTTCTTACTGATATTTTGTCTTCATTTATTCTCATTTCAGTATAGTCTTGGGATAAGTTCGCATAATAAAAGTTAGTTTACTTACACACAAATAGAGTTAAACTTGTTAAAGCAGTCAAACTAACCTTTAGATGTGTTAGTAGATCTTTACCAAAGACGAAATATCACACCAAAAAAGTGCGGAATTCATAACACAAACGCTAGTATATTGTTTGTACGTTTGGAAAGCAATGATGTACGATGACACACAGGGCTGAAAATCTAGCGCTCCAGATCTTTTGTGATGCTCCATCGATTCCACAGTTCTTTTTGTTTGGTATTGAATGGGAATATTTTTCTACAAACAGAAAAGCCCGCCCAGAGGCTTCAAATGTGCACTATGAAAATGCAGTGAATAGGTCTTATAACGAACATGAACTCGTAAACATATAAAGTCGCACTCGACTTTCAATCCGAAGGTCGTGGGATCGAATCCCCGCCGTGCATCAATGGATTTTGCGTTTCGTAAAATTTATATGCGCTTTAACACGAGCTCTGAACGGTGAAGGAAAACATCGTGAGGAAACCAGTTAGTATTCTTATAGGCGGCGGTGGGCTTGAAACCTGTCACGTATGGAATACTAACTTCTGTAAGATGTGGGCATGTTTCAAATATGTATTTGTACATGCCTCTGACTACCCCCTTAGACATCTTCAAAGGATCTGGAATATAAAGATCTGAGTCGTGACCCTGCTGTGTTTTACTGTCGCATTTTACCTTTCAATGATTCTTAAAGCAGAGAGACAAATCTTTTTCTTCTTTTCGAGTCAATAAATCTACAAAAAATCAAACTTTATCCACGAAAAAGTTAGCCACGGCTATGGCATTATGCGTGGCTGCATTCAGGTCTATTTGTGCAGTTGTTCGGGCACAGAGGGCAATCTAGAAGGTGACTCATCGAGCGACAAATAAAAAGTAGGTACTTCAAAACTTTAACTGGGAAATATTTGCAAACTTTGAGTCCGAGATAAAACTAGAGGAACTTCGAGCTTATTGAAATTCACTGATCAGTTCCAGATGAAGTTTAACGCCTTTACAGTTTTAAATAAATATTTTGTACAAACACAAGCTATTGTGGTATTCCTATTTAAAAAGCACTAGCTGACCCGCGCGACTTCGTCTGCGCATTTTTTCCCCGCTTTTCTGTTGGAATTTTTCCTGAATTTTCTTTGCTATAAACCTCACGGAGCCCGAGACCTTTCCAACGAATGCAAAACCGTGGAAATCGGTTCGTGCGTTCTGGAGTTATAGCGTCAGGAAGGAAAACCCGACTTATTTTTATTTATTAGATAATTCTTGAACAATGGGTATTAAAATGGGATCAAACTGTAACTAAATGGAAGGTACCTTGAATTTCAATTTAAAAAAAACACAATCGCACTGGACCGTGAAATGTGGACAGAGAGACCTTTGTTCAAGCATTGGGGTGATGCAGGCTGAAAATAATAGCATAAATAAAAAACTCACCACGAATCGCACCAGCAGCTCAATAGTGAACCACGCATTGCACACCAGCTCTATATAAAAGAACGCCACATGTGGCTTCCCATTATCCAGCCAGGACTCCAGGTCCAGGTCCAGATCATCCAAGGCTGTCGAGTTCTCGTCCGGGGGGCCTGGAGTGGTCATCACTCGGAGGTCAGGGTGTGTCTTCAAGCAGAAGCACAGCACTGATATACAGATGAAGAAGACTGATATGCAGGATATCACCTGGAAAGAAGAGCTATATTTTAGAAGCTGAAAAAGGCTGTTGTAATGTACTTAAAAAAACAGATCGCTTCATCAAAAAACATGCCCTTGCCCTTATCCCACGCTAAGTGGGGTCGGCACAGCATGTATTCTTCCTCCATTCACTCGTATCACTCGTCAACTTTTCATCCACTCCTTTAATTTTCATATCCTCTCTCACACAATCCAACAAAAAAAAACAGATCGCTTGTACTACATTAAAGATTACAAGCGATTATTTTAAGTGAAAACTTCTTTAGGCGCGTTTGGCAGTTTTGAGATGAGAAAAAATTCTTGGATTCGCCTCGAAAAGGTCACGTGCGAGTCACGCGACTGCTCACCGACATCGGATTATTTGTCAAGTTTAGCCCCCTCGCAGACTTCAGACTTTCTATCGGCCGATAGTTGAAACGGGCTATACTTCTCCATACTCATTATACGAGCCGAAGTATATTCTGTCTTAACTATCGGCAGATAGAAAGTCTGCTAAGAACCGTTCAAGTTTTCACTTCTGCTGGCACTCCTGGAGTGCCTGTTTTTTTAAGAATTATGAGGTTGCAGTAGGAGGCATACGATAATTCGTGGAACTCCTTTGCTGGAAGTTGGTTAGATATTACACCTATCAGTAACACTTGGTCTAGAAAGTTCTCGAAGAATCCCTGAGTAGTTATAGTTTGCAGACCAACTTTGTCGTAGATGGTATCCATAAAAAATTTCAAGATGTTATATGCACGATTAGTATTCAAACCCACGACATATTGGACATTTTATAGCCACTATCCTATCATACAAGTCCACAGAAAATAACAACATCAATGCGTGAAGAGCCGATTAAGCTAAGAGTGGTTTAGGTGCTGGGCCAAAAAAAAATCTAGAAAAAAAATCCCAGCGGCGTCCCGTCAAGTGTAGGCATAGATATTAGGTTTCCGAGCGCATTTCAGACTACGCTATAAATTGCGCGCGATATTGTTGTGCTTTGAACTATATGCTATTGTTACGTGCTGGGGTTCATCGATTCTGAAGATAAACACTATAACTTTTGAAACTTTATTACACGCTAATTTACTCAAAAACACACTTTAAAGTTATCAACAGTCGCACTATATATCACTCGTCACTATTCACTTTGTTTTATCACAAGTTAACTCGCTCGTAATTCACAAAGAACTGTCCGTGACGCGCAAACCGCCCGTTTATATACCCGACAATAACGCCTAGAAAGATCGCCGAGAGAACTCTACAAATAAACAGGAAGCTTCTATAAATAAACAACAACACGTGACAAGCGACCTTGAACCTTATACACTTGTAATAAGGTCGCTTGTCAGTAGCGCCAAACAAATATGAACCTTAAGTCTAGGTATTACGGTCCAATTATTAATTCTGTATGTCTAAGCGAGAATGTTCGTGGAATCTTTCCTGCGCGCGAGTCTTCTCGAACGTTCGAGTGCTTGTACGTTACACTATTGTTAGAGATATTCTGGTGACGTCACAACGACCACGTGGGCCGGTACATAAAAGGAGCGAGCAGGACGGCGAGCACTCACTTTGCGCTTGGCTTTCGGACACGACGGATGTCTTGTTGTGCTAGGAACGTGGTATTTTTGGGTTGTATTGCTGTTAGAGTACCTTGGTGTAGCTTTCTTGATAAAAATTATAAGTGTCGGCTAAGTTCTAGTTTTAGGTACATTGGTTGTTATTTTTTTTAATAAATATTTCTGTAACTTTCTAAGATCAGAGCGTGGGATATGTCACCCCACACACGTGCCTTGATCGATTGCCATCAGTTTTAATTTTATTTTTCGAACACTGAACACGTGTGCATTATTTTTGTGTGTGTTTTCGTGTTGTTTCCTGTTTCCGCCGTAAGTCGATTATTTTTGTAGTACCGTTGTTGTGACGTTTTGTTGTTAAAATCATGTCGAGTGACGAAGGTCGCTGCATAAAAATCAATCTAGGCGTAGACCCCGTGAGCACTGTAGTGATTCGCATACAAGTCGTGATGCTCTCGTGCATACAGCTATTGTAGAACGTGTAGTTGGGTCTCTAATTGCCCTCATCATTTTATTATTAAATTCAGTTGAAGTTTTCGTAGTTTTGTGAAGTTTTGTGTGATTTTTAGTGTCTTCAAAACAATCGTAAGTACCCTCATTTTGTTGAGCATTTCGGGACTGTCGTCCAGGATCGAGAACATGCACCTAGAAGAGAACCAATACGTAGTAGCAGTCGTGATTGACATTATTCTGCGTCTAATAGTCGGCATACGCCAGTAAACGACAATCGCCGTCGCAATCGTGTGCGGAGACGTGATATTTTACGTGGTTCTTGTAATAGTAGCTCACGTAGGCATAGTCAACGTGAAAGATCTTTTGATGTCACCTTAGATAGGATTTTGAATCGTCTCGAGTAATCGAGGGTAGATTTTTTATCGAACGATGGACCATCGTGTTCAACTAACGATGTAGTCGACGCCTGTTAGTAAACCGAACTCCGTTGTTACCGTGGTATTGACCGATGATAGCATTTCGCAAAAACTAGAAGTTTTGTGCACGAATTCATAAATTCTCGACTTATGCGGAGTACGCGAGAAAAGCCCTTCTGCGTCTTAACATCGTGACGGGCCTGTCGGACGAGCAAGTTGCTATCATTGTAAGAGGTATTTTCCAATCTGCTTCAGCTGTTGGGGCAGGGCCCAAACAGTTAAAAAGCTGGATTAAACTTGCTAAGGGTAGCTAGCTAGGGGTTGAGTCCGAGGACAGTAAAAATAACCGAACACGGCGAGTGATGGAGGTACACTGGTTTATTGCTTTCATTACAATAATTATTTGCAACTAGGGCAATGCAAGCTATGCTAAAAAGTTATAAAGTTATTTTTACAATTAAAGTTTCTGCATGTGTGTGCGTTAGCTCATACATCTTGCCAACCAGAAAAAAAGGAAGGAGGGCAGCTACAATTTAAATAGTTAAAATTATAAATTATACAATAGTAATAAAAAGTGTAAAAGAAACTAGTAAAGTTAGCTTAAATAATTAAATAGTCCGTAGATAAACTAATTGCCCTCGGTGGGCCCGACAATGTCACCGAAAGAGTCACAGGGAATGGGAATAAACACTGAACGTGGGGGTTTAGGAGGCGCGGTGCCTCTATTCGCGTTTAGATTAACCATGCTCACTGATTCACGTAATTCACCACACTCGCGAGATACGTATTGAATGAGGTCGGAGGTATGCGCGCCGACGACGTGGGCGCGGGCTCCTGCTCGTGCGCCTGGAGCTGCGCTCACCGGGGCCTCTCCCCCGGGAGAAGCTGCTAGCATCAGGCATCGTCTTCTTGATCGCATACATGCTGCTACGATTCCTATTATTACCAGCACAGCCATAATGCTATAAATGATGGAATATTGATGGATATCGTGAATGCTGAGTTCGGGAGTAGATTGCTGTTTCAGGTTGTTGATTTCGTTCATCAACTGTCGATATACTTGATCATGGTTCTCGGGAGTGAAGTTGTAGCTGGATCGAGAAGTCTTAATGACGCTATTCAAAATCGATACTTCTGGGGCTTCAATAGAAGGCTGAATATTAATTTGCCGTAGAAAGTTGTTGTGAGAGTGAATAGTAAACAAATCACCTTTTATTGTGCAACCTTGACCTATCTCAATAATGCCTGTGCCCGATAAGGTATTCATGGTCACATCGGCGGTGCAAAAAGTGCGAATATTGCATTGTTCGCAACACGAGTAAAGCCAAGAGTTCGGTCGCTGTAATTTGACCCATTTGTCTACGCAAGGTGAATGCTCGTAGGTACAGGGTGATGTTATTTTGCCTGTATTTATTAATGTTAAGTTGCATATGCTCTGTTTTAAATCTAAATCATAGGTAGGTTTATCAAAGGTACATAAGATTTTTTCTTCAGATGTGTGAAGACAAGCTTGTAGATCGTAGTCTGATAGAAATAAAACTGCGTCTTTGCGTAAGTTGAATGCTAGGTACGGGTAGGTAGGTATGGTAAGGTACGATATTCCATTTTTGTTTTGTGGGATACTAATTATTTTATCTAGCTCATAGACTTCGTTGGTCACCAATGGAACTTTAATTTCAATGATGAGGTATTGCTTAAAGACCTTTGCTGCGACCTTTAATAGTTTATAGATGTCTCGTATATTTCCCGTATCTAGGGGTACTTTTAAATCTCCCTGTAGCTGGGCTGAAATAAAGTTAACTTGTTCTTCTAGTTGCTCGATAGTGATAAGATGTGTGTCGATGCGGCCATGGCTGATGTCAGTCACAGTATCCACGAGCGAGGTTTGCACGCGTCGCAGGTTCCCGAGTATGATGTTGGCCGCTAAAGCTGATGACGTAATATATAAACCTTTGTCTACTTCTGATCTTATTTGATTTATATCTTCCGATAGGCTGCGAAGATGCTGATTAAACACAATTGACATTTTGTTCATTATTTGCTCATTGCGTTGTATAATATTGACTTCTGCTTCGACAATTATAGTTTGATTTTTAATAAGACTTTTCAGATGATTTTCATTGTAGTTAATTTTTTCTATGTCTTTTGCATATTGCTGAGCAAAATTGTCGTCTAGTACTCCAAATAGGTAGTTAGCTAAGTTTCCAACTCCATTTACTATACCTCTTTTCTGTCGCTTGCTGTTAGGGTTCCGTAGAAGTCTGTTGTAATGCTCAATTTCAGTTAGTTCATGTGAAAGTTGGCTAACGATTTGCTGGTATTGAGAACTGTTTTTCATTGTCATGCCCTTTAGATTTCTCACGTAAATCTCCATATCGTCAATAGCTTGCCAATAGCTAGTAAGATTATAGTACACTACTAACTTCCATTCATCTCTTATGTATTGTAAGCTTGATATTTTATCGAAATAGAGCGTTCTAGAGTCGTTTAGAGCAATATTGCCGATATGTGTTATGTTTTGCTGTGTTGTTGGAGTAATCATTGCCATAAGTAGTAGGAGGGCTAAAGAAAAATAGTTTGTAAAAATATTTTGCTTCGTTCTACGTGTTTTTCTATGAGAGCTTAAAGGTTCTGGAGGTTGCTGGGCTCCGTTGAGCTGTGCTGAGCTGTCGTCATCGTCTTTTCCTTTTTCAATGGGTAGTAAAACAAGCTTCGTTACTGGTCGCTTCAAGATATTATTTTCCGTCTTGATGGATACGATCCTAACGTGTCCGTCGCTTCCAGGATGTAGATCTACAACTCTACCAAGGGCCCATTTGCCTGGGGGTGAGTTGTCATCTTTAATTAGGACGATGTCGTTGAGTTCCAGGTTTTTCGTAGGTTTCCTCCACTTAGAACGTACATGTAGATGTTGAAGATAATCAGATGACCATAGCTTCCAGAAATGTTTATTCATTGTTTGCAGTAGCTGCCAACGTCCCAGCAAGTTGATATTTTCCGGTTCAGCCTGAGGTCGTGATAATAAGGAGTCACCTATCAAAAAATGTCCTGGAGTAAGATAGCTATCCTCTGGGTTTTCTGTAAGAGGAAACAGAGGACGGGAGTTCAAGCACGCTTCGATCTGCTGAAGCAACGTCGTGAACTCCTCATAAGTGAGTTTTTGCTCGCCTAGAACTCGCTTTAGATGTTTTTTGAAGCTTTTCACAGCAGCTTCCCATAAGCCTCCCGCAGTAGGCCATGCTGGAGCATTGAAGGACCACTCGATATTCATTTCGCTCAAGTTCATAAATAAATCTTCATTGATGGTAGCTAATATTTGTTTGTATTCGCTATCCAATGCTCGTTTTGCTCCTATAAAGTTAGTGCCGTTATCGCTGTACATTCGGCGGGGCGTCCCTCGCCGCGCACAGAAACGACGAAAAGCTGCTAAAAACGCTGGAGTGCTTAGGTCACTCACCAATTCTAGGTGAACGGCCTTGGTCGCTAAGCAGATGAATACAGCCACGTAGCCTTTGAGTGTTTTTATCCCCCTACCCTTGCTCGTCTTTAGGTCCACGTGACCAGTATAATCCACGCCAGTGTGCGTGAATGGGCGGGAAGGCGTAACTCTGGCTCGTGGTAGATCTGCCATGACTTGTTGTTGCTTTTCAGAGCTAAAACGACGACATATAACACACAGCCGAAGTTGTTTTTTGACTGTTCTCATGCCGCTTAAGATCCAATATTTTTCCCGTAGGTAAGATAAAGTAAGTCTCGGCCCGCCGTGTAGTGTAGTGATGTGAGCTTGATGAATTATTAAGTCTGTAAATCGGCTATGGCTTGGCAGGATCGCTGGATGTTTAGCTGAGCTACTTATTATAGAGTGGTTAAGGCGGCCACCTACTCTTAATACTCCATTTTCATCCAAATAGGGACAGAGATTCGCTAGCTGACTATTCGATTGAACATGACCCTTATGTTTAATGCTCTCTAAATCTTTTTCAAATTCTATAGCTTGTACGTACTTAATAAGTAATTCATACGCTTTATTTATTTTCTTAGTCGACAAAACGCTTGAATGTTCAGTTTGTTTATGTTGTAATGCTGTAGTGAAACGTAATATCCATGCCACTACTTTAGCGGCACGTGTCATTGAGCTGTTGTTTATAATTATTGTATCAATGAATGAGCTTGGTTGAAGTAAGGCTGAGGTCACACTGTCCTTTTTTATTTCAATAGTCGGTGGCTCGTAAGTTTTGTTTTTTATGCTGCTGGGTTCAAAGTTAGTCAGCCACTCCGGGCCGTTCCACCAAAGAGGGGTTTTCTGAAGTTTAGCTACCGTTAATCCTCTGGTGGCACAGTCTGCGGCGTTTTCTTCAGAGCGGACATGACTCCAATTGGAAGCTGGTATTATATCTGTTATCTGTTGTACTCGGTTAGCGACAAACTGTTTCCAACGTGATAGGTCGCCGTGTAGCCAGCCAAGAACAACAGTCGAATCAGTCCATGCATAAACATCATAATTGTTTTTTGCTAGGGAGGTTTTTACGCTTTGCATGAGCTGAGCTAGCAGTAAAGCACCACACAATTCTAGACGCGGCAGAGTCACCTTCTTCTTTAGTGGCGCTAGCTTGGTTTTCGCTGCAACGAGGATCGTTGTGCACTCACCCTTATCGTTGTGCGCTACTAGGTATACAGCGCAGGCATAAGCCTTCTCCGATGCGTCACTGTACCCGTGTAGTTGAAAAGTCTTCTGCGTGTCGCCTAAATATCTAGGTATATTAAATTGGCTAACGTTTTGAAGATCTTTTCGTAGCTGTACCCATTCGCTCTGGGTTTGTTCCGAGATAGGATCATCCCATCCTATACAAGAGACGTATCTTGGAATAAAATTTTAGCTCTGATAGTTAGTGGCGATAGCCAGCCTAACGGATCAAATATTTTAGATATTTCTGATAGTAGCTGGCGTTTCGTTTTACAAGTCTCGGCATGCTCTACTTTGTTTGTAAACATGAATGAGTCAGAGGATGGTGTCCATCTAAGACCAAGCGTTTTGCGAGACTCGTGACATTTAAAATCAAAAGGCTTGTCAAGCTGTGCTGTAGATAGGTTTTTCAAGAGCTCTGGATAGTTAGCTGACCATTTACGTAGATTCATTCCTGCGCCTTTTAGTATTTCAATCAGCTGATATTGTAGTTCCTGGGTGGCCTCGATACTGTCTCCGCCGCTGAGAAGGTCATCCATATAAAAATGATTCTCCAATGCTGTGGCTGCTAGCGGGTATTTCGAGGCGTCGTCTTTTGCTAATTGACGCAGGGTACGCATGGCTAAGTAAGGAGCGGCTTTAGTTCCGTACGTAACGGTTGTGAGAAAATACTCCCGAAGAGGCTCATTCGGATTATCTCTCCAGAGAATACACTGAAGACGCTGATCGCTTTTTCTGATTAAAATCTGGCGAAACATCTTCTCTATGTCCGCTGTTATGACATATTTATATTGTCTCCATTTTAAAATCAGGGTTGGAAGATCGTGCTGCAGGTTCGGACCACATTCCATAACATCATTTAGGCTAAAACCTGAGCTTGATTTAGATGATGCGTTAAATACCACCCGCATGCTGGAGGTAGTAGATTCAGGCTTAAGGATTCCATGGTGAGGCATAAGATATGAGGCGTATTCACCATGGTTAGCTGGGCGCATGTTACCAAGTAGTTGGTATTCATGAATGAACTGCTTATAGCTGGTAGAGTATTCTTTATTTCTTGCCATTTTATTTTCTAGCTGGATGAACTGAGCTGTAGCTTTCGCTTTGGAAGATCCTATCTTATCTTCATAGTTTGGCTTCATTGGTAAAGCTACCTCGTACCTACCGTCTACTAAGCGCTTAGTAGTAGCTGTATAGTGCTCTTCGCAATACTGTTCCTGTTTAGTTAGGTCAGACGACGTGTTAGGCATCTCTTCCATTTCCCAGTATTTTGCTATCTCATCTAAATTATTAACAACAATGTTGCAGTTAAATGTTTTCACATTTCCAGATAAAATCCAGCCTAATTTCGTTTGCTGAGCTATTGGTGCGTTTTGGACACCTTTGACTAGGCCGCTCATGATAATATCCGAGTACACGCTGGCGTCTAGCAGTAGGTCTATAGGTTTAGACACATTATAGTCAGGATCTGCTAGGTTCATATGTCTGATGTGAGGCCATGATTGCTTTCTAAACGAAACATGCGGAAGATCGCTAATAACTCGAGGTATGACGACCGCTTCTGTATTAAAACTGTAGTCATCGTAGATAGACTTGCATTCCAATGAAACTAGATGTTTGCTTTGTTTATTAGATATACCTACGCCAGATACAGACACGTTAAATTTCTGACGCGGTAGTCCTAACAGCTGAGCTGCGTTCTCAGATATCAGTGTTATCTGAGAGCCCTGGTCGAGCAATGCCCTTAGAGTGACGTAAGTGCCGTCAATTGCTTTAATTTTTAATAAAACGGTGGCCAATAAAACTTCTTCATCGTCAGCAGAAATGTGGTTTGCAGTGTGCGACTTGTTGCTTAGCGGTTTAATCGACTTAGGCGATGTAGTTATTAAAGGCGAATTTTGCTCAGCTGACCTAGTGGGCAATAACCCCGCGGCGGTACTTGCGTCATGCAATTGCGTATGATGTTCGCCACTGCACTCTTTGCACCTTTTAATTGATACACATTTATTTGAGTGTTTAAAAAGACAATTTTTACATAGCTGGAGTTTGTTCACTGTCCTCATTCTCGTATCCGGTGGCATGTTCAAGAACTGCTGACAGCGGTATAGCTCGTGATCAATATGACAAAGAGGGCATTTACACGTGGATGTAGAAGCTGCTTGATATTTCGATGAAAGCTTGTAATTATATAAGCTTGACTTGAAGTTCGGCTTTGTTTGATGCGACTGAGCTGGCTTAGGTGAAGAAGTATAATCTTTCTCTTTCCTTTGAGTAGGTTCTAACGCGATAAACTTACTCTCGAGAAATCCCATCAGCTCATTTAGATTAGGTAATTCTCTTGGAGCTTTGCGAGCTTCTTTGTAAGCTGTGTAAGTTTCGCTATCTAGCTTTTTCGCTATAAGGTGTACTAGGATTGGATCCCAAGAGTTAGTATCTACACCTAAGTTGTGAATGGCGTGAATACACTCTGTAGTGGTGTCGTAGAGACGTTTTATCTCGTATGACGTCTGCTTGCTAATGCTGGGCTGATTCAGGAAGGTCTCAATGTGAGTGGAGAATAACACTTGCGGGTTATTGTAGCGATGTGTCAATATCTCCCAAGCTATGTCGTAATTTTCAGACGAGATGTTTAAATGCTGAATTAGACGCTCCGCTTCTCCCTTTACTTTACCCTTCAGGTGCTGCATTTTTTGAGCTTTAGATAGAAAGTTATTGTTATGGATCGACTCTGAGAACAAATCGTAAAACGTAGGCCAAAGAGTGAATTTTCCGGAAAAAGTAGGTATTTCAAGTAAAGGTGTAGATTTTTGAAGATGCGATGTAGCTGAAAGTTTTTGATTTAGCGCTTTTTTCAGTATCTTAAATGAATTTTCTTGCCTGATAAATTCATCTTGGTAGATCTCGTCTTCACCTTCAAGAATGTTATCTATTTCAAGATGTAGCTTGTCAATAGCGCTCCATCTTGACTGAATGCTGCGCAACTCGTCTTCTAACTCCCACTTCTCGCTAATATCGCTCACTTTAATTCCCGATATTAGCCGCTTGAATGCGCGAAAGTTAGTCCTTTGCAAGGACAAAAGCTCGTTAACTTTGCTAGTAGAACCAGGCTCGGTTTCAGTACCAGTACCTTTACCCGACCCTGATGGTTTCTCCTCCTTATAAGGATCATAAGCTGATATCTTAGCTCTCGTATCTCGATAATATTTATTCGTACGATCGTAAATAGACTCCTGAAAGTACCTTTGAGATTTCGACGGCAATTGTAAAAGAGTATTATTGTTAGAATCGAACTCTCCCCAGAAGTTATCTAAAGCGTCTAAACGTATCTTCAGATACTCTGAGGTCTTCCTATGACCTGAATCTTTATCGAAGTTCGTCCCGATGCGCTGAAGCTCGGTGACGATTTCTCCTTGACGGTTGAAGAGCGCTTCGTAGTCCGTCATTGTAGTTAGTTATGCAAGTAAAATATGAACGATCTTACTTGAATATGCTGCTGCTGGATGCTAGATATGCTGCTGCTGTAGACACGTCTCCCGACTCACGCCAGGAAGAGGTAAATCTGCTGAGCGAGTCTCCTGACCCGCACGACTTGAGCTGAAGCTGCTGAGCGAGTCTCCTGACTCACGAGGGTTGTGCTGAAGCTGCTCAGTGAGTCTCCTGACTCACGAGGGTTGAGCTGAAGCTGCTCAGTGAGTCTCCTGACTCACGAGGGTTGAGCTGAAGCTGCTCCGTGAGTCTCCTGACTCACGAGGGTTGAGCTGAAGCTGCTCAGTGAGTCTCCTGACTCACGAGGGTTGAGCTGAAGCTGCTCCGTGAGTCTCCTGACTCACGGTAGAAGAGCTGATGCTGTTGAGTGAGTCTCCTGACTCACTAGGACGTCACGTAATCGCACAGATATACGCGGACGCAAAAAAAGTTAGCTAAAACCCGGTAGATAGCTCACGGGTATGTGACACGTGAACCGATTTCGTCACAGTACACTGGGTCAACGTACGCGGAACCGAAAAAAATAAAAAGCTGGATTAAACTTGCTAAGGGTAGCTAGCTAGGGGTTGAGTCCGAGGACAGTAAAAATAACCGAACACGGCGAGTGATGGAGGTACACTGGTTTATTGCTTTCATTACAATAATTATTTGCAACTAGGGCAATGCAAGCTATGCTAAAAAGTTATAAAGTTATTTTTACAATTAAAGTTTCTGCATGTGTGTGCGTTAGCTCATACATCAGCAATAGCAGCAATTCCGATAACTTTCTGAGAGGTTATACGTCTGCAAAGTACTTACGCTCTGAAATACCCTCATTTTGTGATTTTTCTTTGTGTTTGAGTTCTGTTTGCGTGTTTATAGATCAGGTTACGTGAAATGGATGGGACGCCGAGATACGGGTCACGTGAGCGTCACTCACGGTGTTCGCAGCGTCATCGTTCGCACAGCGGGCGGACGCTCGCGGTGTTGGCGTTCTCACGGTCAGCAGCAAGGGTATACTTCTCTGCACAGTGAGTGTCAGGAGGACGGCCGAACGGCTGTTACAAGGAAAACTTGCGTGTGGATCAACTTGTTGGCAGCTGCGCCAGCAGACGCGTTTGTCGAGTCATGTTACAGATGCGGGACGTGAGCATCACCGTGTTCCTGACCCTGAACAGCACGGGTGCGGGTATGGCGCACACCTCTCCGGCGCGGTGGCACGCGGCCCACCGGCCCAGCGCGTGCGGTGCCCTTGGCACGCACCTCTCCGGTGGCGCGGCGGCTCGTGTGCGGAGCGCGCCGGCCCAGCGCGTGCGGTGCCCTTGGCACGCACCTCTCCGGCGGCACGGCGGCTCATGTGTGGAGCGCGCCGGCCCAGCGCGTGCTGTGCCCTTGGCACGCACCTCTCCGGCGGCACGGCGGCTCATGGGTGGAGCGCGCCGGCCTAGCGCGTGCGGTGCCCTTGGCACGCACCTCTCCGGCGGCACGGCGGCTCATGGGTGGAGCGCGCCGGCCTAGCGCGTGCGGTGCCCTTGGCACGCACCTCTCCGGCGGCGCGGCGGCTCATGTGTGGAGCGCGCCGGCCTAGCGCGTGCGGTGCCCTTGGCACGCACCTCTCCGGCGGCGCGGCGGCTCGTGTACGGAGCGTGCCGGCCCAGCGCGTGCGGTGCCCTTGGCACGCACCACTCCGGCGGCGCGGCGGCTCGTGTGCGGAGCGCGCCGGCCCAGTGTGACAGCTCAGATGAGTCGGCGATGTTGGTGTGCTGTGGACCCTGGTCTTTCAGCAATGTATTCCCTCGCGTGTTCATAGTAAGCAAACGGGGGCCTATGCTATGTAACTATGAGGAAGAACATGCAAACGGGGGCCTCTGTTATTTCGGCGTTTCGCAAATTCATAGTAAGCAAACGGGGGCCTATGCTATGCGTTCGTGATAGTGACATGCAAACGGGGGCCTCTGTCGCAACTTT
Source organism: Epirrhoe alternata (assembly GCA_963565295.1). Taxonomy (NCBI): domain Eukaryota; kingdom Metazoa; phylum Arthropoda; class Insecta; order Lepidoptera; family Geometridae; genus Epirrhoe; species Epirrhoe alternata. The sequence goes on along the minus strand of OY751391.1, from coordinate 10,756,892 downwards.
CAAAACGGTTTATGGCACTGATAGTACATCCGGAGTGTTGTCAGCTGCTATGCACTGTACCTAACTACCTTCTTGTTATTTTCAGCCTGAAGCTAAGTATTTAGAAGCGTCTAAACAATTCAGTTTTTAAAAGTGAATGATCGATGTGAGTTATGTCACGAAAATGACTCGTCTCGTGTTATTTTCAACCTATTAAGATGTTTTGCGACTAATTGAAGTTCGAAATTCAATTGTTTGCAATGCATTTCTCACTTACACATTTTCCTGTGCTTTGTTCATGTTACAAATTGAAGCAGCTTCACATAGATTGCCTTAGCTTTGAAAGGCTGGTGTTTGTGAAAGCTTGAGTGCACGCTTGCTTTCATAATAACCTGTGGCCTATAAATAACTTTTAGCTGTTGCTTTGCGCTCATGCCTATAGACTTCAGATTGTAACATCATCGACCCTTAGGTATAAGATTTCAAGTCTGTTCACTTTTCAAAATGAATCCTTGCCTAAGCCTAAAGAGAATGCGATCGAGGTCGCGTGCGGTGCACAAGCCCCGACATTGTGGCTATCGTTGCTTGTAACCTCGACAGTTTGGTTATCTTTTTCCCCGTCATTGTGGCATCGCAGTGCTTTGTGTAACCTCGAGATTTATGGCTACTGACCTACATTTCTGTTGGTAACGTCGATGAAAATGTTTCAGATACCTAACGCTTCAGATGATGATGTCCATCCAGGGCATTCACCAAGCCTAGAGACAGGTCTGCCTGGACCCTCTTCAAGGCGCGATGACAACGAGATCTACGGACCAGAGCCTGTACTTGACTCCAACGCTGTGATGAGCCTGTCGAGGGCGACAGGATGTCAGGAGAAGCCGTGTTAGAGATATTCTGGTGACGTCACAACGACCACGTGGGCCGGTACATAAAAGGAGCGAGCAGGACGGCGAGCACTCACTTTGCGCTTGGCTTTCGGACACGACGGATGTCTTGTTGTGCTAGGAACGTGGTATTTTTGGGTTGTATTGCTGTTAGAGTACCTTGGTGTAGCTTTCTTGATAAAAATTATAAGTGTCGGCTAAGTTCTAGTTTTAGGTACATTGGTTGTTATTTTTTTTAATAAATATTTCTGTAACTTTCTAAGACTATTATATTATACTCGTAGCGTAGTCTGAAATGCGCTTGGACGCTGCATAAATCATCTAGTATTAGATGTACTTACCTAAGCCTAAGTTATCATAAAGGTCAACACAGCTCTCTACAGTCTACAATATTGAAGGTATCGGAGACCAAAATATTGATTAACGCTATTTTGGGAATCGCACGGCGCTCGAAAATAGAACTTTTTTACAAGATCATCCATCACTGGGAAAACAAAAGTTTTCAATTATCAACCACATCCATTTATTACATTGTAAGAAGAGTGAGAGATAGTTTGGGTTCCCAAGGGTCCGTATACGTGGGCCCTACATATTCGCCGATGATAGTCAAATGCCGACGGTCACGAACGTGTAGAGGGCCTCATCGCCTGTATTCGCCTGTTATATTCTATACATACATACATACATAAAGTCACGCCTCTTTCCCAAAGGGGTAGGCAGAGACCACGGATCTCCAGTCGCTACGATCCTGACACACAACTTTCGCCTCATTCACTCTCATTACATTCTTCAATCATGCTCGTCGGTTTAGGCAACTTCTATACAAATAATATTTCGGTGAATAGTTCGGCAAATAGTTCAGCGAACGTGTAGAGTGGCTGTAAGTATTATAATTAAGTATCTTTAAGGGCTGAGCCAATCTATACCTACCTAAGTTAGTTTATAAGTTAAGTACAAAATGTCCCAGTCTTATGATAATCTACCAATATTTTTAAGATCTTATAACTTTTATGGAGCAATAAACGTTTTGAATTGAATTGAATTAAACAATATGCGCGGTGTAACCCGCGGTCCCTCGGGATTTTTTCGGGATCAAAAGTAGCCTATGTCCGTCCCTGGGATACAACCTTAATCCATGACAATTTTCAGTCTAATCTGTTCAGTGGTTTGGGCGTGAAAAGGTAACAAACAGACAGACAGACAGAGTTACTTTCACATTTATAATATTATAGTATATAGTATATATAGTATATAGAATGGACTAGCTAACAATATAGTGTAATGCTGATGCTAAATATTAGGGTTTAGCCAGCGTTTGCAATGTAAGCGCAAAAAAATTATTAGTAATTCACGACATCACATTATAAACCTCTAAAATTATCAGTGTTCCTCTACTATAATATGCATGTATTATACATATAAACCTTTCTCTTGAAGCACTCTATCTATTAAAAAAAACCGCATCAAAATCCGTTGCGTAGTTTTAAAGATTTAAGCATACCTAAATAGGGTCATAGGGATATAGGGACAGAGAAAGCGACTTTGTTTTATACTATGTGTGAAGAGAGCGTTGGACGAATTGCCCAGTATCGTTTACGCATACAGAAACAAAATATACACACACACTTTAAGACTAACCCGCCTTCGCGAGATAGAACCATTTTTAAATTAACCCTTGTTTACGTTACAAAGGAAAACGTATAAACACTTTATACCTACGATTGTATATTGTAAAAAGCAACAAAAATACGAATAACTTTTTCCATTAAATTTTTCACGGAACTCCAAACCCACGTCCTGTATTTACTTCCCCGGAGACTATGATTTATAACGTGTTTTAATTTAGCTTGAAGTGAAATCCCAAGTTCTTCACGGTCATACATCATTGGAAGAAATCGCTTTCAGCGATAAGGCCGCCCATTGTACTAAGAACTGGTAATTGTTTTAAATGTTTTGTTTTTGTTAATTTGTTGGTGTACAATAAAGTGTTCATTCATTCATTCATTCACTTATTCATTAATTCATTGTGGTGAATTAAATGATAATCCATGAGACGTGTCTATGGACTAGCTTCTGAGTAACCCTCTTATCAAACAAGGCTTAGGCAACTGCTTTATTAAACAAAGGTGAAAGAAAACATCGTGAGGAAACCGCATCTTAGTCAGCTCCACACGTATTGACGTCGTCTTTCCTGTAGACAAAGCTGATTAAGCTGAGAGGATGGTTTAGGTGCTAGGCAGTTCCATCTCAAACAACGTCCCAGGCACTACAGCGTCCCGTTAAGTGTAGGCATAGGTTGCCTCCTGACTCTGTATAAATCATCTAATATAGATGAAAGGCTTAAGTTTTTTAAGTAATAAAATAACGAAGACAAAAAACATACAAAATATTTAGTGATATTTTTTCAAAAACGTATTTTTCTTAGCAGATAATGAAAACAGTTTTTTTTTTGTGCAATAAAGATAATGCCGAAGTACGGTAGACATTCTGAGCAGGCATTTAAAGCTTGTAGCAAAGATCTTTATGAGAAACATTACCAAAGCATTCCCGAGTACAAAGGACAAGTCAAAAGACAGAAAAATAAAATGCCTCGTTTTTATAAATCAAAATAAAGATTCCACCCACAAACCTTGCTGTCCCGGTTTTGCATAATGGGACATTTACCCGACTCCAAGGTACAGTTAGCTACGGAAATAAGTAAATCCGTGAAAAACATTTTAACAGAGCCGTATTGGCCGAATGGGGTTGTACCTCGACTTTCAATCCGGAGGTCGTGGGTTCGAATCTCGGCCGTGCATCAATGGATTTTGCGTTTCGTAAAATTTATATCAAATCAAATAAAATTGTTTATTTAGGAAACAAAAACATGGCACAAACTTGACTTTTTAAAACATCTGCTATTTTGAGTTTGAAGTGTACTTCCGTTTACGAAGCCGGCTGTACATTGCGTTAAAGGGCACAATTTCTCATGTGTCGCATACAATACACGACACGTACCGCACATGATAAAAAGTTCCCTAAAAGGTACAAATAAATTGTACCTCTATACTGTGAAAATGTAGCGTAAACAAAAGCGATGAAAATCGCTTAGTTTAAAGATTGTAGTTTAAAAAAAAAAATATGCTGGACTTTTCACACATCTAGCCCCAAAGTAAGCAGAGCTTGTGTTATGGGTACTAAGATGACTGATATACTACTTAAATACTTTTTTTTAGTAAATAATAATACATATTATACATAGAAACACCCAGACCCGAGACAAATATTTGTAGATCATACAAACATTTGTCCCACCACGGGGATCAAACCCGCAATCTCTTGCGTCGCAGACGGGCGTTAGCCCACAACGCTACAAAGGTCGTCATTTTGAAATTAAAAGCATTAAACTTTTTCATGATCCGTTTGTGAATGTTGTTTTGTATCTATGATGTATATATGAGTTAAAGTGCATTTACACGATGCGATTTCCCCATTCGATATCGTGTCGCTCGGCAACTTTTCACGTGTAAACGCTCATCGTATGCGTTTTGTCATAGTTGGCGCGAAGCTCGTCGGCACGTTCCCACCATAGAAATTAAAAAAAAAATCACTACAGTTTCCACGAGGTTTCTACGCAGTAATTGATAGTGGCAGCGTATAAAAAAAGGCATAGGTTGCCTCCTAGCGCTGTTTAAATTATCCAATGATAAATGTAACGGCTTAAGTTTTTGTTTAAGCCCATTCATGTTAAGTGTCTCAAAAATTATAAATTGTTTGAACAAACCCTCACAAAGGAAAATGAACGACAATTAATCAGATAATTCACGCGCCGTTGATAAAATGTTGAAATGTAAAATGATGAAGGTTTCATGAAGAAAAATGAAAATGGCGGTGGATTGGTGATTCGGTGCTATTAACGGAAAGTGCCTACAATCTATCTAAATCTGTAGTTTTTCGTGCTTTGGTAGAATAGAAAAACTATTATTATTATATAATATTATTTATTAAATGTCCAGCATTATTTATTAATAGAAAAACTATAAAAAAAACTCAACCTTAAACTACTAAATCGAGAATCGTCTGAGATCCCGTCGGAATCCAAAATTTTGATAAAACTTTTTATTTCTAAGACCCCTCGCAGACTACAGACTTTCTATCGGCCGATAGTTGAGACGGAATATACTTCGGCTCGTAATGAGTATGGAACAGTATAACCCGTCTCAATTATCGGCCGATAGAAAGTCTGTAGTCTACGAGGGGTCTCAATGAAATACTAAATCGAGATCAATTTATGAAAGTAATACGAGCCTGGGTCTTCGATTTACATTAAAATAATTTTCATCTGAATATTCCCGGTCTATTTTACTCTTATCAGTTAAAAGGCCCTCAACTCGCAGTATATCATGCTAAGACCTAAACGGATCGCAAAAGACCATTATGACCCATTCTTTTCATTAAAAAACCATAAAGGATATTATAATTCTGTCTGGAACTGACCTATTTAGGAAATGGGTATCATTATTCAAACATGCCACATAAATAATGTTTGGGATAAAATGTATTGATCGAATGAAATTTTCTGATAACTTGCGCCTTTTTCTTTGTAGATTTTTGAAGTGGAAAGTTATTTCAAAACTCGGGTCGCGAGTCACGTCACTGTTACCGACACCATCTCTCACTATATCTTAATTTCGTCAGAATGGTCGAAGCGACAGAGCTCGCCTCTGAGTGTGACAACCGCGTGTTCAAATCCCAGTAGGACAGTAACTTTTTTACTTACTTACTATCCTGGCGCATCGACCCCAAAGTGGGTCCTGGCCTCCAACACAATAGAACACCATCGGTCTCTGTCTGGCACCGCTTCCACCCAGTTCGATGCAAGGATTTGAAGTGAACGAAGGTCTTTCTCCACTTCATCCTTCCACCTATAACTGGTAACATTTTGCACCATTTTTTTTTTCAAGTTTAGAATCGTTACCGAAACCTCGTTCAAGTTTTTACTGCTGTCGGCACTCCTGGAATGCCACTGGTTTTTTTTAAACAACTACATGATGTTGAGTGAGTGTTGAGTGTATTGTTTCGACCCCTCGCAGACTACAGACTTTCTATCGGCCGATAGTTGAGACGGGCTATACTTCTCCATACTCATTACGAGCCGAAGTAAATTCCGTCTCAACTATCGGCCGATAGAAAGTCTGTAGTCTGCAAGGGGTCTTAGAATACCTCCTACACAAAACTGTAATATACAAACTCCTAACTTTGCATATACCATTGTCATCAAAGGTATCTAGGCCAAAAGTAAGTCAATTCAACCATTTTACGATCATATAAAAATAAGCCGAGTGTGAAACGATGTAGCTAATTTTTTGTGTGCTTTATATTGTTTTCTTAGTACATACTTGCTTGTTTTATTGGAGGAACGAATGTGTAGATGAAATTGTATTTGGTGGGATATTCTGATCCATTATACCTAATAAAAAAGTTGCGTCGCAGCCAAGCTTTTGGGCAATCTTTTGGGTGTTTTGGGACTCCTAGTGTTGGATAAGGTCTGTTTGTAATTGTTTGGTGTTTATTTCTTAAACTGCGTACGGACTTCACGTTCCATTCCAATGAACGTGTAGCCGGTTACACGTACACAGGAACGCTAGTATTACCTGCGTAAACGCGCACGCGTACTTTTTGACATTTTACATTGACTCACGCGTGTCAACCGTATAGTCCCACAAGGATATCTGTTCCGGTGAGGGAGGCGCTGCTATTGCATTTGGCACAGAGAAAGTAAATGTCCATGGCCTTTGTTGTTACCAAATAAAAACATTTCACAGTAAAGTGGGTAAGCAAGGTACCAAAGCACCCTCAAAGCACCAAAAGTAAAAAAAACACACCGAGAAAACAAGCAATGGCGGATATGGCAACTGGAAACGAATGGCAGACAGATTGACATTTCAAAATGGCGTCGTTAGTTCCTCTTTTGGCCACCAGTCCAGATATCTTTGTAGAGCTATTATACGCTTAACCAGCACGCGTATCTAGTCCGTATATAGTTTAAATTTTTTATATTCATTCTAAAAATAATAGAATGAATAAAACGTTTATTGATGACGATTGATTGACGAAAAATGATTGAAATATTGTGAGAACAAATAATTTTGATATCTCCATGGATAAAGTTGTTAGCAGTAGTTTAGAATTCATTTTATGAAATAAACAGAAAACAGCTAACGAATAAATGCATTCGTACTGAAATGCAGATTTTGTACAAAGTGAACACGCAAATACAATAGGCGCCATTTTCATGAAATACGACATGCTGGATGGCTAGATAAAGCACAGCTATTGGTATAGCTACAACATTACGTGTGAAACATTTTCTATTCAAATGTATGAATGAATACATTGATCGATACATTTCATTCTTTGTTACAATATCAAAATAGTGCAGCTATTAGCCTGCCTCGTTATTTTCTTTTTTTGTAGTAGATTTTTTAGTTTGTTTGATTTAATATATTTAATTATTTTATTGTATTGTGTGTAGTATGGTAGTATCTAGATCTAATACATTTTTTTTGCTGTATCAGTTGTACCTAGTTATGTTCGTCTGTGTGTGTTTTCCCAAATAATTTTTTTATCTATCTATCTTTTTTATCTATCTATCATTAGGTTTACGTTAGTTTTGGTCAGTTTGGGTAGGATTTGTCAATACTTTACTGAAATAATGGTAGGTAGGTAAGTAAGCACATAAATGAATTGTTTTTTTAACTACATACTTTTAAAAGTTTATAACACCCAGACACAGAACAAAACTCCATATTCATGACACTGATGTTTGTATTGGACGGGAATCGAACCTACAACAATATTTATTTATTTTATTTATTTAGAGCCACCATCACAATATACATATTGTCATGCAAAAATGGTACACTATTTCTTACAAACTATTTTAAACTATCATGGTTGACACTATAAACACAATTAACGGGATATTTACCATGATTACATATTATTTAATTATTTAATTAAATAATTAAATAATTATTATTTAATTTCTTAGAAGGAGGGTAGATCGTTTCGTCTGCCAATAAACATCAAACAACTCGTAATGACCAGTTCCTCCGTGATCATGGCGTGTGCAACCACGTCGAAATATCGGGAAACTCAAATAATATGTAATCATGGTAAATATCCCGTTAATTGTGTTTATAGTTAAATGTTATTATAATTATAGGCGACAGACAGCAAGGTATTAAATTTTACGTCGATATTAACATACCTACTTCCATTATTTTGTTAACATTGCTTATTTTCATGGTGATTCTTAAAAATATGGAACGGAAAACGTATAGGTATGTATGCCTTTAGCTAGTATGGCTTTGTTTATTTTAGGTGCAGCAAAGCTGTGCCTGAATGTTTCAATGACATAAGCTGAACTACTGAAATTGGAACGATATACGATCGATGTTCGATTAACTTCCCATTTGAGCTGGGCTATTTAGATTTCAGAGGATGGATCATCAAAAACAGAACTAGGTTTTGCCGAAATATACCAATTTCTAAAAACATAACTAGGCCTTCTATTTATTGTATCATTTCTGCACGTCAATTTGTTGATAAAGAACAGGAGTAGAATCATATAAGGTAACTCTTTAAGGGCCTATAATACGCCAACATTTTGTAAGCGGGACAGCGAGTGTGATTTGTTCAGCGTGTGAGGAGTACAGAGCTATGGATGCGCAGCGTTATTTACGGAGCTAAAACACTTTTTAGATAATTAAAAGTACAACAACAAAAAAAGATCAAAATTCGGAACAACGGGACCACGTAGTGTACTAAGCTGAGTTTAGATACAAAGTTTTACTATGAAATGAAAAGTCTTATCAAAATTTTTTCAAGGGATTCTGTGGCGTGTGAACGTTCTTGAGCGAGAACATTCAAAGGCACTCCGGCTTTAGGAGGATCGTCTGATCGATGCGGGTTCGAATCCCGTCGGAATCCAAAAACTTTGATAAGACTTTTCATTTCATAATGAAATACCAAGTGTGGATCAGCACTATAAAACAATTACAGAAATTATAGATTTAGCTAAAGCGACATCTCTTAGTCATTTGATTCTGAATGTAATTTCAGACAATGAGCATGAGTTCACTAGTGAACGTGTAGATGGCGCTAATCGGTGCTCAACCGAAAAATATGAGCTTATCGAAAATTTGGACACCGGCAACTAGGGATTCTGTGGCCGAACGGTAAGGCACTCCGGCTTTAGGAGGATCGTCTGATCGATGCGGGTTCGAATCCCGTCGGAATCCAAAATTTTGATAAGACTTTTCATTTCATAATGAAATACCTACCAAGTGTGGATCAGCAGTTTTGAGGTAGTACGCACCCTTAAGTTGTGGAATCACAGAGCTTTGAAGATTATACGATCCAAGAGTCCTTACAAAATGACTTAACTTATGTTATTTTCGTATTATTCAAAAAGTGAAATGAAATGAAATGAAAACAATAGCTTCATTGCAACACAATGTAACAAAAAGTAGGAAGGTATTAAGTAACTTATAATAGAGTTATTACATAGAACCATTGGTTGCAATTGGCGGTCTTATCGCTAGATCGCGATTTCTTCTAGACAACCTTTATACTAAACTAAGCTAAAACTAAATTTAAACAATAAACATGCTGGGACCCTTCCACTGACTGCAAAGTTGAGCAGTGAGGACTTATCCTGGCCCTCGAATTAGTGTAAAACTTAAAACTGTATCTTGTTAAAGTTAGTTAATATGAGTAGTCACCATATGAACGTAGACGTAGTTTCTAGGCCGCCTTAAGGCCTCTAATACCGGTTGATAAAACCACTAGCTGTCACCATCCACTATGTGACCGCACAGAAAGCCACCTAACCGCTTCCACTGTTAAACTTACTTTGACGAGCCTCCATTCTCTTTGCCTGGCTCCCCACTGGAGCTTGCCTTTTAGTTTTAAGATGGATCACCTAAAATAATGATAGGCCCCAAACCGTGTTTGTTGCCCTGATTCTTCACGGTATTAGTCGCGAAAATACAGGAGTAAAATTTGTTTTAAGGCATTAGTGATCCCAGCGGTCCTACTGAATAAATGCTTTTTGACTTTGAATTTGACTTTGAGAACTTTACGACGATCTAACAAAACAAAGCAAGCACATCACGAGCTTTCATCATCATTTATCCATATCGCTTAGCAAAAGTAGGGAATAGTTTTAGATTGATATCTCCCCTTACTGGTATCAATCGACCTCTATTAAAACTTTGAAGGCTCCATCAATCTGACCTGTCACCCCAATTTGTTCTAAGTTGGTGAGACCTTCGTTGGGGTTTTTGTCACTTGACAAAAGGGGTAAATTAGCACGAAGTTGGTCCTAAGTTGTTAGGGAAAAAAATATCAGAAAACCCATCTGAATTCCTTATGAACCTGATCGCACACTGCCCGCGCCGTACGCGCCGCAGTCATTTTTCTATACAAAAATGCTGTAGACGTCAGAAAATGCGGCTCGCCTGATGTCAGCAGCATTTTTTCTATTGATTTGACAGTTCGCCGCGTTCGACTCGGCTGCACTGTGCGAGCACCCTAAGGCCTCTTATTACACATACAGTGTGTTTCAAATTGATTTGATTTGATTCATAAAAAGTTAATGTAGAGATAAGGTCCTAATTGATTTTGTACTGTGAGAATAAAATCAATACTTTGTGTCGACTGTAACTTTTAATGAGTTAAACCCATAAACGTTTATAAAATTCGTTTAACATGGGACAACTAATATGGGATATTTACATTTATGTTCATAAAAATATACTTTTCTTGAGCGAGAACATTCAAAGGCTTGCTTCCTTGGAGTAACAGGCACCTTTTACGGTTTTTCAAAGCTCTCCAGCAAGCCTAAGTAAGGTCTAAGAGACAAGTTGAGTTTCCACAACAAAGAACGCCTCAAAGACATGCACCTAATGACCTAACCTGAGATCTAGGTTTTCCGTTCTCTCTGTTCAGGACTCAGTCACACCGCAAGGTAAAATCCTACTTATATTTCTATTCCTAATTCATATTCCTGGGTCATCCATGACATGAGTAAGAAGCGGGTGATGCGATGACGGCTGATAGAGGGAATGGAAGAGGAATACATGTTGTGGCGATCCCAAATAGAGTGGGACAAGGGCTTAGATCAAAAAGACTGGGTGATCCTTTACCTTGTATTTCACCTCTGCCAAAATGTACACGATTCTGAATCATGTACGTCTTTTAGTATTACAAGAGTGTGCGTAAAAATGAGGGTGTATTATCATTTTTTATGCATAAGTGTGTGTAAAATGCGTTTGTGTGCTACCTCGTTCCCCGCAAAAAGCGACAGAAAATGTTGAAAGAAGAATTCTGTCAATATTATCTCGTCCATTGTATTTTGACTGAGGACAAGGGCATGAAGATGATGAATATTCTTATTTCTGTATGGATGTTTCTTACTTTTTTCACGCGAAGCCATGACGGAGGCCTTAAGGCGGCCTAAAAACTCACCAGAGTTGGCCACTGACTCATACGAACTTACTTACGTAAAAACTACTTCAAACTTGCTACAACAGATTCAAACTCACAAAGTAAAGGATCGAAAGACGAGGCCGCTTGTACATTACTAGACCTTCAGAGATCACTTTATGGGGACAGATTCACATTGTGCAGCTAAACTTTTTTGATACAAAAAGAGAGATTTACATTCTACGGCTATTTTTTTTGCATTTAAAAGTTGTGCATCAATCTCCACAGTCTTCTGATTGGTGTGACCGTGTTCTAAGTGCTTTGGCGCCAATTTACTCTGCCTTTGTCTGGCTTTCTTGTTTTTCTATGAGAAATGATGTTAAGACGTGATATCTTTCTTAGGAATGGATGCTTTGACGTTATGTAAATCGTCTTATTTCTTATGAGATTTAAAAGATAGTTATAAAAATTTGGTACTTTTCTATGTTAGTCATTATAAAACTACTGGTATGTTTTTTTTAAACACCCATTAATCCATCCAGGTCGCTCAACGAGCTATGGAAAGGGCTATGCTTGGTGTCTCTCCACGAGAACAAATCAGAAATGAAGAGATCCGTAGACGCACTAAAAGTCACCCACTAGCCCACAGGATTAGCAAGATGAAGTGGCAGTGACGGCTGTTGGGGCAGAAAAGTGCTCGAGTGAAGGCCACGCTCCGGAAATTGCAGCAGAGGACGGCCCCCCACGGCCCCCATTAGATTTAAAGACGATCTGGTAAAGGTTGCTGGGAGCCGTTGGTTGCAGGCTGCACAAGATCGATCGCTATGGAAATCGATGGGGGAGGCATATGTTTAGTAGTGGACGATATATGGCTGAGATGATGATGATGATTAATCCATGACGGAGGCCTTAAGGTGGCCTTAAAACTCCATCACGTCAAGTCATACCAACTTATATTATCAGCAATCTCAGAGTATCCCAGGCACTACAGCGTCCCGTTCAGTGTAGGTATGTGACATTGTTAAAACTAATTCTATCCCAAAACTCGCACAAAGCCCAACCACATAAAAGTATCCCAAAATTTATAGTGGCGAGCTGTAATAAACTTTATAAGAGCGTTGTAAAGATAATTTTCAGGTGCGCGCAAAATTGTGGCTCAACCGAAGTAATAAAATGGCGGGAAAACCACTTTTCTGCATTGCTGGTTGTAAAAACTTTGAGTGGAAACTTTCGTCTGCTTCTGCTCACAATCAACGAAGTAAACCTGGAAAGTAGTTAACTGATCAAGTGCATGTCTGGCCACGTAGATTAAGGTCCAGTTTATATTATTAGGTATTTTTCGAAGTGAAAACTTATTTAGGCGCGTTGGGCATTTTTGAAATGGGTAAAAATCTTTGGATTCGTGCCGCGAGTCACGTGACCTGTAACGAAACCGGCTTATTACATAACTTGAAATCGATGTCAAAAAGAAGTCAATAAAACCCCAGGTTAACAACGGGATCAACGTTTACAAATATCATTCCATTGAGTGGGGGACCATTCAGCATAATGTCTTCTGACCTAAACAGTGGTCCTGATCCTAATTTTGGGTCAAACTAACTTTGCAAGCCCAAAACTTTCGTATATTTGAGTCAAAAGTACCAGGTGCCCATAAAACTACTTAGTTTCTAAACATCATCAGGAAACCCGCAGCTTCAGCTCCACACGTATTGATGTTATCTTATCTTTAGATTAGACCGATTAAACTCAGAGGATGGTGTTGGTGCTTGGCAAACCTATTTCATCTCAAACAATATTCCAAGAACTACAGCGGCCCATTGAGTGTAGGCATAGGTTGCCTCCTGACGCTGTATAAGTCTGTGTCCCCAGTAGGTAAACTGTTAGCGGCCGAGTACTGAGATAGTCGGCGCGCGTAACGCTGCAAACTGGTGTACAGTGAGCGCAAAACTATCAAACTGTGGACACTCCATTTCAAATATATGGAAGGGCGTACTGAATCGATACGCCGCAAACTCAGTCGGCCGCTAACAGTTTGCCTACTGGGGACACAGCCTTATATAGACGTTAAGGCCTGAGAGAGAGAAGTTTCTAGACTTAGCACCTTACCTTCGCTGGTTGTGAACTTGAAGGCTCGTCAAACAGCGCCCAAACCCTTGGTTTGAGTCTCTGCCAGACGCCGATGTCGCCTGTGAGGTACGCTTCTTCATATCCGAAGAGTCTCGCGATCTCCTCCTCTGACGGTTTCTCGCTGTCGATGTCCAGCTTATCGAGGATCGCCAGGGTATTCTGTTAACAAAATAATAAAGTAAGTAAGCAAATAGTCTACCACACAAAACGTAAGTCTGCTGACTGACAACACCATACTGAATGCGTTATCAAACCATATCGACTGTGAGTACATTAACCACTGTGTAGTATGGTACATGTACAGTTCATAGGTAAGTAGGTAGCTTAAACTTTTGTGTGCTCTTTTGTTAAAATTTTTAAATGTGTTTTATATATTTTAATTATTATATTATGGATCATGTTATCTGAAATAAATTGATAAATAAATAAAAATATGCAATTATATGGTGAGTTGTTCAAGAGAACTAAGAACGAAGTTCTGTTAAAAGGACAAGAAGTAGAAGTTGTTATGTTTCCAAGGCACGGTAGACATTCCTTAAAATCAAGTCACTCAAGATACTTTGTAGAGGTTCTATGAGGTAAGTTAGATACTCACACAAACATGTGATATTTGGCAATGCTCACGTACAGAAGTTATCAGTTCAACAGCTTACCCCACATACAATATACATTGGGTCTATTGAAACTGTACAATCGTTAAAAATAGACGCAAATTCTACATTTGGTTCGTAGTGCCATAAAATTCTTGTCGTACGGGAATAGAAATTTATTTCGACCGCTGCATTTGTAGGCAAAAGATACTCTTATTACGAACAGTCGACCCACTTCTGTCAAGAATAAAGCCTTTCCTACGAAATATTCTGTGTAGGTAGATTGTTCTCATAGTGGTCCTACGTTCCGCTAAAAGCATACATACATAAAATCACGCTTATTACAATTGTACATAACGAATACTAGAAATGCTTTGGTTGGAATAAGTAAGTTCGTATAAGTTCCGTCATAGCTTACCGATTTAATTCAATGTAGTGCCCTTTGAAGCACGTAAGGACTTTTTTCCTTTTTTCATTCGATTGATGAATATTCCGATGATTCCCACCACGATTACTGACTTCAAGGGCAAATTTTTCATACGTTAAAACACGGTCCTAATCTAGAACCAAATATTCCATACCGAAAAATTGGCCCTTGAAGTCAGAAACCGGGAAGGAACGCGAATACGGCCCCAGTTGTTAATGTTACTAGCGGCCACCCCACGGATTTATAAATCCGTGGGCCACCCATATATTTACTGGCCATTCAGATCGTTGTATAATCCTACTCATATAATAAAGCTGAAAGTTTGCAGGTTTGTTTAGATGTTTGTATGTTTGTGTTTCAATCACGCCTAAACCAGTGAAATGATTTGGATGAAACTTGGAATAGGCGTAGATGACCTGGAATAGCACAGGCTATTCAAAATGTTGTTGCCACGCGGGCGTAGCCGCACGCAGTAGCTAGTATCAAATAAAGCCAAGCAAGCTTGCAAGCTACACCATGTTGTTGAGAAATCTAAAAACAAAATAACTTTAGAATTCAGAGGAACTGAATTCAAAATAAAAGTGCTTACTTTGCTGAATTATTTTGCAAGTTGATATTTTTGGAGGATTTTGGTCAAGTTATAACGAAAGTTTGCCAACACTTCTCTCATGTTTACTACACAGACGAAAACAAACATATTATTTAGATCTCATTAAATATTAGAGTGAGATAAAGATTCAAGTTCGGTTGCTTAGTTAAATACTTAGTTACCTTTGAGAAATGAAAAGTCTTATCTAAATGTCCTCAGACTCGAAATTTTTGAAAAATTTCGAATCTGACGTTAGTAGGTTCCGTGCCCAAATTCAAATCAGTAGTAAAATTTGATAAGACTTCATTTCTCAATGATATACCTATGTGTGGAAACACTAAAAATTATAATATGACCTTGATGAATTTTAGACCGCTTGAAGGCCTCCGTTAGATGACTCGCAAAGTTAAAATGGACAAAAACTGCCCTCCGAAGTACGGAAGCCCTCAATTTGTAAATGGCACTAGCTGTCAAATATCCTGTTCGACCAGAACGAGACTGTCGATGATGATGAAGATGAATTTCATCACACTTTCTTGATTTCTTCTCTTATGAGAAAAATGAATTAAGAAGATATCCAAAGACTTTAAAATACATAAAACCAGTAAAAGCAAATGATCTTGAAACTGTTTACATTTCAAACAGTTGAGATAATCCAACGTTAATGAACTGAGACTCCGCAATCCCGAAGAAGTTACTTCTCTCCAAATCAACTTTGGGAAGGAAAAGTTTCAAAAAATGTATCGTGGGAATTTACCCAGGAATGGGAATAAATCTAATTATTTATCACTAGCAACGCTCCGCTGCGTCCTTTATGAACATTGAATTTTTACCGGATATTATGTATCCAGTATTTAATCCAGGGTAAGTAAGTTCGAATGAGTCAGCGGCCAACTCTGGTGGTGGAGTTTTAAGGCCTCCATCGTGGCTTAACAACTTAAATAGGACCGACAATTCAACGTACCCTCCAAAGCATGGAAGCACTCAGATGAAAATTCCACTGGCGGTCACCCATCCACTGACAGACTTTTGACTTTCAAACGTTGCTTAACTTCGACGATCTATTAAGAACGACTAAGCAAGCACGACCAAGACCGCTTCACGAGGGTATAATCAAAAATCATCCAAATACCTACTCAATTCAAACCACCAAAGCTGTCGAAGTAATGATTTTACATGAACAAAAGCCCCAAGTCGGGTCTATTGCCCTGGTACTTCACGGTATTGGTCGCGAAGGAACAGGTGTATCTTGTTATAATACCCATAAGGGTATATATGTATATCCCAGCGGGTCTACAAAACAATGCTTTTTGGCTTTGACTCTGGTGCAAAGCCGTTTGCATCACCTTATTTGAGTTAAAATTCCTTAGAAACTGACAATGTGTCCTTTGTGTTCCATTATCATGTCAGAAGGAGTTATCTTTCAAACAATAAGTAGTTGCTTCTGTAAGCGACTTCTAAAAGTTACTCGTTGCAGACATTCTAAAGAGGATAATGTGTAGAGCAAGAGATAGCTGACGCAAATAGTATTAATAGTTCTAACTATTCAAAACATTATTTTGCTACAAGGCTACAAGTAAGATTTTTTTTTATATCAACCTGACTCCCACTTCTAGGAAAAGGTCTCCCCAAACTCTTCCATGGCGTAACAATGTTGGCCCATTTTTCTCGATCCATCCGGCTCACGTAAAATTTATCGAAGAAAAATATATACGAGTAGGTAAATGGTATTATCAAGTGAATGTGGGTGAATTAGAGTCTTGGTTAACTCAAATTGAGAAAGTGAAGAGATTTCGAAGCAGGAAAAAACCAGTAGACATCTTCAAAAAACCTTGATTGCATATGAATCTGAGAGAATATATACTGCGCTCATGATCCAGTTATGATTGTCTCCAAGACTACGAGGAAGCGAAGTTATACTTGCAATAGCGGCTGCAGAGCTTATTTGAATGAAGGCCGAGGACGAACTAAATGAACTAAAGTCTGCGTTGATTTTGGCTTTGAGTAGTGTATAATTAAAATTTATTCGTTTACTAGCTTCGCGGTGTTGCCCATGGTCCCTATGGTATACTTCAGTTTTCTGGGATATAAATAATAGGAGCAATTTCAAACAATAATCTATTTTCAGGCCATATTTAACCCAAATCTGTTCACAATTTTCTGCTTGAGAAAGAAACAAACATTCCAGGGAGTCCCAGATGGATTGCGGGATAAACTTGGATAAAATGATGAACCAGTAAGTTCTGCGGTCTATAGACCGCTTCTGCTTTTGCTTTCTTCCGTTTGGGACGCAGAAGGTTGCGGGTTCGATCCCCGCCGCGGGATAAATGTTTGTATGATCTGCAAATATATATCTCGGGTCTGGGTATTTCTATTTATAATATGTACGTATTTACAAACAAAAAGTATATAAGTAGTATATCAGTTATCTGGTTCCCATAGTAGCTTTGCTTAGTTTGGGGCTAGATGATGCTGTATGAAATGTCCAGCGTTACTTATTTATTTATAAGTATGACGAAAGAAAGCAGAAGCAGAAAACGAATTCTAAAACTAATTTTATTCTTTTTCAACGAAAGTTAAGACAAAGGAGGCGGATGCTTAGAATAGGAACAGACATAATTAGGATAAACCTAAAAATGTAACACCAACGTGATAATTTTACAAAGCTAAAATCTCGAATATAAAATATACAATTTGTAAATATACAGTATATTTTACGAGCAGAACGTGTAATATCACCATTGGCTTAAAACGGGCTCTTTGGATCGTGTGGGCATTGTAATGGCACTTTTTATGACACGGATCTCAGATCCTTGCATATTTTTGCTTTTGGGACTTGTATCTTTTCAGGCTGCTTGGTAATGGCACATTATATTCTATGCAAACTTTACTAAAAAAAGTAAGTTCGTATGAGTCAGTGGCCAACTCTGGTGACGGAGTTTTTAGGCCGCCTTAAGGCCTCCGTCATGGCTTAGCCGGGACCGACAATTTAACGTACCCTCCGAAGCACGGAAGCGCTCAGATGAAAATGCCACTGGCGGTCACCCATCCACTTACAGGCCGTTTCGAACGTTGCTTAACTTCGACGATCTATCAAGAACGACTAAGCAAGCACGACCACGACTAAGCAAGCACCAACACAAACATTACTTAAAGCGAGTCATAGAGGGGGGCAGTAATACATTTTAGATGGGGTCAGGCATACATTGTATTGTTGTACTGAATTTCCTACGCTTTGTTTGATATCTAACTAAATAACCCTTGCTTTGCTTGGCAGACTTATGATGCTTGAGATTTAAAACAATACCTGTGACGTAAAACCCTTGCTTTATAAGGACGTCACGACTATACAGCTTAGAACATCCAAACTGTTCATAAATGTGAAAGTGAATCTGTCTATCTATGTTATCTTGCCTCGCCTTAACCGTATTTTTGGAAAATGTCAAAGAGGGGCTGAACTAAGTGATGAAAGATTGAATATAAGTATTAGTATATCAGTTACCCTGGTTCCCATAGTACAAGCTTTGCTTAGTTTGGTGCTAGATGACACTGTGTGATATGTCCAGCATTATTGACGACCTCTGTGGTGCAGTGGGTGAAAGCCCGCTTGGGACGCAGAAGGTTGCGGGTTCGATCCTCGCCGCGGGATAAATGTTTGTATGATCTGCAAATATTTATCTCGGGTCTGGGTGTTTCTATGTATAAAATGTATGTATTTACAAACAAAAAGTATATACGTAGTATATCAGTTAACTGGTTCCCATAGTACAAGCTTTGCTTAGTTTGGGCCTAGATGATGCTGTGTGAAATGTCCAGCATTATTTATACATACATAAAATCACGCCTCTTTCCCAAAGGGGTAGGCAGAGACCACGGATCTCCACTTGCTACGAACGGTCAGGAGACCGTGATCCTGACACACAACCTTCGCCTCAATCATTCCCCTGGCATGGCCCTCCAAATACCGCCAATTTGATAATTATTGAGCATTACTTATTATTATTGTTCGTGGAAACGAAATAACAGATGAAGTCACGAAAACACTAGTGTAAATTATAAATATGAGTTCTGCTCCATACTTCCCATCTATGCAAAACTAACAAAGTTCAATTGTGAACATAGGATTCGACTGAATCCATAAGGGAACTCATATCCATCTTATTCAAACTGAGCTCTACCCTTCACGGCGATACCCTACCCTTATTCCTGAGAAAGCCCTTTGAGCAAATGTTTATCAATTATGGGTATTACGCGAATAAGGCATCTAATAATTTAAACCCTGGTTAAATCCAATGCCCCTTCAGGAAAAAGGCGTGATTATATGTATGTAAACCACTGTATGATCACCTTGTTTGAACGAACTTGAAACACAAAGAAGATATTTTTGATGCTGGGCAAGGTTATTTAAAAAAAAACAACAGTTTTTTGCCTTCATGTAGCACCAGGCATGCTGTGGGATATAGCATCTCAAAACAATGTCCCAGGCAGATTTAGTATACAATATTCTAATCAAAATATCATACAAAACTGTGCTATATCTAAAGATTTCATCATAAACAAATTCCTCGAGCTTACTCCTACGCGTAGGCTTGGTTTGAATTCCGTCTGTAATGATGTAAAAGCCTATAAAAAAAAACTCCGGAAGTGCCGACAGAAGTGAAACTTGAAGTATTTTTTGAGTCGTCAGGAAATATTTTGGAATCGTCACTGGGCGCGCGGAAATGCCGTGATAAAGGTCCTTTACCGTTTTCAGTTACGGAGTTCAAAACTAGATAGCGCTGACGGTGGTGTTGGTAACACTGTCAGGCTGAGTTCAATAGACTTTTCCTATCTCAAAAATGCTTAATGCGCCTAAAGAACTTTTCATTTCAACAGGGGACTGTAACCTACATACATGACAATGTTCACAAGATGTTTTCCGTCATCACTACCTTAAATGAAAAACGATGACACGATTGAACCCTTTCAAGAAGAATGTACTTAAGGTGCTGACGCGTGTCTGGATTGTAGTCACTGTAGCATTGGTTTTTTGAATTTTTAAGTCACAAAATAAGTAGATGTGCTCGTGTGTCCGTTATGCCCCAACACCTGCACTTTGGGAGATCTCATGGCTTGCACAACGCTGGGATGTAGCCTCTTACTGGTCCAAATGGCTCTGAATAGCGTGATACTTCGACTCGAAAGAAGAAGTACAAGATTTTATTGATTTTTGTCTCATAAAAACAAACCTTTAATTATATTGCCGTGTATTGCAAATGAGCCCAAACAATTGAGGATAACATTGCTCTTGACCCAATCATCAGATCAGTTCTATCAATAATATATCACTTGAACGATTGACTGGCTTCATATCTCGCGCGTGGGTTCAATTCCCATTCAGGACAAACATTCACAATCTCTACCGGTCATACAAAATTACCTATGCCTAATCAGCTCATTCCGATACCAAAAAAGAAAATGGTTTACAGAGACAGTGAGGCGTTCATTTGGGATTCTATCTGTGGTTCTTCGTTTAAAAACTAGCAGTCTTGCCAACCTTAGTAACTAGTGCTAACCATCAAAGCACTTTCACTAACAATAGCGAGGACTGGGGTCAATAAGACCCGTGTCGGATGTTGTTAGCGGACGTGACAGGTTAGTTCGGACTGTCGTGTTAAAAGTTTGAGAAAGTCGAGTTTTTTGTCTACATTGGAATGAACCTTGAAGCAGAGAGTTCTAAAAGTTTGAAGCTTTGTAGGGTAGATGCTTCTCCAACCAAACCAATTAGAATGACCTGCCCTTCGATTTCATTAATGTTCTTTCGGAGAGTGTCTGACACAGATCTGCGTGTAGGATCTAAAGGCCTTTTGTGATCTCTAAAGGCTTGTTGAAGAAGGCTTCTTGCTTTTAAAGCGGATATCCTCATCTTCAGCCAAGAATATCACACTTCTGTCATCATGATCTATTATATAAATCATATCCTATTTCTGGGTGTATCCTATATTTACGCCAATCATACACGCATCCAAAATGTATGCTCTCTTTTGATGTCGTGCAATTGGACTTGATTTCTGGGCCACCACTTGGTCAAAGTCTCATATCCCACTTCTGGGTGTATCCTTCTATTTACGCCAATCATACACTCATCCAAAATGTATGCTCTCTTTTGATGTCATCTAACCATTGCGCAATTGGACTTGATGTCTCGGCCACCATTTGGTCAAAGTCTTACTCCACTACGTGTGCCCAAGTCCTGTGCAATTCCATTTGAGTTCCTAGCTGGGAGGCTGATATATCAAAGTATTTTTGCATTTTTATCCTTCAATATACCCGGCCTGTATATTCGTCATATTTAGGACCAAAGCAACAGATGGCCGGGTAACAAAGTATTTGCGGCTGAATATTTTTTATAGAATTATTCCAATTAGCCGCCCAACTTGAAATTGGAAACTTTTTGTGGAGTCGAGTTTTGTATGTTTGGCTAACTCAAATAGGCTTTCATAGTTACAGAAAGTTCTGAAAATAAAGCGATTTTCTTACTGCCGCAGTGGCCAACTCTGGTGACGGAGTTTTTAGGCCGCCATCGGATCTGATTCTGACCTGATCAGAGTACAATGTCTAGTCTACTCGTGACCACATCCGAAACTTCGAGCTACTAAAAACTTATTTTTGTAAAATATTAAGTCAAATAGAGATGCTGCACTGCTGTGCAAAGGTTTATCTCTCCAACAATCTCTAATTTCAGATCTGCCACCAAGTTATAATAGTAAAAAATACGTTGAATTAAATTAAAAACCGCCAGTAACACACTATGACACCCCTATGACACAGAACACACATACTAACCCGGACGTACGGAGTAAACAGAAAGGAAGGATTTCAAAGGACCTTTGAGTGGTTTCGAGAACATTTTGCTGTCACATTTCAAAACGACACATGTTCCACTTGTAATAATGCCTTGTTCAGAAGAGAGTTTTATTAATGTCAGGTGAATTGAAACAAATGCATTTCTAAGTACAATAGGTACTCGTATACGACTTAAAATGCAACGCTTTTGGGCTATTGCGAGTAATTCTACCGAAATTAAGTGTTATCAAAATTCGACGGGATTCAAACCAGCAACGATCAGACGATCCTCCTAAAGCCGTAGTGCCTTATCGCTCAGCCACGGAACCGTAATCGTCACAATCGAAATTTTTGATAAGCTCATAGAAGCTCAAGCTTTAGAAGGATCGTATGATCGCTGCGGGTTCGAATCCCGTCGGAATTGAAAATTTTGATAAGAATTTTCATTTCTCAATGAAATACCTAAATGTTTGACACTTTAGAATTACAAAAAAATATAATTCTACCGATTTAAATTCAAGTCATCGAGCACTTACCCAACATGAGTAGAGAGGAAATGCCAGTTATTTTTGTTTGACAAAATTATCGCCAAATCACTGCGGCGACACTGCACTCCGATTGGTCGATTGGCCGACTCAATGTCAGGCTTCAAAGCAATTTAATGGACCACATTGCCACTCTATTGGATATTTGCTCGATGTCTCAACTCTTATTACAGTAAGTAAAAGTAAGTTCGTTTGAGTCAGTGGCCAACTCTGGTAACGGAGTTTTTAGGCCGCCTTAAGGCCTCCGTCATGGCTTAACGACTTAAATAGCCGAGACCGACAGTTTAACGTGCCCTCCGAAGCACGGAAGCGCTCAGATGAAAATGCCACTGGCGGTCACCCATCCACTTACAGACCGTTCCGAACGTTGCTTAACTTCGACGATCTATCAAGAACGACTAAGCAAGCACGACCAAGAGCGCTGTGAGAAACGATCTAAACTGATTTTCTAGCGTTCATACGAACAGGCGGCGATGGGCTTGCAACCTGTCACGTATGGAATACTAACTTCTGCAAGATGTGGGCATGTATCAAATATGTATTTGACCATGCCTCTGACTACCCCCTTAGACATCTTCAAAGGATCTGGAATATAAAGATCTGAGAGAATGTCTACCGCGCCTTGGGGATACAGTCGTGACCCTGTTTTTTTACATACGAACAGGCATTTCGTTTTATCTACTTATAACTACAGGGTGTAAAAAGACAACTACCGAAAACTGAGGGGTTGCAACCAGACCATGATTCTAAACAGATTTATCGAAAAAAGAACGAAAAAAGTTTTTACTTAGCTTAGTCATTTTATGTTATTTTCAGTTATTTACTACGAGTACAACATAATAAGACCATACCTACCTAATAATTTCATATAAAAAAGAAAAAAACAATTAAAACTCAAAATCCAGCAATCTACGTAAATAACGCACCCAGAACATACTCAAACAGTAATCTTAAAACGCTGTTTTCTCCGGATATAATGATTTTTTCGGAAAATCCTTTTGGATTTGGTTGTGTGTTGGGATGCTGTACCTACCCCTTTCAGCTTCGGTAGACGTCTTTTTACACTCTATAGATAGATACCTAGATAGAAAATACTTTATTGTACACCACATGGACATTACAAAATACAAACAAAGATACAAGAAAACATAAGCGAAGTACAATGGTCGGTCTTATCGCTGTGAGCGATTTCTTCCATAACGCATTTTTCGTTACAACTCTCGTTAGAACGAGGCTTTAATCGGTTTGAATTATCTACTAATAAATAAGTCGTGTTGGCCGAGTGGTTTGCCTTTTTAGGTACTTTATACCTAATTCATAAAAAGTTATTATAAAATATAGGGTAGTAAATTAAAAAACCAAAATAAGATCTTATAGCTACACAATAAGGATCATTTTGCCATTTTTTAAATAAATAAGAGGAAACGGAATACGTTAGGATATTTCATGCGAATTAAAGGGTTCGCTACGGTAGTCACGTCTGTACAATGTTATATTTCGCGTATATTTGTGCGATAACGTTGTACGGAGGTGATTTTGTTTGGAACCTTTTCTTTATTGTTTGGGTGTGTTTGTCATCACTTTTTGCGAATATTTATTTTATTTTGAAGTTGAATATCATGCTTTTGTTCTACGAACTATGAGGTTTTTAAATTATATTATTATTCAAAATATTTTTATTTCATTTCAAATGTTTGTCCTCTAAGAACCGAACTCACGATTTATACAGTGTGGAGAACACCATAAACTGAGATGTTTGCATCTGATGATGGAATCTCAGGCAGCAACATTTAGGTATGTCTTTATTTGGAAAATAAAACAGTGGCACTCCAAGAGTGCCCGGCAGAAGTGAAAACTTGAACGGTTCTTTCGACAAAAACCTGGTGTCGGTGAGCAGTCACGTGACCCGCACGTGATTTTTTCGAGGAGTTTTTTTTTTTCTTATCTCGAAACTACCGCTACTAAAGTTTTTACTTCAAAAAAACTCCGTAGCTTATTAATAAAGATTTGCGTGGAAGCCATTTCAGTACATTTAAAATAACAGTAATTTTGTGAAGTTTGTACAACGTTCTGTTCCGAACTTTAATGAATAAACAAAAAGTTATGATTGTACTCTCGAAATCTGAATTTGCTTCTTTGTGAATATTGTACGAGGTACCTATACAGGGTGTAAAAAGACAACTACCTAAAACTGAGGGGTTGCAATCAGACCATAATTCTAAACATATTTAGCGAAAAAAAACGCGATGTTTTTTTACTTAGCTTAGTCATTTTATTTTATTTTCGGTTATTTACTACTATTACAACATGATAAGATCATACCCTACTCTATAATTTCATTTGTAAAATAAAAAAACAGTTAAAACTCAAAATTCAGCAATCTACGTAAAAAAACGCGCCCAGAACATACGCAAACAGTACTCTTCAAACGCTGTTTTCTCCGGATATAATGATTTTTTCGGAAAATCCTTTTGGATTTGGTTGTGTGTTAGGATGCTCTTCTTTTTACAACCTGTATATGAAGAGATTTGTAGAAAATCATAAACTTATTTTTTCGAATACGATTTACTTTTGCCATTTTCGTTAAAATAAATTCTTATCTATCTGAAATGGCGGCGCTTATCATGCTCTTTCGCTTGCACATTAGGGACTGAACTAGTGTGTAAGCGAGAAAACATGATACATTACGACGTTTCTGAATGAGCTGGGTTATTCAAAATTGACATTTAGGGCTGGTTTCACCAAACTTTAGCTAACAGAGCGTTAGTTATTTGGACAACAAATTTAGTAAGACAAATAACAACGGATTAAGATTTTAACAGACCGTTAGGATGTTTTGTATTCTTTCCAAACGAAATCTTCACTAACAAGCCGCCGGCCGGCAAGTAGGCCGGTTAGCTCACTGACAGTTGACATCGTAGAAAATTAAAAATATGTCACCACAACGTCCAAAAGCATTGAAAAGTTCGCACCGTAACCATAGCAACAGAAGTAACAACGAAGTTTGGAGGAAAATTCCCTAATCGCGATTAACTAACCAGCTGTTAGATTGACTTTTGGTGAAACCAGCCCTTAGTTCGAAAACTCATAGATTCAATTTATGTTTTTTTAATAGCGATAAGCCATGACGGAGGCCTTAAGGCGGTCTAAAAACTCCGTCACCAGAGTTGGCCACTGACTCATACGAACTTACTTATTTACCAAAGTCGATTACAAAATTGTCAATGTAATATAGAACTCCGAACCTTTATCACGCCGATAATTCCTCCGAACGAAGGATTACTCTGGGTATTTGTGAATATTAATTAACTTTGACAAACAAACTGACCGCAGGCACTGGATTAGAGATTTAGATCTATCGGAATCTATATTTTGATTGTAAATGATTGGAAATATTCTAAGAATTATTGTAATTGGGTCTGGGGTTCTTCTGTTTACAAAATTATTGCATTATGGTAAGTAAATAAGTCGGTATAATGTTGTTTGATCTTGTTGCTCGTTTTTGGGTGTAGAAGCCGTTTAGTAATAGATTTTGGTTCTGTTGTAACAACAGGGTTTATTTAGGTTGATATTATGTTACAGAATATGGGTTCTTCTCTGGACGTTTGTATTTTAAGGTCTTCATTATCAGACATACGAGTTGGTGTCTGTATGTGAAGTTTAAGTGTTTACGTTAGTATAGCAATAGGCTGTGATGAGCTTGGTCTAAGAGCTTGATCTGTGAGGAAAGCAGTTTAAAATACTTACGTTTTCATTCACCATTTCAAAAGAGAAATAATGTTGATAGTAGGTGAGTTTGAGTGTTGAGATTACGGATGATAGAGTGGAGTGGAAAAGAAAAACAACTTAGAAGTTGGATAAGGGCAGGGAAATAATGATGGTGGCGACCTCTAACTACGATCGCCTGAACTACAAGGGCATCGTAATAAAGTTGCCAATTACAGCGACCTACTTCAGAGCTGTACCGCTAGATGGCACTGACGCGCTACTCATGCAACCGATGCGATTTGAATCCTGAATCTCGCAAGCAACATTATCCTCAGCAATTAGAACTATCCGATATTAACTGTCGGCCGAAAGGCCCTAAGGTAAGTGGACCAGATGGGGTCGAGGCCTTAGTGAGGTTTTTCCCTCTTTTCTACTAATTGGGGGAATTTCACTTACACTCAAAATGATGATGAGTAGATAGATACCTAGTGGTAGAGTAAATGTTGATCGTGCTAAGATGTTTACGAAGATCAAACAGCCTTTCCAATCACATGGTATCTTACAACCCTCACAATATCCGAAAGGTTTATACCAAAACACAATTTCCTGACAATGAAATCCTACCCTCTATAACAAACTTAGAGAAATTGTATTATATAAATAGTGATATATTTTTCGGCCATGTTCGGGCGTCCCGCTGACCTAGTATTACTCGTATTTTCGTAGAGAAAATGTGGTATTTTAGTTTATTTTGACGGAGGTTTTATCAGGAGGAAAGTAGGCGAGAGATATATTTACAAAAGGCAAAGGTTTGTTGTGTAGTTGAATGAACCAGCCGTGTCAATTGATTGGGCTCTTTTCTGTACTAATATTGTGAAGGGAAAACCTTTGTTTGTATGTTATTGATAACCTCTAAACACTGGCTATAAAGTATACCTACTCGTACCTACTTCTTCCTTCTAACTTCTGGGTAGGCTCGCTCTATCGTAGAACTCATTCTTGCCTATGTTAGTTTCGAGGTCAAGAGCCGACCTTGCAGACTACGCATTTCAGGCTACGCGTTCACGAGTTCCATGCTTCGATCAACTGAAGATACATAGTTGATCTATAGTTGATGATATACAGGGTGTAAAAAGACAACTACCGAAAACTGAGGGGTTGCAATAAGACCATGATTCTAAACATATTTAGCGAAAAAAAATGCAAAAAAAATGGCTTAGCTTAGTCATTTTACTTTATTTTCGGTTATTTACTACTATTACAACATAATAAGTCCATTCCTACCTAATAATTTCATTTATATAAAAAAATAAACAAATAAAACTCAAAATCCAGCAATCTACGTAAAATAACGCGCCCAAAACATACGCTGTTTGCGTATGTTTTGGTAATCTTCAAACGCTGTTTTCTCCGGATCTAATGCTTTTTTCGGAAATCCTTTTGGATTTGGTTGTGTTGAGATGCTGTACCTACCCCTTTCTGCTTCGGTAGTTGAAGGTTCCAAGGCGTGGAACCTTCGACTGTGCCTTCGATCAACTATACAGGGTGTAAAAAGATGTCTACTAAATCGATCTACTGAGTCGATGTGAAATGTCAAAATGTTTACGATTTGGTGACTAGCGCGAGCCTAGTCCGGCTTTCCCAGCGGTTCTACTGAAAAAATGCTTTCGCAAACAAGTCGCAGTAGCCATAAAGAAGAATTTGAAAAAACATTTTAATAAATAAATAAATAATGCTGGATAATTTCACACATTTTTTTCAAACGCTTTTTAACATTGAAAAACATAAATGTTCATGAAACTTTGTCGCTGATAGTACATTTCACTATTTATACTACTGTTAACATCACCGGATAATCAAAGCACCGAATGACGTACATTTCCCATTCATCAACATAATACAATACAGTTGGAAATAAACGCCCACGTCACTCAATTTAACTCTCACTGAACACATAAGAGTTCCGTTATTGTAACTTGAGCTTATTGAACTGTCTTTTGTATTTTACTTCGTTAGCGAAGAAATGTAAAGCTTTGTACGATCTACCAGGCTATGCATTCACGCCTTCCAAGTTTGCGCGAGTCGATTTAAAATTTTAATGTATACGCGTTGCTTTAAGAATTTTTAAATACAAATAAAGATCAAATGGAATGCAGCTGTATCATTTCACACATAAGATTATTGAGCTCAAATAATTCATCAGCGCACGAACAGACGGACGTAAGATTTACTTTTCAATCAAAAACATCAAAGTGCAAGTGTTGTTGCGTAGTGTAGTGAATAACGGAAACAGCTGATTTATTTAAGCGAATTTCAGAGTGTACTAATACAGGGTGTAAAAAAAGACAACTACCGAAAACTGAAGGGTTGCAATCAGACTATGATTCTAAACTTATTTAGCGAAAAAAAAACGCAAAAAAAATGTTTAGCTTTGTCATTTTATGTTATTTTCAGTTATTTACTACTAGTAATAAAAAATAATAAAATAATGCTGGACATTTTCACACAGCATCATCTATCCCCAAACTAAGCATAGCTTGTACTATGGGAACCAGATAACTGATATACTACTTATATATTAGTGCAACATAATAAGCCCAAACCTACCTAATAATTTCATTTATAAAATAAAAAACAGTTAAAACTCAAAATCCAGCAATCTACGTAAACGCGCCCAGTACATACGCAAATAGTAATCTTCAAACGCTATTTTCTCCGGATATAATGAATTTTCCGGAAAATCCTTTTGGATTTGATTGTGTGTTGGGATGATGTACCTGCCCTTATCGACTTCATAGCACAACAATTACTTATGTTCTTATGTCACTTATGTTATGAGCTTATCAAAAATTTTGATTGTGACGATAAGGATTCCGTGGCCGAGCGGTAAGGCACTCCGGCTTTAGGAGGATTGTCTGATCTTTGCGGAATCCCGTCGGAATCGAAAGTTTTGATAAGTGTTTTCATTTCTCAATGAAACACCTAAGTATGGTATAACACTTTAAAAATTAAAATCTTTGCTTATTTTTACAGGATCCCCAAGAGTACTGTGTCAAGACTGTGTCTTGGGCCAGGTGACTTTCTTTCAGATAAAGAAATTATTCTGGCTGTGACACTAGTTTTAAGCCAGAAATTGATTGCGTATTAAAATTAATGATCCTTACTTAATTATCATCATCATCTCAGCCATCTAGCGTCCACTGCTGAACTTAAGCCTCCCTCATCGATTTCCACAGCGATCGATCTTGTGCAGCCTGCACCTAACGGCTCCCAGCAACCTTTACTAGATCGTTCGATAACGTAATTTTATTATAACTGTGTAAATTCTCTCTTCATGAAAACTATAAACTTTCCCAGCTATTTTGTAAAACTGTGGCAGTATCGAATATGATGGAATTTATCGTGAATGAAAATAGAGGATTGCGAGATCAAAGCGTACTATTTCCAATTTGTTGTTGTATTGTAGATACGCGGATCTTGTCACTTATTCCAGGAGTTTGTAGTCACTTCTTGGGCCAAGAGTCGGGTAGAATACAGCTGGCAACTCGTAAAAATCCACTAATAACGTGAGGCGTAATACAAAATACGTTATCTCACGCGGGGGAGTGGGGGTCGAAAAATCTGCATTTCTTAACGTAATTAATAGATTCGAATCCACCTGACTACCGCCATCTTCTGGAAGGAATACATGATCTGAGAGAATGTCTACGGCGCCTTGGGGATACACAATTGTGTTTTTACTTAATGTGTCATGTCGTGACCCTGTTTGTTTCTGACAAAATGTTTCCACGATCTGTAAATATTTTTTCCGGGTATTGGTGTAGGTTACATTGCACTTTCAGAAAGAATATGCTAACAGTATTTTGTCTAAGCGTTCACGTTAAAAACTTGCGTTGCTGCAGGCTACGTGATCATTGGAACGCGAGAACGCGTAGCCTGGAATGCGTACTGCGTAGTTGGTACGCGGCTTTACGAATATCTTGCGGGAAAACCGGCAGAAATAAATAAGAATTCAATCTATCAAAATATATTTAATCATATAAAAAGGTAGCCTTATAAATATCAAAATTCTGTTTATGATTTCATATGTCTAGAGCGAGGAATAAAATATCACTTCTGGTAAAAGCCAGAGGGAAGAGGTTAGTCTACTTCTTTTTATTATGAAAAGCACCAAAACTCTATTATTGTTAATAAAGAATCATCAGTAGGTAATTTTATTGATGAGTGAAGAGATGGCCACGACTCCTAGGATGATAACTGATATGACCAAAAAAGCCTCCTTAGCGCTAGTTTTAAGGTAGTTTTAGGCGCTAGTTTTGGGTTTTAAGAAGAAAAAGGCACTTCCAATATGTGGGCATGTGCCAAACATTTGCATATCAAAGGATCTGCAATACATAATTTTTATAAATTTTGCTAAGTTTTTCACAGAGTTTTTCACTGGTCCTAAGATCCATGTCCTAAGGTCCATGTCAAAACCCACAGTAAGCAGAGATTGCTAAAAGGAAATATCTAAAAGCACTAATGAGGTATGTCTATTGTCTACCGCGCCTTGGATACAGCCATGATTGTTTTTTGTCTAAATGCAAAAAAAAACCAATGAATTTCAAAAGATAGACTTGAAGATCTACATACAGATGGGAGGTTCACTAATAACAATATCACCTCTTACACTCATTTGCCTTCAGGTAACCGATAGGGTTCCGATATTGGAACCCAAAAACCGTCTGGTCAAATAATATGAAATAGGCTTTATCTTATTTCTGCGAAATTACTGTGATAAAATAAGGTCTGGCCTTCGGTGTCTACACTAGGGTGTAGTAGGTTAGCTAATATAATGTTTGGACCGAAAATTTTAACTCCATACTCTGTATTTTCTCAAGTGATTTCATAAGCACAAAAAAACATGCCGGCAGAAAACTTTTAGATTTAGAAACTAAAATTCTTTGAAAGTATTGATATTGCCATCCGTTCTAAATGGCAAGGTTCAAGGTTATAGTGGAAACCATCCAATTTCTTTAAAGGTTAGTTAGGCTGGGTTGGCTAAATGGGGTTGTACCTCGACTTTCAATCCGAACGTCGTAAGATCGAATCCCGGCCGCATCAATGGATTTTGCGTTTCATAAAAATGTATATGCGCTTTAACACGAGCTCTGAAGTGGGAAAACATCGTGAGGAAACCAGTTAGTATTCTTATAGGCGGCGATGGGCTTGCAACCTGTCACGTATGGAATACTAACTTCTGTAAGATGTGGGCATATGTATCAAACATGTATTTGGACATGCCCCTGACTACACCCCTAAGACATTTTCAAAGGATCTGGAATACATAAAAAAGATCTGAGAGAATGACTACCGCGCCTTGGGGACACAGACCCTGGTTTTTTTTTAGTTAGGCCGGCCACATACGTCCTGAATGTCTTGCAGAAATTAGAGTCAGAAATTCAGGTTATTCATTTAAAAAGCCCATAATTCCGCCTTTTGCCACACACATACTGACAAATTCCCTGTCATTTTTCAAAGAACCTTGATTATCAAAAAACTATTGGGGAATTTTTTTACTTTGCTTCAAGGATCAAGAATAACTTAAAAACTGGGTCGGGGAACAGCCGTGATCCTGTTTTCGTATCATACAGAACCCTCATTGAAATCCCAAATGCTCAAACCCAGACCGCGTCCTAATTTCATTTTTACAGCTGCCAGATAATTGGGAGAATGTTTTTAGGTGGCTTTCTCGAAATTGTTTGAAAACAAGCTTCTCTTACCTTGCGGGCAAAAGTTTAATTTGGCTATATTTTTTTCGCTTCAAGGGATATTGGATGAGAGGGATCCATACTAATATTATGTATGAAAGTCTTGTGAAAGTAGCTCTGTCTTTTTCTTTCACGACTGAGATAGATTACGCTATTTGGCATGGTAGAGCCGTGTTGGCCTAGCAGGATATGCCTTCGACTTCAAACCGATTCAAACTGAAGGTTCCAATTCAAAACCAGGAGGCGTATTCCCGTTCTTTTTTTCGTCCGTTTGATGAATATTCGGATGTTTCTACTACAATTTTGACTTCAAGGGACAATTTTTTGGTTTTGAATATTTGGTCCTAGACTAAGATCGTGTTTTAACGTTGATGAGATCAACGTTAAAACACGATCTTAGTTATTAACACAACATTGTATTACACCGAATACATTGTGTTTGTGCCAAATAAATTTTTATTCTATTCTATGTAGCTCGTAGTAAGGAACATCAGAATATTCATCAAACGAATGAAAAAACGAACGGGTATAACCCTAGCATCAATGGATTTTTCGTTTCGGAAAATTTCATGCGCCAATCTCAAAATGGTGCTGGCAAACATGTTGAGGAAACCAGTTAAACATTTGAGTTACTTTCATTTGAAAAGATACTTATTGGTTTCCTCACTTTACTTCCCTTCGCCGTTAAAAAAGCTAGTTTTTTTTTTTTTTTTAAATAATTTACATTGATGCACGGTCGGGATTTAAACCCACAACGGATTTTGTCACCACACTTAGTCAACACGGATTATAATATTTCTTTATTTTACCTGCTCTCTCCATTTCATGATAAATACGGCTATAAGTCATGAGCACTGGCGAGCACCAGCGAAGCAGTTAAAATGGCCGACAGGTGGCCTTTACAGCTTTTGAATACCTAACACTGTGCTGGGAGCGATTAGTAGGTGCTGGATTTAGCATACAACCACCTGGCTAGTTGTGTTGGCGTAGTGGGTGGACTCGACTTTCAATCAAGTTTTATGCGCACCACGAGTGCTACAATGTAAGCTTTTTAATATTAAAACTTAGTAATTTTTAAACTGTGGTTTTGATAAGAAATTTTTTTTTATTCAACCTATACTGTCCTACTGCTGGGCAAAGATACTAGCTGCGCTCCCACGGTGTGACCCGCGGTCCCTCGGGATAACTTCATATTTTCGGGATAAAAAGTAGCCATGTCCTTCCCTGGGATACAACCTTCATCCATGACAATGACATGAATTTTCAGTCTAATCTGTTCAGTGGTTTGGGCGAAAAAAGGTAATTAACAGACAGACATACAGACAGATAGACAGACAGAGTTACTTTAACATTTATTATGGATTTTTCATGGATTTTTCATGGATTTTTCATTTATTTAGTATGGATTTTTCACTCTGGATAAGATTTTTTTATTGAAAAATCACCTGAATAATTCTACTCGTATAACTGAGCTTTTTTCTGGATAGATGTACAAACCAATCATTAATTTGAGACTTGTTCATAATCCCCCGAAATAAAAGAAACTACAATCTCAACGAACGAGACGAGATCCGCCATTTTGAAGCTTATCGCTTATTCATCAGTTTAAAATCTTAAATCAACCGTTTTCTATGTAAATTGGCGCGGTAATAAGAAACAAACTGTTTCCGTGGATATTAAACTTTGAGTAAGTTTGTGTGATTTACCGCTTACACGATGCCATCCTGGTATTCTATATTTGCCTCTTACTACCTTTAGGCCTCTATTCTTTTCCTAGCGACTTTGAACCCAGAGAAACTCCGAGCTATGCTTGGAGTTTCTCTGAAGGATAGAATCCGCAATGAGACTTTCCGACATAGAACCAAAGTTGTTGCCATAGCTCAGAGAATTAGCAAGCTGAAGTGGCGGTGGGCTGGCCATATCTGCCGAAGAACCGATAACCGTTGGGGTAAACGAGTTCTTGAGTGGAGACCGCGACTCGGCAAACGTAGTGTAGGACGCCCTCCGGCCAGATGGAGTGACGATCTGTGAAAGGCTGCTGGTAGAAGCTGGATGCGTCGAGCTGAGGACAGGGCGCAATGGCGCTCATTAGGGGACGCCTATGTCCAGCAGTGGACTGATATAGGCCGATGATGGTGATGACTTTGAACCCAGGACCAGCAATTTACGGAAGCACTTTGTTGTTATTGCTCCTAGCGGTCAAACATCCATTTTGTGGCCGAGGATCTATCAAGACCAATTAGGCTTTACCACAGAGTGCTTTGAGTTGTTTTGGTTTTAAGCAAAGTGCACGCAGGTGCCGCAGTCGCTTACTCCGTGAGTGCTCAGCTTTAGAGAAATTTCTGGAACGTTTACTAATTTGGGAATACTGCAGCACTATGCATAAATGGATTGCGCAAAATGCTTTAGAGGGTTTCGGGCTAATGGGAGACACCTGGATGTATGTTTGAAATAAAATAGATGCCACTGGAGCTTGACTTTTAGTTTTAAGATGGATCACCTAAAATGTGTGCCGTGATTCTTCACGGTATTGATCGCGAAAGAATAGGAGTTAGTTCTAAGACTGATCCCAGCGGTCCTACTGAATAAATGCTTTTTGACTTCGACGCATTCATATGCTTTTGGAAAGCATTATGAGGCCGATAAAACTAGGTAAACTAACAACATTAAATAGCAGGAACCGTTTTCGCGTTCCTTATTTCGTTCGTTTGATGAATATTCGGATGCTTTCCACCACGATTTCTGTTTTCGATGTCTAATTTTTCAGATAGAAGAGAATGGAGGAAGAACAGAATGTTGTGCCGACCCCACATCATGTGGGAAAAGGGCAGAAAGATGATGATGAGGGTTAATTTTTCAAACGTTAAAACACGGTCCTACACATTCTAACCGAAAAATTGGCCCTTGAAGTCAGAAATCGTGGTGGGAAGCATCCGAATATTCATCAAACGAACGAAAAAAGGAACGCGAATACGGCCCCAGGTGTTTTTGTAGGCTAATCCAAAGATATCGAAGTTAAATTCAAGTTGATCACTGGATATCTAGAAAACTTTATTACTTTAAATCTACTAGTTTAATTTACAGACAATCGGTATATTTACTTTTGTCGTCTGAATTTTCTGTAATTACCTTTGCAAACAAATTGCTTCGCAAATCGTCTTTCGCGCCAAAGCGCGTTTTGTCAAGTTGATCAATGAACACATTAGTCAAAGCCCTTAATACCTTCAATCTGAATTTACAAACCGAATGCTTTTCAACTGTGATTTTAAGCTTTCGATCCGCGGATCCGAGAGGAAGTTAAGAGTGTCAAGAAGTAGCTATAGATAGAGAGTAAGAACAAGTAGAGTCCGCCAAATAATTGTAAATTGTGGAACTCATTGCGGGCTCTGTATTTCCCAAAAATACGTAGGGGTCTTCAAATCAAGAGTAAATAGGTTCCTTCTAGGTAAGCATGCTCCATCTTAGACCTCACTACTGCTTAACATCAGGCAGAGTGAGGTCAAATGCTGACCTATTTAATTAAAAAAAAAAACTTCGGCATCTTTTGTGGTTTAGATGGTTTTGATAAGGTAGGGATTCCGATTATTTTTTTAATCAAAATAATTTACTACCCTCGTGAAGCACTCGTGGTCGTGCTTGCTTAGTCGTTCTTGATAGGTCGTCGAAGTTAAGCAACGTTCGAAAGTCAAATAAATAATAAATAAATAAATAATGCTGGACATTTTCACACAGCATCATCTAGCCCCAAAGTAACTACTTATATACTCGTACTTTTTGTTTGTAAATACATACATATTATACATGGAAACACCCAGACCCGAGACAAATATTTGTAGATCATACAAAAATTGGTCCCGCCGCGGGGATCGAACCCGTAGCGTCGCAGGCGGACATTCGCCCACTGCGCCACAGAGGTCGTCAAAAAAGTCTGTCGTCAAGTGGATGGGTGACCGCCAGTGGCACTTTCATCTGAGCGCTTCCGTGCTTTGGAGGGCACGTCAGGCAGAGTCCTCACTCTGCCTGACGTGCCCTCAAATGCTGACCTATTTAATTTAAAAAAAAGAGTCCACCATTGAGGGTGCGATTCGAGACGTATATGAAGACGTTATTTGTGTTGCTTTTACAAAACTTTTCAATTCTAAGTAAACGTCTGTTATTTTACTAGTGACTGTAAACTCAAAGCAGCTCTGTGCTAGTGTGAGTGTTTAGTGTCTGTAAGTTGAGAGATAATACTGAATCAATTACTGAACAAACTAACTTTGACTTTGAGAGGATAGTAGATGAGCGTAAATATTTTACAACTAGCTGTCCGTCGTGAAGAGAAGTTTTCCCGAAGGACCGCGGGTAACACCGCGGTCCTTCGGGAAAACTTCTCTTTCCCGGGATAGAATAGCCTATGTTCATTAGGGATAATGCAGGATTCTATTGGTGAAAGAATTTTTCAAATCAGTCCAGTAGTTTCGGAGCCTATTGTCAAACAAACAAATCTTTCCTCTTTATAATATTAGTATAGATTTTTTAAATCTTTCTACAAACTACAATTTATAATAATAATGATGGAATATAATATTCACAAATGTTTATCCCTGATGGGAATCGAACCCACTACCTAGAGCGAGAAAGCCAGATCTACCAAACGCATAATAGAACACTGAATGATGTTTTCCTACACCGTTTATAAAAATGTTAATGCGCATAAAAAAAACATAAAATCTTACAAAACCGAAAAGTCTATTGAAGCATCAAACCACATGGACTACCTTACATGGCCAAAAAATATTACTCTTATAAAAGCCGTTTGGTTGTTTTTGTTGAAATCAAACAATATACATGAACAACGAAAACATTTTGATCGATTGTTATTCCTTCTCTTTTTGACAGAACAAGCCGCAAGTTTTAACAGTTTTGTTTGTTGGTTTTGCGAATGTTTTTATGATGTGAAGTTTCACTTCCGGGAAATATTTAGGCGGACAACTGACCATCCTCTACTCGATTTACATTTGATGATGATGATGATGATGATCACTGGATCAGGCGGACAACTGACCATCATTACTCCATACACATTTAAAAGGGTCACGACTGTATCCTCAAGGCGCAGTAGACATTTTCTCGGATCTTTTTATGAATTCCACAGATCTTTTGAAGATGTCTAAGGATAAGTCTATCTACTATATAAAAATAAGTCGGGTTTTCCTTCCTGACGCTATAACTCAAGAACGCACGAACCGATTTCCACGGTTTTGCATTCGTTGGAAAGGTCTCGGGCTCCGTGAGGTTTATAGCAAAGAAAATTTAGGAAAAATCTGGTAGCATCTGGTGGCGAAACGGAGTTCGCTGGGTTTGCTAGTTTGTTATGAAAACCCAGAGAAAATCGATAATGACTATCGTTTCAATTCATTGTTGCTTCCTGTATAACTTAGTCCATTCGAGCGTGCATGTGTGTGCGCTGGGATGTAGCCGGGTTGCGATTGGAATGTCTTTTCTTCTTGAAAATGATTATGCAACATGTAAGAACTCAATAAAAGATAAATTCTGAAGTGAAAACTTATAACGGCTTAGAAATGAAATTGATACGGTCAACGTCTATTTACAACCCAAAAATGAAACCCTGTCAGTTTGTTTAATAAATGAAAGACCCTGTATTGAACAACTACGAACCTATACCATTAAAGTTCAAAATGAACTAATAATCTTAACCAGACGTTTACACCCGAAGTTATTAAGCAATTAAACCGATAAACAGTACATTCCAGACAACGTATAGCGGAGGCGATAAGACCGCCCATTACGCGATATGAGCGAAGTTACAGCGATTGTGTTTCAGGTTTTATGGATATAGTAATTCGGTTTAGTATGTTCACCGTTGTCTAGGAAAACAGCGAATGGTTTACAGAGTAGTTTCAAGTTATTTATTTGATCGAAGCATTAAAAAAAAGTTACATTGAAGTGTTTCTGATCCTATAAATATTATAAAGGCGAAAGTTTGTAAGTATGGATGTATGGATGTATGGATGTTTGTTACTCTTTCACGCAAAAACGGCTGGACCGATTTGGTTGAAATTTGGTATGTAGATAGGTGATACCCTGGATTAACACATAGGCTACTTTTTATCCCGATATTCCCGCGGGAACGGGACTTACGCGGGTGAAACCGCGGGGCGCAGCTAGTATATAAATAAATAAATAAATAAATAATGCTGGACTTTTCACACAGCATCATCTAGCCCCAAAGTAAGCAGAGCTTGTGTTATGGGTACTAAGATGACTGATATACTACTTATATACTTTTTTGTTTGTAAATACATACATATTATACATAGAAACACCCAGACCCGAGACAAATATTTGTAGATCATACAAACATTGGTCCCGCCGCGGGAATCGAACCCGCAACCTTTTGCGTCGCAGGCAGGCCTTCGCCCACTGCGCCACAGAGGTCGTCAATATATCTTTACCAGCTGCACCCAGGAAGACCTTATTGCGGCTTCAGATAGGGCCATAGCGGTGG
This sequence comes from Epirrhoe alternata, assembly GCA_963565295.1. Classification (NCBI taxonomy): domain Eukaryota; kingdom Metazoa; phylum Arthropoda; class Insecta; order Lepidoptera; family Geometridae; genus Epirrhoe; species Epirrhoe alternata. The sequence goes on along the minus strand of OY751391.1, from coordinate 10,718,481 downwards.
CTTCATTTTGGAGCAAACAAATTTAATAATATATGAGCACATTGACACGACGAATGAATGAATGATATATCTTTTTAATTCTTTTAATGGGGTAACCATGATTATATTTATTTATTTCATTTTTTTTATTATTAATATCATCAACCCTATCTTGACAGGCTAACCTACGATAGAGAGAGATTTATAAGTATTTTGTTTATGAGACATTTCATAACACGATTAAACTTTTAACCGACTTCAAAAAAAGGAGGAGGTTCTCAATTCGCCTGTATGTTTTTTTGTATCTTGTTACGCGATTACTCCGCATACCTTAACATAATTAATGCCCTTAGACGCCGGTGGAGCGTTATCTGTCGATTTGATTTCTTTTCATATTTCGATTTTTATGGTTGGCTTATTGATTCCCTGAGTCACGCCGCGTGTAGAGTCGAACATTGAAGTCGGTTTTTCTTTTAGTTTTAAAACGTAATTATACATCATCAAAACAATAAATTACTTATTATTATATCAAAAATTTGCAATGTTCTGGATTCGAATCCACGACCTTCTAAACAAAAGTTTAGGCACCTACTAATTTTCGGGAAACAGTGATTTTCAATCTGATAACATTTATAATTACATAATTATCCTGACCTGTGTATCCCTGTGGATGCTGTAGGTAGACCAGCAGCAGGGCTCCACCTGGTTGGAGTCCAGCCCCCAGAACTCCAGCTCCTCCTCGAACAATGGACCGCACACATTTGTAGGGTAGTGGAGCTTTCCGGTCCTGAGGATAGAGAGAATCTATCAGGAACAAATTTCATAAAACAAATGAAGCTGAATTCGAGCCCATGACCTTATCGGAAGGCGGGGCCGCAACCACTTTACCACCAATGCTTACGCACATGGTGTAGTTGTTACATGCAATTTTGAGCGTATTTGTAGGCGCACCACACTGGCAGAGAACGCGTTAAAATACATAAATAATGCTGGACATTTCACACAGCGTCACCTCGCCCAAACTAAGCAAAGCTTGTACTATGGGAACCAGATAACTGATATAGGTACTACTCATATACTTTTTGTTTGTAAATACATACATATAAAAACTCCCAGACCCGAGATAAATATTTGTAGATCATACAAACATTTATCCCGCGGCGGGGATCGAAACCGCAACCTTTTCCGTCACTAGCGGGCTTTCACCCGCTGCGCCACAGAGGTCGTCAAAAAGTGCATGTCATAATACTCAAATGGAAGGAGTAGACGCAATACACTTAATCAAAATGTCATTGGTTTTACAGTTTGATAGATTTGGTTCAGTCACCATCATTTTAAAGTCGAAAGTTCCTTTGGCTCAAAGACTCATAAACTACATTACGCACAACCACTCTTTAGCTCTCTGAAGTTAGGTGCACTAAACGATTGCGCAGGTTTGGTAGAGTAGCGAGATAGGACGATGCAACAAACTAAGCGAGTGAGCGAGACAGCTATACAACGCTGTCTTTGTCTTTTAGGTTTCATCAAAAATTACTTCTGCGCAACTACTTCAGAGAGCTGAAGATCGGCTGTGCGTGACCTAAATATAATTTTTTTTTAACATATTTATCCCAAAAAGAAAACCTAATTTAGTTCTACGTTAGGTTTTACTTTTACTGCAGATTATTCCAAGCCAAACTGGCTTTAACGATAATAATTTAATCTACTTCGTGAAAACGAATTACCAAACATGGGTTACGAAAATAAAAATATGAGTTTTTGCACAAACTTAAGCTTTGCCTCTAAATTAAATCAAGACCGGTTTAAGGTCATCAGACATAGTCATCACATCACACGTACTGCCGCACAGTACGCGCCGTACGAATTTTTCTATTACAAAAAATGCTGCTGGCGTCAGAAACGTGCCACATTTTCTGACGTGAGCAGCATTTTTCTATATGTGCGAGGACCTTTACGACACAGCGAACAATAAAATATTATCTTCATTTTTAACCGACTTCAAAAAAAGGAGGAGGTTCTATGTTCGGTTGTATGTATGTTTTTTTTTTTTTTTTTTTTTTTTTTAGATGTATGTTCATCGATATCTCCGTCAGTTGTGAACCGATTTCCAAAATTATTTTTTTGTTTGAAAGGGTATGCTACCATAGTGGTCCCATAAAAATTTTACTCCTGAGGGATTGATAGTTTTCCCGTAAAACTCAAAAAATCACCGATCTTTCCGAAAAATGTGGACCGATTTCCAAAATTTTTTTTTTAGCTTGAAAGGTTGTCCATCTCGAGGTGGTCCTCATACTTTTTTTTCCTGAGGAATTGATAGTTTTCCTGTAAAACTCAAAAAACATTATTCTCACTACACAATCTGAGTCAAACATTGATTAGTTTGACATATTTAGACTCTCGAGGTGGTCCCATATAAATTTTATTCCTGAGGGATTGATAGTTTTCCCGTAAAACTCAAAAAACCTCATCCTCACTCTAACTTCTTTAATCTTGACTATTGTAATATCTAACCTAACCTACTAAGTAAGTAATTACTTACTAACCTAACCTACTATATTATTTACACTTACACTTTACACTAAAAATGGAAAAATAAAAATTTTTGAAAAAAAAAATTGAACCGACTTCACAAAACACAAACAGACACTAAGAACCTACACTAAAAAGAGAATAAAAATTTTTGAAAAAAAAATTGAACCGACTTCACATAACACAAATAGACACTAAGAACCTTCTATGTACCTACACTAAAAAGAGAAAAATAAGAATATACACATGCAATTATTACTTACAGTATTCAAATAATAAATTATTATGTCATATTATATTTTGAAGTCGGTGCCAACTACCTATGCATTTACATCTAAGAAGAAATTACGAGTACCTACAATAGAACTTGGGTGCAAAATTGTATGGAGTAGTTAGAGTAGAATAGTTGGCACCGACTTCAAATATAATATAACATAATAATTTATTATTTGAATACTGTAAGTAATAATTGCATGTGTATATTCTTATTTTTCTCTTTTTAGTGTAGGTACATAGAAGGTTCTTAGTGTCTATTTGTGTTATGTGAAGTCGGTTCAATTTTTTTTTCAAAAATTTTTATTTTTCAATTTTTAGTGTAAATAATATAATAGGTTAGGTTAGATATTGGAATAGTCAAGATCAAAGAAGTTAGAGTGAGAATCCCTCAGGAATAAAATTATATGGGATCACCTCGAGCGTATTTAAACATGTCAAACTATTCAATGTTTGACTCAGATTTTGTAGTGAGAATGAGGTTTTTTGAGATTTACAGGAAAACTATCAATCCCTCAGGAAAAAAAAGTATGAGGACCACCTAGATATGTATACACTTTCAAGCAAAAAAAAAATTTTGGAAATCGGTCCACATTTTTCGAAAAGATCGGTGATTTTTTGAGTATTACGGGAAAACTATCAATCCCTCAGGAGTAAAATTTTTATGGGACCACTATGGTAGCATACCCTTTCAAACAAAAAAAAAATTTTGGAAATCGGTTTACAACTGACGGAGATATCGATGAACATACATCCAAAAAAAAAAAAAAAAAAAAAAAAAAAAAAAAAAAAAAAAAAAAAAAAAACATACATACACCCGAACATAGAACCTCCTCCTTTTTTTGAAGTCGGTTAAAAATAAGAATATACACATGCAATTATTATTTACAGTATTCAATTAATAAATTATTATGTTACCTATATTATATTTGAAGTCGGTGACAACTATTCTATTCTAACTACTCGATACAATTTTGCACCCAAGTTCTAATTGTACTCGTAATTTCTTCTTAGATAGTTGTAAATGCATAGTTGGCACCGACTTCAAATAGAATATAGGTAACATAATAATTTATTAATTGAATACTGTAAATAATAATTGCATGTGTATATTCTTATTTTTCTCTTTTTAGTGTAGGTTCTTAGTGTCTGTTTGTGTTTTGTGAAGTCGGTTCAATTTTTTTTTTCAAAAATTTTTTCTTATCGATGTTTGCTAGTCTTGCTAAAAGTCAAAAACGACTGAACCGATTTGGGTGATACTTATTTTGTAGCGTGACAGTCAAGGTTTATAAAGTCGGAAAGTATTCCTGAAAGACCGCATCAGATGACACCGCGGGACGCAGCCAGACATGATCATCTTTTTGTTGGGTCAGTAGTTTTTCGAACCAGTGCAGTGTGATGAAATTGTTTGAATAAGGGCACCTCATAGAGGCTCTTTTCATACACACATTACAATCACGCTTTTTTTCTATAGGAGTAGACAGATAACACAGTCTTAAGCTCATTGCAGTGTCCCTCCGCACCGAACGCGTCAAACTCTCAATGCAATAGAGGAAATGTCGTCAGAAGCGAGCCGCTTTTCTGACGACATCAGTATTTTTCTGTAGAAAAATTACTGCGGCGCGTACGGCGCGGATAAATGTGCGATCAGCTTTAAAATCCATTTATTACGATTTTTACATTCATGTTTCGACTCATTTGACAAATGATAGAGAAAAGAAAAAGAGAACATACTGCCGACCCTGTATGATGTAGCAACAAAGTATCAGATCAAAACTTCTATTCAAATAGATTAGGCATAAATAAATCATATTGGCACACTATTCAGAAGGTTAGCACGAGTTAGGTAGTATGACTATGAAGAACTTCCTTAACTCTTGTGGTTACTTTTGCACCATTGAGAACTTTATATTTTGTATATTGCTCAAGCCTTGTATGTAGGCTAGTCATCACCATCATCATCATTATCATCGGCCTATATCAGTCCACTGCTGGACATAGGCCTCCCCTAATAAGCGCCATTGCGCCCTGTCCTCAGCTCGACGCATCCAGCTTCTGCCAGCAGCCTTTAGCAGATCGTCACTCCACCTGGCCGGAGGGCGGGGACAACGTTTGCCGAGTCGCGGTCTCCACTCAAGAACTCGTTTACCCCAGCGGTTATCGGTTCTTCGGCAGATATGACCAGCCCACTGCCACTTCAGCTTGCTAATTCTCTGAGCTATGTCGACCACTTTGGTTCTATGTCGGATAGTCTCATTGCTCATAGATCATTTAGACGCATCCTGCGCCTCTCCTTGTAATTTCCCCTCTGCCAAAGTGTACATGATTCCGAATTATGTGCGTCTTGTAATATTTCGTACGTCATATATGAAATTTGCAAGAGTATACGTAAAAACGAGGGTGTATTGTCAGTGTAAAATGCGTTCGTGTGCCACCTCGTCCCCCGCAAAAATTTGGTAACAGGAATTCCGTCAGTAGAGAGTCCCTATTTTTTAGTCTGAGGCTAAAACGAGTGCTAGCCTCGGCTATACGCTAGATACTCACTTGTCAGATCGTAAATCAAATGGAATCTCTTTCCGTTTACTTTGGCAGTGAAGTGTGAACGTGTCGTCACTAGAGGTTGGTATTTTTGGAAATAACTCATATTATAAAAAGAAAAGAGTTTATTTTAGATTGAAGATATAGTACTGATACGACTGTCGGTAAACCTCTAACCACGGTAGGCTTCTCGCAGATCTTTTGGGAGTTCAAGATCCTTTGAAAATAGCTCAGACGCCTTAGCGGTTGGTTGAGTGTTAACAAAGAAAAGAAAGATTAGATTGAAAGTCATTATTATCAAAGGCAGTAAAAAATTTGCTTACTAGTGGACATGATAAGCCTTCTCCCTCAAACTCGACCCTGGCACCCTGTACTGTTCTCATCCAAGTCTGTCCCTTTAGTCTCATTCATTGATATAATAAATGCATACTTCACTTGTGTTTTCTATGCATAATATTGAAATTATTCTCTTTAATTTAAGAAAAATACTACGACGAACAAGCGAAAATATTATTTCAGAATTATGACAGCTGTCCAGACCCATATCTAAACTAATCAAGACAATTTCCGAAACTGGATTCCTCGCAAAAATAAGTTTGTATAAAAATACAAGATTTTTGAAAGCAAAAATATATATTTTCCGTAATTAGGCTCTAAATACATTTCATTTGGTATCACATAAATTGAAGAGACAACTTAATAAGGTTACTCAGAGTTTGAGCACCAATGCATGGATTGCGGAGTGTTGGGGAATGTTTTGACAATGAGTATGAACTTGCTGACAAATACAAATAGTACACACACATTACAGACAAATAAGCACATTACTGATAATATTACATTCTCTTAAGATAGTTCAAGATCCATTGTGAAGGTATCGAGTGGTGGGGTAGTCAGAGGAACGCCTAAATACAAATATTTGAGTCAAGACTACATTTTGCAGAAGTTACCAAGTTACTTGCAACCGAACCCAACACGTAAGGGCATTCCTAACCATATCAAGTGTCTAAATACATTGATAGCATTCTCGTGATGTTTTCCTTCATTGTTTAGAGTTCGTGTTAATGAGCATACACATGGAAACTGCCTGGACTCGACAGACACACCAGCTGGTGACGTCGTTGCAGACTCCGGAGAAAGTGACGGAACGTTCTCGACAGTCATGCAGATAACTGGCACAGTTTGGCTCAAGATCGAGAGGTGTGGAGAAAGGGAGGGAGGCATTTGCCCTGCAGTGGGATGATGCAGGACAAAAATAAATAAAAAAAATAAACATGGAAAGAAAAACTTTATGACACGGCATTTCGTAGGTTGTTTTAGACTCTTGGTTATTATTACTCCGAGGCGTTAAGCTGTCCTTTTTTTAGGCCGAATTTATGTAATGGCGTCTCGCAAATTAAATGAGATCACGTATTATGTCGAGTAATTAGGCGAGTGTTTGTGATTGTCTTCAGAGCACAAGTCTTTTATATAAAAGTTTATTATTATAATGTACCTAAATATTTAACTTTTTCTACATCCATAACTAGTTTCACTAAAACCTGTTCAGCCGTCTCAGCTTGAAAAAATTTTGCACCATTAAGTACTTATTTTAGGTCGTAGAGCACTCGTTATCATGTCCATAAAAAAGGCCCAAGAAACCCTAAATTGTCGTCATCAACCCAAATTATTCTAATCGCGCTTACGATGAACTCTCGGCAAACGTAGGTTAGGACGCCCTCCGGCCAGGTGGAGTGAACATCTGCGAAAGGTTGCTGGCAGAAGCTGGATGCGTCGAGCTAAGGACAGGGCGCAATGGTGCTCATTAGGGGAGGCCTATGTTCAGCAGTGGACTGCTATAGGCGTTGACGACGTTGCCGCATTCCCTGCAACTCTTTGTGGTGGCCTTCTCATAAAATGAAGCTTGGTTTTTAACACACCATAATGAGCGTAATGCTTAGGTGAAGTTGGTTTTTACACACCATGTATGCGTCACAGACACATAACTCGGTTTTTTTATCTCTCAGACATGTTAGTTTTCACTTCTATTTCAAGATGTTGTCATTATGTATTCCATATTTTCTAGACCAGTGCCCAAGGTCAGGCTCTAATATTCTGATATTTTGCTTTATAAAATGAGAAAACTGAATAAAATACTCGTAACTGAATAAATTCACGCCATTAGCACGAAGCTGCATAAAAGCTTTGAAACTAAAACAGCTCGGTCAAATAATAGTCGAATAAAATATTGACTCTGGTTTGAAAAAGCTATGCGCGTGATATGACGGACGTAAAACTTATGAGCATTTCAATCAATGAAATACTATAAAATATACATGAGCATGATAAATGATGCATTGAGTCGCAAGAAATACGAATGGTCTTTGACTAAAATGTGTCTAATTACGTCAATAGTACCTTGTTAAAGCGTTATTTCTTTGTATTTTATAAGCATCTAAACATATTTAACGAGCCTCAATTTTGTTTGAATGGCTTCCCACTGGAGCTTGACTTTTTATTTTTAAGATGTATCACCTAAAAGAATGCTAGGCCCCAAACCGTGTTTGTTGCCCTGATTCTTCACGGTATTGGTCGCGCAAGAACAGGAGTAAAATTCGTTTCTTTACTGTGTAAATAACTGGTAGACGAAGTGATTGAGATTGTTTGTCTGTTAAGTACCTACTTGCCCTAGAAAATTGAGAAATGATATCAAAAGTAGTACACTGTATAAAACATAATAAACTGAATAGGTTAAAACTAATAGGTTATTTATAAACAAAAAACTGTTTAGCCTATAAATAAAAATGGCAGATGTAGCCATATGTATGAAAGACTTGAGAACGACTTTGTAATTAGGTTCTTTTTTAATTGAATTTTTTGAATTAATTATGGAATATGACGGTCGACGTTTTTCTAAAAAGAAGTGGAACCCGTCACGGTCTGTTTTTGTGTAAAGTTTTTATTATCTAAACAGAAAACGTACGATATAAATCAGTTTTTATTTAGTTCCACCATTTGTTTTGGTACTCGAAATACGAAAATATTTTATGTTCTGCTTGAAAAAGGTGAATTGGTTCATTGCAAGGTGATTTTCAATGAAAGATCTGAGAGTCACATTGAGTTATGGGGTCGATGGCCAACTGTAGTACGTCCGAAATGCACTTATGTAACAACAACAAAAAAAAAACAAGATCGGGACACATTCTCTTAGAACTTTTTGAAATAATCTAAAGGGGTTGTCAGAGACATGCCAAATATTATACTTACTTTTAATTATAATAACAATGCTGGACATTTCACACAACATCATCTAGCCCCAAACTAAGCAAAGCTTGTACTATGGGAACCAGATAACTGATATACTACTTATATACTTTTTGTTTGTAAATACATACATATTATACATAGAAAGACCCAGACTCGAGATAAATATTTGCAGATCATACAAACATTTATCTCACAGCGGGGATCGAACCCGCAACCTTCTGCGTCTCAAGCGGACTTTCACCCACTGCGGCACAGAGGTCGTCTCGAATTGGCAAATATATTAGAAAATATAACCAAACAACAAACACTATTTAATTCTTTTCTCCTATTTAACTTATTCAACAAATACCATTAAATTCGACGACCAGCTTTGAAGCGCAGTGGGCGAAGGTCCACTTGCGACGCAGTAGGTTCCGGGTTCGATCCCCGCCGTGGGACAAATACTTGTATGATCAACAGATATATTTATAAATAGATTGTCTCGGGTCTCTATGTTTCTATGTATAATATGTATGTATTTATAAACAAAAAGTCAAATCAAATCAAATCAAATATTTTATTTCAGTAACTTAATCTACTTTAGGTACATGGGTTTGAGACCTCCTTTTAAGTATGAAAATACCTGTATTAGGAGGTCTCGCTCTTCCGTTACAGAATTTCTTTAGATTAAGTTAGAAAACAAAGACAATGTGAAATAAAAAGAAAATAATTATACTTAACTACTAAAAAAATAATGATAGTTAGAGTGCGTCTTTGTGTTTTTGCGTGTGTGTGGTGTGTGTGTTTGTGTGTGTCACCCATTGTGTCACCGCAATTAGTTTTAAGATTTTTAAGTTTTTTTTTTTTTTTAATTGTATTTATGGTGTAACAATAAAGAGTTATCTATCTACATTTATTTATTTTAATAAGTACTGGTTACGAGACGATATCTAAAAGTTTTTCCACATCCTCGTAACTCATTGTCCGTAACCATTCAAATAATGTTTTTTTACAATTATATTTATTCATAGGATACATATTAATTATTTTGTTAATAGTATTATACAGATAACTGGATTGAGCAGTATACTGCCGTGATGCAAATTTAGTGCGTACAATTGATTTAGGTGCTACTTTATCTTTCCTTCTCTTATTAAGTAAAGCAGGGTTATATTCTAGAGAACAGTGTAGCTTCAATACCAAGTTTAAAATGTATAGTTTTCTTACTGATAAGATCCCAGAAATTGAGTACAGCGAGTTAGTTGAGTATCTATATGGTTTGAAATACATTACTTTTAATAGGAATCTTTGAGCTCGTTCAACTTCTAGGAACTTTGTTTTCGAAGCTCCTCCCCAGACTGCAATACAGTAGTTGAGGAGAGCTTGGGCAAGAGATAAGTATATCTGGTTAATCAACTCTTTATTTGCAACATGCCGCAAAATTTTAAAAATCCAAGTTAATTTTCGAATCCTATTCATAAGAAGTTCGATTTGCGCGTGCCATGATAGACGTTGGTCAATCATAATTCCTAAATATTTTGTTGAAGTTACTTTATTTATAGTAGGGCAGTTACATGTTGTTTTGTTACCATTGCATTTGTGTAATTTTATTTCATAGTTAGTTTTAGGTTGCGTGCTATTGTACATTGTGAACGTCATAAAATTTGTTTTGGAAATGTTGAGTGTAAGTAGGTTATGGTTAAGCCAGTTTATTATCCTTCCTAGTCCTAGTTCAGCCTTTGTTTTAGTGTCTTTCCAGGATGTTCCAGTAAAAACAATTGCTGTGTCGTCCGCATACGAGAAAATCCTCTCATCACCAGTTTCGAGGTTCAAGAGATCATTAATATATAATAAAAATAATGTCGGCCCTAGGATGCTCCCTTGCGGTACCCCATAGCTAATCTTTTCATCATCACTGATATGTTCTCCAATTTTAACTCTCTGTTTTCGATTACTTAGATAGCTGGTCAGAAGGGCCAGCGGCATGCCTCGTATCCCTATTCTTTCCAGCTTTTGGATAAGAATTGGGATGGACACAGTATCAAAAGCTTTTTTGAGGTCAAGAAACACCGCTAGGCACTTCTTTCCTTTATCAACAGATTGTACAATGACATCAGTAAGTGCTGTAATGGCATCTTCTGTGGAGAGTCCCTGTCTGAAGCCATATTGTGATTTTGATAGAATGTTAAAGTTATTTAAGTATCGAATGAGTCTAATGTTTAAAATTTTTTCCATTATTTTAGATATAGATGTCAAAACAGATATAGGTCTATAGTTGTTAATATCTTTTCTTTCCCCGTTTTTATATACTGGTGTTATGATTGAGTGCTTCAGGGGATCAGGGAATACTCCTTTATTAAAACAGAGGTTCACTAAGTGACATAAAATTGGAACCAATATGTGCTTAGTTAGTTTTAGGAATTTTGTAGGTATGTTATCCCATCCAGGTGCGCTTTCTGATTTGAGACTCATGATGACATTATTGAGTTCTTGAGGATCAGTTTCTATGAGTAAAAAAGATGAACTTTGGCTTAGTATAGAAGGAGGTTCTTCATTAACGTTGTTTTGACTTAAGATACTTTCCGCTAAAGTTTTTCCTATATTTGCAAAATATGTATTAACATAATCAACTGATGCTTTAGGTAAGGCCTTAGTATAGAGTAACTGATCATTTGATGTTTTAGTAGACTTGTAATGTGTTATATTATTAATTGTTTTCCATAGAGTTTTACTGTTTTTTGATGTTCTATTTAGTTGTTCCCTGTCATATTTCCTCTTAAGTTTTTTAATTAAGTTATTACAGTAATTTCGATATCTTCTGTAGGTTATTGAAAGCGTTTCATTTTTCGGGTCGGCGCGGAGTTTTCTTTGCATATTATTCCTATTGATGATACAGCGCAGGATACCTTGAGTAATCCATGGTTTAATTATTTGTTTACTTCTGGGTATACGTATTGTAATTGTATTATCAATAAGGCTTTTTTGTATTACAGAAATTAGTAGTTTACATAACTCATTAGGATCAGTTAGATCAAATAAAAGTGTGAAGTCATGCTCTGCTAGGCTCTTTATGGCATTTTTATAATTAACAATGACTTTAGTTTTTCGATGGTTTTCATAAGACAATTTAGAAAGACTTAGCAAAACCATGAGATGGTCTGTTATGGAAGTTTGTACCACCGCTATCGCAGCTGCGTTTTTACCTTTATTCATTTTTAAGATTACATGGTCTAAGCAGCTCTCTCCTCTCGTGGGTAGGTTATGTCCTGGTAGTAGACCTTGCATGGACAGCATATTTAGATATTTTAATCTATTATTTCTTTCCTGACTGATTTCTATTTCTCTGGGAACGGTATTTATGTTAATATCACCAACTATAACAATTTTATCTGCGCTTTTAATGCTGTCTAAGTGATGATGGAGGGAGTCAATGAATGGTTCCGCATTATTATTATTAGAGGGTGATCTATATATACATAATATTATTGTACCAAGTAGATTAACTTGTAGACAGGATGCATGATTTAATCGTATTTCAGTAACCAAGGGTTTATGTGTGTTCTTAATATAAGTAGTAACGCCATCATTCTGATTTAAGTGAATCGTCGTAGCAAAGTTGTTGTAGTTAGGTAGCCGTGGTAAGGGTTTGTTTTGTGAAAGTCTACATTCAGATAAGACAATCATGTCAGCTTCAAATTCTAGCTGTGACAAGTTTGTGACTAAGTCGTTCATATTTTTGTAAATGCTTCTAATATTTTGTGAAATTATTGTAAAGTCAGTTGATTTTATATGCAACAAATTAGGGATTTCTGCAATTGAACATTCAAAAGAATTCGCCATTTCAGCGTTGTCCAATTCATTTACTTCTAGAGGTCGATCCATCATAAACATATTTTAAGAGAAATTTTATGCTTTTCTAGTACATTTTGCTTGATAAATTGATGATGTTCATATTTTGTATAGTATGTATGATTTTTTATTTCATTGGTTAATGTTGAATGTAGATAAGACGTAGTACTCAAACAAATAGGTTGTTTTAGTACGCATTTTTTAGGTATTATTCTAAGTTTTTGTATATAGTAGTTTAGTGTGAGTTGTTTCGATGTATAGTGTTTTGATAAATAATAATATTTTAGTGTAAAGTACTTTGATAGTAATTGTTTTACCATAAGTATAGCTATGAAAGTTTTCTTATAAAATAAGAGGTTTAATAATAGTACACTCATATAAACATAGATACTGGTGCTTAGTCACGCCGCTTGTAGCAAGCTATGGACCTGGTTTTCGGATTTAATAAGTATGATGGGTGAGTTTTCATTCATTCTCACGTATACCCGGCCATATGATGTCCAGCAGAACTTGTACCCTTTTGATTTGGCAAGGTCCCGGGCAAGGAAAAACAGACGCGATCCTTTTACAGTCAGCTGCTCAGACACAAAAATAGGTGTGTCTTCATTTTTCTTCAGACCTAGGTGCATCGCACGCAGCTTGTTTTTGTGTCTTATATTGTGAGCTTTGCTCTTTTTCAGGACATCCGTTTTGACAATGGTTGATGAGAGTTCTACCACAATGGGTGTGTTTTTCTGATCATGTTTTTTTTCTCGCACTCTATAAATGTCTCGGACATCCGACTTACTTATATCGCAGTCAATAGATTTTCCCAGATTTATAACCATATTTATTAAATCCTCTTTCTCTTCATTGTTGCTTTTCGGCACATTTGTAATTTGTATGTTTGTTTTACGGCTGCCTCTTTGGAGGTCCTCAAGCCTGTCCTCTAGCAGTGTTATGCGTTCACTATCCTTCATTCGTTGTTGTTCCAGTTGATGAACTTTCTTCGTAAGCTCTTCGTTTTGCATAATTAGCTGATTAATAGAAGACTCGATACCACGGTTTGAATTTTTAATTTCCGTTAGAGACGGCGAAAATAAGTTTTTGAGCTCAGATTCTTGCTCAGTCATTAGTTGACTCATCATGGTTTTCATTTCCTCCCTAAAGGCTCTGAAATCTTCACACCATTCATCCTCTCTTGCTCTTTTTCCACGCAGAAAAAGGTAGTCAGGAGGAGTAGTAGTAACTGAGCCTAGGTTACTGATGCCACTTTCCGAGGGGGGATTCGTGTCTTTACTTTCACTCATCTTGACCGAAAAAAATATCGGGGTGGTAGTCAGGGGCAAGTCTGTAAGAGCTTACGCGTACCTCTTGAGTTGGAGACACGAACAGTCTGTGCGCTTTGCGTGGCCGCTACCAGGCAATCAGGAGTATCGAGGCGATGCTCTCGAGCCTTGAGCAGGAAAAATGTGTGTAGCGTACCCCAGTGCGCGGGAAAGGGACTGCTATACGTTTTTGGATCCGGTTCCGTTCTGGCGCCCTTCTGGAGTTGAAGACTGTAAGTGCGTTTTGCGTGGCTGCTACCAGGCAATCAGAAGTACGGAGGCGATGCGCTCGCTTGAATAGGTAATGAGCGAGTAGCGTACACCTGTACGCAGGAAAGGGATAGCTATGTGTTTACGCTCTGGAGTTTGCTCTGTGTGGCAGGGTGAATAGGTAAATATTGTACTTGCGTGCGTATGAGCAGGACAAATTACCGCAGTAGTATGAGCGCGTCACCCGCTGCGTTTTGAATGAGCTTCGGTAGATAGAAGGAACTCCTTGCAACTTCTGTACTCCTAATTTTTTTACTGTATTTTTGTAGTAAAATGTTATTTAATTTTTATTTAAAAATAAACTAGGTATCTGGTTTACGTCTACACCAAAAGGCGGTCCGGGGGGAAAAAGTATATAAGTATACAGTCGTGACCCTGTTTTAAGTATATAAGTTATATCAGTTATCTGGTTCCCATAGTACCTTTAGCTTTGCTTAGTTTGGGGCTAGATGAAGCTGTGTGAAATTGTCCAGCATTATTTATATATTTTTTAAAATCTCTATTGACTTTGTTCTTAACATTACACCTCTACTGTATTAGTATCGACGTTCCCACAAACGTAATTCAGCAAAATCCCCTCTTACTAACCTAAGCTAATTTCTAGATAGAGCTTGAACATAAAATATTGGGTACATTGTACCTGCGTAATCTGAACTGCGGCCCTTGGGGTTACATACAACCCTTACTGTGAACAAAACTCACAAGAATTTCACTTTCGTACAAAAATAATATAAAATCATGCCTTCTTGTAGAGAGATTACTTTCCCCTAGCTACGATCCTCACACACATTTTTCCATTCATTCTCATTCTTCTAATATAATATGGCTGAAAAATTGTTTCAATCACGTATGTGAGATGATGATGATCATCCATTTTTGGGGGTAGGTGTTATTCCCCCAATCTATGGCAAAGTACTACCTGTACTAAGGTCGGCTCCATCTGGCCCACATACCTTAGGGCTTTTCAGCCGACAGTTAATGTCGGATAGTTCTATATAAGTTCATTTGCCAAGATAATGTTGCTTGCGCGATGTAGATTTTGTACACTTTTTGTTGGTATCACGTTTTTCACGTATTATTTGATCCCAACGCCATCTAGTGATAATGCGGTGTAACTCTGCAGTAGCTAGGTTGGCAACTGTGTTACGATGCCCTTGTAGTTCAGGCGATCGCGGTTAGAGGTCGCCACACACGCCTTAAGCCATGTGTCCTTAGACTCCTCAACCGATTTAGATAAAACTTGAAATAAGCGTACATTAATAGCTTAAAAGCTATTAAATGCTGGTACCTCGCAAGCGAAGCCGCATGCAGTAGCTTTATGAACTCTAGCAGATGTTTGAGTTGATACCTGGCATAATGCATAGTGTTTATTATTAAGGTTAAGTCTACCTACGCAAACCTCAAACAGCTTTTGAAAATTGATTTTGGTTTTTGGAAACAAGCATTTTAGAAAGTTTTTTTTATGATCAGCGATTTAAAAATGAAATAAGCTCGATCTCCCTTGTTAGAAGCGCCGTAAATATAAATAACTTCACCCCAAGGGTAGGTCTGTCGACTCGAAATAGGACAACTACAAGATACTGAAACGACCCATGTTATGTTTTAGGTAATTTAAAAGGCCGTGATATTTAATAGAAATGATTCGTCTTTGTGTTTAAAAGTGTAAAAAGTAAGTATCTATATCCGGTAACATTCTGTCCGATCTAGTATTTTCTTTTATAAAACACTTGAAGATTTCTACGAGACTATCTTTAGATAGCCAATAAGACATGTCTATATTTAATAAGACCTCTGTGGCGCAGTGGGTGAAAGCCCGCTTGGGACGTAGGAGTTTGCGGGTTCGATCCCCGCCGCGAGATAAATGTTTGTATGATCTGCAAATATTTATTTCGGGTCTGGGTGTTTCTATGTATAATAAGTATGAGTTTACAAACAAAAATTATATACCTCAGTAGTATATCAGTTATCTGGTTCCCATAATACAAGCTATGCTTAGTTTGGGGCTAGATGATGCTGTGTGAAATGTCCATTATTATTTATTTAATAGAAATTAGTATTAACATGACAGGATGCAAGCCCATCCCCGTCCATTAGTATACTAGCTGGTTTCCTCATGCTTCCTTCACTCAATCTTCAATTTGTACAACGATAATCAATTTTAAAACTGAATTCAGTTTTAAAACCAATTCTAGGATAAATATTTTTAGAACATAATTTTATCCTTATCCGTGTGCGTAAATCACAAATTAAATACATACATGCATACATAAAATCACGCCTCTTTAGGCAGAGACCACGGATCTCCACTCGCTACGATCCTGACACACAACTTTCGCCTCATTCACTCTCATTACGTTCTTCATAGATGCTCGTCGGTTTAGGGTTCTTTTGACCTGGCTCCTTTTCCAAAATGTCGCCAATTTGATCCAAGAAGGTTCGCCTAGGCCTTCCCCTTCCAGCTGTCCATACACACGCGTCATAAAATTACTTTGTCAAACGACTGTCATCCATCCTCTCTACATGCCCAAAACATCTTGACAAATTAGATAATTCTCGCCAAATCCGTCTCCACGTCAAAGATGAAAAATCGAACCTTGATAATAAAACTGAACCAAGGAAGCCAACAGTGAATAAAATCGACAAGGATGAATCCAATTGAACATTTCACTCAATTGAAATGCTTTATTCAAAGGAATTTTATTCAATTTGTCGCCGTACCAAGCATACCGTATAGAATTTTCATTATGCAAAGCGTTCGTTTAAAATGAATTTGGCAATCTTTTGCACCCTGAAGTGTGATTTTTGAATGCATAAAAAGATACGCATTGCATGGACTTGTATTTTAGAATTATTACCGACTGCCCCCGCGCGGTGGCAAACGGTAACACCAATATTAGAAGATAATTTATTTACCTATAGTGTCAAGAAAGCAACCAAAACTTCAATCTTCCATGCATTTACTTTCCTCTCCATCCAAAGGTTGCCTGGAAGAGATCACTTCTCAGTGATAATGCCGCCCATTGTGCATTGTATTATGGTTCTCTTTTTTACTGTATTTTGTAGTTATATAAGGTGTGCATTGTGCAATAAGGTATTTTCATTCATTCATTCAAAACTAATTTTGAACGAGATACTGTACCTAGAGCATGGAAAAGTTGAGAAGGGGCATCTTGCCAAGTACCCAAACCATTATCAAAGCCTGTAGTATCGCTCAGGTAAATAAATATCTAATGACTTGTGTATCTGACAGTACAATTTCAAAGTTTAAACTTAAGTTTGCTTTATCATAGAACTTGTCAGACCAAGTTATCTTTGTAAAGCAAAACTCAGGTTTATTGAGATACCCTTATCTTAAGTTTTGAGAGGAAGTTCTACTAGAACAGTTGCTGTGGTCAGCGTTATACAGGTGTTGTAAAATAGCATTGAAACAGGATGTTTGAAGCGTGCTCCCAGAAAATGCCTTAACGAAAAAAATCCTTTTTTTTTTTAAATTAAGATTTTCAAAAAAAAAGGATTTTTTTTTGCTAAGTTACTTTGGGAAAAATTTTTCTAATGGGAATTAGCTTCGATTGAGAACTACTTGGTTTTTTTTTGAGAAATGTCATTTTCTAGGCTGACTAAATTTTTTCAAAAATCAAAATATGCAGTTTTTTTTCTTTAAATTAAACCTATAGTTTCCTAAGAACAAAACCTTCTAACTACAAAAGAAAAGGTAGCTGCCCTGAATGTTGTAAAATTTTGCCACACCCTGTATACAATAAGCGTGGGGGGATAGAGAGACACGTAGAAAGTATTACAGTTCTTCGAAGAAAATCTCAATTTAAATACTCGTTATCATAAAAACCTACTTGTCAGCACCACAGTTCTCCAAATGACACAGAAATGGTCCATTTGAACGTCTATGTCTCAAACGATCCCGGGGGGCAGTTAGTATAAACAGCGGATTCACTTTGGGGACCCTAATGGTACCGAAACTTAATGTATAGAGTTTACGATCGCAACCAGATAACACGTTTTGTACGCAGATTGGAGAAAACAGACTCTATTAGTGCTATTTTGGGCCATTGTAACTGTTATTGTTATTAATATTGACGTGACAACGTCTTATAATTCGATAGAGCCGGCTGCACGCACGAAAAAATGCGGCGTTACCTCGGCGTTACCTGAGGCGTTCCATGTAAGGCTTGAAGTGCAAGCGAGAGCGCGGAACGAGCGACAAAGAAGCACAAACGTTGTCACGTTCAACTATCGTCAGTAAACCGACTTTACAGACAACCAATTTTTTTTTCGAAAAGGAACACCTTGGGACAAAGAGTTCCGGATCATTGATAGGCATGAGGCCGAAGTCTCACAGAGGACCTTGGATTTACCACTATGGGCATTCGATAAATCGTTAGCTTTTTTTTCATGCTTCTTAAGATTTATCGAATAGTGGCTTTGCGGGAAGCTTGTATGTCAAAAAATATGATGGTAAAAGTCACCATCTTTAACCGCAAATATATCTATTTCTGCAGGATGGATTTTTTAGCTGCCATAGAATGAAATGTAGTGTTTTTGGAGGTCTACTATTTCACCATACGCCCACTCTGCGTGCGATAGTTTTTTGATTTGGGCGGGAATGCCCATTCTCCTTTAGCCGTATCGCATTTTTTGACGTCACCAGCATTTTTTTATAGTATACAGGGTGTAAAAAGACTGCTACCGAAAACTGAGGGGTTGCAATCAGACCATTACTCTTAAACATATTTAGCGAAAAAAAACGCAAAAATTTTTTTTGACTTAGCTACGTCATGTTATGTTATTTTCGGTTATTTACTACTAGTACGACATAATAAGACCATACCTACATAATAATTGCATTTATAAAAGAAAAAAACAATTAAAACTCAAAATCCAGCAATCTAAGTAAAAAAACGCGCCCAAAACATACGCAAACAGCACTCTTCAAACGCTGTTTTCTCCGGATGTAATGATTTTTTCGGAAAATCCTTTTGGATTTGGTTGTGTGTTGGGATGCTGTACCTACCCCTTTCGGCTTCGGTAGACGTCTTTTTACACCCTGTATAAGTGCGGCTAAATATGCGATGACGGTAAGTAGGTAATTTTGCCTGCATTGAGAAAAAAAAAAAACAGGGTCACGACTATATCCCCAAGGCGCGGTAGACATTCTCTCAGATCTTTTATATTCCAGATCCTTTGAAGATGTCTATGGGGGTAGTCAGAGTCATGTACAAATACATATTTGATACATGCCCACATCTTGCAGAAGTCTTGCATTGCGACACTACAGGATAAAAGTAAATAAAATGAAGAGTAACAAAGTATAACTCTTTTTTCCTATTCAATTCAGACCGACCAACATGGGAGTCGTATTATACAAAATTACTAAGCCAAATTGACATCCCTTTAGCGAACCGGTGAAAAGGGTTCAACTTCCATAGATATCTTTGAAAAGGCTAAAATGAAATTATCATGAATCTTTTAAAAGGATTTTCAGCTTTGCGTCGCTTGAAATAAGAGTTACAAAGTTCTTATGAAATCAGTTCTGCCCATTCATCGCTAGAAATGAAGCTAGGTCATTTCGTTGGGTTTTTTTGGTTATGGATTGCATGATGTTGCATAAAAACTCAATTACCTAGAATACCATTTTCTAGGCTGTCTGTACGTACGTGTTTTCAAAATACTGAAAATGTTTTTAAACTTTCGTGATTTGGTGACATAATTATTATTTTTAACCGGGTATTTAGCACGTACCTATTGTTATTACGAGTATTTCTATTTTCCGACGTTTCGGACGCAGCGCCCGTGGTCGTGCCGTCGGAAAAAAGAAATAATAACAATAGGTACGTGATAAATACCCGGTTAAAAATAATAATTACTGAAAATGTGGTTGCTTTTGCTTCAAAATAAACTTAAAGTTTTCTAAAAACAAAACCTTCAAATTAGAAAAAAGGGCTCTTGTTCGAAATAAATATTTTTGAATTTTCATTTATTTCCCGACGTTCTTTCTCTCAATACGTTAAAATTTTGCCCCATCCTGTATAAGTGGACTAGCTTTGCCTCATTTTCACCAAATTGTAGGAAGCTTTTTCAGTTTGCAGTGAAAAATCCAATTGATGGCCACTTTAAGCTGCTTGAGACCCAAATGAGAGGGAAATGCGATATTCTCTGTGTGGGATTTTGACCAGCAAGTTTGCGGGAAAATGTAGCTCTATTTGATGATTTTTGAATATTTTTATTGCATATAAAAACCGAGAGGCTGTAAAGAACTAAAAAACTAATCAATTATTTTTTGACGACCTCTGTAGCGCAGTGGGTGAAGGTCCGCTTACGACGCAAAAGGTTGCGGGCTCGATCCCAGCCGCGGGACAAATGTTACAGATGGTACAGATATTTGTCTTGGATCTGGGTATGTATGTATTTACGAAAACAAAGTATATAAGTAGTATATCAGTCATGTAGTACCCATAACACAAGCTCTGCTTACTTTGGGGCTAGATGACGCTGTGTGAAAAGTACCAGTATTATTTATGTATTTTATTTATTATTATGTGAAAAATAATAAACAAAAAAAATTTATGGTTATACTTAATTATGAACTGTCATAAGTTCATTCTTATTTTAGTAAGGCCGGTAGGCATTGATGAAATCTCTTCTTGAAGCCGGTAGCATAATTATAAAGTTATAAGCAAGTTATATTATAGGTATCTAGATTTCAAACTGACGTTATTTTGTGACATCTACACAATCTCGATAAATCAGATTATCCAGACCATTTATCAGACTGAATCGATAAATCAAAGCAAATTGCTCTCAGTGAATAACGGCTACACACAATAGCTGGATCGTGGATCTGACCACAAACAATAGATAATGATAAACAGAGAAGAATGAATAGGCTATTAGAAAACTAAAACAGGAATTCGATTGTATCCCCCAGGTAAAGTAGACATTCTCTCAGATGGGAAATAAAGATCCTGTGAAGATGTGAAGATGGGGGTAGTCATGTCTAAATGCATTTAGCTCTACATTTTACAAAAGTTATCATTCTGTAGCGACCTTTATCCGATATCGCCACATAAACTAGCTATACCACCTAGCTAAAAGAGTACTTACTTCAATACCAGTGTCACTAGATGGCGCTGAGATCACAGATAAACGGATTCCCATACAAATGTCGCTAAATGTATAGAAATCCTGAATCGCGCTTACGATGTTTTCAATCACAACTAACCTATATCCAACTTCAACTGTTGGCCGTAAGGCCAGCCAGGTAAGTGGGCCAGATGGGCCGATCTGAGGAGCTCTACCTCTTTCGATTAAATTGGGGGAATTCCACCAATCCCCAAAATTCCATACGTGCGATGGTACAAGTTCTTTGCCGCTTAAATAAATAAGAATTTCTTGCATTTACCTAACAATTATCCATCGTTATACAGGAATTCGAACCCACGGCTTGGGTCAAAAGTAGAGACACTATCTCAGTCTATAATCCGCAAGTTTTGGATAAGCACTGCCCCAACTAACCGTCTATTATTAATTCGGTTCGATAACTGTCCACTGGCCTGTCGATAGC
The DNA here is from genome assembly GCA_963565295.1 of Epirrhoe alternata. Classification (NCBI taxonomy): domain Eukaryota; kingdom Metazoa; phylum Arthropoda; class Insecta; order Lepidoptera; family Geometridae; genus Epirrhoe; species Epirrhoe alternata. The sequence continues at coordinate 10,696,935 of OY751391.1, read as the reverse complement.
AGGCGACCGCAGAAGATTTAATAGTGCCTGTAGCTAATTATACGAGACCTCAACTGAAACATCGATAACTGGACACACTATTTTTCTAACCTCCTTTCTTCTAGGGAAGCATTAAACAAATAACTGTTATTTTATTGTAGTACGTCGGCAAAACAACTGTTATTTTTAACGAAAAAATATAATGAAAATATTAGCCATAAATTCTTTACAAGTCTTTGCAATGTATCAAGCGATTAAGAAACGTTCAACTCTTTCTACACAAACGAACAGTTCACCCACAATATTGAAAAGATACTCCAACGAAAACCATTTTGAATCGTAATCCAAAGCCATAGAGCTCAATTTCAAGGAGCCATACGAGATCTCCATTAGATACCCCGTTAATACTTAGGTTGCAGGTATTCTCAAATAGAATTTCATCGGGTTTCGTTTAGGGCTTGCAGAATTGGCTGGTTGCCGAGGTCAGGTCGACTCGGAATAGAAGTTACGTCTCGTACTAAAATACTGAAGATAGTACTGTCAAATATTTTATTGAAGAATTTCTAAGTTTTCTGGTGGAAAGCGGTCAAGCGGACAAGTTGCAAGTTGTTTAGTGGCAAGTGGTAAACAATAACCTGACTTGCTTAGATATTTTTTTCAATGATAATCACCTCAAATGAATAGCGTAGTTATAGTATAAAGAGCTCAATTTCAACCGATAACGATTTAGTATCGCACTGCAACTTTTTACGGGTAAACGCTCATCCCGCTGTTTCTCTGTAAACACACAGGAACATCGCTATACATTTGATTTTATCGCGTGGCACGCCGCTTGCCGCGTCGGCGTCGCCGCGTCTCCATAAACGAGCACTTAAACGTCAAAGCACAGTCAAAGTAAGTGCGACTCTGGCTTGGACACTCAAGAGTCAAAATGGCTTAGCAAAACGTGCAAAAAATCGCATCGTGTAAATGATATTTTATGGACAGCTCACAACTAAACCGAACTGCCGAAGAACCGATAACCGTTGGGGTAAACGAGTTCTTGAGTGGCGACTCGGCAAACGTAGGTTAGGACGCCCTCCAGGTGGAGTGACGATCTGCGAAAGGCTGCTGGCAGAAGCTGGATGCGTCGAGCTGAGGACAATGGTGCAATGGCGCTCATTAGGGGAGGCCTATGTCCAGCAGTGGACTGCTAAAGGCTGATGATGATGATGTCACAACAAAAAAAATACGCTCATTTGGGCTTATCTTAGCCCCCTCGCATATAGTTGAGATGGGCTATACTTCTCCATACTCATTACGAGCCGAAGTATATTCCGTCTCAACTATCGGCCGATAGTCTGCAGTCTTCGAGGGGGCATGTTCAGTCTGAAGAAATTATATGTAAAAATAATAATTTAATTAAGAATGTACCTACCTACAATTCTGATGATACTTCGTAGTTGTGTCGTAGTATTCCAAGCTTGGCAGAACAAAGAAGAAACAAAATCGGCTCAACGAAATCAGCTTATTTTTTAAGCGAGATTGTGAATTCTGTTATGTAGTTATTGCCCGCGGCAATAACTACATAACATTTTCAGTCTTACAGATAGGTACATGAACTATCCAATAGTCTATAGTATAGGCTTCTGTGATACAAAGAATATTTAATAAAATCAAATCGGTTAATTATGTTCATGTTGTACATCAAAGCCTTCTAAGTTTTAATATAATAATATTTAATATAATAATAATAATGTTATCATTCTTTTTTACATGAAACTGTTTACTTACAATCAAATATATTCATAATTCACGCTGTTTACATCATTATTATTCGCTCAATAGACTTCGCACACAGGTTGGTCGATGCAAAAGTAACCTAGCCAAATGGGGTATAGGGGATCCTTCCCAAATCCAGTGTGAGTGTGGAGCCCCAACACAAAATATGTCGCATCTTCTTTCCTGCCCTTTGTGCCCAACCAGCTGCACCCAGGAAGACCTTATTGCGGCTTCAGATAGGGCCATAGCGGTGGCTTCATTTTGAAGCAAACAAATTTAATATGTATGAGCACATTGACACGACGAATGAATGAATTAATCATTATTATTGACCTTTTGCTTATAATTAAAGTCAACACGTGATTTCACACATACCTTCTTAATAACACAATACATCCTCGCATAAAACAAACAAACACCCTCACAATTTATCTACCTACATTTATAATAATAAGATATTTACAATCATGAAAGCACAATACAAATAACAAAGACCGATTCCCAGATGCTCCAAATGGAATACAAAATGAACAAGCTGTTTTAATAAACAGAATTAACTTTCTTCGAATTGTTTCGACACGCACCCGAACAGGGAACTTTAGAATTTCGTTCAAAAACATGGAAATTAATCCGCTTAGGCGCTGTCTCCACGAGCGAGAGAATCGCGACGATATTATCGTCGTGCCACGTTTTTCTATACACTACCTAGAAGCCGTCTCCACACGGCGATATTATCGCCGCGATGCGACGAGTGGCAACGAGCGGGCGAAACGTCGTTACATCGTCGCTAGCCCGTCGCGACTAGCAGCGGGCCCGCCGCGCGCTCGTGGCGCTCTCGCGACGAGCGCGCAGCGGGCGCGCTGTCAAACGCAGCGTCATTTCAGCGTTGCCAGGACATTTCGACAAGGAAACGCGGCGATATCGTTACGAGTCGCCGCGGAAACGCTGCGATTCCGTTACGACTCGCGACGATACGCGGCGAGATTATCGCTCTTTCGTGGAGATTCTCCGACGATATGAGGGCGGACTCGTCGCGATCCTCTCGCTCGTGGAGACAGCGCCTTAGTTTGGTGACTTCGAGACGTTTCGAGAAGTAGTCTATCTCTTTCTTATAATGTGCTTTACACACTCAAAAAACTACTTTCTTTTGGATCGACTCAACAGAGTAAATTTTTATTCATTCATGAACAAAAGCTTGTTAAATAAATATGAACGCTTCTACCAATTCTAATTTAATAGCCGTACTTTATGTTCGTTTAAGTTGCTGTGGCCGAAGTATCCCAAATGTTCAGAACAACGCGAGCATAACTCCAAAGTCAATTGATTTATGAAGCTAAACAACATTATCTTGCATAATACCTAACCACTTCGGATATTCCGAGGCAAGTCATGCGGATGAAGGAGTGTAGTGACCATTCTTTGCGCAGAATAGAGGATTTCTCATAGAACATTTTATTATTTCTTTTGAACATTTTTCATGGTTTCGTAAAATTTACTTTACAGGAAAATTTTACATACATACCGTACAAACAATCTGTATACCCTAAATTCCTTTCAGTTTCTAACTATTGATTGCGTAAAGACACACAATACATGTAATTTATTTTACTTGGGTACTCGTAGTCAAAAACTTTAGGTATGCATTACAACTAGACTGGGAACCATTACTTGAAAAATCATTTTCCGAAGCTCGTGCTTGTGTAGTTCAACAGAGTGCTCGAAATAAAAAAACTTTTGGCGATCTATATTAGCCTAGCTTGTGGGATGAAAATTGGACTTAGCTCGTAAGAGTATTATGAATGACGTACACAATCACAAAGACAACGCCTCGATGAAACTTCACAACCACACGCTCACATGGTTACTTTAGATAAACTTCCATAACTTTGGTAACATTAGTGTAGATTGCTCAAACAAAAATGAAATTGTCGTGGTTTTTTTGCGGAATAACCTACGGCTTAAGGTCTGCAAAATTTTTCTACAATAATATATGAAATTGTAAAATATATGAAACCATTAAAGATTTTTTAAATATCCCATTTTATATGATAACTAGCTGTCCATCGCGGTATTACCCTCGGGAAAACTTTACTTTCCCGGGATAAAATATAGCCTATGTTCATCAGGGATAATGTAGGATTCTAATGGTGAAAGAATTTTTCAAATTGGTAAAGTAGTTTCGGAGCCTATTCAATTCAAACAAACATACAAACAAACAAATATTTCCTCTTTATAAATTAGTGTAGATTTAACACCCAAAAAGCACAAAATCAAAATTTTTGCCCCGTCGAGAAAATCGAACCCTCACGACCACCGCAGCAGATAATTCTCAATAAATACAAATACCTATAGATGAACTATAAATATTGTGGTCACCCTTTTCTCAGCTCAGCCTACATGCTACACGGTCCTTCCAAATGATTGATCACCTAATATCCAGCAGCTTCCAGCAGGTCGCCGACAGACTTTAATATTCAAACTCTTTGATTAATGCTGAGAAGTTTTGGCACTCGTACGCACTCGAAATATGAATGTAAACCTCTTACAAACTTCAAGGACACATCAAACGTGATTCTCGAATACGCAAGAAGGGTTGTTTTTCGCTATTTCAGGAAGAAGCACTGCTCTGCTATTATATTTTCTTTTTCTTGTGTTTTACTAAGTTTTAAATATGTAATTTCGGTGGCATTTTACTAATGAAGCCTTGGATTTGAAACAGGAGATCTGGAAAATGGAATGGGGAAGTATTGAAGCAGATTTCTCATTTGACGAAAAATTTCCGTTAGAGTTTTGAAGAAAACAAGCCGCCATGTTTTGTTCAAACCATCGACAGGACTGACTGACTGACATGACTATAAATCAATATTTAAAACTTGACATTGGCAGAATTACACCTAGTTGTGTAGATTGCCACTAAATAAAAAAGAAAAAGAAGAAGAAGACGCAAGAAGAGTTTTCGCGGATGGAAAAATGTTAAGTAGTAAGTTCGTATTGAGTTGGGTACATGACCAATGAGGGCTTTAGTAGAATACCAGCGCCTTACCACTTCTCAGTGGGACGGCATAATGCTGAGTCGACGCCTTTTTGCTGCTATGACACACAATCACAATTCTCCAACTTTATTTTTTTTATTATGCTTCTTCTTTTTACTTTGAACTTAGTGTTTGTATTGTGTGCCAAAGTGAATAAATGTCTGTCTATGTCTATGTCTATGACATCTGTGGCGCAGTGGGTGAAAGCCCGCTTGAGACCTAGAAGGTTGGATGTTCGATCCCCATTCCCCGCCGCGGTATAAATGTTTGTATGATCTGCAAATATTTATCTCGGGTCTGGGTGTTTCTATGTATAATATTTATGTATTAGCAAACAAAAAGTATATATGTAGTATATACTCGGGAAAACATCACTTTCCTGGGATAAAATATAGACTATGTTTATCAGGGATAATGTAGGATTCCAATGGTAAAAGAATTGATCAAATCGGTCTAGTAGTTTCGGAGCCTATTCAATTCAAACAAACAAACAAATATTTTCTCTTTATAATATTAGTATAGATTATTAAACCAACTCTGGTGACGGAGTTTCAAGGCCGCCTAAAAATCTCCGTCATGGCTTAACGACTTAAATAGCCGGGACCGACAATTTAACGTGCCCTCCAAAGCAAGGAAGCACTGTTGAAGATCAACGCTGCTTTGACGATCTATCAAGAACGACTAAGCAAGCTAAGCCACGAGCGCTAATTTACTTATTAATGGCTTAAAAAAGTACTACTAGGTGTTGTTCACTCTAAAATTATTATTCCTACTTCACTACAAAAGAAAAACCTATTTATATGTAGAAAAAAGCGTACGGCTGTAAATCAGGGCCATAGCTCCCGTGAGGCCAGAATTTACGATTTAACAAGAAAATGGTTTCTCTGCTTTGAATTACTGCATAGTAAGGTCGACAGGTTTATAATGTTACAAATTATTGGAAAATTGGCTTTGAGACCTACCTTAGTTTGTGCGAAACCCCTGTTGGGCGTGGATTGCTCTGGTATTGCCTTACTGGTCGTAGATTCGAACACTATCCGGCATTTATGAATTCGCTGAGTCGATATCGTTTTGCTGCTGTAGGCAACTTTCTACTGATTGTTTTTTTTATATTTATTTTTCATTTGACCTAGAACTATGAAAGGCAAGTAGTATCGCCTTAGATTACAAGTAGGTACAGCGCTATGATAAAACGCATCGTGAAAAATTGCCGTGGGATACGTTGTCGTATGGATTGAAATCACATCGTGTAAATGCACCTTAGAAGGCAGGAATTAAGAATAATCTAAGAGAAAGTCTACAAAAAAAAAACAAAGTGTCATCGTCTCGGTGAAACTTTACCTCGTGCTGTGCGCATATTGCGGTGATTATAACAAAAAGCAGGAAGATAAGTAACATTATCAACGAAAAACACTTCCATTGCAACTCTAAAGTTTTCAAACTGGGTTACCCAGTTGTCAAACTGAAACAGCTGATTTCTGCCCGCGTTCGAACTTCGATACAAAATCTACGGTTTATGAAGTTAAGCTTAGTCTAGCTGCTCATAGGACTCTTTATTTACTAGCTAGATAAGCCAAGATCGTAGATGTAGGTAGGATTAATTAGTTGGTGGATGTTTAATGTTACATAACCTAACGCTGGATCAAACCCCAAAGACCTAAAAATGTTCAGGCATCCCAAAGATTACTCAACAATGCAATTTCGTACCTGTTTCCAAATGCACTGACGACGCTTGTTCCAATAAATCACTGCAGTCCCATAGCGCTTCGTTTGTTGTCAACACACACCACAGGAGTCCACAATCCAAAGTTCAGAACCGAGAAAAGCGTATTATTATATCCGCCGTTACTTGTCGCCGCCGAGCCGTGAGAGAAGTGTCGATAATGGCGTCCGTTCAAAAATCTCCCGAACATAGATTTATTTTATTGAACGACTTGACACAATCCCGCGGTTGCCATGTAGTTTGGGATAGATGGCGTTACGGGTTCTTCAGAGCGCGTTCTGGCTATATGGTTAGGTCGTAAATTACACGATTGGAAATCAAAGGTAATGCCTGAACATCCTCCCCCCGAACCAAGGCTGGCCTTGGTTGACCCTAATCACAAATAGGGAGTCTGCAAAGTTTAGAAACAGGGCGGATAAGGGTACCCTTCTGAGTAAGAACCTTAACTACTCTTACAATCGAGTCTTTCCCTGGTAACAGATCTACTATCCTACCCCGTCTCCACTCTAGAGGACCAGTATTGTCTTCCTTTATTAAAACTAAGTCATTTAACTGTGGCGGATCGGTTTGGTCGTTCCACTTATGTCGTAGCTGTAAAGTTTGTAAGTATTCATTACGCCATCGAGTCCAAAAGTTTTGTGCGAGTCTTTGTAGTAATTGGAATCGATTGAGTCTACTAATATTGACTTCATCAAAATTATATTCCGGCAGGGCTACCAACGGCTCACCTATTAAGAAATGACCAGGAGTTAACACATCCATATCCTTGGGGTCAGTACTGAGTGGTGTTAATGGTCTCGAATTCATTACTGCCTCAACTTTAGTGAAAAAGGTTGTTAGTTGTTCGAAAGTGAATTTTTGTTCACCAAGAACTCGACGCATGTGGGTCTTGGCTGTTTTAACGGCAGCTTCGAATAGGCCTCCCATGGCAGGTGCACTTGGGGGGTTAAAAAGCCATGTCACATTGGATTTCGCGAGCTCTCTACCTATCTCTGAACTGTAGTCCCGTAAATATATATAGACTTCCTTTAGGTATTTATCCGTTCCTGTGAAGTTGGTTCCACAGTCCGATCGGACAAGAGAGGGTAATCCTCGTCGGGAAACAAACCTAGTGAATGCATCGACAAAAGCTTCAACAGAAAGGCTAGAAACGATTTCTAAATGGACTGCTTTAGTGGCAAGGCACACAAACACACATAAGTAGCATTTTTCTACGCGAGAGTTTCGAAGAGAGCTAGACCGTATGTAAAATGGGCCTGCGAAGTCTGTACCTACACCGAGAAATGGTCTTCCGCATCGTACGCGATCGGGTGGGAGATCAGCCATGAGTGGTTGGGTAGTGCGTGGTTGAGCTTTATAGCACTGAATGCATTTAAATGTTACACTTCGAGTTAATTTTCGTACAGATAATATCCAGTATTGGCGCGATAGTACCGCCGCTAGTGAATTTGCGCCGATATGACAATGTGTTTTGTGGTATTGTTCGACTAGAAGAAGTGTGAGGCGACCCTTCCCCGGGAGCAGAATAGGGTGCTTGGAGTTGTAAGGCAACTCTGAGTGTCTTATTCGACCGCCGACTCTCATAACACCTTCATTGTCAATAAATAAGTTTAGTTTTTTTAATGGTGATTTTATTTTACCTTTTGATTGCAAAGCGCTTAGTTCATCGCTAAAGAAGTCTTTTTGGCAAATCAAAATTAATCGCTTGATTACTTGTCTACGCTCTCCTACTGTCAGATATTTTTCTAAAGTTTTAGTCTCTGGATATCTAGCGTTATTTATGAATCTAAGAATGAAGCCAGTGACATTCACAAGTTTATTAAAGGAACTGTAACGGTTTGTAAGGTCTAGTTCTATTGAGTTGATTGCGGTTGTGTTTGTTACGAATTATGACTTGATGCCTGGGAGGGCATTTTCCGGGACCTCAACTATCTTTACGGGCCAGCTTGTAGGCGAATCTTTTAGCCAGCTTGGGCTAAACCAAAGAGGGTGGTTTATGAGTTCGGCCGCTGATACACCGCGAGAAGCTGCGTCAGCACAATTTAGTTCGCCTGGGACATGTTTCCAATTAATTGAAATATCTGATGCTATGATTTTCGAAATGCGGTTACCTTCAAATACCTGTAATTTATGTGGGGGAGTCTTTATCCATGCTAGTACTATTGTACTGTCACACCAGCCATATACCTGATCAAGAGTTAGGTGCAATTCTTCGACTAGAGTACCATGCACGTGGTTGAGTAAATCAACTAATAATACTGCACCATTCAACTCTGACTGAGGAATAGTTGTTTTCCTTTTTAGAGGCAGAACTCGCGATTTTGCTAACAAAAGACTAACACTGGTACTATTGTCTTGGCGACACGTGCGTAAGTAAACTGCGGCACCAAACCCAGATGAAGACCCATCGCAAAAGCCATGAAGGGTGAAAGAATCATTTTTCGAGGGTTTTGGTCGTATGCATCGTGGAATAGAAACTTGTGTCAAATTAGGTAGGTCATTTAAAAGATTTTGCCATTGTTGAACTATTTCACTTGGGGCGGGTGAGTCCCACTCTATGGTCCGACTTTGGGAACTTTGACTGAGCAGTGTTTGGAGTAAAAGTTTGGCTCGGAAAACTACTGGGCAGATCCAGCCTAAAGGATCGAACAATTTAGCTGTAGATGATAATATGACACGTCGGGTTACTATTTTTTGAATGGGAATATTTATTTCATACGAGAAATTATCAAATTTTGGGTTCCATTTAATACCCAAGACTTTGACGGAACCGAAGTGATCTTCTCTGTCAAAGCTGGGTGGTGTCTCACAGTGATCATCTGGTATTCCTCTGAGGATATCCGGATGGTTTGACGACCATTTCCTGAGATCATAATTGGCAGTCTTCATCATGGTTACCAGTTCATCGCGCAAAGCTATGATTTCTTCTAGACTATCCGCAGATCCACTCAAATCATCAACGTATGCCCTATGCCGTAGAATGTTAGCTGCTTTAGGGAAACGTTCTTGTTCATCTTCTGCAAGCTGCAGTAGACATCGGATAGAAATAAAAGGGCTGGACTTTAAACCGTAGGTGTTAGTTGTTAATTGGTATACTTTGATCGGATCTGGATTATGCAAGTTAGGAATGTGGTCACTAGTTTGCTCATCGCGCCATAAAATCAATTGATATTTTCTATCTGTAGGATGAATCCACGTCTGACGAAACATATGTTTTACATCAGTTGTAAAAACATATTTATGGAATCTAAAATGCATTATTATTTTTGTTATATCATTTTGTAATTTTTCACCTGAATATAAGCAATCGTTGAGGGACACCCCATTCGATGTTTTCCCGCTACCGTCAAAAACGACCCGAATCTTCGATTTGCCTGCTGAAGTTTTGAACACACCGTGATGAGCCAGGAAATAATGTTCCTCTGAATAATTTGTAAAATCTGATATCTCCATATGACCCAACTCAATATATTCTTTCATGAATTCCGTATATTTTTTCCGAAATTCTGGTTGAGCTCTGAAACGTTTTTCAAGCGCTTGGAATCTTCTATATGCCATCTGTCTAGAATCTCCAAGCTGTACATGTTCAGGTAATAGCGGTAGTCTGACCATGTACTTACCGTCAGTTCCCCGCACAGTTGTTTCAGAAAATAACCGTTCACACTCCAAATCCAAGGGATCTTTAACCGCCGCCGAAGGTGGTTCTTCTGTTATCCAGAACCGTTCAACAGCTTCCAATAAAGCATTGCCCGCAAAATATTGACCGACATTATTTTCCGCCTTAAATTTTTCATTAATTACCACCGCCGTTAGTCCGTTTTTAGTAACCGCCGCCGTTATATCATTTACTTTAATTACCGCCGATATATTATTTACTCTATTTACCGCCGATTTATTATTTACTTTATTTACCGCCGATATAGTATTTATTTTATTTACCGCCGAGACATTGTTTGCTTTTTTAACCGCCGATATAGTATTTATTTTATTTACCGCCGAGACATTGTTTGCTTTTTTAACCGCCGATATAGTATTTATTTTATTTGCCGCCGATATATTGTTTACTTTATTAACCGCCGATATGTATTTTCTATTAACCGCCGATATATTGTTTTTACTAACCGCCGACACCGCCGCCGTTTTTAGGGGGTCCATAACGGGCCCGTAAATAGCATGATCAAATACCGTTTCCAACAAATATGGCCCACCTGTACGTAAAGCCAACTTACCGCCGCCGTTACCTAATATTTCACCCAAAATATCACAACCAAATATAATATCTATTTTTGTAATATTTGGGAAATTATCAGTGATACCCAAACCCTTTAGGTTATTTTGAAAACCCTCTGTCTTATAAGAGGTAGGTGTTTTCATAACAATCGCTGGAACTGATAAATATTTATTAAAATCCTCCTTCGCAATGATAGTGAGAACAACCCCGTGCTTAACTATTGTACCGCTTGCAGAACCGCCCACCCCTGAAATTGGTATATTGCAGTTATGTCGCTTCAGTCCAAGTATATTAACCAAATCACTCCGAATGATTGTGATCTGAGAGCCCAGGTCAAGTAGTGCTTGGGCTGGTACCAACGTTCCATACATGGATTTAACATAAACAATAATGGTTGGTAACATAACATTATGATTAAAATTTATTTCAGTTGATGGAGCGACATGACTGCTAGTTAATTGCTATTCCGATCTATTATTATAATCTACTAGCTGCGCCCCGCGGTTTCACCCGCGTAAGTCCCGTTCCCGCGGGAATATCGGGATAAAAAGTAGCCTATGTGTTAATCCAGGGTATCACCTATCTACATACCAAATTTCAACCAAATCGGTCCAGCCGTTTTTGCGTGAAAGAGTAACAAACATCCATACATCCATACATCCATACTTACAAACTTTCGCCTTTATAATATTTATATAGGATATAGGATTTGTGGCTCTACCTCTGCACATCCAGAGTTTCGTTGTGAGCAGACATATCCCCTTTGACTGTATTCAGTATTCTCAAAATCATGCCCATAGTTTTGTTCTACGGCTTCATGTGCACTAGGTGTACCGTTCACCCAGCATGAATCTTCTTCAAAATATCCGTCACTTTCCGGATAAAATGTCCCCATATTTACCTGATGCACCTGATTTTTCTCTGAGTCATTACGGGTGTACAAACATATCAATTTATGGTGCCCTGGATTTCCACAAATGTGGCATGGAACATTTCTATTACAAGAAACAGCCGCATGTTTACCAAAGCATCTGTAGCATAGGTTATTAGACCTAACCCAAGTACGCCTATCTTGCAGTGGGCTGCTGCAGAATTTTTGACAGTCCGATAACCTATGATTTGTTGAGCCCATGCAGAACGCACACCGTACCTCACCGTTACCGCCCGCGCCTCGCAGGCGCTGCCCGCTATCGTACCCACCAAATTCAATACTGCGGGGACGTATTACACCCCCGACCCCAAAATGAGCGCCGCCGCCGCCACGCGCGCGCTGGCCGTTGACGCCTAGGCCACTGGCGCGGACCCGTTGTCCAATTCCACTAAGGTCAGTAACTCTTGGATCAGGCATAGGATATGTAATAGAAGCTGTTTCTATGAGATGGCACTCGTTTTGCAGGAAATCAATTAGGTTTTCAAACTTAGGTAGCTCATTCCTAATACCACCGTACTTCTGTTCAAATCTTGACTTTATTGTCGTTGGTAGCTTATTTAGCACAATAAAGACGAGCATGTATTCTTCGACGGATAAGCCAAGGTTTCTGAGTGATCTTGTACTTTCGAGAATGGGATTCAGAATCTCAACGCGTAAATTACGCGAGTTTACCAAACAGGGCAGGTTTATCAAACGTCCTAAATGTCGATCTACCAATATTCTTTTATTTTCGTACCTAGACTTCAATATTTCCAACGCTGTATCTAGAGATTCATCAGTCATATCCAAGTGTTGTACCAAAGTTCTTGGCTCTTTTAGCAAGTGCGAAAACAAATAATGATACTTTTCTGTTTTCGATAGATCTTTCCTAGATAATACTACTGATTTATATAGGCTCACAAAGCCATACCAACCGAAAATGTCTCCCTCAAAATTAGGCAAATCTAATGTAGGTAGCCGGGCGTGTGCCGCACTTTCTGTGGTAACATAGGAACCCTCACTTGTCGGATATTTTGCTAAAACTGCGTCTAGCTCATTATACAACATGGTAGCCTTTTGAAACATTTTGTCGTAGATTTCAACTAGATCTGTTTCATCTTTCGAATACGTCTTGAGGAGATTTTCGTAAGAGGACAAAATACTTTGATAGTGTTCCTCCAATCTTCGAAGACGAGCCGTTAGTACCCCGGACGGATAGCTTTCAGTAGCGTGAACCATTGCCACGGATTGAGTTAGCCAGTCATATTCAATTTTGAATTTTACCTCGAAACCTTTAGCCGCCATTTTGCACGCGAACTTTTACAAAACCTAACCATAAAAGCTTCGCAAAACCTATCGTGTATAACCTATCTAGGCGCCCTAAAATGGTTCAAAACAAGTAACCGACCAGCTCGATGGACCAAATTATGTTTAATGTTACATAACCTAACGCTGGATCAAACCCCAAAGACCTAAAAATGTTCAGGCATCCCAAAGATTACTCAACAATGCAATTTCGTACCTGTTTCCAAATGCACTGACGACGCTTGTTCCAATAAATCACTGCAGTCCCATAGCGCTTCGTTTGTTGTCAACACACACCACAGGAGTCCACAATCCAAAGTTCAGAACCGAGAAAAGCGTATTATTATATCCGCCGTTACTTGTCGCCGCCGAGCCGTGAGAGAAGTGTCGATAATGGCGTCCGTTCAAAAATCTCCCGAACATAGATTTATTTTATTGAACGACTTGACACAATCCCGCGGTTGCCATGTAGTTTGGGATAGATGGCGTTACGGGTTCTTCAGAGCGCGTTCTGGCTATATGGTTAGGTCGTAAATTACACGATTGGAAATCAAAGGTAATGCCTGAACAGTGGAGATGGGCAGGACACTTGGCAAGGGAATACATTAGATGGACAAAGGCAGTTACCTAGTGGTGGCCTCGGGTCATAGAACTATTCCACTCAAAAATCCAATGATGCCAGATCGGGATTCAAACCCATGACTTTCGTATTGAAAGTTACCCACTCGGCTAAAATGGCTAGAACTAATAACCTTTTAAAAGATCCGGGCGGAAGCAGCACAGATTCAGCATCAGAGTTCAAGGTCTGATCGACCGGCCCGCAGTAACAAAATGCAATGTGACCTCTGGGTATTGTGAGTTTCTAGGGTTCCGTTCCCAAACGATGGGAATGAGACCTTATCACTTCTACTGTCTTTCGGTATGTCTGTCACTACACTGTCTATCTGACGCTTTTTTAATGTCACTTGTAATTACAGTGTCACAAACTTATCGGGAATTTTTTGGAAAAGCTTGTTGCTCTGTTATTTTATTTTCTTTATCTCGTGTTTTACTATGTTTTATTATATAATTTTGGTGGCATTTTACTAATAAAGCCTCGGATACTAAGCAGGAGATTTGGAAAATGGAGTATTGAAGAAGACTTCTCATTTGACGAAAGAATTCCGTTGGAGTTTTGAAGAAAACAAGCCGCCATGTTTTGTTCTAAACCAGTGATAGGACTGACTGACGTATGAATTTATACAATTATTCCTACTTGACATTGACAGAATTATACTGATACTACAGTTAGTTGCCATTTAATAAAAGATGAAGAAGGAATGTATTCTGTGTAAATTTGTTTCTGTGTGTGTATGCGATGCTGATTGATCATTCGTCCATGAAGCGATATCGAATTTATGCACACAGAACCAATGTGCATGTGTATCTACTACACACAATCAAGACCGACCCGCTTTTGTGTGAACGAACAACCATATCTTGCTTACAGATATTGTTTTTAAATTATCTGCATTGCTCACCAAAAGAGCAGACACCACGACCTAAGACCAGAAGAAGGCAGTGACTGCACGTGTTAAATAGCCTATTAGGTAACGTCCCTGCGGAGCTCAAGAATAGTAAGAGTATAATAAGGTATTGGACCACATTAGCTCACGATAGAGAGGAGTGGAAGAAACGACGTGAGGCCTTTGCCCTGCAGTGGGACACTACAGGCTATTAATAATAATTAATAATAATAAAAAGGTACAAAACTCTCAATGAATGAAACGACTCGCACTTGCCAATTTATTACCAAGAAATAATTAAAAAAGAACAAAGACTTCAGTTACTTTTTCTTTTTTGCCCAGTTTTTCTCGTATATTATCTATGATGGCCCAAAGGCTCAGAAAACCAGAGGGTAATATGGAGGGTTGACACAAAACGTATTCGATAGAGGTTTGAAAGAGCATATTCTTAGACGATAGATCGACGATTAGACGATAGACGATAGATCCGATAGTTGAGACGGGCTATACTTCTCCATACTCATTACGAGCCGAAGTATATTCCGTCTCAACTATCGGCCGATAGAAAGTCTGTAGTCTGCGAGGGTCTTAGAAGCGATAAAATCATTCCTGCAGAAATGAAAATGTTGCGCTTCAATTGCCCTTTCACACCAAACTACAAAACATGTATTGATGTATTGATGCTCACGGGATTTTTAGGCAAGAAAGATCTAAAAATCCCCTGAATCATGTATTTAATTTTATCATTTATTAGTTACTAGCTGCGCTCCCGTGGTGTAACTTACGGTCCCTCGTATTTTTTTCGGGATAAAAAGTAGCCTATGTCCTTCCCTGCAATACAACCTTTATCCATACCAATTTTCAGCCTAATCTGTTTAGTAGTTTGGGCGTGTAAAGGTTACAGACAAACAGAGTTACTTTCACATTTATAATATTAGTATGGATAATATGGAAGTTCCTCCTTTTGAAAATTCACTAAAGTTGGTATATCCGCCACAACATTACAGACCTCTTAAAGCAATTGAATTCGATCAGTCCTAACTTTGAAGCTCCTAACTTTTTAATGTTCTCAGTATGGACCTCGGTGTATTGGGCTCTTTATAAAACAATCAATGATATTACCAGGCCATTTGGGAATGGAAATCCAATTCCAATATGTATTTGTTTCGTTCTACAAATTTTATGAGAAATTTTTAGGTCATGACAAAAAGAGCTATGAATGGCTGGGTGTGCTAGTAGAAGCTGAAGAAGTTTTTTTTTTTTTTTTTTAATTAACTTAGTGTATAATAATGATTATATTAAACCCTAATAATATTACAATCTAGCCAAGTAGGCCAATGAGCAATTTGTCTCTGACATAGTTTTATAAAGAATAATATAACTAAGAATGTGTCCAATGGCACTTTTCTTACTGTCTCTAATTAAGGGGAAGACACTTTTTTCTTGTGTTCTTTAAAATACACTTATCACTTTAAATGTTTTACACTACACTAACTCAAACGGTTTTGTTCGTTTGAGTCTTCTCACTAAGTCCGTGTTATCGAGGAGCTGGATAGCCTCGACGTTCACATGGTGATGAAGTCTTTTTTCGTGAGCTTCTGCATATTTCTTAATAATTTTATCAACGAAGTCTATTTTAAGGTCCCGGTGCAGATCTTCGTTTCTTACGTACCAAGGAGCACACACGATGTCCCTAAGTACTCTATTTTGAAATCGTTGGATTATTAGGATATTACTTTTTTTGGTACAGCCCCACAGCTGTATACCATAGGTCCATACTGGCATCAGGACTTGTTTGTACAGTATCATCTTGTTATGTACTGAAAGTGCAGATTGCCTTCCAAGGAGCCAGTACAACTGTCTGTATCGTAGCTCCAACTCTTTTCTTTTTTTCTTGACGTGGGCTTTCCAGCGTAGCTTTGCGTCAAGCGTCATACCCAAGTACTTGGCTGTATTTTCATATGGTATTCGATTTTGGTTTATGAACACAGGATGGTATTCTTCCTTTTTATTCGTAAAGTTTATGTGGATTGACTTCGATTCATTGAGGTTTATCCTCCATTTCTTTGTCCAGTCGTACACTATGTTAACAGCCTTTTGTACTTTTTCAGCCGCTTCTGCATGGGTTCTGCCAACGGCCATAGCTGAAGAAGTGATTGGATTGTGTGAGATGAGTAAAAAGGAGCAGATTCACACTTGACGAAAGATATGAGTGATTGGAAGAAGAAAAGATATTGTGCAACCACCTAGCATGAGATAGGGACTGGGATTATGATGAGTATTTTTATGATGAATGGGTCGGCTCTTGACCTCGAAACTTACATAGGCAAGAATAAGGTCTAAGATGGAGCGAGCCTTCTCAGAAGCCTATTAACTCTCTTCTTGAAAACAACAGGGTCGTAGCTCAGCGGAAACACAGACGCTGGAAGCTGATTCCAAATTTTTGCAGTGCGCATAATAAAATAACTTTGCGTTTTAGAAACGACAAGAAATAGACGTCATCCCACTGCGTATGCTATGGCTCTTCCTTTGTCATAAAATTCCATCCAATAAAACACAACAGATACAAAAACATCATCCATTATTACGTTGTCTGACTGTTTGTAAATAGGATACAATAGTGATTGTTAACTATTTGCGCCACGTTGCCGGAATGTGCACGAAGAGTGGAGCTTGTCGTATTGTATTGATGTGGAATTGGCCTTTGTTTGTGTCACGTTTCAACAGAATGAGTTATTTGATAGGTAGACACAATTGGGCTGAGTTGGCGTAGTGGTAGTGCAAGTTAACTGGAGCGTAAGGGTGGGGTGAAATAAGCTTAATATAAGCTGCATTTGCCTCCATACAAAACTTCTGTTTGGTTTAAGTTTGGGTTTTTCTAAAAATTTTGTCTTACTGCTGGAATTCGCCCGCGTGGTACCAACATTTTGAATAGCTTATTATGCTATTCTAGGTCACTATCTACGCCTATTCGAAGTTTCATCCAAATCGATTCTCTGGTTTAGGCGTGATTGAAACACAAACATATAAACATCTAAACAAACTCACAAACTTTCAGCTTTATTATATAAGTGGGATCGTAGGGTCGTAGAAAGTCGAAAACTATCTAGAAAATTTTATTGGCGTAGAGAAGACTTTTTTTATTATAGGACTTACGCAAAAACTTAAGGGGTGCTGGTCGAAGAAGCAATTCTAGACCACTTAGACTCGATAAACGATTGTTTGGCTACACAGTGAGATTACATGACTTTCATCCCTCGGCATGTAATGCGGAGGGATGACAGTCATGTAACTAAAAGGATGATGGAAATGAATGTGAATGGATATGTGAGTAGAGGTAGACCAAAAAAAAGATGGATGGATTGTGTGAAAGAAGATATGGGAAAGAAAGGAGTTGATACAGAGATGACGAGTGATAGGGGAGAGTGAGAGAGGAGAACATGTTGTGCCGACCCCGCATGAGCGGGATAAGGGCAGGCCAATGACAGTGAGAACCATCGTACACCAACATTGACACTAGGCAACCATCTAGCTAAGTAAGACTGAAGTATTCTGACCTGTAGTAGTTGAGGACCTGCGCGAAGACTCCCGGGTGCCGGTCGAAGAAGTACTCGTTGAGCACGGGGTCGTAGTTAGCGAGCGCCTCCGTCAGCCGCGAGAGCCGCGTCGCGGGGATCTTCTTCAGCGTCGCCTTGTAAGTTTCGTATCTGTGAAGGCAATTGTATATTTAGTTTTGGAATATAATATTCGCAAATTCTGTGATGCACTGTGACGTGTTGGGCATTATTCCAGTCCAGCAATCGAATCCAGCTGGATCCAAAGTAGACGCCAATCCAGTTACTGGCCTGGAATATTAAGTGCATTCCAGTGCTGGTTTAAATTTTCCAGTACCACTGGATAATAACTAACTAAGTTCGTATGAGTCAGTGGCCAACTCTGGTGACGGAGTTTTTAGGCCTCCTTATGGCCTCTGGATAATGTAAACCGGACTTTATTCCTCGACTTTCGTGAGAGTCGTGGGATGGAAAATGAATTTTTCGTCTTGCAAAATTTTCAGGGCTTTACCTAGAACTACATGGTATAAGAAAAAAAAAGATTTGAGATCATGCCTTGGGGATACAGTCGTTATTCTGTTTTGTTTTTTTTTTTACTTTTTCTTTCATGAAACTTAACATAAAAGAGTTATTTGCTGATATTTACAATGTATGTAACTCAATGATCTTAGTATAATAGATCATTGATATAACCTAAAACTTTTGAATAAACGATTATGATTAGTCTCTCACAAAACAGGTTTATTATATCTACAACCTTTTTGGATTTTTTATGTATTTATTTTTTAGATTCTTTATAGTGTAGGTACTTATTTTATTTGTAAATTTTGTTTTTGAGAGAAAATAAATAAAACTATTTATTATTATGATTACAAAACGCTTACACGAATCCTTGCACTTAAACAAAATCACCACCAAGAACCATCATATAAAATTTATGGAGAGGCCTACTATAATTTTAAAGTGTGCATAAGGGATTTGGACAACGACTGGCCCTTTGATGGTAATCAAAGACCTGTGTCCCTTTTCCGGTTAGCATGTCCCCTTTGTGAAGATAGAAGTACCTTTGTTTATTTAATCAAGGGATACAGGGGATTTCAATCGAATTCCTACCTGAAGTAACTATCGAACCGAGAGAACTGTCAATTTCCTCTTAGGGCAAGTACTTACGATTACGAACCACTTTTGTCTCTTACTTGGTTATAGTCATCGTTGTAATAAAATAAAAAATATTAGCTAAGAGCGACAACAGCCTTTTTGAGGGGCACTTGAAATCTTTCCGCCACACTGGTTCGAAAGAACTAGTGAACCGACAAGAAGAAGATAAAAGTGAATGAATGAATATTATAAACATCAATGGGTGAAGATAAAGAATTGATTGTGTGAAAGAAGATATGGGTAAGAAGGGAGTGAATACGAAGATGACGAGTGATAGGGGGGAGTGGAGGAAAAGAACAAGTTGTGCCGACCCCGCATAAGCGGGATAAGGGCAGGCAAATGATGATGGGTGAAGATAAATAAATTTGGTATAAATAGTGAAAAAAAAGAAAAAAGAAAGAATGGAGCAAGAAAAAGAAGTATTTCATCCACCATTAGCATCAAAGGCTGAAAGCTCTGTACGCTCGCCTTTCTTGATGTCATTACTTTATGTGTTTTAACACGGTTCCATCTGGCATACCATTCTTGCTTCTTGTCACAGAAAATTAGCTCTTCATGCTCCGTTGATTTTGAAAAACGCTAGAGAAAATAAAGAAGAAGAAAAAGAGTTTGAGAAAGCAAGAGGCAAGATGGTATGCCAGAATGGTATCGTTTAAATGGTGTTTTATGGTACAAATCAAGATTTATGAAGAACTAGCTGTCCGTCGCGGTGATACCCGAGGTCCCTCGGGAACTCACTTTCCCGGTTAAAATGTATGCCTATGTTCATCAGGGATAATGTAGGATTCTAATGGTGAATGAATTTTTCAAATCGGTCCAGTAGTTTCGGAGCCAATTCATTTCAAACAAATAAACAATCAATCGCACAACACATAATATTAGTGTAGATGAAACCATTACTTAGTACTACAGTGTATTAAAGCATGAAAGCTAGCAAACAGTCGTGTGCCTGTTTGTTTCATGTGCACTTTCCCCTAAAAGCTTCTAATTTCCACGGGTTGTAACTCCGGCACAAATTCCGAGGAGACCGCATTGAACCCTTATTTATCTTACACACGACGCCATGTTGCGTCATGCCGCTGGATTTGTTTATTATCACTTCGATTGTAACCTCAATACAAAACATTCTTACAGAACTTATAGGCACTCTGGAACCTGACATATCTGGTGACGCAGTCAGGTGTACGGTCTAATAAGCATTAGCATTGTTTGCCGTATATTTATTCAAATACTTTTACAAAAAAATTAAAAAGTGGTGTTTAATCAACGACAAGAAGGGAATGATACCAACGAAAACCACAACGTTTAAGAAAACTGCCTGGACAATAATAATGGTTGACACTTGAAAATCAGATCAGATCACTACCGTAACACACATTTACGTCAAGAACGGAACCTATATCGATAAATAGTTAAAACATCCAAAATTTTTTTTGTTTTGTCGTAGTAATAGAAAATTTACTGCACAGCACAGTCGTATGCAAGAGCCCGACCGATTCACAGGAAAACACGATTGCCGTAATTCCCAAGCCCCGCAATGAATTACTCGACTTGAAATCAATCAACATATTTGCAGGTGAGCCTTGGGGAGGCGATTTAATAGAAGGTAGGCAGGGACGGACATGATCGTTTTTGCAAAGGATATCGGTGAAGTGAAGGTGGTAAATGGTCTAATACATGAACGCACGCTCTATAGGCGCATTTCAGACTACGCTATAATATAATATAGCTTACAGCATATAGTTCATAGCACAACAATATCCACACCATACATTTATTAGTAAGCCATTATCGTACAGTAAAGTGTGAACGTGTCCATAATAAATGTATGATGCGCGATATTGTTGTGCTATGAACTATATGCTATTATATTCTAGCGAAGTCTGAAGCCAGCTTTAGCAAAGGTGGTTCGGTGCAGTCAAAGTCAAATTTTATTGACACAGGAGTAGAATAAAGTTCTATAGCTAAATATTAAAAGTATCAATTAAAACGAAACCAAATACAATCAAAAAAACCTTCACGCATACAATGAAAGAATCCTAACAGAAATTTTAATATTCTGTGAACAAAACCATTCCCAATATCGAAAAGCCTGTTCGCTCTCGCTATTCAATAAATACCGGCCAAAGAAAAGTTCTTAATATCGATTAAGCGATAAATATCGACAAAGCTATAAATCTTCTCGTCGGAAAGTGTTTAAGGGAAAGTGTTTAAACAGTTTCAAAACTTAATAAGATGTTGGACCGAGTGGAATTGGTGCTTCGAATTTAAATCTGAATGTCATGGTTTCTTCCCGAACCAAAGTTCGAGAATTATGACCACCTCTGATGACGGAGTTCTTAGGCCGCCAGGACCAAATTCTACGTGCCCTCCGAAGCGCCGAAACGATCAGTTGATTATCAAAGCAGCATCAAATCTACTTTGTGACCGCTTAGAAAGTTGCATCACTGTTGATGAGAAGCGCTCGTGGTCGTGCTTGCTTAGTCGTTCTTGATAGATCGTCGAAGTTAAGCAACATTAGAAACGGTCTGTAAGTGGATGGGTGACCGCCAGTGGCATTTTTATCTGAGCGCTTCCGTGCTTCGGAGAGCACGTTAAATTGTCAGTCCCAGCTATTTTAGTCGTTAAGCCATGACGGAGGCCTTAAGGCGGCCTAAAAACTCCGTCACCAGAGTTGGCCACTAAGACATACGAACTTACTTACCCGTCAAGAACGAATAAGCAAGCTAGACTAGGAAAGTATAGAATGCAAACTCTACAGAATGTGATTATGTGAGAAGCAGGTTTCTATAGGGATAGATACATTGTGTAAATCGGATCGCAATTCACACGTGAATGATTGATTTCAAGGTGAACAGGTGACACGAATTATTTCCACTTCCTTCACGTCTTATATTCACGTATATGATTCGAGATGTATTTAGGCCATAGGTATCACACCTTTACGGCATCAGAAAATAACCTATGCCTCACAATGTACTACCTTGCCAGGGACTTTGTTTGAGATCGAACAGGCCACAACGTAATCATCCTCTCAGCTTAATAGATCAACCTTAGCCATATTTTTTTCGGAAATCGCCATTTTGTTTTTCGGTCTCCCGCGACACAGGCTAGCCCTCGTGCTAGAGGTCCCCTCTAGTAATAGTTTATGACTTGTAATTTGTATTTGTATTTAAGACATGGTCCACGCGTGAAAATCTACGTCAGAAAATTGAATGATTACCGTTTGCCCTTCTATTATGGTTACCCTACCGCGGGAACAGCGGAAGAGTTATGTCGGTCTCTCACCGACTAAAACTGACGTGTGGCCAGCCTCCAAGCATATCAAGGGGCTCCGGGATCTCCTCCGGCTCCGGGAGCTAATGAAGCTGGGGTGTCCTTACGATGTTCTTCACACACATTGTTTACTATGAGATTAAATAGGTTTAAAAACTCCCACTCAACACTTTGCAGATCAAAGAACTGCGGTAATCAAACCCGCACCTCTCGTCTCTGTTCATCGCCATACAACGTTAGCTATTTAATCAGTTCCTTGTAAATTATATACTTTAATCAAGACTGCGAAGGATTTCATTCCGAGAATGAAATTGGAGACGGAAAAATGAAATTTTATTTCTTTAGCAAGATTCTTTAACTTTGAGAATGATTTGGTGGATTGAATGGTGAAAGTATGTTTATGTATAATAATGATTTACATAATATGCAAACATAAAATCACGGCTTTTTCTTTTCAATAAAACACTAGATTTAATTTTTCAAATATTTTTTTCTAAATCCATGCTTTTTTTTCGGAGGGCCTAATACTAATGGCCTATTTATTTATGTATTTTTAACGGCCTATGAGGCCGTTTTAGTGTTCGGACTATGGCGGGCACTGAAGGTGCCGAGGCGCCTGGAGAGAAATTACGACAACATGCGCACCTCCTCCTTGAGTCGTATTCCTCAGTGCTGAGGGTCGTGACCTCCTTTAGGTATCACTTTCTCTCTTATTATATTTCTCCATCTTCCTCTGTACCCGGCAGTATGAAGAGCATTGTGAATCGTGGTGTCGAGAGTGGTGCGAATTTGGTCAGACCAGCGCATCGGACTTCGCCCACGAGGTCTTTTTCCTTCTATTTTTCCGGTCACTATCAGCTTCTCTAGGTTGTCCCCATCTTTCCTTGCAATGTGACCGAAATACTCGAGGATTTTACGCAGACACTCGCATGATAGTCTTTTGGTGAACTTGAGTTCCCGCAGTATGGATATGTTGGTCCGATGTGCTGTCCATGGAATGCGAAGCATTTTTCTCCAGCACCACATCTCGAAGGCATCAATGCGTTTGCGATCAGGCTCTCAGGGTCCAAGTCTCGGCGCCATATGAGAATATCGAAAAACCATGCGCAAGGGCACCTCTAATATGTAGGTACGAGCGGTGCCCTTGCGCATGTTAAATCCATGCCATGCATACTAGATGATTTATACAGCGTCAGAAGGCAACCAATGCCTACACGCAACAGAACTCTGTAGTGTCTGTGCCTGGGACATTTAGATGTATTGGGCAGCACACCATCATCTCAGCTTAATCTTAAGCTTATTTTTTTTTTTATTTTTTTTTTTTTATCAGCTTAATCAACCTTATCCACAGGAAATGTATCACACAGTGATCAAATATTATTGTGACTCTTCTGATACAACATTGAGCTTCCTCATCTATCTAATCAGTCTGGTTGCACCCACTACTGGTAAGTCAAAGTAAAAGTCAAAAAGCATTTATTCAGTAGGACCGCTGGGATCACTTAGAATAGAATAGAATAGAAAAACACTTTATTGTACACAAAAGAAACACATAATAGGAAATACACAAAGACAAGTAAGTAGGTACAATGGGCGGCCTTATCGCTAAAAGCGATCTCTTCCAGACAACCTTTGGATGGACTGGAAAAGTATGACAGAAAAACGGTACAAAAGTTGTACAAAAAGTGTAAAAATAGAAAAAAACAATAACAATAAAAATACCCTAAAAGTATAATTATGAGTATAGATACTTTTAATAAATAATGAGATTATAGTACTTACACACACATATTATATATTACATTTAAATATATACATACATATACATAAACCACAACATACAAAATAAGCACACGGTCATGTCAGCATTGTACTGACGAGGACAAAAAGTGTTCATGGACTTTAGATTTAAAGATTTGAATGGATTTAGATGAACGAATGGAAGACGGCAGTGAGTTCCAAAGGGATACCGCTTGTACCGTAAAGGACCCGCCATACATGGCGGTAGTATGTACAGGGGTAGCCAGCTGCAGAGTATCAGAAGATCGCAGATTACGATCATCACTTAGAATAGCCTTAAAACTAATTTTACTCATGTTCTTGCGCGACCAATACCGTAAAGAATCAGGGCAACAAACACGGTTTGGGGCCTAGCATTCTTTTAGGTGATCCATCTTAAAACTAAAAAGTCAAACTCCAGTGGGGAGCCAGTCAAACCAAATTGAGGCTTTTGTTTTGGTAGGCTTCTCTATAACACAACTTTGTTCGGTACTGTATTCTTCTGCGAGATTTTTTCAAACTAAAGTAAATCCGTTAAAAAGTTGAGACCATGACCCTGGACCGTCGTCATCCCGTTTACGCTTTGATAGTCTGACTCAATGTGATGAAATCAATTTTATTGAAAGTTTTATTTTTAGCCCGTATTTATTTACAGATCGATCGGATAGCGGTTTTACTTTGTCGTTTCATTCTGAGCATCTTTATTACCGGGGATATAAAAGTTTAGTGGTAACATGGGTATTTTGTCCGCACTCTAAAGAATATTATTTTGGTAGTTGTCATTTTATGGTAGGTAACTTACGATTTTCAAGTTTCACAGGAATATTTTAGACTGAATTTTAGAATTCCGGAGATCCCGGGCGCCCTCTATGTCGTTAAGTGAGCGAGAGTCCTAAGAGCCCTTCAAATGCGTATAATTTGCTGAAATCTTGCAAATCTTCCATTCAGGTACATTTTTACCGCAGGGTGTGCCACCGGAATTCCTAACTAGCAGCGGACCTAAATGGCACATTTGGCGGTGCCTAAAATTGCGTGTAGCACCCTCGGGCTAGCCCCATATTCTCAAAGAAGGCGCCATACTAAACTTCTAAGATTGTACCGTCTCTCACGAGCCTGTCACTCAATTTCCGGTAAAAAAAAACTAAACATGTTCATTACTGTCTCTATCCCTCTGACAAAAAAATAAGGACTCGCTATTGACGGAATTCCTGTTACAACAATTTCTGCCGATTTTTGTGGGGGACGAGGTAGCACACGAACGCATTTTACACACACTCATGCATAAAAACTGACAATACAACCTCATTTTTACGCACACTCATACACACACTATATGACAAGACGCACATGATTAGGAGTCATGTACATTTTGGCAGAGGGGACATTACAAGGTAAGGCTTATCCTGTCTAAATGATCTAAGCTGTATCCCCAAGGCACTAGCTGGAAGACATTTTCTCAAATAATGTCACTCCAAAATTATTTGTAGGCTTGCAAATCCATCGTCCAACAAAGAGCATATGAATAAGACTGTCTTTAGCATGATAGAAATGTTTTACACAAAACGAGTCCCACTAAACTATGCAGCTAGTTTCATACATAGCCTGAAGGCTTTACACTGAATGTATGACAACTCAAAAGATTACACTTATTTGCTTTTCTCTGCAGCATTTCAGAATACAGGGTCGGCCCTTACCCTGCAAATTGAGGGATGGAAGAGGGCTAGTGATGTGCTGATAAACAGTTGGCAAATTACAGCGATAAGACCTTCTCTGCCCTTGACACAAGATAGCTTACTGGCGCTTAGATTGACCTACACAATGGAGATTGTAACCATTGGTTGAAGGATGTACTAGGACAGCTGGGGTAGATTTGAATAACAATTTGAATAGGGTTTGCCCAGCATGTTTTAAGAGCATCTTAGCTAAATGTATCAAGATATCAACATGTTGATAGCTAGGTCTTAAAATCCTAAACCATTTTCCTAGCTTAGTCAGCCATAGCTACAGGAAAGACTGGCCATTGACCAATCCATGTAAAACTAATTAATTAAATATATAAATAATGCTGGACATTTCACACAGCATCATCTAGCCCCAAACAAAGCAATGCTTGTACTATGGGAACCAGATAACTGATATACTACTTATATACTTTTTGTTTTGTAAATACATATTATATTATAGTTACACTGTTGGTTTCCGTACGATATTTTTCTTCCGTTATTGCGCAAATCTTGATTAAACATTTTGATTTATAGCAGTAAAATCATAAATTGACACTAGATTTTGCATTACAAAATGTTGACCTAAATCTTGAGGAAACTCTAAACTAAACTGCAGTTACCAAACCAAGTCGTAGCAAATTGCCGCGTCTCGTGTCTAAACGATGCCGTCCATCATCGCTGAGTGGGCATTAGGCCGGCTGACCGCCTATTACTGTGGCCAACATGACAGATAGGCCGGATGATAGACTGGCCAGCTCTAAGATTTTGGACAACCTGACATCTGAGATCTTGAGACAGTCGGCATAGATACCGGCCCTCTAAGATGTTGGTAGTATCGATAAATACATAATAAATAATGCAGGACTCTGTGTGAAAACACAGCATCTAGCCCCAAAGTAAGCAGAGCATTGTGTTATGGGTACTACATGACTGATATAGTACTTATGCATTTTGTTTGTAAATACAAACATACTATACATAGAAAACACCTAGACCCGACACAAAACTTGTAGATCATACAAATATTTGTCTCGCGGCGGGGATCGAACCCTCAACCGCCTGCGTCGCAAGCGGACCTTCGCCCACTGCACTACAGAGGTCGTCAAAATATTATAGACTAGCTATCCGTCGCGGTGTTACCAGCGTTCCCTCGGGAAAACTTTACTTTCCCGAGATACTATAGCCTATATTCATCAGGGATAATGCAGGATTCTAATGATGAAAGAATTTTTCAAATCGGTCCAGTAGTTTCGGAGTCTATTCAATTCAAGCAAACAAACAAATCATCCCTCTTTATTATATTAGTATAGATAACCTATTAGGTGGTCACAGGTGAATAATTTATAAAAGTTTTGTTTTACTCATCCACACTTCAAAGGTAGGGTCAGCGTCACCAATTGGTAACCCCCTTCTGTTAAAATTTTATGTTTATGTATTGCGAAGTTTCTTGTTTAGTTGGGTATCCTCTAGGCACACGAAACCACGATCTAAACATTGTATTCTATCTTTGCTCATGACAAGTATGCGCATAAATTCCCAAAAACCTCCCCAGTATGTCTCGAAATACCGTGAAAAAACAATATGAACTCGGTAATAATGCGTGTTAGTATGTGAACATTTTCGCACGTCCCCTCTGCCGTCCGTCAGCCATGAGTGTCGCATTTAAACGAAGAAGGTTTCACCGTTATTTAAGGAGCGTTGCCGAATCAAGTACCATATTGCAAAATACCGGTACCAATGTTATTTTGTATAGGTTAATCTACTATATAAAAATAAGTCGGGTTTTCCTTCCTGACGCTATAACTCCAGAACGCACGAACCGATTTCCACGGTTTTGCATTCGTTGGAAAGGTCTCGGGCTCCGTGAGGTTTATAGCAAAGAAAATTCAGAAAAAATCTGGTGGCGAAACGGAGTTCGCTGGGTTTGCTAGTTATTATTATAATAAAGTGTGATTCTATTAGATTAAACTTAAAACATACAAGCTCTGCTTAGTTTGGGACAAGATGATGCTGTGTGAAATGTCTAGCAATATTTATCTATTTAGATTCATGTAAAGTTCATTAAAAACCCAATTACCTACTCAACTGATCCAGATACACTATAGCATGGCTAAACTGGTGGTACTACCTATCACGATGAATGGTAATGCAGCCCCTCTAGCCATGTCACAAATCGCAATAGAATAGAAATCGAATCGACAGATAACGCTGAGACTTCACCTGCGTCTTACGGCATTTAATTGCTAAAATTGCATACATTTTAGTTATACGACACGTGAGTTCCGGGCTCTGCGTAAATCGTCAGTTTGACATTATGCCAAGAACTCACGTGCGATACTTGACATAAAATGTATGCAATTTTAGCCTGCATCAACGCGTATACATTTCAGGTTTAAGATGTATTTATTTCTCATAAGAAAATACTTTACATCGACTCGCGCGTGTCAACCTGTATTGTCAACTTTTATTGGAACGCATGAACGCGTAGCCTGAAACGCGTAGTCCGTAGCTTTATTACAATAATGTTCTGAATTAAATATATCAACTGTATTTTGAAGCTTTCACGGTCACAGTCCATATAAATGGCTTTAGTTTTCGGGCTTACACATAATATGTAGGCAGTTTTTGCAATTAATGCCATTAGTCGATTCGATTTCTATTCCATTTCTATTTGTAACATGACTAGGGAGGCTGATTCGTTAATCAAAATAACCATCATGTTTGAATTTTACTTACTTTACTTGATTGATTACATGTTCACGGGCCTAATAAAGTATGACATACAATTTTGAACACTCCTAAATATTTGCAATATCCTGACGTACTCGTAAGATATAAAACGTTTACAGCTGCTCAAAAATTAGGTTTTACGACGAATGCCGGGCGCATACCAAGATTGATGGAGAAAAGAATGCCACAATTAAATGAATACTGGCGCATTTAAAAGAGAAGGAAGAGATTGCTTCTATAGGATAGCAATGTAGTTAATATGGCACAAGAAAACTTTTCAACTCAGAACGATCGCTGTGGAAATAGAGGCCCATGTTCAGCAGTGGATACTACGAGTATGTGGCTGAAATGATAATGATTGATAAAAAAACTTAAAATTGATTGATTTAAAATATAACGAAATATTCGACGACCTCTGTGGCGCAGTGGGTGAAAGTCCGCTTGGTTCGCAGAAGGTTGCGGGTTCGATCCCCGCGGTGGGATAAATGTTTGTATGTTCTGCAAATATTTATCTCGGGTCTGGGTGTTTCTATTGTATAATATGTATGTATTTACAAACAAAAAGTATTTATGTAGTATATCAGTTATCTGCTTTCCATAGTACAAGCTTTGCTTAGTTTGGGGCTAGATGATGCTGTGTGAAATGTCCAGCATTATTTATTTTATTTATAAAAGGAGTAGGTATTTTATTTTACCTACCACTTTTGAAGACTTTTTGGATTATTTTTTTTTTTGTCTTTTAGCTACTTGAAGCTGAGTAGGAATGAATATCAAATACAAGTATCAAATAAAAGTTTAGACTTGTGATAAATGCTTTTTTGCTCATGAAAAAAGAGAATGATTGCGTCTCATTAAGACGTTTTTCCTCAAACTTTTGCGGAAAATTCTGAGTCATTTTTGGAGATTCCATGAATAATTTTCTTTTATTTGACGTAATGCAGCCATGGTAACCACTTCAAGGCCATTTTGGGCTTTTTTTGAAGTAGTACATAAAAAGCCCAGTTCTCTTTTCATATTTGGAAAACTAAGTACATTTTATAAAACAAAGGTTTTGCTTTTGTAAAATTCTTTGTTCTAAGCTAATTTCTTGTCTGGATCAAATAAATTCAGGTTTGATAATATGAAACTCAGTAGATACTTACAGAGATTTAAGTTAAAGATAAGTATTACAGGCGAAAAGTACCGAAAAACTCTCTTTATTTTTCCTGGAACTACGCGTTTCAGGGTGCGCTGGAACGCGTACCCTAGAACGCGTAGTCCAAAGTATGTTAATATGTTGTGTAAAGTATGTTGCTGGGGACCGAGATGTCTGGAGGGAGTGGGGGGAGGCTTAGCCCAGCAGTGGACTCTGGCTAAAATGTATACGATTTTGACGACTCGCGCGAGCCGGTACGCGTAGTCCGTACAAGGCTTTGAAGTTAACTTGGTACGATCATGAAATACTATTATCAAACAACACTACATTAAACTAAAAAACTTTGTTTTTTTACGTAGATACACCACAATCTAAGCTGCGTATTCACGCGTTCCAATAAACGCGTAGCCTGCAGCAACGCGTATAGATTTTGTCATTTTATATCTACTCGCGCGACCTGTATTGTCAACTTTTATTGGAACGCATGAACGCGTAGCCTGAAACGCGTAGTCCGTAGCTTTATTACAATAATATTCTGTAAATTTTTTTTTATAAATACATATTAGCTTTATTTAATTATTTTTTAAATATCATCTAGCCCTCAACGAAACAAAGCTTGTATAAACTATGGGAACCATCAGATAACTGATACATTACTTATATACTTTTTGTTTGAAAATACATACATATTATACATAGAAACACCCAGACCCGAGATAAATATTTGCAGATCATACAAACATTTATCCCGCGGCGGGGATCGAACCCGCAACCTGTGTCCCAAGCAGGCTTTTACCAACTACGCCACAGAGGTCGTCAATTAAATATATCAACAGCATTTTGAAGCTTTCACGGTCACAGTCCATATAAATGGCTTTAGTTTTCGGGTGTATACATAATATGTAGGTGACGAGGTCAGAGGTCTTTACAGTGCCCAGGGGCTGGAAGCGTTTGCATGAAAAGTGAACGTTTCAACCCTCCCGGGGTGAATTTATGCTTACGTAAGGTGTGACTTTCAGTGGCGAAAATTAAAAATGTTTGCGAAAATGTATTACATCACTAGAATATTTATGTCTGGACTGGTAAATACGAACATTTGATTAGGAATAGAGGCATGGTACTGAAATGGGAAGGACACGATATGGCGAGGTGATGTTCGATTAATTATGACTATTTCTGACGTAATCCTAAACATACTAATAAGGTATATACTACAGTTGTTGGCAGAAATTGTATCACCAACGAACTGTTACAAACCCATATTACGCAATAAAAGACTTTGATTTGATTTGCAGATTTTGCGTAAATTGTGTAAAAAAGCGCTCCCGAGCTTACGCACACAGAAACGTGCACGTGCATATTGTACTTACACACAATAAATACTAATCCGCCTTCGTGAGATGTCGATGACGAAAACAACGAATAACATATACCTAGTGGTTTTATCGCTAGGGAATTATCTCCTTCAGACAACTATTTCGTTTGTGGGGTAAATCCTCTTCGACAATCCCCTGCCTCCACTCGGACGAGATGCTCAGTGGATTTTTTGTGCAGTCAATATTCTAAAATAATTATTAAAACAAAAACGCGATCTAATTTTTTTATGTGTCGCCATCATCAAGTTAGATTCCTATTCTAACTTGAATCCGCCGCGCGCCCGCTTCGCTTTGAATCCGCTCGTCAACCGCTAGTGTGATAAGGCTCTTACTAAACGCTATTTATCGTAGAGTGAGCAAAAATCAAGGAATCTATCGAATAAATTAAGGCTAATACTCTCATTTACATCCAATTTTCCTCGAGGAAAATTGATTGATGAATTAACTTAGGGTAATTTAATTACCCAATTAGTTACGTGATGGTGATATTATGAAGATGAATTCCATCGAATAAAGTGGGTAATTGATACCTACGACGATAGTCCATTTCAATTTAGCATGAGCGCTAATAGTTTCACTGTTTCATTTCAAGCAGCTTGTGTACGACAGAATAAATCTGATCGCACACTGCTCGCGCCGTACGCGCCGCAGTCATTTTTCTATACAAAAAATGCTGAAGACGTCAAAAAATGCGGCTTGCTTCTGAATGCAGCATTTTCTCCATTGAATTGTCAGTACGCCGCGTTCAGCTCGGCTGGACTGTGCGATCACCGTAAATCGATTATATTACAAGAAAAACTTAGTTGGATATGTACTACATCATCTCTAGAAACTTAAAAATAGCCAATCTGTAAGCGCCAGAGAGTGTAAGAGATCATTGGTCAGCGCTCATTGAAATGGACTTTAAATAAATGAATGCATGTAACTTTTTTATGATGAATGGGTCGGCTCTTGACCTTGAAACTTACACAGGCAAGAGTGAGGTCTACGATGGAGCGAGCCTACCCAGAAGGTGCCTATTAACTCTCTTCTTAAAAACAACAGGGTCGTAGCTCAGCGGAAATACAGACGCTGGAAGCTGATTCAAATTTTTTGCAGTGCGCATAATAGAATAACTTTGAAAGCGCTAGTTCTGATAGATGGAATATCAACCAAATGAGAATGATAGTCAGCTGTGCGCGTGTGTAATCAATTTATTTAAAAAAATCTCATTTGTTTCATCAACTGGGTTCTTGTTGATATGTTTATAACTTGGTACGTGAATAATTCCTTTGTGTTATTATAAATACACGGAATTGTAATAATATTTGTTTGCGAATTGTTTGTTTGACTAACCCAATCAATTTATGACTTTAGTTGGCATCACAAATGTGTTTATACACACTCTCATAAGCTGTTTCGGTCTAATGGGATAATTCAAATGGGTTCAAATCCCGGCCACGTATCAATAGATTTTATTCTTCTTCTTGACGTGTCACTATTTCTTCCGCTCTAGTGTGGTGAGAGGATTATGTAGCGACCTATATCCGATATCGCCACATATACTAGCTAGATAAAAGAGTACTTACTTCAGTATCAGTATCACTAGATGGCGCTGAGATCACAGATAAGCGATTTCCCATACAAATGTCGCTAAAATGTATAGAAATCCTGAATCGCGCTTATGATGTTTTCAAGCACAACTAACCTTTAAAGAACTATCCAACTTTGACCGTAGGCCGTAAGGCCAGCCAGATAAGTGGGCCAGATGGGCCGACCTGGTGAGGAGAGCTACCTCTTTGGATTAAATTGGGGGAATTCCACCTACCCCCAAATTAGCTAAATTATAAAGACCACCTTTAGTGACGCAGTTTTTAGGCCGCCCTAAATGAAACTCCTTCATGGGTTATAAAATAGTAAAAGACAAGTTTAGTTTTAAAGGAATCGTGCAAAATTTAACACGAGTTTTAACGGTGATGGCAACCTCTCACGTATATAATGGT
Source organism: Epirrhoe alternata (assembly GCA_963565295.1). Classification (NCBI taxonomy): domain Eukaryota; kingdom Metazoa; phylum Arthropoda; class Insecta; order Lepidoptera; family Geometridae; genus Epirrhoe; species Epirrhoe alternata. Next base: position 10,663,775 of record OY751391.1, on the reverse strand, counting down.
AACTTCTGCTTAGTATTTGGAAATGTGGATCAATCTTCAAAGGATCTTGACTTTGACCATCTCGATCTGAGAGAATGTCTTAGGTGCCTTGGGGATTCAGTTGGTTTCATCTTATTCGATGCCAATAAAGTTTATATTTCCTAATTAAAAAAATTGATCGTACACAAAGAAAAATACGCGAATCAACTCTGTTGTATACAGTTATACCTCGCGTCTGTTCCGAATAGATTATAAGAGTATTATGTATAATAAACTACTTGTAGTCTCGCGATTAGTGAGCCAAATCAACACTGAAGTTAGGAAAGAGCTTTGCTTTGGATGTCATTGTCATCCTTTTAAAAAATTTTAGGGTATCTGTGAATCTGTAGGCCAATGTCATTCGTTTTTTAGTGCTCAACTCAACACTTTACTTTCTTGTGTTTCTTTCTTCGCAGTGTGCTGGAATGCGTGAAAACATTCCAAAATAGTCTTAGTGGAAAGGTTTTGCAGTGCAAAGTATGTGAATGTGAAAAAAGTGTCGATAATTTCTTGAAGTGTGCTGGACGTATCCAACGTCACCTCAACCCGGCTGGACCGACTCTAACCCTATTAATGCATTAGGCATATGAAATTATAAAACATGATGTTAAACAGATAATAAGGTTCACTATCGAGTGATTGAATAGCCTCTGTGTCTTGAAGCACCCTACTTCAAAATGTTCGTATTTAAGACTACATTTTATTGAGAGACTTGAAGGTGGGTTTAATATTTATTTACATGTATCGATGAGGATTCTACAAAGACGTGTTGACGTATGGAAAATCGTGTCCAGGTATTTACCTACACACATTTTATGCATGTCTTGATGCAATAAAACAGGTTTGCGTTCCTACCATTGGGGTTTGTAACCATACCTTTCATACCAACATTCTATTTAGAATACTATGTGAATATTCCGCGTAGGTATTTACCTACAATTTTTAATTGCAATCTGAGCTGCCACTGGGGCTGTCTCGAAGCACCGAAGTTACGGTTGGCGTCTTTTTCATTGGGAACTATGACCTAACCTTTTCAAGTTAACATTATTAGGTACTTCTTGTACCTTATTAAGTAGGTGCATAAGCGGCAAATTCGCTAGCCGACTAAACCTACATACCTACCTACGACCGTTACATCGTTACAGAAGAGCCAATGAATTAGGCGAGTTTTGTACTTTCAAAATATCTACCTTCGAAATTTAACCTTTGTAGGTATTATTTATGATAACAGTATACCCTACTGTAGGAGACTGCTGTAATGAAATAAATTGAACCGTCAACTATACTTGGAGGAATTGATCAAAAGGGCAAATTCGGCCAATAAATGGCTGATTATGACAAGGCCGGTCGGCGCAATAGCCGCGGCGCCGTCTCACCGCGCCGCGCCGCCACCACGCCGCCGCCGCGCCAAGGAACGCAAAGCAACCCGACGCCCTACGCGCCCCGCGCGAAGGACGAAGCGCGCGCACGTACTTCCGCCACTATTCTCGTCGAGCCCACGGGACGTCTTCCTCGCTACTAGCACCTCCAGATGAGTACAGATATTTGCCTCCATATTTTGATCAATGCCAGTATTATGATTTATGTAGTATGTACTGCATCGAACCTATAGTTTGTGCCCGGCTCTAGGGACGGTGTTTTTTGGGCCGCCTTTGTAGCCTCCGTCAGGGCTTGACGGTTTGAAGGGCTGGGACCGACGTTTTGACGGGCCCCCCGAAGCGCGAAAGCGCTCAGCTGACAATCTCATTTCATAAATGAAAGTGCCAATGGCGGTCACCCATCCAAATGCTGACGGGCCGGAACGTTGCTTAATTTCGATTAACTCATTGATCACCGCCCTAGAAAGTAACGTCCCCCCCCCCATGCCGCCGCCATACATTGGTATTACTGCCGCCATACATGCCGAGCCCGCCAATCGGCGGGTTCGGCATGCGAGTCAAAAACTTCATCCCGCCGATCGGCGGGCTCGGTACTGAATGAGTTAAGCAAGCTACACGAGCGCTCCTTATTACGGGAGACAGTACATTCTTTTTTGAATAAGAAATATGTAAAATTACCTACATTTCTTTATAACCGGTGTATTAACACTCTACACCCGATAATCAGTCTTATTCAGATACAGATAAAGTTTGTTTACGATATTAAGGAGAAACGTGCTTCTTCCCTAAACCCTTATAATTTTTAATTATAAGTGATTGATAAGTTTAAGTTGTATACAACTTAAATAAGTATGTACATGCCTTGACTTCGACATCCGATCGTCAATTCGTCATGCGTCGTTTTCTCGTAATTTATTGAAACTATCATCTCATCTCGTTTACATACCTACCTAGGTCACAGAATACAGCCTAGGTTGGGGTTATTATACATAGGTGGAAAAAATATTTAAATGTTTATAATATGATATACGAATCTTTCCATTTTAGTAAAATGGTGTGAAACGAGGGTACCTACCCTCAAAAGTCATGATGTTCGAGAGCTCGTAATTATAATAATTAACCGATACAGCAATTTACCTGATTCATATTATAATGCCTTTATTATGAGTTTATGGATAATTTTAACATACAGCATCATTAAAATTTTGCTGACGCTCAACTATGGGGTGTAATCATGTGTATGGGTAGCGGTCAGTGGTCAATCCTTTACAACATTAGAAATCCTAACATAATTTTAAGGTTCTTTAAAACTTTCAGGCATTCGCATCTATTGACAGCTCCTCGGATTTTTTTTCTACACGAATAGAATGATTGGTATCAAATATATTTATTATACCTAGGTACATATAAGCAGGTGGTAGAAGTACTAGGTGTTATTCAATACCTTACCCAAGTACCTATTATGAAACGACCCTTTTGAGGCTTTTCTATTATAGGTATTTAAGTTTATTATCCATTCGTGTAATATTTTTTCAACATATTTATTTACATTATATTTCAATCAGCTAGGACCCAATTTACCAGTCGCGTAAATATGATTTGGACACCTATTAAGTCATTTATATAATGACTTCCAGAGGCGTTTGCCATAGATCCATTCAGGGTCATAGATTGCCATAGATCTATCTATTTTTCTATTACCAACCTTTTTTTTTTTTTTTGCCACTAAGTATTTTGAATGATAAATCATTAAGGATAATCGCAGATTAAGCTCGAGGAATCTTGGTTGGTTTGCCGGGGCGGCGCGCCCTATGGCCAACAAAACTATCAAGATTAAGCATCCTAATTCTCTTTGAATAATATTTTATTGACACCACTATCAGCCAGTTCAATGAAACAATATGTTATTATTTATATATTAAAGTGGTGGGTTTATTTTGTGAAAGTCTTATTATTATTATTTTTGAAGTAGGTACTTACCTACTTAAATAAAAGTCATATAATTGTGTCCTACAATTAAGGTGCATTCACACGGGATACGCCCTTGACGATTCGTCAAAAGTCATCGTGAATGTTTTATGATTATGACAAATAAAATAGATCGACACGAATCGTAAAAAACACGATTCCGTATTCAATGTGAACAAGCTCTAAGATACTTTAAATGGACGTATTTTAATAGTTTAGGTAACCAACTACCTCAAATTCGAGTCAATCTCGCATCCTTATAACATTAGAGTTCTGTCTTAGGGCCAATATTAAATATTTAGGTATTTACCTAATGGCTAATATTTTCATATAAAATTAAAGTGTTTCGTCAAAAATGCAACATTCGAAATATATACGATTTTGTATAAGTACTCACTCTCTAAGATACCTTGATATTATATTATAATCCTGTCTTGCAGCTTTAGCCTTTGTAGGTATTCTATCTAAAATTAAATTTCCTAAGAAAGTCTTGCTTGACAGAACGACGAACCTTAATGCTACTACTACTCGCAAGGGTTTTTAGTCCAAACAATACGTTCAGATTTATTTATTTTAAAATAAGATCCGAAATAAATGTTAAAAAATTAAGCTTTTTATTCAAGAACCAAGCTTTACTCAAACCTTGATTATTAAATCTTGATTATAACTACGTCAAAAGAACCAACCTATAGGACTTTAATTCAATTTATTACGATTAAATATTATAAATAATTCACCGCGAGCCCTGCACGGGGCTGGGCCTGTATCGTGGCAGTTCAGTTAAAATTAATAACTTTACCTAATAAAGTAAAGTTACCTATTCATTTTTAGTTATAAGTACAGAATTTTTATGGCGTTTTTACCATTTTTGTTTTTTTTTTCCGACATTTCGGCTGTGTTAGTACATAGAACAGCCTACCATCCACCAATAGACATTTACTGAAGGCTGGATCGACTGCTTCTCCACCTTTGCTCGCCCGTATCATAGACCTTTATCTATTACTCATTGGGACGTGTTAGTTAAATGGCTAATAATGTTATTTATTTACTTACTAATAATCCTACATACTTACATAGTAGGTACATATGGGTATCTTAATTTGATTCATAATCAATTTACCAAGTTTATTAAATACTCTGCGTATCTACGACACGTTATCCTCCTATAATAGTATCATTGAAAACTATTATAAGTAGTATCTATTAATAATTTTTATTAGCTGAAAATTATTATAAACGTTTGAATTATTGATAATAATTTGTTATTGTGGTCAATCTTGACAATAGAAATTCATTAAATTAAATACACATAAAAGATGACGAAGTATGTATATAGTTAAGGTATATCCTTATTCCAAACCTGGTAGGTAGGTATCTACATAACTTATAAATGGTCGAAATATAAACATTGTTATTTCGCAAGGCTGCATGGGTTGAATTCCTCATTGATGTTATTCCCGTAAAAACTCTCAAGGTCTACAAGTAGTTTATTATACATAATACTCTTATAATCTATTCGGAACAGACGCGAGGTATAATTAATGATTAAACGAACTTACCTGTGAGTGAAGTTCTATCATAATTATACGAGCGTCTGGTCCGAATAGATTAGTATCCCGCCCACCCATCGTGGTTGCAACACTCCCAATATAGGTAACATTACGGTAATACTATACTACATCAATGAGGTCCAGGATCTGTTTGCGGATTTTACTACTAACTAAATGACATTGGCCTACAGATTCACAGATACCCTAAAATTTTTTAAAAGGATGACAATGACATCCAAAGCAAAGCTCTTTCCTAACTTCAGTGTTGATTTGGCTCACTAATCGCGAGACTACAAGTAGTTTATTATACATAATACTCTTATAATCTATTCGGACCAGACGCTCGTATAATTATGATAGAACTTCACTCACAGGTAAGTTCGTTTAATCATTAATTATATTGTGATACTATTTGTTTTGTTTAAATAAATGATGGAAACTGAAATGAAAATGGTTCCCACATCTGAATAGTTGATAGGTATCTTCATTTACCAGCATCCAATTAGAAACTATTGAAACCAATAACCGAAATATGAATATCGGTTTGCATTCATTCATTCATTTGTATGCTCTCTGTGAATTTTAATTCAATAGAAGCTTCACTGACTCACATTCCCTTTATGCGCGAAGCGCTCGTGGTCGTGCTTGCTTAGTCGTTCTTGATAGATCGTCGAAGTTAAGCAACGTTCGAAACGGTCTGTAAGTGGATGGGTGACCGCCAGTGGCATTTTCATCTGAGCGTTTCCGTGCTTCGGAGGGCACGTTAAATTGTCGGTACCGGCTATTTAAGTCGTTAAGCCATGACGGAGACCTTAAGGCGGCCTTAAAACTCCATCACCAGAGTTGGCCACTGACTCATACGAACTTACTTACTTATTCCCTTTATATCATTGCCAGATGATTTATATCGAGTCAGGAGGCAACAATTTATCCATCACAAGTTGTCTGGTGCCGACTTTCGGTACCTTGGCTCTTTTATCCAAAACGACGGCGAAATTGATCGGGACATCAAAAATAGAATGAATGTGGGATGGATGAAATGGCGACAGGTCTCTGGTGTTATATGTGATCAGAAGATGCCCCTTAAACTCAAGGGGAAAATATACAAATCGATCATTAGACCTGTCGTATTGTATGGATCAGAGTGTTGGGCAACCAAAGTGACGGATGAAAGAAGGGTGCATGCGACAGAGATGAGAATGCTGAGATGGATGTGTGGAGTAACTAGAATGGACAAGATAAGGAATGAGTACATCAGGGGAAGTTTAAAAGTAGCGCCAGTGATTGACAAATTGAGAAGTGGAAGGTTGGCGTGGTATGGGCATGTCATGAGGAGGGATGAAAGTCATATAACACGACGAGTGATGAGTATGAATGTGGATGGATATACCGGTAGGGGTAGGCTTAGGAAAAGATGGATGAACTGTGTGAATGCGGATATGTTAGTGAAAGGAGTGAGTTCTGATATGACGAGTGATAGAGGGAAATGGAAGAAAGAAACATGTTGTGCCGACCCCACTTAGTGGGATAAGGGCAGGAAGAAGAAGAAGAAGAAGTTGTCTGGTAGAGATCGCTTTTTAACGATAGGACGACCGCCAATTAATAGTTAAGTTATTTGTTTAGTTGTCATATTTTTATTTTACTTTTTATCATAAAATACTTTAGAGTAATACTTTAGTATTTTCTATATAAGTATCTGTATGTTGAAGATGAAGTGGTAGGAAATTTTGAAGGAGAGAGATGGAGGGATATGGCGGAGACCTTTGCCCAGCAGTGGGATGGTATAGGTTAACAAAAAACAAACTATTTAAGTACACTCAACGCTATACAGGGTTATTTGTAAAACACCGATAACCTCTCAGGACTAAAAGTTAGAATAAAAGTTGTTGTTTAAGATGATAATAGTAATACAGTTCTGAGAGGATATCGGTGTTTTACAAATAATCCTGTATAGTACCTGGATCATTGTTTGAGGTTTGAATTGAGATGGAATATGCTAGACTGAGTTTAACCATCGCCTGTTCTTAACGGGACGCGGAAGTACCCGAGACATTTAAGATGATAAAGGCTTGCTAAGCCACAAATTCTCACAGCATAATCGCCCTTATCCACAGGAAAGAAATGGTCAATACGTGGAGCCAAGCTGCGGATTTCCTCAAGATTTTTTCTACACTGTGTAGAGATCGTGTCAGGAATATCTATTTAAGAAACATAAATCTGCTCTTTTATGCATTTAAGATCTTTTAAAGGATGTCAAGCTCTGTGGCGCAGCCTCTGTGGCCTCTGTTTCTGTGACTGAAAGTCCGCTTGTGAGACAAAATAATTGTTTGCATGATCTGCAAATATTTAATTCGGGTCTGGGTGTTTCTATGTTTAATATGTATATATTTACAAACAAAAATTATATAAGTAGTATATCAGTGATATAGTACCTATAACACAAGCTCTGCTTACTTTGGGGCTAGATGATGCTGTGTGGGAAGTCCAGCATTATGTATTTATTTACTTGTTTGGCTCATGCCGTCACTTCGTAGAAATTAGCATAGCATAAAATTCCTATACTTTTTCTTTATATTACATACACTATTCTTTTCACCACACTAATCCTAAATTATAGGTGAGGATCCGCCTCAAAAAGAACCTTCCTTCTGATACCATGACAAGTGACTTTGCAATGACATTGATTGATGGGACACTATAAGCGTTAAAGCTAGCCTATTCAAAAACATCTGAGCAGGATGACAAAACCAAACCTCTTAGATTTCGTATGTATACTCATCGATCATTAAAGATTTTTGTTAGGTTTCCATTACAGAAACGAAAAATAGTTCAGAGTGGTTTTGTAAATGGTTCTAATAATACTTTTAACGAAGATGAATGTAGTGCATGTTTGTGACAAATCAGGTACTATATTTGGACGCACTTCTGACTGCCCTCTTAGACATAATAGATATATAATAATATACAAGGTTATTTTGTAAAACATCTTTATTTCTATTACTTTTAAAAATACATCATTATTTTAGTTCATCAGATTTTCATACAAAGATAAAAATATTTAAACTGATCGCTCTTAATGTTACGAAGTCTATGCGAAGCATAAGAAAGCGATAGTACATAAGCAAGGGGAGCGGGGTTAGGGCGGCGGGATTAAAATATATTAGTAGGACAATGCGTTAGATAGGACAAATAAATCTTAAAGGTTTGTTTTTGGTAAATGTATTATGTTTTGTAAAAAGTCATAGAACAAAAGTTGTTGTTTACGATGACTGTCAGGACTACAGTACTACAATAGATAATACAGTCCTGAGAGGTTATCGGTTTTTTACAGATAACCCTGCATAGTGATGTTATTGTTTGTTTGTTTTGCTATATTATAAAAAGTAAATTTTGATGTAACATTTCAGCCGACTCATATGATCTCTAATCAAGGATTAGCGTGAGTAAATCGTTACCAGAAACGTCAGAATTTGCATAGCTATAAACAATATGACGTCATCCAACTGTAGCCCCCCTGTATTTACATATGGGGTGTCAGTTTTACGTTACTGACAATCTCAATTACTTTAATTCTACACTAATATTATAAAGAGGAAAGATTTGTTTGTTTGTATGTTTCTTTGTTTGAATTGAATAGGCTCCGAAACTACTGGACCGATTTTAAAAATTCTTTCACCATTAGAATCTTGCTTTATCCCTAATGAACATAGGCTATGTTTCATCCCGGGAAAGTGAAGTTTCCCTGAGGGACCGCGGGTAACACCGCGACGGACCAGTTTGAAATAAGTATGTTTTGAAATATTTATTTTTGGTTCACATTCATATTAATAAACTATCTGCGCTCTGCGACGACGTTGACATGAGCCACACCGCGAAGTCAAACATTGAAGTCGATTTTTATTCACTTTAGTTTTTAAAACGTAATAAAATTAATTTTACGTCGTCTTTTGTTTATAATCGCTGTTAATAAAATAGCGAGAGCCGTGTTGGCTGAATGGGGTTGTACCTCGACTTTCAATCCGAAGGTCGTGGGATCGAATCCCGGCCGTGCATCAATGGATTTTGCGTTTCGTAAAATGTATATGCGCTTTAACACGAGCTCTGAACGGTGAAGGAAAACATCGTGAGGAAACCAGTTAGTATTCTTATAGACGGCGATGGGCTTGCAACCTGTCACGTATGGAATACTAACTTCTGCAAGATGTGGGCATGTATCAAATATGTATTTGATACATGCCCACATCTTCAAAGGATCTGGAATATAAAGATCTGAGAGAATGTCTACCGCGCCTTGGGGATACAGTCGTGACCCTGTGTTTACGTAATAAAATAGCGCGTTGTGTTGGTATGATTTTTGTTTTTCAACTAATCTATACTTCAAAGGTCTTCCTCAGTTGTTTCCATCTGTATCGATCCTCAGCCACGTCCCACCAGCCTTCGTATATTATGATTATGCATAAATTGGTGAAGACTATCTTGCCGAAGCAAAACTCGACAGTCTGAGCCATCGTCGTGAGGTAGCGAGTTTGTCAGTCTTCTACAGATTGTACTACGGTGAGTGTGCCCAGGAGCTACACCTTATTCCACCTTCACCGTTCTTTTACAGGGACTTCAGACGCACAGCTGATTATCATCCACACCTGGTTGATATTCCACTTATTATAACTTTCAAAGTTCTTTTATTATGCGCACTGCAATAATTTGGAATCAGCTTCCCGCGTCTGTATTTCTGCTGAGCTACGACCCTATTGTTTTGAAGAAGAGAGTTAATAGGCACCTTCTGGGTAGGCTCGCTCTATCGTAGACCACATTCTTGCCTATGTTAGTTTCGAGGTCAAGAGCCGACCCATTCATCATAAAAAAAAATTGCGTGTATGTGTACAACGTAAATGAAATTTCCGTGCAACACTAAACCCAATTAAAGCTTCAGATTGCACATAAGCGAATTCCTGATTGATAAACACTCGCAGTCATGTAACCTTCACGCGTGAGGTTTGTGGTCTGGTCATTTGACACGCTGCTCAGCTCTACCACATGCTATACATCTATATCTACTCCGAGTTTGTTTAGTTTTTGATGTGACACTTCTATAGGTGCGTGTAACAGTTTTGAGGTGAGAAAAAATTGATTCGCCAGGAAAAGATCACGTGCGAGTCACGTGACTGCTCACCGACACCGGGCTATTTGTCAAGTTTGGAACCGTTCAAGTTTTCACTTCTGCCGGCACTCCTGGAGTGCCAATGTTTTTTTTTTCATAAATTTTAAGAAAGCAACAGGCGTGATCGTGTTCTAGATAAAGTCGCCGCTAAAATGTATGACCAAGAAACAAAACGACCTCTGTGGCGCAGTGGGCGAAGGCCTGCCTGCGACGCAAAAGGTTGCGGGTTCGATCCCCGCGGCGGGACCAATGTTTGTATGATCTACAAATATTTGTCTCGGGTCTGGGTGTTTCTATGTATAATATGTATGTATTTACAAACAAAAAAGTATATAAGTAGTATATCAGTCATCTTAGTACCCATAACACAAGCTCTGCTTACTTTGGGGCTAGATGATGCTGTGTGAAAAGTCCAGCATTATTTATTTATTATTTATTTATTTAAAACCAAGTACCTATACTATAAGTAACTGCTTAATGCTTAGTGCGCCGAAGGTTGCGGGTTTGATCCTCACCGCGGGAAAAATGTTTGTATGATCTGCAAATATTTACCTCGAGTCTGGGTGTTACTATTTTACAATAACTATTTTTTTTGTGATCATGAGCCATTCAATGTATCTATACGTGTCTATAGGTGTCTGTCTGTATCCTATACTCGTACCTTCGCTACTTATTCTGTTGTAATTATTTGTACTAAACTGCACCTGTGTTCTACGACCTCTACGCCGTAGAGCTACGTCGTAGACCTACGCAGATGTCAATAATGCGACAACATTGCCAAACTACATCACGATGCCAATATGGCATAAGTAAATTGTTACCAATCGTTACAGTGGCTTCTCTGATTATTTATCCCACTCATATAATAAAGCTGAAAGTTCGTGAGTTTGTTTAAAAATGTTTGTATCTTTGTGTATCAATCACGCTTAAAAAATAATTCTAAAAAATATTTATTAAAAATAATTTACCTAACCAAGTGCACAAACACAAAAGACTACGTATTAGAACCCCGAAGTTTAAACATCTATTCTTAAAACCTAGTAGGAACCCCTAACTTCACATGAACTTCATCAGACAACCAGTCTTATCAGTTCTCTCTCTCAATCTACCCCACATGGTGGTGGGATCAGCCTTCCTAACACTCTTCCCCCACTTCACCCTATCCATGACGTCATCATGGGAAACGTCGCATGCCTTTATATCTCGTTCCAACACAGCTGTCCAGGTTGTTTTTGGTCTCCCTCTACATCTTTTACCGGAGATGGACATTCCCAGTACCTGGTTGCCAACGTAACGTAACCAGTCTTATCAGTTCAGCAAACCAAGATGTTACATTGCCAGCAGAATATGACTAGAATCCTAGTCTCAACTCTGCTAAAGACAGACTGACACTATTATTAAAGTGTATACTATTGTCATCGAACACAAAAGCAAACCCATTATTGTGGATGGCTCGTAACTCAATTGCATTTGTCCAAAACATGTCCAAAGCATATTAATTCCTTTAGTAGACTGACTGCGCCCTGCGGTGTTACCTGCGGTCCATCGGGAATACTTTACCGGTATAAACAGGAGAAAATAGATTTTATTAAAGACATTAATTTACTCGTGGTCGTGCTTACTTAGTCGTTCTTAATAGATCTTCAAAGTTAAGCAACGTTCGCGACTGTCTGTAAGTGGGTGACCGCGAGTGGCATTTTCATCTGAGTGATTCCGTGCTTCGGAGAGCACGTCAAATTGTCGGTCCCGGCTATTTAAGTCGTTACGCCATGACGGAGGCCTTGAGGCGGCCTCAAAACTCCGTCACCTCATACATTTATGCAAGCTATCAATTACTAGAGAGTTTGAAAGAAACTTTTTTTAGGGCAGACTTCAAATACAGAACTAGTGACAAAAAAGAAGAATACAAAAAAAACATACAAAATAATAATATTATTATTCAGACTTGATAATTGAACACAATGAAATACGAAGCCATGATACGTAGCTCAATCTTGATATCAGACGCATCTGCCTTCACTTCAATACCAGTCTTCTTAAAGTAACTACCGTCATAATTTTAAGGGCGAAATCATTAGTGAACTAAGAACTATTTTTTTTTATTAGATAAGTACGTACTTACTAAGTTATAATTTTGTATCATTATGGGTGATGTGGACAAAACTCTTAAATAAATTATGTATGTATTTACAAACAAAAAGTAGGTATATAAGTAGTATATCAGTTATCTGGTTCCCATAGTACAAGCTATGCTTAGTTTGGGGCTAGATGATGCTGTGTGAAATGTCCAGCATTATTATTATTAAATAAAAAAATTAACAGCGCTTGATACATTGAAACAGCACTTTACACTTGGACCCAAGAAACTAACCTATACACACCTACATAGTACATACTTAAATTGAAGATTAATAGTGTTATTGCTCTGATTATGGCAAATAATTTATTGATAAACAGGAACCACGTTTTCAATACGGTTTTTTTGATCGTAGTGTTTTTACTGCAGAAATGCATTTTGATTTCAACTTTTCTTTGAATTAACGCAGTCATCATCATTTGCCTGCCCTTATCCCGCTTATGCGGGGTCGGCACAACATGTTCTCTTCTTCCACTCTCCCCTATCACTTGTCATCTTCGTATTCACTCCCTTCTTACCCATATCTTCTTTCACACAATCCATCCATCTTTTCTTTGGTCTACCTCTACTCACATATTCATCCACATTCATTTCCATCACCCTTTTAGTTACATGAGTTTCATCCCTCCGCATTACATGCCCATACCACGCTAACCTATTGCTCCTCAAATTTTTCAGTCACCGGCGCCACTTTCAGACTTCCCCTAATATATTCATTCCTCACCTTATCTATTCGCGAACGAATTAACGCAGTATGTCTGCTATTTTTGTCGGTAGCCGTTTTTTCCAAGCCTAGCAGCGTAGTAGCAGACAGCGGAAGCTCCTGGAAGGAATGAGGACAAATTCAACGTTATTGCCCCATCTTTGTTCTGAGATAAGTGAATTTTATTATGCCTCACAACTGAGACCCACTTCCCTTTGCTCTCGCGACGTTATTTGTAAAATCATAGCATGATGAATGCTAAAACTTAAGTAAGATGGAACTTTTGAGTCTGAACTTCATAATAATTACAATAGGGTAAGTAAACGTAAACGCAATCAGGGTTACGACGATCCCCAAGGCGCGGTAGACATTCTCTCAGATCTTTTATATTCCAGATCCTTTGAAGATCTCTCAGGGGGTAGTCAGAGGCATGTTCAAATACATATTAGATACATGCCCACATTTTGCAGAAGTTAGTATTCTATACGCGTTTACAGTTTGCAAGCCCATCGCCACCTATAAGAATACTATCTGGTTTCCTCACGATGTTTTTCTTCACCGTTTAGAGCTCATGATAAAGCGCATGTACATACGAAACGCAAAATCTATTAATGCACGGCCGGGATTCGATCCCACGACCCTTGAATTTAAAGTCAAGGTACAACCCCATTCGGCCAACACGCCTTTTACTTTTCACTACTGGAAAAAAAAACTGAAGAAATAATTTTCAGAATCAGTCAATCATTGACGGAGATATGGGTAAATCTTCTCCTTTTTTAAGTCAGTTGAAAAGTTCTGTGTTTATGTATTATAAATTAAAACATTGCCAACTCCTGTCGAATACAAATTCGAATAAAATTAAAATTATGCAATATCATTTGTAACAAAGGAAACTAGATCAAACTTACATTGAAATAAATCTTAAAAGTTCGCATTGTCTCCCGGGATACTGAGAATTGAAATTCGCAGTCATTTTACGATTTATTACTTACTAGCTTCCGAACGTGGCTTTCCTATTCAAACGAAAAATGTATTTGAAAAAAAAAAGTAATTTTAAATTTTATTACGGGACTTAATCGCGTAGGTATAACAAAATAAAATAAAAAATAAATAAATAAATAATAAAATTTAAAATGTCTTCGAGTCGCGAAAGTTTAAAATGTGTAAAAAAAAGTAATGCCGGACATTTAACACAGCATGCTCTAGCCCCAAACTAAGCAAAGCTTGTACTATGGGAACCAAATAACTGATATACTTTTTGTTTGTAAACATAAATTTTATACTAGAAACATCCAGACCCGAGATAAATATTTGCAGATCATACAAACACTTACCCCGCGGTGGTCGAACCAGCAACCTTCTGCGTCCCAAGTGGGCTTTCACCCACTGCGCCACAGAGGTCGTCTAGTACTCGTATAGTTGTATCATAACAAGTAAGCAGTTTAAAAAGAAACAAACAATGACGACCTCTGTAGCGCAGTGGGCGAAGGCCCGCCTGCGACGCAAGAGGTTGCGGGTTCGATCCCCGCGGCGGGACCAATGTTTGTATGATCTACAAATATTTGTCTCGGGTCTGGGTGTTTCTATGTATAATATGTATGTATTTACAAACAAAAAGTATATAAGTAGTATATCAGTCATCTAGTACCCATAACACAAGCTCTGCTTACTTTGGGGCTAGATGATGCTGTGTGAAAAGTCCAGCATTATTCATTTATTTATTATTTAATACAAACGGTATCTATCAGATCTAATAGGCTCATCATCATCATCACACATGACGACCTCTGTGGCGCAGTGGGTGAAAGCCCGCTTGAGACGCAGAAGGTTGCGGGTTCGATCCCCGCCGCGGGATAAATGTTTGTATAATCTGCAAATATTTATCTCGGGTCTGGGTGTTTCTATGTATAATATGTATGTATTTACAAACAAAAAGTATATAAGTAGTACATATATCAGTTATCTGGTTCCCATAGTACAAGCTATGCTTAGTTTGGGGCTAGATGATGCTGTGTGAAAATGTCCAGCATTATTTATTTATTTATTTATCATCCGCAGCCAAGAATATCCCACTGCTGGGTATAGGCCTCCCTCTGTTTGCGCCATTCCTTCCGGTTCTCTGCCTCACGCATCCAAAGTCTATGCTGCCTCTTGATGTCGTCCACCCATCGCGCAATTGGACGTCCTCGACTTCTTTGTCCGGTTCTAGGCCACCATTCAGTCAAAGTCTTACTCCACCTGCCGTCACTTCGTCTGGCCAAGTGTCCTGCCCAATTTCATTTGAGTTCCATTACCCTGTTTCCGACGTCTTGAACTTTAGTCAGACGACGGATTTCTATATATAAAGGAACACCCATTACATCAGAAGCGCTCGTGATCGTGCTTCCTTAGTCCTTTTTGAAAGATCGTCGAAGTTAAGCAACGTTCGAAACGGTCTGTAAGTGGATGGGTGACCACCAGTGGTATTTTCATTTGAGCGCTTCCGTGCTTCGGAGGGCACGTTAAATTGTCAGTCCCGGCTATTTAAGTCCTTAAGGCGGCCTAAAAACTCCGTCACCAGAGTTGGCCACTGACTCATACGAACTTACTTACTGACCATACCACCAAGAAGAGCCGCGGTATCTCGCTAATTGCTTATAATGTACAGACAAAGTGTTAAAAGCACTTAGAGCGCTCGCCGTCAAAGCATCGAAACTCCACAAGTTCAAAACTTCAGAGGTCAACTGATAAATAAACATAATGCAATGTTTTTTATAAGTTGGCTACTTTGCCAAATCTAAAACAACAAAACAGGGTCACGACTGTATCCCTAAGGCGCGGTAGACATTCTCTAAGATCTTTTGTACGAGATCTTTTTGAAAATGTAAGGCGGTAGTCAGAGGCATGTCCAAATACATATTCGATACAGTTTCACATCTTGCAGAAGTTAGTATTCCATACGTGACAGGTTGCAAGCCGATCGCCGCCTGTTAACTGATTATCTCATAATTTTTCAAAAACATTACTTCGGTGTTTAGAGCTCGTATTAATGTCCATAAAGTGTAACCATTTTCTACAAGAAAGTTTCATAACGGCATCGTTGCCAAGCTTTCTGCAAACCCTTTTTTGTTTTATTATTGCACATCACAGCCGCTCAGCTACTTTTAACCGCTTTACTTGCCTCTGGCTAAAACTAAGTTGACAATAGTTCCTGCTCTTTGCCAGGATATTGCGCAGGTAATTTTGAATTTATAATTTGTTGCGATGCGGTAATCCAAGTTTGTGAGGGTTTGTTAATGTATAATGCTCTTCTTGGGAAGCCTGAAAAGGTTATAATGGGATGTACATTACCCTAGATTTTAACGAGGGAAAGATTATTTTACGAGAATAATCTTTTCGTCCCTCGGAGATCATTTATTTTTTGAAAGTATAATCTGTTCACTCATAAACTCGTAGTAGGTATAGGATAGGTAAGAATTCAATGTGTAAAAATCGAAGATCAAAAAGTTATAATTAAATTCCGGCAACAAAGCCTCTTTTCAAGATTTTCGATGAAAAGTCGCGGAGACAATCGCGAATTCCTTCCTAATTTTACCTTATGCCGCCAACGTTCAAAATAATCCGGTTCTCCCCATCCATAGCCTTAGCACAGAACTGACATTACACAGAACCAATCACGGATTTAAAAATGGAACTCGAATTTTGAATCACTTCGAAATTTAAACACGTCACTTGATAACCGAGAACGTCTCGATGCGACCGGTCGCAGCGGACGTTGGCGAGGCACTGGGGATTGAAGCTGGATGGTCCAGGAACTGTTTTATCATCTGTGGCGTAGGGGTGACACCCCACCTGTAGGCTGCACGCACTGCAGTCCCTAACGCCTTTTATTGTGATGGCTATTATCTTCACAAAGATGCGATGATTTGTGTGTTCTCTTTTTGAAATAATTATATGTTTGTTCTATTTTCAAATTTTCTTTTGTCTTTTTCTCTCGAAACAAAGAACCGTTACAAAGAAGGTTGGTTAATATTTTTGTGTAGGTAACAAGAAAATATACGAGGATTTTCCAATTTTCTTCTTGATGCTTGAACCCATAAAACTAGCATTAAAACATTATGATCAATACTACTTTTATAGCTTCGAACTACGTTTTATAACCGGTCTGCAAGTCATAAGTATCTTTATCGTACTTAAGGCCATCATACTTTCATGGCTCATCGCAAAACGTTGGACTTGCAGGCTAATTGTCTTCTTCTTCTTCTTCTTCCTGCCCTTATCCCACTAAGTGGGGTCGGCACAACATGTTTCCTTCTTCCATTTCCCTCTATCACTCGTCATATCAGAACTCACTCCTTTCACTAACATATCCGCATTCACACAGTTCATCCATCTTTTCTTAGGCCTACCCCTACCGGTATATCCATCCACCTCCATACTCATCACTCGTCGTGTTATATGACTTTCATCCCTCCTCATGACATGCCCATACCACGCCAACCTTCCACTTCTCAATTTGTCAGTCACTGGCGCTACTTTCAAACTTCCCCTGATGTACTCATTCCTTATCTTGTCCATTCTAGTTACTCCACACATCCATCTCAGCATTCTCATCTCTGTCGCATGCACTCTTCTTTCATCCGTCACTTTGGTTGCCCAACACTCTGATTCCAGGCTAATTGTCTAACTCAGAGAAATGGGATACTACTTACAGTTACTTATAGTATACAACATCATTGGTCTAACTTGAAATGCTTGAAATCCATTCCCATTTGTCATCTCAATAGAGCTCAACCAATCACACAATACGAAAATGACAATTGAAGTCATTTTCGTTGACTGGGAATGGATTTCGGAGTAAGACAATAAGGGTCATTTCACATCTGACGGAAGATCCGTCTCATCCGTCGAGTGTGAACGGTCGAGTGTTTTTCTACACATTTGTCAGTTCTGGCGTTCCGCGACCGATAATCCGCGACGGATCTTCCGTCAGATGTGAATCGACCCTAAAGGCTGCTGCTCTTTCCACTAACAATCTAGTCTTACTATAATAAATGTAAAAGTTTAAATGGACGGATGTCTGTTGCTCCTTCACGCAAAAACGGATTTGGATGAAACTAGTAATGGACCTAGGTTACGCCCTAGATTAAGGCATATGGTACTTTTATCTGGATAGGTTAAGTATACCCGAGGGAGAACGGGGAATATCTTGGTGCTGCAAAAGTAAAACATGAATGGAGATTTTTTAGATGGATTTACAAATAAAAAGTCAGTGGCTGTGTTCACATGAAATTGGCAAATGTATTAGAATTAGGCCCTATATCATTATTTCTCAGCCCGTTTGCACCTATTTTTGGATATAGGCCTCCTCTCTATTATGCTATTATTTTCGGATTTCTTGCGAGTCCAGTATAATTATACCTAAGAAAAATAAGAGTTCTTTCAAAAACGACGACCTCCGTGGTGCAGTGGGTGAAAGCCCGCTTGGGACGCATAAGGTTGCTGCTCAATCCTCGCTGCGGGATAAATTTTTGTATGATCTGCAAATATTTATCTCTGTTTCTATATATAAGCCTCCTCGCAGACTACAGACTTTTCGGCCGATAGTTGAGACGGAATATACTTCAGCTCGTAATGAGTATAGAGAAGTATAGCCCGACTCAACTATCGGCCGATGGAAAGTTTGCAGTCTGCGAGGGGTCTAATATGTATGTACTTATTAACAAACGAAACAGTTTATAATTGAAGGTTAAACAAACTTACCAAGTGAAGTTTGACCGTAATTATGCATCCTTGCATCCGAAGTGATTTATAATTTAGAATAATTCACCATGTAGTACACTTTTCAATGTACGGGGCAACGAGCACAATCTTCAGAGAATAAAAATGAAAAACAATTGACTTCATAGTGACACTTCCTGCCAGTGTCACTGGTGGCGCACTTCCTGTCGCTAGGTGGCGCGCTGCCTGCAACGAACTCTCATTCTTTTCAGAGAAATAATTTTGCAATGTTAGCCATAATGGGCAAAAAATTGCTATAAATAGCAATTGGGTAGGGTAGGGTAATTATTATAAATCACTTCGGATGCAAGGATGCATAATTACGGTCAAACTTCACTTGGTAAGTTTGTTTAACCTTCAATTATACATCCTTGCATCCTCGTGATTTATAATTTAGAATAATTCACCATGTGGGATGTTTAGAGTATATTGCAAAATTATAAATGTAACTAAGAAATAAGCTATGTTTAAATTATAAAAAAATGATAATTTAATGCTTATTTTAAAAGTAGGCAATGTTACATTAATAGTATTGATAACCAACAATCATAGTAGGTAAGAGCCTGTGTCGCTTCTGCAAAGGCGGTCTCTTCACCTTGGATGACAGTGACTGATTATAAGATTTCGCAAAATGTTAACCATTAGATACTTACTAGTACCTACATTTATTGTTAGGTCAACTGGTACATATTTAGGTAAATAATGACAAACCGTTTAGTGTTGAGCTGCAAAGATAGGTGTGTGTGTGTAGAGTTAGGTATCTCTGTTCCCTTTACTCTTACTTACGGTGTATTTGGTCTATCGACTAGTGCAAATTCCAAAATAACACAGAGATAGATGTTTTAATGACGTCCCTAAGAACTTACCATTCCAAATTTAAAATGACCAACTTTTATATTTTGATGAATGTCGTCTTGTTGACAATATGATTTCTAAAAGACTTGAAAGATAATAATTATGATTAATTTTAACCATATAATTTTATACAGTGTGGTATTTAACCCCGTTAGAAAACAACCTCAATATTGAAGTAGGTATCAAATACGATATCAGATCATAGCTACGTGGTCTGATAGAGAAAATAGGCACTAGTTTTAAAAAAGCGCAATGCTAAAATAAAACTGTGTATACTTCCTAAAATCGATTTATAGAATCTACTAATATTTTTACTAAAACTGAGATGAAATTAAGATGACATCTATCGTTTCTGGTTCTAGTTCTTGTCTTGTTGAACTTGTTCGTGATAATTATGTCACCCCTTGGGGTGACTTGCGATACATATGCGATACTGATATCGCCCTCACAGGGGGTAGCTCCTTCATCGTGGATGAAATACAATCTTGTTAAGGATTTAGATAATTCGGATTGACATTCAAGAAACTGAAGTAATGGACAACGAGTTGGTTCGTCCAGGATGGTTACACCATAATACAATTCCAGTTGCATAATCCTTAGTTGACTATTTTTAATATGTACTTAAGGCAAACGATACGAATAGATTCATGTTAATCTCCAGTGGTTAACCTATCCTGGGTGAGTGGAATGTCACGATTCTATTGACGTCTTGTTCATTTCAGTAGGTACCTTATACCTTACAAACAGGATATTTCAGATATATGGTATAAATATGCAGTATATTATTATAAAGTCTGCCTTTCAAAATTCAAACCCATCGATGTGACATCTCTGTATAGGTAGGTAGTCTATCTCGATGACGGACCATCGGAAAATATTTCCGCTACTTATTATTATATTATGTTCAATCTTCGTTATTATTGTCAATATTTTTGACAATTATTATAAGTCAATATCATTTACTGTCCAGGATTGGGTTCTCAACACCACTAATAGATCATCAGTAATAATTTTCTCCAAAATATTTACAAATTCCTAACTATTGTATTGCTTTCAAGGTCCATAATATAAAAGATAAAGATAAGGCTATTAGTAAAACGCATTCCTTTAAACTTTTAGTAAAAACTTAGATATTATGTTTTTCTTAGATGTCAAGAAATTCTTGAAAGACCTAGTAACATTTAAATTGAATTTTGTTTAAACCAAAAGAATAAAATTTGATACTGACTTAGCACACGTTTATTTTATTTACTTTGGAGTATCAACCAAGATATATAAAAAATATTCTTAAAGTATTGCTATTCTTAGTTTTTTCATGTAACACATGACAGTGCAATGGACACAAGCTCATTGGCGGTCTTGAAACCATCTTTTTTTTTTTTTTTTGAAATGGTGTAAGTATCTAAACAACATTTTCTTTTATTGACAATTTAAGACTATGTATAATATTGAAATATACATTTTCCATAGGTAAGTACCTAACCTACCATGACCTGAACGGTATTACTGTTCCATCCAATACCACATAGTTAAATGTAAACACAACCACAAAAATAGTATCAATTAAAAATGAATTTTCCTCTGAAGAGGAAATATCACCTATACGATTCAAGAAGATGTAAGGGCTATCACGCCTGTGTCTGGATAATTCTGGGTAGGTACAGGTACCTAGTTTCTTCAACTAGAACTGACGCTTTGTCGGGATTCAGTTTAGGTGTTTACACCAACTATGTATAAAAAATTCAGGATGAATGCTGATCTTTTCTGATTGTTATGGTTATTATTTAACCCTTTACATAGATACGCCCCCAAACGTTCAGAGATCTTTAGGACTAATATGCCCAAAACTTTCCGTTTTTCTTTGAGTCCTTCCATACAAGGAAAAAATATGAATGGGTAGGTTGTGAGCTCCTCATTCAGTATTTGATACAACCGGCTGCCTGTATAAAGGTCTGTCGAGTTGAAAGTTGTTTCGGAAGTCGAGTGTTGGTATCAGTAATAGAAGCCAATGTCAGTGGTCAATCATGACCCAACATGGGAAAGCAACGATACCCGTAATCATGTCACAGTATAACGACTACGACAGCATCGTAGTTCCTCAATGCACGACTATGATTGCATCATAGTTCCAAGGCGATACATAGGCAATAGAAGCCAATAGTGGTGGTCAATTATGACACAATTTTGGAAAGAAACGATAACCGTAATCACGTCACAGTATAACGACTACAACTGCATCGTAGTTCCTCAATGCACGACTATGATTGCATCATAGTTCCACGGCGCTATATAGGCAATAGAAGTCAAAAGTGGTGGTCAATTATGACACAATTTTGGAAAGAAACGATAACCGTAATCACGTCACAGTATAACGACTACAACTGCATCGTAGTTCCTCAATGCACGACTATGATTGCATCATAGTTCCACGGCGCTATATAGGCAATAGAAGTCAAAAGTGGTGGTCAATTATGACACAATTCGGAAAAAGAAACACTAACCGCAATTACGTCGGGACATTATAACGTAGTCCACTGCATTGTAGTTCCTCATTGCACGACTATGATCGCATCATAGTTCCAAGGCGCTATATAGACAATAAAAGCCAATAGTGGTGATAAATCATGACAATTTGAAAACGAAACGATAACCGCAATCACGTGACAGTAAAACGTAGTCAACTGCATTGTAGTTCCTCATTGCACGACTATGATCGCATCATAGTTCCAAGGCGCTATATAGACAATAGAAGCCAATAGTGGTGGTAAATCATGACACAATTTGAAAACGAAACGATAACCGCAATCACGTAACAGTAAAACGTAGTCAACTTCATTGGTAGTTCCTCAATGCACGACTATGATCGCATCATAATTCTAAAGGCAATTATGTAGACAGCTATTTATGTAGGTAATGATGAATGATCATTATAATAATGAGGTATTTATTAAGGTTTAAATTGGTAAAAAGGATTTCTCTCCCTGTACTACAAGTATAATAATTTGTAGGCAATAAAAGCCAGCAGCAGTGTTGTAAAGAAAGAGGGGCCAATACCCAGCAGTGCGTGAAGACATTTCAGCAAGGCACATCAAATTATGATAAAAATAGAATCGTTATTACTTCACGGTAAAAGAGAAGTATTACCACTAAAATTGCAATGATAAAATGAAATAAGATTTTACTTTACTTGATAATACGCCAAGTGCACGACTATAATCACATTATAGTTCTAAGGCATTAATTTGCTAATGAAAACTAAACGGTCATTATCATTTGCAACTCATTTCCTTAAACAGTATATACCCGAATTAGTAAGGTACTCATATGAGTTCACAGTAATTCATGAAAAATGTCCGTAATTATAAGCACTATTACTTACATCATAAGGATCTAATAAATAAAAAGGAGGATCAGTTGGCAGAGCTCAATAAGTCACCCTATAGGTACTAGGATTCAGGGATCGTGATCGCATCATGATACAACATACACATTATGAGAAAAAACATTGACAGTAATAGCGTCACAGTTCTACAAAACTATTGCGTATAAAATCGCACTATTAGTAGGCATCTAGGTAAAGTACCTAATCGAAACAGACTATGATCACGTCATAGTTCCAAGGTCCTCAGACTACATTACAGTAAACTGTAGTTAAGATAAAAAATTCACACGTAACTCATTACGAAAACAGGTAAATCGGATGCGGTTCAAAATAAATATTACTACCAACAGCATTATAGTATCTTCTTAGAACAAGATTATGATTGCATCATCATGCATAGATCCATAGCACGTATGCCAATAAACAGTAGTTTATGATAAAAAATGGCACATTATTATGACTGGTATTCCTTTAAGAATAAAGTAAATCGCTAACCTTCACCAACAAAAGCGTAATTCGATAGAAATAAATCTTTGTGTTATTATTATAAAATTGAGGGTAGAATTTACATGTTTAATCATTTAGGTATCAGGTACGATTTAATCTTGAACATTGCCAAGGATCAGTTCACGCTATAAAAATAGTCTGAGGGTAGCTGTAAAAACAGTTGACCGAACAATTTAATAAAATTGTTTTGTTATCTCTAGTTATAGAAGACAAAATATTTGTCATGCATGTGTGGATTAATCCAATTAAAAGAAATACAGAGTATTTAAACACTTACCAGTGTCACTCCTATCCGAACTTTCACAATGTCGGTAAAACTTTTACGATTTTTTAAAAATACTTGCTTTTACACGTAATTAGCACTTACGCACTTATATTATAGCCTTTAACAACGTGGAACAATATCAGATTTAAAAACTTATTATTTGAATTACTTATTTAAATAAATTGGTGCTGCGATGCCCGCACACAAAAAGTGAATGAGAGTTCGTTGCAGGCAGCGCGCCACCTAGCGACAGGAAGTGCGCCACCAGTGACACTGGCAGGAAGTGTCACTATGAAGTCAATTGTTTTTCATTTTTATTCTCTGAAGATTGTGCTCGTTGCCCCGTACATTGAAAAGTGTACTACATGGTGAATTATTCTAAATTATAAATCACGAGGATGCAAGGATGTATAATTAGTGTATCAGTTATCTGATTCCCATAGTACAAGCTTTGGTTAGTTTGGGGCTAGATGACACTATCTATCTATTCAGCCCGGTTGCACCCACTGCTGAGTATAGGCCTCCTGTCTATATCGCCACTCTTCTCGGTCCTGTGCAGTCCTTTCCCACGCTTTCCCAGCTACATTAACGATGTCATCCGACCATGGATGACACTGTGTTTTAAAAAAAACTGCAATTACCTACAGTCTATTCAGATCCTCTCAATTTCTAATACGTGCTGCAAAGCTAGCTAAAAGTATGAAAATTGCTCTGGAAGTTTTAGCTTCAGCGAGAATAATGTTTGAAGTAAAGTGCTCAAATAAGTTTTCAAGGAGAAAAGTTTTGTATCTCTTAGTTTCACGGCACGCTCAAGATTTATAAGTGTTTTAGACAAATTCTCCAATATTTTATACAACTATTTTTGTGAGGAGTGGTAAACCGATAATACTAACTTCTGCAAAATGTGGGCATATTATTATGCCCACATTGCAACTTGCATCGACACTCCGCTAGTGCGTCACACGCCGCCTACGTGGTAAGTACATAACTTAACTAGTAATTAAGTTAAATATGGGCTGTAGTGTAGATTAGGTTATTTTAAAATCTTCATAACTTTTTCTTATGATGCCTGAAATAAATAAATAAATGTGTTAGTATTTTACCTAAAAGAATGCCTACCGAGAATCGGGAAACAATTAAATAATATTTTGTGTAGCCGCACCAAGCCTAAATAGATGGTGGCTTCCTACTACAAAGGGAAGACTCTTGGAGTCTCGACAAACACGAATATAACGATGGATTCTAGAATCAACTGACAATGGACAGATTACAATATTATTATTACAATTATTATTACAAT
Organism: Epirrhoe alternata; assembly: GCA_963565295.1. Lineage (NCBI taxonomy): Eukaryota > Metazoa > Arthropoda > Insecta > Lepidoptera > Geometridae > Epirrhoe > Epirrhoe alternata. The sequence continues at coordinate 10,638,793 of OY751391.1, read as the reverse complement.
TATTTATTGTATCTACACTATTTTTATTGTTTCTATTGTATCTACTTTTATTGAAGTTTTAGCATGTAAGTACCTACTATATTTGCATTTCTTTATATATATTTTGTTCCTTTTCTATGATATTGTCTTTTTAATGGTCCATTTTCGTATGTAAGTACCTATTTAGTTTTGTATTATTCAAGACTTTTAGTTCTTCTATTGTTATTCTTTTTTCTATGTTTAAGCTTTTTGTACACCGCCGTTTTTCTGTTATATCTTTTCCAGTCCATCCAAAGGTTGTCTGGAAGAGATCGCTTTTAGCGATAAGGCCGCCCATTGTACCTACTTGTTATTTTGTGTTCCTGTTATGTTTCTTCTGTGTACAATAAAGTGTTTATCTATCTATCTATCTATCTACAATACGTGCTCGTATATATCATCATGGCAGTCTGAGGTACCTCAGACTTTAGAACTATTTCTTAATTTTTGTGAAAATATAACATACAAACAAAATTTTCTTGTAACAATAGTCAATGTTCTAAACACTACTTGATTATAGGTAAAACGTAAAACGTAAACAGGGTCACGACTGTATCCCCAAGGTGCGGTAGACATTCTCTCAGATCTTTATATTCCAGATCCTTTGAAGATGTCTAAGGGGGTAGTCAGAGGCATGTACAAATACATATTTGATAAGTAAGTAAGTAAGTAATGCTGGACATTTCATACAGCATCATCTAGCCCCAAACTAAGCAAAGCTTGTACTATGGGAACCAGATAACTTATACTACTTATATACTTTTTGTTTGTAAATACATACATATTATACATAGAATCACCCAGACCCGAGATAAATATTTGCAGATCATACAAAATTTATCCCGCGGCGGGGATCTAACCCGCAACCTTCTGCGTCCCAAGCGAGCTTTCATCCACTGCGCCACAGAGGTCGTCAAGGTACCTTCGGATTGAAAGTCGAGGTACAACCCCATTCGGCCAACACGGCTTTTTTGATTATAGGTCCAATAGTGCTAAAATAAGAGGAAATATAGCAAGTTATTGAAGTGTTTAGGTTCAATAGGGAAACAAACAGTATTATACAAGAAATATGCCACAATCCTATTTTAATCTCACTCCTTAACATTTAATTATACCACTATATAATATTCAACAGTACCCGGCTCAGTGAAATTGAAACCGCTGGGTCATACAGAGTTCAATAGCTACTCAAAAATCACAATAGATTCAAGCAAACAGCCCCCGTAGCCATGACACAAATCGCAATAGAATAGAAATCGAATCGACAGATAACGCTGCTCCATTTGCGTCTTACGGCATTAATTTCCAAAAACTCATACATTTTATGTCAAGTATCGCGGCACGTGAGTACCTCGCTCTGTGTAAATCGTCAGTTTGACATACTGCCAGGAACTCACGTGCCGCGATACTCGACATAAAATGTATGTTTTGACAATTAATGCCATTTGACGCTGGTAGAGTCTCAGCGATAGCTGTCGATTCGATTTCTTTTCTATTACGATTTGTGACATGAATAGGGGGGCAGTTTTGAAAATTTTTCTGCAAGATTAATGTAAAACCAGTCAGTATCCTTACTTCTGTTTATTATATAAAGTTGTATCAGGTATTACTTAAACTTACTTTTTTTTGTACTTTAGTTTTTGTTTTGTTAATTTCTAAAAAGTCCACAATTACTCTGTAACGATGACTTAGTTCGTAAAGGTACTCTCATGTTTGTACAACTCGGTTTCCTGCGACACAGGTTTACACCTCGTGCGGGGACCATCAGTAAGTTAAATGTATCTAGTATAAGTTCGTTGGCAAATAAAGTTATTTGTATTTGTAACCAATTCTCAAAAAAATACATAAACTAGAAATAAGTTCATAATATGAATTTGTGGCCAAAGGCCAACTCTGGTGACGGAATTTACCTAATACTTACTATTTGGGATTTTGCCAACCCCACGTTAAAGACAAGGGCAGGAAGATGATGATGATGATTTAGGCATGAAAAAAATACTAAAACAGTTTATACATGTAGATTACTATATTAAAAGTTTGTGTATAGATAGATAGATAATTCTTTATTGAATACACAAACACACAGCGATATACACCGCTATTTTGTAATTACCAAAAAAAAATTAAACATGACCTCGGTGTCTGTTACTGATCACATTTATGTACTTAGTTAAAACTCAAAAAAAGAGAAAAAAAAATTACAACCTCAAAAGGAGACGAGACGAGTCAGACATGGATTTATGAAAGCTACTGCGGTTTTACTGACTGGGGATGATACGAGAACATAGTTCGAATGAGAGTCTGTACGCGATTGTTGTCTATAGTACTTATTTGTACAGTTTTCATAAAATTTTGTTCGGTTTTGGTTGACTACAATCCTCGATAACTTTGTGATAGTTAAATAAAAAAAAGTTCTGACCATGCCATTATCATTTTCTGCATCTGCTGCAACTGTCCTTAAATTTTTTTTGGTAGTCATAAAATAGCGGTGTATAAGAAAAATACACTTTACTTTAGGTAGACAAAGCGATCTCTTCTTTTCTTTCCTTGTATACAAGGTGTTACAATTTTATTATCTCAAGATATAGAGTGACCAAGCTGAGTCCTATTTACCTGTGTCACTGCCCACGGGCTCATGAAATCTGCTCCAAGTACGTACTATTCAAAGGTTACCCAACTTGTTAGTCTTATAGTTATGTAATAATGTACTGTTTATATAATACATAACGCGCTTGGAATAATACGAAGTATAGAAGTTACAAAACCACATTTCGTGGGAATAGAAAAGTTTAAGCCATAGGCGGGAAAAAACTCCGTCACCAGATTTGGTTACTAAAGCCTAGTTCGGACTAGGGAAGTATTTCAGTCGAGTAGCGAGTAATTTAGTAGCCAAACTACTCGCTACTGCCCAGAATTCGTTCACATTACGGTCGAGTACAGCAAGTGAGTGTTTTGTATGCAAGATAAACGCATTAAGTTCAATGTGTCAGGCATATATTCAATACTAATGAACTCGACTGATTCTACAGGTTAGGATTGGTTTAGCCGGTGAACCAGTGAGCACGGACGAGGCGAGTAGCACGACCCACTACACAGTGGGTCGTGCTACTCGCCTACTCGCCCGATAAAAATATAATAAAATGGATCGACTCGAATAACTCTTCAAATGCTATCAGAAAATGGCCATAGGGCCAAACTAACAACACAAATCAAAATGTTACAGACTAATCTACCCGACTAAATTTTTGTCGTAACGTGTCCAGACACGTTTAGGGGCTAAATTACTCGCTACTCGACTAAAATACTAGCCTGTTGCCCTAGTTGTCCAAACTAGGCATAACTCATATAAACACTGAACAGGTACCTTAATAACAGATCTCATAGATGACGGAAGTTCTTTCGTGATCGTGGAGAATGCAACTTTGCGAAAATATCGGGGAAATTTAAAAACCATTGAATCAATGAAAATATCCCGTAACAGAAACATGTACCAGTAACATGTATGAAACTGGTACCAGCTCAAAAGCGTTCCTTAAGCCCCCTCGCAGACTGCAGACTTTCTATCGGCCGATAGTTGAGACGGGCTATACTTCTCCATGAGAAGAATAGCCCGTCTCAACTATCGGCCGATAGAAAGTCTGCAGTCTGCGAGGGGTCTTAGTGTAGGCATATGTTGTACTAGCCACTGCGCGCGGCTGCGCCCGCGTGGTACCAACATTTTGAATAGCCTATGTTCTATCTACGCCTATTCCAAGTTTCATCCAAATAGGTTCACTGGTTTTGGCGTAAACATCTAAACAAACTCACAAACTTTCAGCTTTATTATATTAGTGGGATAAATCATCCACTCGTAGTAGGTATTATTATTATTATTGATGATAGCGTGGCTTTTATATCACTGCGGCCATGAAGGCCTATTGTGATCGCCACTTTCAAGTCGCCCCTTGTGGCGGGGCGTTCATAGTTCACTTCCAAGCCCTACTGCTGACATAAACTGTAGGACCTCGTAGTAGGTATAGATGTAAAGGAGTTTTTTTTACTCTTATTCATTAGGTACTTCAATATTTTCACTAAAAGTGCGTAGGAGGACCAGCGCGATGTATCATAATTCTAGGAAAAATTGTAAAATACTTCCGATCAGGCGTGTTTATTGATAATTACATTATACCATTCAGGCCTTTGGGGTATTTTTTTGTTTTACAGTCTGAAAAAGATAAAAAATTGAAATATTGAACGAAAATTGGTTATGTGAAAGGCTCTACTCGAAAGAATAAAAACAACGTCAATTTAATCAAGATTTTTTTTAAATGGAAAACGAAAATTCAGGCAGTCCAAATACCCGGACTGCAGCCAGTCCGGTATAAATTGTCTAATGTGAAAGCGCCCTTAGATTTTAATTTTTTCTTGTTTTGAACAAAGTGACTCTATGGCCCTTACTAATAAATTTGACATAAAGTTATGTCATGCATAACCTTTGAATAACCATATATTTTTTTTAGTTTATGCAATATATTAATAAGTGCCTACTTATTTTCCTTCGCGACCGTGAGGAATTATGACAACAACTCTGGGGTCTAGTTTTTTTTAAGACGAAATACAAAAGCTCAAATCGGTCTAGTCAATGAAATAGTAAAACTCTAGTGGGAAGCGCTCGTCTTCTTGATAGATCGTCGAAGTTCAGCAACGTTCGAAACGGTCTGTAAATGGATGGTAGACCGCCAGTGGCATTTTCATCTGAGCGCTACCGTGCGGAAGGCACGTTAAAATATCAGTCCCGGCTATTTAAGTCGTTAAGCCATGACGAAGGCCTTAAGGCGGCCTAAAAACTCCGTCACCAGAGTTGGCCACTGACTCATACGAACTAAGTGAGAAGTCGATAATACTATGCAGAGCCAAGGCAACACAGTTTGGGGCCAAACTTTCATTAAAAACTAAATATAGCCTCAGCAGGAGGCTAAACAAAGTGAAGCTCCCATTCAATTCAATTACACGATATCGGCGGTACTCCCTTTGTTTCAATCTACCGTATTGTTATATTATAATATCAGGTCCAATTGTGGTTGAAACTATTAGATTCTGTTTGAGTCGATTAGTGAGTACGAGTAATTTGCAAATTCTTGGGTAGCCATCTTTTGATCGCTGCGAAGTATAGGTTCTTCTATCTTTTAGTTCCGTAGTTCAGTTGCCTATGTCATTCTCATCGCTCCAATCGGTATACATCATTCATCATTTCCCTGCCCTTATCCCACTTTTATGTGGGATCGGCACAACAGGTTTTCCTCTTCCACTCCGCTCTATCAGCCGTCATCTCAACACTCACTCCTTTCTTATCCATAACATCCTTCACACAGTCCGGTATTCATTCGTAACATATCTTTTGAACTAGATAGATGGTTTAGTTCATAGTCCTATGCTTGTCTTCCTCTATCGTTCTCGCTCACAACTCGTCTCGCTCATTCGCCGCTTTGAACTACGGAACTAGAGATATGATTGTATTGAAATTGAACTAGTGAAGGAAGAACTAATCCCAAAAGAAGCAGTCCAATTGAACTATTCGTTCCGGAACTACACAAGACTAGTCTTGGGCCGCATAGAACCTTTCACCACATTTATTAAGGCGACCTTCAAAGCGAAAACTTTTAAAACTTGTCCATCTCACGTAAGCGGGTTAGTCTTAGTTGTGTGTGTCGATGCATTAGACTTTGTAGTTCCAGAACGAATAGTTCAATTGGACTACTTCTTTTGGGTTTAGTTCTTCCTTCACTAGTTCAATTTCAATGCAATCATATCTCTAGTTCCGTAGTTCAGCGAGGCGAATGAGCGAGACAAACGTTGTGAGCAAGAACGATAGAGAGTAAAATACTGCAAGAAATAAAGGGCAAGCCTCACTGCCAGTTACTTAGTAGAACTAATCAGCGTTCATTAACGTCACCGGTTTCATTAGCTGATGTTCATTTCGCTTAAGCCAGGGTTTCCTAAATAAATGTTGTCGTTTTTATAACGATAGCGATTTCTGTGTGTGACGATTGTTCCGGATAACAGACGTCCGTACGGACCATCCGTATAGCACTAAATCGAGCCTAAGACGGCTGTTACTTATGAAGAGTTTCTCGCACGCGAGCGGCGAAAAATCGTATGCGATTATCCCTCGGCAAAACTCGCCATTCGAGTCTCGCCTGCGGTTGTTTACATTTTGACAGAAACTCGTAAAAAATACTTAAGTAGAATGCTTAGATAGCGTGAATCGTATTCGAGAGGCAAGGCTCGAATCATTTGTTTATACTAGGCTACCATATTATTGCCTAGAAGAAATCCCCACTCGCATGCGAATAACTCTCCTGTTTATTTGTATGATTTAATGTTTGTATGATCTACAAATATTTGTCTCGGGTCTGGGTGTTTCTATGTATAATATGTATGTATTTACAAAAAAAAAGTATATAAGTTAGTATATCAGTCCTCTTAGTACCCATAACACAAGCTCTGCTTACTTTGGGGCTAGATGATGCTGTGTGAAAAGTCCAGCATTATTTGTTATCCTTGTGTAACAGCCGCTTTAGTTGTGGCTATTCATACGACGGACAGTGTAATTTCAAAAACTCCTGACATAATTTGCACAAGCTGGAGATAATTTGTTGCCTTTGTCGCTCTACGCGAGCTGTTGCAAATTGCTCAATTTGGAGCAATCTTTTAGCAAGTTTTCTAACAAACAGTGTATTAAAAAGTTTTACAGAATACCTTTAGCCGAATTATAGGGCTTATTTTATCAACAGGACTAGATTGAGTTTATAAACAATGAATTTACATCGTGTGAGAAAAATGAATTCTATAACTGTATAGGTAAATGTTCGTAATGGGCGGCTTACATTGGTCAACAGGGAGAGTCGCTTCAAGTGGTGACATCAAAGTGGACCGATCGGTTTACACTACTGGAGGTAGGTAGGTTTTTGCCAATGTCTTTGATCAATATAAACCGCTCTTATTTTTAGGTGGTTCTTATCAATCTCCGTGTATGAGGCGAGTGTGTATGGGACAGCTGGAAGGGGAAGGCCTAGGCGAACCTTCTTGGATCAAATTGGTGACATTTTGGAGAAGGGCCAGGTAAAAAGTACCCTAAACCGACGAGCATGTATGAAGAATGTAATGAGAGTGAATGAGGCGAAAGTTGTGTGTCAGGATCGTAGCGAGTGGAGATCCGTGGTCTCTGCCTACTCCTTTGGGAAAGAGGCTCGATTTTATGTATGTATGTATGTATGTTTTATCAATCAACAAACTCTAAAGAATTTTTTCAATTACCGGTGCTTAACCGATAATATGAGCTTATCAAAGATTTGAATTCTGACGATTAGAATTTTGTGGCCGAGCGGTAAGGTACTCCGGCTTTTGGAGGATCGTCTGATCGTTGCGTGTTCGAATCCCGTCGGAATCCAAAATTATGATAAGACTTTTCATTTCTTCATGAACTCTAAAGACTCTAGGTTTGAGAAATCGATCAGAAAATGAGAAAACTCCGATAACATGATTCTTTCTTTGTTATCACAAGTCAAACAGTTTGGGCTGTTAAACAAACAGACTGATATTTAAGTAGAATAGATAAACTTCAAGTCAAGGTAGCCAACTCACTGCGAAGATAAGTTATCTTTTATTGCGAAAGCAAAAATGACGGCTATTCAATGCTGCAGCCGAGAGGTGAGTAATTTTATTGTTAGGATGTGTGCACAAGAACCTAGTAACAATTGGATAAGACTCCAGGGTCTAGTAGCTTTGTCTGTTTGTTTCGTAGGTACCTAATTTTTCAAGACTAGTACATTACATATTCAAATTTAAGTAAGTATAGGTACTATGTTTTTTTTAGTTTTAATGTTTTGATAACAAAACTAAGAGATAGTCGCATACGATTTTTCGCCGCTCGCATGCGAGAAACGCTCCTTGTGTAACAGTCACTTAAAAACTCTTTTTAGTTTTTTGTACTTTAAAAGCATCTAAACTTACTTTGACGAGCCTCAATTTTCTTTGACTGGCTCCCCACTGGAGCAGCTTGACATTTAGTTTTAAGATGGATCATCTAAAAGAATGATAGGCCCCAAACCGTGTTTGTTGTCCTGATTCCTCACGGTATTGGTCGCGAAAGAACAGGAGTAAATTTAGTTCTAAGACTATTTTAAGTGATCCCAGCGGACATAGGTACCTGTCCTACTGAATAAAGTTAAATGCTTTTTGACTTTGACAAGTTTCAAAATATATAACAAAACTGTTGTCAAAAAAGTTCGCATGTAGATGGGAATCGAGCCCACAACCTTCAGCTCAATAAAATGTAAAACCAATAGCAACCTTCAGCTGCATAAAATGTAAAACCAAACGTCGACAAGAGTCCACCCGAACTAACGTACCTAAATGGTTTTTCATAGTGGGAAAGGTACTTAAATCTCCAAACTCCAATAAAAATACACCCTTACTATCAAAATTGAGATGAAAGTTATCGATAGATAAGATTATTGATAACACATTCCTCAGTATTTGACTCCCGTTCGACAGAGTTTCACGCAAAATGCTACAAAACTATTTGTTATTAGTTTTAGCGGTGGCAGTGGCTGGCTACCCTTATCCATACGAGACCTCGCATTTTAGGGTTGGGGTTGAATATGAACGTAAGTTTTTGTTTTTTTTTACTTAAATTGATTCGTATTTGTGATCGCAGTGCCCCAGCGGGGTTCATGTTATGAAACGCCTACCTATAATAAGACCTTGTAACTAACATGAAGCAATAAACGAATTTGAATTTAAATTTGAATTCGAAATATTAATAGGTACAGTCACGGACAATAAGATGTATACACTCCATAATGTTTCAACCTATGTACAGGTCAACATGTCCAACAATGTTTTAGTATTTTTATTGATTTCGAAACTAGTTAAATGTGAAATCAATTTCCGCTTTTTGTTTTTAACCTACATCTATTAGTTTTAGTGTGATATTAATTTTAAAAGTATGGAGTGTATACATCTTATTGTCCGTGACTGTACTCACCTACTTAAATACATAGGTACATATTTGTATTTGTTTTCATTAGGCTCATTCGATTTTAAACTGTGGATGGGGAAGTATCTAAGAAGATGGATAAATAATTTATTCAATGTAAAAGATGAAGGGAATGATCATAATGATATGGGTAGGAAATGATTGCATATGGAGACGACGAGTGATATGGGAGAGTGGACGAAGAACATTGTGTTATTGTACCGACCACTATAATGATATTAAATTTTACACCATTGATCTACAGATCAATGGCGATATAGATCAATTAATCTTAGACTCTCCTCATATTCTGAGTGTCTAGACCACCCTTAAGATTTTTATTGGTTATGTGAGCATTGTTTTGTAAAGTTATAGTATAGTTTGAGGAGCGTTTGAAAAGCTGAGACGCAAGAGGTGCAAGTTTATCCTGAAAACATACGCCAAAACATTCGCATTTATTAGTGTGAAATTGTGAAAAATAACAATCACGTTTATTCCAGACTCATTGCCAATGCGAGGAGGCTCAGACAGATTCCGCCATAGAAATAACTACGATCCATTCTTTGTTACCATTTCTGCTACGGCTAAGGTAAAAATATTATAAATACCAACATAATTAATTTGTGGAATTTCTAGAAAACCCTACAGAGAAAAACAAAAATTATGGCTTTTTAACTTAGGCAGGTACTTGTGAATTGTGATGTACAAACTTATTGTCTGATCAGTTGATCATCACCTAAATAAAAAAATATATACAGGGTGTAAAAGACATCTACCGAAGCCGAAAGGGGTAGGTACAGCATCCCAACACACAACCAAATCCAAAAGGATCTTCCGAAAAAATCATTGTCTGGAGAAAACAGCGTTTGAAGATTACTGTTTGCGTTCTGGGCGCGTTGTTTTACGTAAATTGCTGTATTTTGAGTTTTAATTGTTTTTTCTTTTATAAATTAAATTATTATGTAGGTATGGCCTTATTATGTCTTACTAGTAGTAAATAACCGAAAATAACATAGCATGACGAAGCTAAGTCAAAAAAAAAATTTACGTTTTTTTTTCGCTAAATATGTTTAAAATCATGGTCTGATTACAACCCCTAAGTTTTCGGGAGCAGTCTTTTTACACCCTGTATGTAATTGTAAATATTTGTCTCGGGTCTGGATAATTTTTCTGTTACAGTGAGTCTTCCTATATATTTTCAGATAAAAAAAATTAGTAGAGTACCAATATCAGCCATCATATTTTACCTAAATATAGTTCCCATAACACAAGCTCTGCTTTGGGCCAGAAGATGCTGTGTAAAAATCTCCAGCATTAATAGAAACATTGTTATTTCCAGAGTGGCTTCGTCATCACCTACCTAGACGTATCAGCGGTAGTGGATGAGGCAGGTGACGCTACATTTCGGGTGATCCGAGGAACAGCCGGCTCGAAAACCCTGACCTTCCAGCTGATCTCCAATAACTCTGACTTTCTCTCGTACAGCTACCTGGCTTACGGCATCAAGGAGGAGGAGTATAAAAAGGTGAACGAAGCTTCGCTGATTTAGACTTAGGTATACCACTTGATCTTATAATCTAGTCTAGCTCTACCAGGTACTATCAAAAATACGTAAGATTGGATGTTTGTTGGATGTACCTATGTTTGCTCATTGACGCTGTGATGGCTGAACGATTTTGGATGAAATTTGTTAGTATTATGGACGCGGATTTTTATTATGAACACTGCAGGTTGCAGCTTATTATTTGTAATTTGACTTAGCTGATCCAAGGTTCTACGGGTACAAATTTACAAGCCAAGTTTAGGACACTGACATCTATGTTGTAATGTTGGAACTAAATTATGAGAGAGCTAGTTTTGTTCCACGCACTCGAGTTGAAACGTCAGCTGACAAAATAGTGAAAGGGTTTACCGCTAGATGGCTCTACTAGGAGTTCTAGATCTAGCAAAATGTAATTTTCTCTTTTATATTTTTACAGATTTCAAACATTATAACAATACCAATAGGCAACGATGGAGCAAGCCTTCATTCAAATGGAATAATAATCATATTTACTACTTTAACATTTTCTTTAATATATTCGTACTTATGAATAGCATTTTATATTTAATTTTAATATAACTTTACTATTTAGAATTAAATTATAATACTTTTATGAATTAAAATACTTAAATAATGTACAAACCTTTTGTTTCTCCTCCTACCTCAATCCTGTTGAATTCTACTGACAATTTTTTTTTTAATTATCTCTATGCTCTACTATTGCGTTAAAGATGTTAACAACATTGTAGCTATAGAAACTAAGAAAATCGCGAAATAAGCTGATGTTCAGGATAATTTCACCAACTTTATATTACTCCAATAGCTTCTTAATAGCAAAACTCTAAACATGAAGTAACCTGTTAATAGCATTCAGATACTGCGACAAAAGCCCTATATCCGTTGCATTTCCACATTTATCCACGCTGATACACTCAGTCCCATTCCGGAACAGCCCAGGTGCGCAGATGCAGCCGCCTGCGCAGATCTTCGTACAAATTGGCTCGGGGTCTGAGCAGGAGGGCTCACAACCAGCATTGCAAGCATCGTACACTTCGTTTTCATTTAGACATGGCTCTGAAATAAAGGTGAAATGTTTTGGAGCTGGAGAAAACCTCATGAGAGAACAGGTTTGAATGTGGATGGATCAAGGGAAAAAGACACAAAAAATGGTTGGACTGTGAAAGAAAAAAAAAATCCTATTGTGCAGGCCTCAGATACCTAAAAGTGAAATAGGGGTAGGGAGATTATTACCATCATCATAATATACAGTCAAAAAATACCACTTCTGGGATATTGGTCTCCCTCTATTCTCACCACAATCCCGGTCATGTGCCTCACGCATGGTCTTTATGAATGTCAATTCATCTCACAGTCGGACAACCTCGATTCCTGTCCAGAAACATTCGATGACTTAGCCAAAAAAATCTTACCAGCAGGACAGTTCTCCAGTGTCATACACTTTCCACTGCTCTCGTCTCTCACGAACCCTGACTTGCAGGCGCAGCCAGTCTTGCACACGAAGTCACAAGCCTCAGGGTCAGGCTGGACACAAGTAGGGGGACAAGGGGACCCGCAGGCTTGGAACTCTTCGTTCTCCCCGCATTGTAGAGTGTTCCCTAGAAAATAGGTAGGTATGTAATTAATTTATAACGGTGTTGTCAGATAGGGTGTTCTCTAGAGTATGGTATTTTCATTGCCGTATTGGTGGATGTTGGTGTGATAAAAAATAATAAATAAATAATGCTGGACTTTTCACACAGCATCATCTAGCCCCAAAGTAAGCAGAGCTTGTGTTATGGGTACTAAGATTACTGATATACTACTTATATACTTTTTGTTTGTAAATACATACATATTATACATAGTAACACCCAGACCCGAGACAAATATTTGTAGATCATACAAACATTGGTCCCGCCGCGGGGATCGAACCCGCAACCTTTTGCATCGCAGGCGAGCTTTCACCCACTGCGCCACAGAGGTCGCCACCGAGGTCGTGTGATGATTCGAATGAAAGGATTGTATAATCCTGAATTCATATTTATTCATCGTTATTAGTTGTCTGCATAAATACCACCATAGTTGTATTAAACAGCTTGTCTCTAATCATCTTAAACTCAATAACAGGTCGGTTCCACCACCTGACGTCAAAGTGTCTTATAGCCTATCAGGAACTTATTCAAAATATTTCACAAGTTTGGTCTTAATTCTTGATCCTGTACTAAGAACAAACTTGGTGGTGCCCATCATCATCATCATCTCAGCCATCTAGCGTCCACTGCTGAACATAGGCCTCCCCCATAGATTTCCACAGCGATCGATCTTGTGCAGCCTGCACCCAACGGTTCCCAGCAACCTTTACCAAATCGTCTTTCCATCTAGTGGGGGGGCGTCCTCTGCTGTGATTTTTGCCAATACACCACCACAAATACCTGTTGAAAATCAGCTAACAAACTTCTGCTTTGAACTTACCACATTCTTCAGGAGTAACACAGGTTCCATTCTCATTTCTCAAGAACCCTGGCTCACAGAAGCATCCCTCTTCACACTCAGCTGTGCACAGCTCTGCCTCTAAAGTGGTGCAGTTGGCAGGGCATGCTGTTCCACAGAGGAGGTACTCTTCATTTGGTGGACACTCATCTGCGTAAGGTCGAAGGAATTAATGATAACTCTTTACTTAAAAACACGAAATAAAATCAAGTGTAAAACTAAGTAACAATGTGATCAGACTTATAGCTAGACAATGATCTATTCTAATCAGCTTAAGTTTAAAACTACTTAAGAGTTGAGGAGAGTGTATTCTGATCAAAATTAAGTAAAATTATTATGTGTCCGGCGGCGAGATGGGCAGATGACATTACCAAAGCCGTGGGCCGTAGATGGATGGGATCGCGAGATTGTGTTGGATGGCACAAGCAAAGGGAGGCCTAAGCAGTGGGCTAGATCGGGCTATGGATGATGATGATGATGATGACTATGTGTGTGTAAAATGTAAATTGGATCATGTTGTTGTCTAAATTACTTTTAAATAAGTAGGTATATCTAAAAAGGATTTTCTCATCTTTTCAACAAAAGTTGAGTAGACTTTTTCTCTTACGCATTGCATTGTCTAGCCTTAGAGTAAGCAGAACTTGTGTTAATTGGCGGCTATTGGTAGCTAGAGATGAGAGCGATCTATTACAGTGCAGGCAACCTTTGTATGGACAGTAAATTCAGTCACTAATAGAGGATTGGTCAGTTGCATTTTAACAATGCAACTACTTCCAAACCTGAATAATTATACAGGATGTAAAAAGACAACTATCGAAAACTGAGGGGTTGCAATCAGACCATGACTCTAAACATATTTAGCGAAAAAAAACGCAATTTTTTTTTTCACTTAGCTTAGTCATTTTATGTTATTTTCGGTTATTTACTACTACTGCAACATAATAAGACCACACCTAGCTAATAATTTCATTTATAAAAGAAAAAAATAGTTAAAACTCAAAATCCAGTAATCTACGTCCAATAACGCGCCCAGAACATTACGCAAATAGCACTCTTCAAACGCTGTTTTCTCCGGGTATAATGATTTTTTTGGAAAGTCCTTTTGGATTTGGGTTTGTGTTGGGATGCTGTACCTACCCCTTTCGGCTTCGGTAGACGTCTTTTTACACCCTGTATAGAAGAATATTGTTAAGAAGATTGTTTTCTGTTAAAAACGAAGGCTGGAATTGGTCCAAAAGTGACGTTTCCTGCACTGCGATTGGTGTCAGTCGGTTGAACAGCGAAACGTTGCGGATGCGTTCCGATGAAGTAAATGACTATGCAGAGCTCGCAAAAAAATATTTGTATTCCTATTTGAATAAATAAATTCGTATTTCGCCCGCAGCCTACTTGATATTGCGATTATTGAAGTGAAATGTAAATAAACTCTCGATATGATTTGGCTACGTCATTCAGATAAAGTATTCAATCATTTCTCGAATTCACTCTTAAATATGAAAAGTGCGGCTTTGATGAGAATTTTCTGTTTTATTTGCTGTGCAGTCATTGTCAGTTGCACCATGCTTAGTAAGTGATATTTCTAATATAATAAAAACTTTGTAAGTACTCTAGTACCTTGAGGTAATCTGTATAAAGACGCGAGAGACTAAATATATCTAACCTAACGTCAGAGTTAATAATACAAATTTTATGTAATTTTTTTTCTCTTTCATTAAGAAATGAAAAGTCTTATCAAAATTTTGGAGTCTGACGTCTCCTTTCGAGTCGTCGTTTTTTGGACGTTTTTTGTCTGTCTCCTTTTAAGGTTATAGTTATATTATAAATTTTCTCTCTTTATTTTTTGAGGTTTAACGACATAAATGTGATCAGTAACAGCACCGAGACCATGTTTAAAAATATTTTGGTAATTAAAAAATAGGGGTGTATAAGTATGTACACTAGCTTTTGGAGGCGCCTGACTAGTAGACTACTTCTTTAGACATCTTCATAGGATCTTGAACTTAAAAGACATCTAAGAGGAGTCCAAGACACAGTATACATTATACTGTATCTTGGACTCCCAAACCAGTCGTAAACATGCTTTTTCCTATTTAAAAAACAGGAAAATCGTTTATATTAATAGCATCGCATATTGATTTCTAGAGGTGGAATGCCCTCTAGATGAGGTCCACAAATCCTGCTCCTACTACGAAGAGTACACTTGCTGGGCCAAGGAGGATCGAATGGAGAGAGTCAAGACCGCTCCACTGAGGCTACCTCACTGCAGATCTGGTTGCTTTTGCAAGTAAGTTTTAAAAATATGAATCTTCTTCTTGTCGCGTCTAGTTCTTTTGAACCCGTGTGGTGTAAGGATGATAAATGCTCCTCAAAGAGGTAGAGACTGACTGTGTTAAGAGCCTCTTTGAGTATTGTATTATCAAACTTTTAGGTTCTACGAGATGCCGGTTTACTCACGATGTTTTCTTCTTCTTCTTTTATTAAATGATAACTGTAATATCAGTATAATTCTGCCAATGTAAAGTTTTAATGTTTAAAAATTCAATCATCGCTTGAGAATACGAGGTAGCGCTCATAATTTTTGGATCTTACCTCATTAGTAACATTGAGTTTTTAGTTTTAAGATGGATCATCTAAAAGAATGCTAGGCCCCAAACCGTGTTTGTTGCCCTGATTCTTCACGGTATTGGTTGCGCAAGAGCAGGAGTGAAATTAGTTTTAAGACTATTCTAAGTGATCCCAGTGGTCTTACTGAATATGATTTTTGACTTTGACTTTGAGTGTGATACGAACCCGTGACCAGGATCGGAAGGCTTTAAAAGACCACCAGTGAAAAACATAAAGGAAAGTAGGTTGTCTCACTAATAAGATGAAAAATAACGACATTTTCAGAAAAGGATCATAAATCAGATAGAATTTCTACTGTGGTATAGTTGATATGATATAGTTGTGATTCTGTTTGTTTGTTTTTTTCAGGAAAGGGTTTGTCCGAGAGTACCAGGACGGGCCCTGCATCCAGGCTGCTGGTTGTCGGGATCAGAAACTGAAAGTGCTGCTGGATAAACTACCTCAGGAAGCAACATAAGAATTATCGAAGAACTTATACGTACTTGATCTCATGCTTTTATTTACAGAAACAAGGCTTTTACATGATACAATAGATCAGATAAGCGATCTAAGGATCGTTGAAAACGATTTATTGATAGTTCGACTGAACCAAGTAACGGAAGCAGAGCTTTTGTTATGGGTACTACATGATTGATATACTACTTATATACTTACTTTAAATTTTGTTTGTAAATAGATATATATTTATTGGGGATTGAGCCCGCAACCTTTTGTGTCGCAGGCGGGCCTTCGCCCACTGCTCCACAGACGTCTATTATTATAATTCATGATTCCCTTTCCTACCTAAAAAATATGAATGAATTCAACTGAGCTGCCTTCCTTAGGATGGATTACGTCTACCTAGTCTACCTACGTTCCTACCATGGTGACTTGAAAGCCTGGACCAAAAATTCTCGTTTAACATACCCTTTACGACAAAAATGGCAGCACACAACCCCGCGAGCCCCAGCACCATTAGCACACAATATTCCATTTTCAAACGAGACAACTGTCACTGTCAAAATCTAGAGTCGGTCTGTCTGACTGTCCATTTGTCAATTTATCAAGGGCTGTCGCTCGACCTCTCGTCACGGATTATGTAACACGGTTTTGGGATATATCACTTGACACTATGATTGAATAATGACAGCTAATGTTGTTGCCCGCGGATTCACTTGCGACTTTTTAAACGGTCTAGTAGCTTGACTAATGCTGAGCGCAGACTGGACTCACGAGAGTTTTAGGTAATTCAATTCAATTCAAAACGTTTTTTGCTGATAAAGTACAGACTATTTGTAGTACAAAAGTTTGCGCGTCTTCATATTTTTTGTTCAGCAATTAGATCGTGAATCAAGTCTGCGCTCAGCCTAAATCTATCTACAGCCAAAACAAAAGAAAACCTTCGCAGTCTAGCAAATAAAATATGCTTGTTTACATGTAGGACTCCATTGCAACAGAAATTTTTACAGTTCTGCATCCGGAATTTTCCCATACGAGATATAAAATCCGCGACTTTCCCATCCGTGTCGACAGGGTAATCTATAGGTATCTACAAAAGCATTTTTCGTCGGACACGTTCATACGTTCAAACTTTTTTTTTAAACATGGTTATCAAACTACAGCAGTGACATAGCTAGGGTTGTCACGGCATACGATTCAGTGAACATTGTTTTTATACGCACAAAAAATTGGTTCCATCCTTGGATGCAGCAGACCGTGTTCCAATCACGTTTCAATGTTATGAGTAATTGGGAAAATTGGATCAATGGTGTAATGCAATTTGTATGATGGTGGTGTTCGCAGGTCATGTTTACTTATATATTCTACAATATTATATTTTTTTAAACTATCATGGTTAACACTATAAACACAATTAACGGGATATTTACCATGATTACATATTGTTAGAGTTTCCC
Source organism: Epirrhoe alternata (assembly GCA_963565295.1). Lineage (NCBI taxonomy): Eukaryota > Metazoa > Arthropoda > Insecta > Lepidoptera > Geometridae > Epirrhoe > Epirrhoe alternata. The sequence continues at coordinate 10,621,203 of OY751391.1, read as the reverse complement.
GATATTTCGACGTGGTTGCACACGCCATGAGTTCCTCCGTGATCATGGCGTGTGCAACCACGTCGAAATATCGGGAAACTCTAACAATATGTAATCATGGTAAATATCCCGTTAATTGTGTTTATAATATTATATTTGGGCGTAAGAAACTACTATTGTTTTAGCACACACAAACCAAGCAATACAAGAGAAATAAAAAATTTTACAACACATTGTCCAAACCGAGTTTCAAGCAAATCGTACCACCAATCTAAAGCTCTCATACAATCTTTGATAGGTACCATTTTGGGTTTGTTTAAATCCAAGGCTACTTCTACTTCAAATCACACACACAAAAGTCGTTTTCGTTTGCTAAGAGTTTTGTTTTTATTGAGTTTTTTTGGTAGTCACAGAAAAGACAGTGAGAGTTTCAAAATAAGAACGCATTTTTAATCTGATCGCACACTGTCCGTGCCGTACGCGCCGCAGTCATTTTTCTATACAAAAAATGCTGATGACGTCAGCAGCATTTCCTCTATTGAACTGACAGTTCGGCGCATGCGGCTCGGCTGCACTGTGCGAGCACCCTTAAAAGCCTTACACGAAATCCCCACGTGACCCACTTACAACAGAGCAGACGGATGCAATCTCGTCTCCTTCCACTCTACTTGTCTTCAATAAAGAACCTCGAAACTTGTTTATTTCTAAACCATTCTTATTTCGTAGCTACAAGGCTGAAATTCCCTTGTATATCTGAATCGAAATCTGGAGGCACAATTTAATTTGAGGTTGCAGTTGCAGTTTCGATTCGAATTAGGAATTTAGGGATTTGGCAGTGCGTGTTTCCCTCTATTATTTTCAAATATGGAACCACTCCGTTCTACTTTCGAATTTAGGGAGTTTATTTTCTTTTTGAAATTATTAAGTTCTAACTTCTGCGCGCGGCTTCGCCCGCGTACCAACATTTTGAATAGCCTATATATGCAAGTCACTAACTACACTTATTCCAAGTTTTCTCCAAATCGGTTCACTAGTTTAGGCGTGATTGAAACACAAACATACAAACAAACTTTCAGCTTTATTATATTAGTAGGATTTCATTATCCGCGTACTGACTGAGCGAGAAGCCTCCGGCATTTGCCTTGGCGTTTGCCTCGCAACGTTTACCGCAAGGCAGAGCGTTTGCAGCGAGCGAGGCACGCCCTGACTGACCGAGGATTTGCCTCGCATGGCTGCCTCACGAGGCTGCTCGCTCACTTAGTACGCGGCTATTTGCTTTAGTACAAAAGAGCTATCAATTATTATCAGAGATTCTGAACTTCAGAGCATATTTTGACAAGAGAATAATATCTTTTATGATATTTTAAGATGTGACCTACCTGAGAGCTAGTCAAGCCTTACACATTTGAAGTTTTTCGTAATTGGTTGCTCATATTTTGTTATTACTGTCTAATAATGATTGCTAGAAAATTAGCTGCACCTATATCAATTTATCTCAAGTAATTAAAATCCCACACACTTATACAGGGTGTAAAAAGACGTCTACCGAAGCCGAAAGGGGTAGGTACAGCATCCCAACACACAAGCAAATCCAAAAGGATTTTCCGAAATATGCATTATATCCAGAGAAAACAGCGTTTGAAGAGTACTGTTTGCGTAGGTTTTAGGCGCGTTTTTTTACGTAGATTGCTGGATTTTGAATTTTAAATGTTTTTTTCTTTTATAAATGAAATTATTAGGTAGGTTGGTCTTATTATGTTGTAATAGTAGTAAATGACCGAAAATAACATAAAATGACTAAGCTAAGTCAAAATATTTTTTTGCGTTTTTTTTCGCTTCATTTCTTTAGAATCATGGTCTGATTGCAACCCCTCAGTTTTCGGTAGTTGTCTTTTTACACCCTGTATAATAATTTCTAACACTCTCTTGTTTGTTTTCTAGTTTATATACATTAATATATTAATTATCTATATTTGATTTCTTTTCATAAAATCGGCTTATGACAAACATCAGTTTTCTCCCATAAAACCTTTATATTGAAACTCAACCCACACTTTATGACCACCACACATGACATCGTCATAAAACCATGATAATTTCAAACAAACCAATTTTATGATTTCAACATGCATATTGCATTAGACATTGTTGATGTGATAGAGTTTGTACATGCATTGTCATTAGCCGTGTTGGCCGAATGGAGTTGTTCCTCGACTTTCAATCTGGTCGTGGGTTCGAATCCTGTGCATCAATTGATTTTTCGTTTCGTAAAATGTATATGCACTATAACACGAGCTTTTAACGGTGAAGGAAAACATCGTGAGGAAAGTAAGTAAGTAAGTTCGTATGAGTCAGTGGCCAACTCTGGTGACGGAGTTTTTAGGCCGCCTTAAGGCCTCCGTCATGGCTTAACGACTTAAATACCCGGGACCTACAATTTAACGTGCCCTCCGAAGCACGGAAGCGCTCAGATGTAAATGCCACTGGCGGTCACCCATCCACTTACTGACCGTTTCGAACGTTGCTTAACTTCAACGATCTATCAAGAACGACTAAGCAAGCACGACCACGAGCGCTTCCCCGCAGCTTAGTCAGCTCCACACGTATTGACGTTGTCTTTCCTGTGGATAAAGCCGATTAAGTTGAGAGGATGGTTTAGGTGCTGGGCTCTTGCCCAGCACCTAAACCATCCTCATATTGCATATTGCTCCTATTGCATCTCAAACAATGTCCCAGGCACTACAGCGTCCTGTTGAGTGTAGGCATAGGTTGCCTCCTGACACTGTATCATCTAATGTAGATGAAAGTTCTAAGTTTGTACAAGTGAACTTTTATGACTATTGTCCATAATGTTTGTATGATCTACAAATATTTGTCCAGATATTTTGAAAAAAAAAGTAGTATATCAGTCATGTAGTACCCATAACACAAGCTCTGCTTACCTTGGGGCTAGATGATGCTGTGTAAAAAGTCCAGCATTATTTATTTATTTATAATTCTAAATTGATTTACCTATATTCATCTCGTATATTCATCTCTATTCGTCCTTATCAAGGATTAAACTCCTTACAACTTATTTGGTGCGAAGTTGAGTCACTTGTGCGCCAATAAATTTCCTTTCAGACGAGCGAGACGGGCATACATTACTGCCATATAAAAATCCGACGCTCCAAACTTCATTTTTCAGTAGACATTGCAGTACAAAATGTTATTCTAACTAGTGCTGCCACAGGGCAGCACTAGTTAGAATAACATTTATAAATAAACCCAGCACAGGCTGGGTTTATTTCGGGTTTTTATTAATCGACTTTGAAAAATAAGAGCTTCGAGAAGAGTGTAAATTTTGTAAACAGTATGTAATTTTATGAATTATGATTACAGGAAATGTGCAAAATCTTTGAAGTGGTACTGTGGTGAAGTGGATTAGGCTTGTCCTATTATAATGATTCTCAAGAGATAAATACTTTTTCGTAAACTTAAAATTGTCGGCACCTAACCTACCTTTGAGTATAAAATAAAGAACGCACGTCTTTCAAATAAATGACTCTATCACGACATTAAATGAACCAGTGGGGCGAAGAACTTCAAACTTTGCAGACTTGCAAGCACGAGACGAAAAATAATCTTTTCTATACAAAACTAAGTTATCGCGCGTTGAAATCGCATTACGTTCTGGGTGTGGGCCAAGACAGAACTTATGGAGTGGAATCTGTCCTCGAGACCTTGAAACTTGGCACCAGCTCCAGAGTGTTTTGGCCAAAGAAGGATATTCTAACGAAACACTATTTCGGAGGAGTTTCCTGATATAAAGACAAAAAACTAGCTGCTACATGCGGTTCCTCTTGAATAAGTAACTACATTTTTCGCCAAATCTGGTGAAGCACTTTTTATTTAAAAAAATGTGCTCCCAAACTGCTCTTTCAAGCATTCCCTTCGATCAAAAAAGGTTGTTTCCAATCCAATTATCTATCTCTGAGCCAAAGGTCCAAAGTTCAGCAGTTTTTGAGTGATGAAAGAGTAAGAAACCATCATTGATCCCATTCTCGTGGTTAAGCTTGCTAAGCAAGGCAAACCTTGTGGCAGTCGTTGTTGATAGTTTTTTTTATTAGATAGGTCAGCATTTGACCTCACTCTGCCTAATGTTAAGCAGTGAGGTCTAAGATGGAGCCTGCTTTCCTAGAAAGAACCTATTTACTCTTGATTTGAAGACCTATATTGTACTTTTCGAGAAATACAGAGCCCTGTAATGAGTTCTACAGTTCCACAGTAGATCGTTGAAGTTTAGGAACGTTCTATACCGTCAGTGAGTTTTTTTTATGGAAGAGGGGGCAAACGAGCAAGTGGCACACCTGATAGTAAGTGATTGCCACCGCCCACAGACAACTGCAGCATCAAGAGGCAGTGCAGATTTGCCGGCCTTTGAGGTAGGAATAGGCTCTTTTCTTGAGTGGATGGGCAACCGCTAGTGTTATTATCAATTGAGGGTTTCTTTGCTTCGGAGGGCACATGAGCATATCTGCTCCGGCTATTAAGCCGTTAAGCCATGACGGAGGCCGTAAGACTGCTTAAAAACTCAGTCACAAGAATTAGCCACTAAGTCTCACAACTTTCGATGTTCCCGCAGACTCCTGTCCCTTTAGTCTATCAGAATACGGAACAGCTGTAGTCTGCAATACTCCGTTATTAGATCCAGCGAACAAACCCGGGGAATCGAGACGAATCGGGACGGATCGGGACAGATTGGGATGCGAATGCACATTACTAATAGAATCTGCGATTGAGTTGTGGGTTTTGTGCGACGTTGCAGTTGTATATTTTTCTACGAAAGTTCCATTACTGGTATCATCATCATTGACAGCTCAAATAATAGCCCACTGCTGGACATAAGCCTCAACCCTCAAACGCCACTCCTTCAATGAGCCCTATACTGATGTCATTCAGGACTTTCCCCCTATGTCATCCACCCACCTTGTTGCTGGACTCCCTTAGAACACTCAGAGCCAGGGGGTAATTACTGGTATAATTTAATTTTCCCCTTAGTCTAACTGTAGGACCTGGAGGACCTGTAGGTAATAGCTCTCCTTGATATCGTAGGCACCTTTAATGGTGGTAATTTTTCGGTTGCCAACGCATGCAATGAAAAAAACCAATCAAATTCGCACTTTCTCTTCAATGCTTCCAAAGTCAAAGTCAAAGTCAAAAAGCATTTACTCAGTAGGACCGCTGGGATCACTTATACCGTCTTAGAACTAATTTTACTCGTTTTTTCTCGACCATGAAGAATCATGGCAAAAAACACTTCCTTGCCCTTCAGCCAAATGCACCCGATCTTTTTTTCTAGCTAAGTATTTTAAAAATCATTTTTCTATATCCCAGAACACATCATATTCTGTAAGTACATTTTTTTGGATGAATATCATCATCAACATCCACATGACGTGCCAAGTATTTTTGGGTAATAACGATTTATTGCCCAAAAAACTCGATAACTTAGACAACCGGATATGGATGTACGAAAACCAATAACACTCTTGACCGTCAATAAATAGACATTGATTTCCTCGCAATATATTACATCCTTACAAACCCTTGCATTATCTGTGGCTAGCTTTATCTTCTCTTACTAACTCGTTTAGTATCTGTGGCAATTCTCCATACTAACTATCGTGTAATCAATGGCTCCAGTTATATGAAAGTCGTAATTCTTCTGACCCACTTTGTACCCAGATTTTATTGGGTAGGTGATTGATTGAATGTTTTGACAGTTAGTAGGTAGCTTAGCTGTAAAAATGTTACTTGAGCTTTTATTATCATTACTATCTGTGAAATCGTAACATTTTAGGTACCTTTGATTTATGTTTAAAAAAAACGAAAACCATATGTAGTATCTCCAATGCAGTCTCGATTTATGATATTTTTAGGGTTTTAAATAGGAGAGGAAACGGGGTAGTCGCCGTACGTCCAAAATGTAAGCTTTTAACCGCGGGGCGGCTAGCCACGTGGCTTGCCACTTTTCCAGTTTTCACCTGATCGCACACTTGTCCGCGCCATACGCGCCACAATCATTTAAAACGTAAAAAACAGGGTCACGACTGTATCCCCAAGGCGCGGTAGACATTCTCTCAGATCTTTATATTCCAGATCCTTTGAAGATGTCTAAGGGGGTAGTCAGAGGCATGTACAAATACATATTTGATACATGCCCACATCTTGCAGAAGTTAGTATTCCATACGTGGCAGGTTGCAAGCCCATCGCCGCCTGATCGCACAATCATTTTTCTATACAAAAGATGCTGATGACGTCAGAAAATGCTACTCGCTTCTGACCAGCAACACTTTCTCTATTGAATTGACAGTTGAATACGAAGTGACCACCATTTAGTATGCAACGGCTTGTAGTAGTACGCACGAAACCACCACAATTGTACTAAAATCCGCTAGTGCGTAAGGGGGCTAAGTATTTGGAACAAGCCCAAACAAAATGCTTGGTGAAATGCAGATTAAAGTTCGCTTTACTCGAATCATTTAAAACTGGCCAATAAAACGTTTGCTGGAGGGGCAATACTTTCCATGCCTATTGTTGGAGAAATTTTGGAATTTCTCTAACACACCAACCTTGTAGGGTACATGGACAATCTAGGAAACAAGGTCTCGCAATCTAGCCAATGGGGAATGTCTGTCGGTAGGGCAATCTAGCAAATTGCCCCTCCTTGCCAACACATCACATAACGAGTCAATATTGGATACTGAAATTGTCCTTACTGGCAGGCGCTACCTACAGTATCGCTTGTCGATTTGCTAATAATCTTTCTGTGTGCCTAGTATTCGTTTTATTCACTTTCGATATCAACGCCGTAAAAGTGGATTTGTATGATGAAATAGCAGCGCTTGCTTTTGGCACGTACTCTCTCACAACTAATGATAACCATTAGAGTACAATTCGAACTATTAGACTCCTCGCAGACTGCAGACTTTCTATCGGCCGATAGTTGAGACGGAATATACTTCGGCTCGTAATGAGTATGGAGAAGTATAGCCCGTCTCAACTATCGGCCGATGGAAAGTATGGTCTGCGAGGGGTGTTAAACGCTATTTACACAAAAACCTAACAAAATTGTATGAAAAGTGTACAAATAAGTCCTACAGACAACAATCGCGTACAGTTCCAAGTTTACGGCGTCGATACCCAAAGTGAACTAAACTACGTACCTTGAAATTTTCAGACTGATTGATTAAAACTCGAACAATAGGGTAAACGCGGTTAGACAATAGAGTCAATAATCTTATGAGAGATTCCGGAATACGCCGCGTACGTCGCGCGCTCCGTCGTCATGGTATTTCCTATTTCAACGTGCTTTCCATTCATTGAGCTTGCAGAGGAAAATAAGCTTTAATGCTATTTTTGTAGGATTGAAAATATGGTTTTTACAAGCTTCTCTGATAAGAAACTCAATTTTATTAACCCTGTCAGATTATTTGTTTTCACTCGGAGATTATTCGTTTTTATTTGATTTAAAATGCTAAAAAAAAAATTTTTGGAGTTGCAGAGATGAGTGAAAAGGTACGAAAAAGTACCTACTAGATTTGCGAAAGTAGCAATTTTTATCAAGGACATCTATAAAGATCAAGGATGTCTACTCTCTTCCAGGTGATCAGCAAATTAACTCCTATTGATCGAGGCCTTCAGGTGGACAGCCCCCGTTAAAGTCTTTTCAACCGAGAAATAGCCTCATTGATAACTCTAACTGGTTTCCAAGAGCGATTATTTTTTGTTCCTTTTAACACTACGGACTAATCATTCAAACCTACGCCATAATCCTCCATTAATTCCTAATTACCATTCATAAATAAATTCTAATTTATGAATGGAAATAATAGTAATTTAAATCGTAATAGGGTATGGTCGTAATGTGTCGACTGCAGCACCCATTGTTACGTCGGGAATGAATTAGGGTAAGCGGACCATTAAGGGACCTCTTTTCTGGTCAAAATAATTTGAGGAAAGTTTTAATATTACAGGATTTTCTGAGATTCAAATTCACGATCTTCGAATTGAAAATTGAGGCCCAAACCACTCTACTAATAAGAGATTATATCTCTCTGGATTTGTATTGAGATTGACAGATGTAGAGAAGAGAAGAGTTGAAGAGCCGAGTAGGGTATGTACCTGGAGCCTAGACTTAATACCGTCGTGCGCTCGAACACTAGCTGCTTCAATAGATTTCGAAAATTTTACTTACAAAAATTTACGTTGTCAAGAGCACTAATCAGTTATTGTGAGGAAACCAGTATCTCTCCCCACAGGAAGATGAGATGAACTTGCAACCCCTCACTTAGAGAATCTAAACGAAGTTTAGGCCTCTAACCTGCTAAAAAATATTCATACTTTTATGTACCTTTCCTTGAAGCACTCGTGGTCGTGCTTATTTAGTAATTCTTGATAGATCATCGCAGTTAACGGTCCGTATGTGGATGGGTGACTGTCAGGGGCATAATTATCTGAGTGCCTCCGTGCTTCGGAGGGCACGTTAAATTGGCGATCCCGGCTTAAGTCATGACGGACGGAGGCCTAAAAACTCTGTCACCAGAGTTGGTTACCGACTCATACGAACTTCCTTGAATTTTTGATTTTATTTCAAGCATATTAGCGGAACAGTCGTGATACTGTTTATTTTTAAAAGGCTATTAATTGTTTCGCCTACCCTACTTTAAATCCCGTTATAACAAAGGCGGATGCATTCTGAATCACGCTGCATTATCTCTGGTATAATATTATTGTGACTGTTGGGACAATGGCATTATAATATGATAATTTTGTACATTTTCACCTTCCGCCCATGGGTTGTGTTAGCGATTACACCCTCTACACAAAGCTACAAAACATGTATTTTACATGTATACCTAGACTTCTTCTTTTGTTTGTTGTTCACACCAGAAGCAAGTGCGGGGGTATTTTTTTAGGTTTCACTAAGAAATCTTTGTCAAAAAGTTTGTATCTTTAATGTAACAAACTAACTTTGTTTGTGTGAATGTGCGGTTCAGAGTTCTCTTTGATAATTGCTTCCTACTTTTTTTGGGTTATATGTGACCGTGCTAATATTCTCGTATTTGATCTGTTATCTCTATGCATTGACATTTTATTATGGTATTTCATTGAGAAATGAAAAGTCTTATCAAAATTTTCGATTCCGACGGGATGCGAACCCGCCACGATCAGACAATCCTAAGGCCGGAATTACTTTACCGGTGCGACCGATAAATATGAGCTTAACAAAGATTTCGATTGCGACGATAAGGGTTCCGTGGCCGAGTGGTAAGGCACTCCAGCTTTAGGAGGACCGCCTGATCGTTGTGGACTTTAAAAATTAAAAATATATATTTCATTACGGTAATCCACAAACTTTAATTAATGAAAACAAATATTATATCATAGGGTAGGTAGGTAATTACTTCATATCTTAGTTATAATTATAAGTAATTAATAACTTTAATAGTGGATGAGGCACGTGTTAGTAATTACCCAAAATTAATTGTACAAGCTTAAATTAAATCAACTATTATTAGTTACTTATTTCGAAAGTACCATCCAAATGTTAACCGGAAGATGTCCATCAAATAAAAGTTACAATTAAAGGTAGGATTTCGTAAATAGCGGTAAGTACCCATACCCAAACTTCTCTATTTTTTATCTATGGTTTTGTGCCAGGGTCTTCCCCGCGTCTAAGGATTCCAATTTTTCAACACATCCGACTTTCCAGAAGAGTGTGCAGGAGCGATTTAAGCAATTTTGTAGTTTCTAAATCGTTATTTAATTCAGAATCTGTGAAAGCTACAACCTTCATATTTAGGTAAATGATACTTCATTGTTTAAACACGATTGGTGAAAGTTTTCTATTTAAAATATTTTTTGAAAAATACATGTATTGAACACATTTTGCTATTTATCTCAGGAACAGTACACTTTTTTTGGTGGGTTTTTGTTTTGTCAAGAAACCTATAAGTATTTCTATAGTTGTGTCTTTTCATTTTTCGATTGAATGAATGAATGAATGAATGAAAAACTCTTTATTGTACACAATATTACAAAACATACACAATCAATAAAACCCAACGAGACAATGTACAATGGGCGGTCTTATCGCTTAGAAGCGATTTCTTCCAGACAACCTTTGGATGGAAAGAAACGAACATATTAAAGGTATGGCAGGGGGTGTACAAATATTTGTTGTTGTTTATTTAACTTGTGATTAGCTAAAGTGTTTTAGCGACGTAAATAACGTTGCGTATCCATAGCTCTGTACTCCTCACACGCTGAACAAATCACACTCGCTGTCCCGCTTACAAAATGGCGGCGTATGGCGGATCCGTCGCTACTGGATTATGAAAGTACTGGTTATTACGACCGTAATTTTACGTGCTACGAAATTGAATGACTGGGGCTTTAGAGAGAGATTAAATGACATGGAGAGAACAAAAAGACTACCAACCGAATTTTAAATTGTGGTAACACATTTATGATTCAATGATTCTATTTTGTGTTTCAATGATTAGTGAAGGCATCATTTCTTCATGTTCTGATTGGTTAAGTTCAATAAGATAATTTTTTTTTAACTAAATGAATGAATGAATAAAAGTAAGTACTCCGAAGCACGGAAGCGCTCAGATGAAAATGCCACTGGCGGTCACCCATCCACTTACAGACCGTTTCGAACGTTGCTTAACTTCGACGATCTATCAAGAACGACTAAGCAAGCACGACCACGAGCGCTTCGAACCACAAGCACGACCACGAATGAATGAATGAAAATACTTTATTGCACAATAACTACAAAATACAATAGATACAATGCACAATGGGCGGCATTATCGCTGAAAAGCGATCTCTCCAGGCAACCTTTGGATGGAGAGGAATGTAAATGCATGGAAGATTGAACGGGTGCAAAAAATTAAAGTAACTTAAGAGTTGATTACAATTTTGCAATTTGATCAACATCATCAATTTCAAATTTTGAAATTTTAATTATTTTTTTGCTAACTTACTTTAGTACTTACTTTATCCGTGGGTTTTACGATGACAATTAGAAATCACGTCTTCCTTTGTCAGATACTTAGAACAGTTCCAACCCCCTGAGAGATACCCTTAAACTCGATCCTACGGTAAACTTTGAGGCTGACCGACATGATGAAGGAACCACCGCAGGTGTCTGCCCGCTTGGGAAACCTCTTTTTATAGCTCCCTAAGTAACATATATAATTCAGCCTTGGTAAAATGACGAATCTTGGGTGCTATTTTGGGCACCTTTGATGCCTCATATCTCCCAAAGCCACCCGGACCCAATCTTCATATTTGGGGATCGTACATAACCATACTGGGACTACACACAGACAAACTCTCAGCCTTTATAAAATGACGAAGGTCTGCCGGTCGCTGGCTCTCACCCTATAAGTTGTTTTTAAGATTGATTTACAAATCAGCATTCACGACATTTACTGGGCACATTGATTTATATGAAGAAAGGTTTGCTCTACATAAATCGCCCAGAAAAGTTTGCTCTACAAAGTGAACCACACACGATTTGTTGTTTAATTGTTTTAGTTAGTTTATGTATTTGTTTATTAAAATATTATCGTATGCATTAGGATTAATAAATTATTTGTGTATTGTTTAATATTATTATTACTTACTCATTATTATCAAATTTTGTTCATACGATGTTAATACCTAATCTAAACCTAAAGTTATATTATGCAAACCGCCTTCCATTTATGCTTATAATGCTTTTCTCACGTAAATGGTTGCCTGGAAGAGATCGCTTTCAGCGATAAGGCCGCCGATTGTCTACCTAAAGTTAAGTGTATTTTTTTCTTATATATCTTCTTCGCTGTGTGTTTGTGTATACAATAAAGAATTATCTATCTATCTATCTTTAATGCTGTAACTAATATTATGATTATCGAAGTCAAAGTCAAAAATAATTTATTCAGTAGGACCGCAGGGATCACTTTAAATAATGCTGAACATTTCACACAGCATCATCTAGCCCCAAACTAAGCAAAGCTTGTACTGTGGGAACCAGATAACTCATATACTTTTTGTTTGTAAATACATACATATTATACATAGAAACACCCAGACCCGAGATAAATATTTGCAGAGCATACAAACAAACATTTATCCCGCGGCGGGGATCAAACCCGCAACCTTATGCGTCCCAAGCGGGCTTTCACCCACTGCAGAGGACGTCGTTTGGGGACTATCATTCTTTAGGTGATCCATGGATCCATGAAATCAAAAAGCATTTATTCAGTAGGACCGCAGGGATCACCTGCAACCTGAATGTACTGAATAAATGCTTTGTGGCTTTGACTTAGACTATCCCGGAAAAGTGGAAGCTTCCCAGAAACCTTCTTAGCGATAAGGCTGCCCATTTTACATTTAATCTGGTTTTTCTTTTGTTTTTTTTTTTTCTTTAACCTATGTTGTCCCACTGCTGGGCAAAGGTCTCCCCCAACTCTCTCCAACCGTCCCTCTCCTTTGATAGGTTCCACCACCCACTATCAAAAGAGTCGATGTCGTCTCTCCAGCGCTTCCTTGGCCGTCCGCGGCGTCGCCTCTCTTTTGTTTTTTTGTTGTTTTAATTATCAATTGTTTTTTCATTGTTCCCGAGAGACCGCTGGTACATAATACCACGGAGCGTTTGTACATTGTCCTCATAGTGTTTATCATACTAAAACCTTGCCTTATTTACTTAAACACATAAGCCGAAACAAAACAAACTGTAAGTAAACATGTGGAATCAGGCTTCCGTACACAAACAGTAATAGTTAAGTGAGGGCCGGGTAAATACAATTACTAACAGTTTAGTGTGAGCTGTTTGTTCGAAATGTGCTACAATTAATTATAGCAACTGTAACAATGTTATTGTTACTTTGTATATTTTTATATCTCTATTATCCATGGTCGGACATTGTCAATGTGGTTGTGAAAGTGTGGAACAGGACTGCACACTTCGATCATTTAGACGGGATGCGCTTTACCTTGTAATCCCCTCTGCCAAACGATTCCGAATCATGTGCATCTTAAATTATTACGTACGTCACTATTATTTTATACGTTTGCAAAAGTGTGCGTAAAAATGAGTGTGTTGTATTTTTTTTATGCATATTTTATGGGATTTGGGGGAGATAAAAAAAAAATTATGTGTGTGTAAAAAGCGTTGGTGTGCTGCAAAAATCGGCAGAAAGTTTTGTAAGAGGATACCAGGATACCGTCCATGGCGGGTCCTTACTTTTTTGTCTGAGACTGCACAGGATCGAGTGGCGTTGTAGAGGAGCTACCGAGCAGTGGGTGCAAGAAAAGAAAATAAGACTGGGATAATATGGTCAAGAAAGTGTTGATTGTTGAGATAGCGGCTGATAGAAGAGCGGAAGAGAAAAGAGCTGTAAACATCCCATATTAAAAGTATGCGAAGGGAGATAAGGGAAGGAAAATGATGATGATCCAATCGCGTTTCGAAGTAAATAATCCGGCTAAATTGCAACGCAATCCCCCACAAATCAACATGGAACCGCAGTCTGGCCACCTGAGACGATTTATCAGTTTGTCTCGCAGTTAGCACTTCGGAATTCCCGACTTGGAACCGTAGAAATAGTATGGACACTACGATAGAGGCCTCTCGTGCCGATGGTTTTATTTTTTTCTAATTTTAGGGAGTAGTGATAGATCCAGTAAAAGTTGGCAAGAGTATCTGGATTCATTAGAGATAGGCAAACCGTGGCCTTGGAGCACAGGAAGTGGAAGTTAAAGGGAAGGTCCTTTGCCCAGCCAGGTTAAGAAAGAAAATAAAGGATTTGATCCTTATCGGCAGTACTGATGCATCTGTCTTTACCTAAATAGAGAGCCCTGGAGCCAGGGTAGCGTCCGACCTAACAGCAACCTTCTCTTTCCCTTGGCTCATGGCATAAATCTTTATAACTAATCCTCGATCTTCCATTTCCTATCCTTCTTCTTAATAGCTCACAGTTTCTATACTAATATTATAAAGAGGAAAGATTTGTTTGTTTGAAATGAATAGGCTTCGAAACTACTGGACCGATTTGAAAAATTCTTTCACCAATAGAATCCCACATTATCCTCGATGAACATAGGCTATATTTTATCCCGGGAAAGTGAAGTTTTCCCGAGGGATCGCGGGTAACACCGTGGCAGACAGCTAGTGTTTAATAATAGTACATTACGATATTAGTGCGTAAAGATGGTTATAACATGCGAGGCGGAATTTCAGCCCGAGCCGCAGGCGAGGGCGTAATTGAGCCGAGCATGTTATAACCAATACGCACGTATATCGTACGACGTTTTTTAACACATTTGCGAGGAAACAGAAAAAAAAACATTTAAATAAACTCAATCTGTGAATACACACTGTTGCTTTCCCGCCATTTTAACAGCGCGCTAGCGCTGCCTACTGACTGGCGCCGCGCGGCGATTAGTTAGAAATTTGAATAGCAACAGCGCGCTGCTCACTAGCTGGAGGCACGACTCCAGCTCGGCGGCGATCAGTTCCATATTTGAAATGGCAAATAATGCTGTTATGGAATTTGTATGGACTATAACATAACTATTTGCTTTGATAACACACGCGTTTGTTATGACCCGCTTTACATATCTAAAACCGGTGGAATTACATCAGCTTTACGAGCAAGGGTGTTAAAAAGTAAATTGACGTCATTTTTCACATGAACTAGAATTGACCAATCACACTCGAGCTTAGATTTCAAGATTTTGATTTTCCCGCTCAAGCTTTCTCCATATTTCGATTCGTGTGATACTGATGGTAAATTGCAATAGCTTTTTATTAAGTTCTAAATTATATCTATACCCTTCATAATCCCATCCAAAGACTTGCGCTGGTAGATCAGGTGCAGTCTTCGTGAGGTATTCTGGGAAAACCTCCGCTCTGGTGGTGAGGACTTGTGGCGCGAACTCTACATTCGTCTCTATAAAGGTCCGTACGAATTAGTTCAATGACTTACGAGCACCAATCCGAGACGGACCGAGTTATAACTTGGGAGTTATCTCCACAGATTTCAATTTGTGTAACTCTTCGCAAACTACGGACTATAATTATCCATTTTACGACATTATCTTCTTGTACTATCTTATCTTATTTTGTAAGTAAATTGCTGATAGTATATTTAAAATTGCTTTTGATGTGATGGCCTAGCAGGTTTCTCAACTCCAAAAGTTGCTTGTTCGAATCCGTCAGTGGAATTTCGATTATGTTTGATGCGATCATTTAGATTTCACGTATGAAATGGTAACTAAAGCAAAAGGACATGTATTGGACATGTATTTGGACTCACCAATCACCATTAACTTACTGTGTTGGATAGTGTATCCTTTTAGAAGACGAAGAATAAATGAAAATAAATAAATAATGCTGGACTTTTCACACAGCATCATCTAGCCTCAAAGTAAGCAGAGCTTGTGTTATGGGTACTACATGACTTATAAACTACTTAAATACTTTTTGTTCGTAAATATAATACATAAATACGATATACATAGAAAGCACTCAGACCCGAGACAAATATTTTAAGATCATACAAACATTTATCCCGTGGCGGGGATCGAACCCGCAACCTCTACGTCGCAAGTGGACCTTCGCCCACTGCGCTACAGAGGTCGTTTAGAGGAGTTTTCATTAATTTGATTATACCTACTTTTTATTTATTGTTCAAAGGATCTTGTAGAGCTGAGATAATGTCTGCCATGCCTTGTGAATACAAGCATAGTCAAATTAAAATTGTAACATATTTCATAATTTCCCCGGTCTATGGGTCTACTTGTGCATCAAATTGAAAAATCGATACACCAAATTGGAAACTTTACGTATTCAAAATATTCTTTTGAATATTCCAACTAACTGCTTTTTTCATGAATTGTTGATCATTTTATTGCAATGGATGTCAATTTGCAAGCCAATAATTCATGTAAAAAATTCTGTGAACATCCTATTCAAATTGTTTTTGGATAAACGTGACTTTTTACAATATTTCGCCAGTTTTATAAGCAAAATGTTCAATAAATCATTGAACTTTTTTGATGAAAAATACTCGTTTTTTTCAGAGATCGTTTGTAACAAGGGCTAGTCTTAATTTGTTTCTCAACAAAACAAAATTCAAGTTTATTTTGTTTTAATCATACACCATCTACTAAACCTTACGTTTGTTTGTGATTGCTCTTTGAACTTTCGACCATGTATTTTACCGTAAAACCGTGCTTTACCTATGGAAAATAACATTAAGTTACAATAGAATTAACTGTTTTACCATTTTGTCCGTTTAACCACCCATGACGCCAAGCCCGGCGTTAAGACACTATTGTTAGACTAATTGAAATGCATTAGTTTGACCCGCGTTTGTAAAATGTTTCAATTTCCGTATCACTTTGTATTTTGTATAAAACTATAAAGGTTCCAGTCTATGATGTTCAAATCAATAGGTCGGAACGGAAACTCCCAAAAATTGTGCATTCATGATTATCTTGTGTAGTCGTTTCACTCTTGACAGAGTGATCGTGGTCATCAGGTCGGGAGTTGTGTTCGCTTCACAATTCTGCGCCATTCATTTCTGATGGTGGACTTTCTGGTGCACTCATTAAAGGGTCTGTCCATCTCATTGGGGATACCTCGTGGCCTTTTTTATGATTATATCTTGTACATACCTAATATGTACCTACCATAAAGTACCCATAGGTACTAAAGCATCATCATTTAATTTTTTTTATTCGTATTTCACTCTAAGTGTGGTTGGCAGCATGTTTTCGTCTTCCACTCACGCCCACGTCTACCTTAGTCTTTCACATTCATTCGTCTCTCACACATTCCACTCACTTCTTCTTCTTCTGCTACTTGCAAGGCACGCTCTTATTTCAATTTCTTCTACTGGCCTTTTAATTTAAATCTTTGATATCGAAACGTATCCAGTTTAATGGGCCCTTTACATATTCGGCGAAGATGAATGCCGACGGTGACGAACGTGTAGAGGGCCTCATCGCCTGTATTCGCCTGTCATCTTCTATCCAAATAGGTAATAGGTGAATGTGTAGAGTGGGCGTAATACTGTTCAACTGTGGAACAAGTCTAGCTGTAGGCAAGAAGGCTCGAAATAATCGCATTGAAAAAGAACTAAGATTTTCACTGTTGATATATTTTACTGTACGAGCGAAAACAAACTTTCCATTTAGACTGTCGTCAACACAATCGTCGCCAAAGCCAGAGACAAGCCATATTTCATCCCGTGTTTAATGTCAGCGGATTTACAACCGAATCCATAACGCACAAACCGAAAACAATGTATTCGGTTAGAACTCATAAATAACACCCACTTTGTAAATCGAGGTTGCAGAATATAGAAGTCGACAGAGATATCGAAACTATACCTATCTTTATCTTCGTATCTCTATATCTGGGAATTGAGTATAGGAACCTATTTCTTCTTGACAGGTTTTTTTGTGATTTTCTTCGTTCTCATTTCGTAATTAAAAAGTAAGCTCTGTTTTTCTGTATATGTATATGTAGTACTTATATCAGTTATCTGGTTCCCATAGTACAAGCTTGGCTTAGTTTGGGGCTAGATGATGCTGTGTGAAATGTCCAGCATTATTATTATTATTTCTGTAAAGACATCGCACTATCGTCCATCACACTGTGCCTTTCATCATCATTTCCTTGCCCTTTTAGGCCACACTCAGTAGAATCAGCTTATACCTAACATTTATTTCCCCTCCATCCACTCCTATCCGTCAACTGTGCATCCACTCCTTTCGCATATCTCTCACACAATCCCATCTCCCTAGGTGTCCCTTTCTCGCATCAAACATTTTTAACTCACCATCCCACTCTAATCTCGTCTCATATGCAGAGCCTTAATACCAGTCCTAGTTACCCACTTTGCTATAGTTCATGATACCAAACTGAAGAAAGTTTAATCAGTTAGTAAAACTGTTAGCTAATGTGACCGTAAATCGTGCGGTGCTAAATGTCGTAGTAACGAATAATGTTAATAGCTAGAAAGCTAGGTTTGGACGCATTTACACTGAAAGCAAAGGTTTTATTAGTTTCTTTAGAAAGAAGTCTTAAAATCAGTCCTCCATACTCTGAAATGTGCAAAGTGATTCTATCTGTTCTTTTGCGATCATGAAGAATTTGTCATTTATTTTATTTTATTTATTTTATTTATTTATTTCATACATAAATAATTTACAACGGACCCCGCACTAGGCCAAGCCTGTATCGCGGTAGACCGAGTAAAAAGATTTTTATAAAATACTCGGTATTAACAAATATATTAAAAATTATTTAGACTATTGCTATAAATAAATATCTTAGATATACAACTATGTATAATGGACACATAAATAATAGAATAATTCGATTCGAGAGATTCGAGAGTCGAGTGCTGACTGTGATCGACACCACACGTGCACGCGCTTCGCGCGTTTTGTGTCTCGTCATGAGTTTTAATTTCGGAACTCCACCGCTAACGGACGAACCTTTTAGGTTTTCGACTGATCCCAGTATAATCTTCGTCAATTATTCTTCATTCAATTGTTTGCGGGATGACTTCATGGAGCTGAAGTCTGTCGTCGCGCAGATGCAGTTGAAGTTGGATACCGCCGCAAACACCATCTCCGATTTACGAGCAGAGGTTGCATCATTGCGCAACTCTGCATGTAGGTCACCGGAGCAGTGTTTTGTAAACAGTCGACGCGGTGCCCAGATTGCATCGCTCGGCAGTTTTGCTACGCCGACTACATCGCCTGCGATAGCGGAATCTTCGCTTGGCGCCGCCCGCTCCCCCGCCCGCATCCCCGCCACCGCCGGTCCCTCTGCCCCTGCAGAGTCGTCTCATGTCACGTCTACCCCAAAGCGTGACTTCGCAGCTGTTGCCGCCTGCCCTCAACGCGAGCGACAACCAACCAAGGGGAAAACAACAAGCACTGTGCCTCCGGTATCTCAGAAGGCACAATGTGACGACGAGGGGTTCACCAAGGTGGAACGGAAGAAGAAGAAGCCCTCGTCTCGAAATCAATGCGGGACCGCCGCACTGACGACCGAAACCCTACATCTGCTGCGTGCTGAGGTTCCAACGACTCAGCTCTACGTGTCCCGGGTTCACTTCGACGTGAAGCCTGAGGACGTCGTGGAGTATGTGAAGCGGAAGACCCAGCTCACCGTGAGGGTTGTGCAGTTGGCATCTCACCGTAATATGAGCTTCAACTCATATATGGTGAGAGTGCCGACTGCCAGTCTATCAACCTACATGGATGCAGCATTTTGGCCGAAGGGTGTTGTGTTCCGACGGTTCCGTGGGCGCCTGCGAGACACCCCGTTTGTGCGTACAGTTCGTACGTAGGTAGTGATAATTTTAGTTTATTATAATCTATATAATATAATTTATATGTATCTTAAGGTATTTATTATATGTAAATATGTTTATTTAATAATTACACTCGAACTGCCGCGATACAGGCCTAGCCTAGTGCGGGGT
This sequence comes from Epirrhoe alternata, assembly GCA_963565295.1. Taxonomy (NCBI): domain Eukaryota; kingdom Metazoa; phylum Arthropoda; class Insecta; order Lepidoptera; family Geometridae; genus Epirrhoe; species Epirrhoe alternata. The sequence goes on along the minus strand of OY751391.1, from coordinate 10,601,670 downwards.
TCGATGTAAATTATTTATAATAATTGTAATTTTATGTATTAAGTTTTATGAATAAATTGAAATGAAATTAAATTACCTACTTATTAACTAAACCTACACTGGAGGGACTTTGCTTTCATTATACTTTAGCTTGAATTATATGTATATACAACACAAAATATGTCGCATCTCCTTTCCTGCTCTTTGTGATAAACCAGCTGCACCCAGGAAGACGTTGTTGCAGCTTCAGATAGACCATAGCGGTGGCTCATTTTGGAGCAAGCATATTTAACATAGAGAGCATAACAGGAGCACATTGACACGATGAATAAATGAATTTGATTATGTATAGTGAATGTTTTAGTGTTCAAATTAAAACAAAAAAGGTTAAATAAGTCAAAAAATGTATCCTTGGTGAAAAAATTGATTTCTTGTCACCCTTGTCCTAACATTAAGTACCTATTGTGGCATTCTTGTTCCATTTTCTTCGGCACCTATAACCATTTATCTTTTCGAAGTTAGCGACGCGTCGTAATTAAGAACTGTGGAAGTTCAGAGGCAGACTAATAAACTTACAATCGCGATTGGCCAGGAATCTTGCAGGTCCCTAAAAATGTATTCAATCACTAGATGAGACCCACAAAGGACTGGAAAGAGCGAGGAGGCTAATCAATATCCACCAGTGGGTGCAAACAGACTGAAATGAAGAATGTTTAATAAGCGATAGTCTGCGCTGGTAACCAGCACCAACCTGCTTTCTACACAAATACAGTCTACACTAGGGCAGTGTATGTTTTGTCCTATAGTTGTCTTGTGACATTTTCATAGAAAGCGAGGTCACCCGAGTTATGTTTGTCTATTGTCTTATCTTTTACAATAAATTCGCTGGACACTGGCTTTTGTAAGTTGAATAATTTGTCTATTTGATTTGAATACTATTCACAATATATAATAAGTAAGGTAAGCACATAACGAAGGGAGCGGGGTTAGGGCGGCGGGAGCCGAAATGTGTTCGATAGGACAATGTTTTAGATAGGAAAACGAAATCTTGAATGTTTGTTTTTAATATGTTTTGTAAAAGTCATAGAACAAAAGTTGTTGTTTATGATGATAGTAATACAGTCCTGAGAGGTTACCGGTGTTTTACAAATAACTCTGTATAACAAACGGTGTTACCCGCGGTCCCTCGGGAAAACTTCACTTTCCCGGGATAAAATATAGCCTATGTTCATCAGGGATAAAGTAGGTTTCTAATGGTGAAAGATTTTTTCAAATCGGTCCAGTAGTTTCAGAACCTATTCAATTCAAACAAACAAACAAATAAAATAGTTAGGTAATACCTTACTTAAGGTGCATTTACACGGTGCGATATGATTTAGCATCGCACGCCAATTTTTCCCGTGTGAACGCTCATCGTATGCGATGTGTCTTAGTATGCGATGTGCCGTCGGGACTTACTTAGTGTTTTGCGATGCGGCATCGGTAGCTCCGACGCGCCGTCGGAGAACAGAGTAGGGTTACCATACTAAAAATTGGAAACCCGGACAAATGCCAGACAAAATATACGATTTAAATGGAAACGCACATGGCTTACAACATATTATGTTGGTACCACGTGAGTGAAGCCACGGTGCGTTCCGCAAGCTCACATACCTAAATGTAGACATTGATATTTTAATGTTCAATATAATAGTCTTAATAACGAGAATTTCATTATTTTTCTACATAAAAAAAATCTTGTAAGTACTTATTTTGTATCATAATATCTTAGAAAAATCTAAATAAAACGACAGATCTGGAGAAATCTTAACGTATGGTTACTGTAAAATGGGCGGATTATAGGGGCGTATGCCACAGAATAAGTTTCATAGTTACCTAGACTTTTACTAACTGCGGAAGAGCGTACGATATTTGGTAGATTAAAGCGTTGTTAAATTTCAACAATGTTCTCAAGGGATCGTTAGTGGAGTGGTCTAGCGTGCGGTTTCCAAGAAGAGACATGCTGGTTCAATTCCTTGCACAAAAATTTTTTTTGCATTTTTTGTATTTTTGCTTCTCTAGAATTTTTTTTTTTAATGTTAATGGCGAACATCTCAGTTTCATAAACTTTTTAATAAAAACTAAAGAAAATAAAATTAAAATTCAAGGTCCGAACAGAGTACTTACTTAGATGGTAATTTTACCTAATACTATTTTACCTAATAGGTACTAGCTGTCCGCCGCGGTGTTACCCGCGATCCCTCGGGAAAACTTCACTTCCCCGGGATAAAATATGTATAGCCTATGTTCATCGGGGATAATGTAGGATTCTATTGATGAAAGAATTTTTAAATCGGTCCAGTAGTTTTGGAGCCTATTCATTTCAAACAAACAAATCTTTCCTCTTTATAATATTAGTATAGATAAGCTGGCCATTTATTATTATAATAATAGGTAATAACATTAGGGACACAAAAATGTCTGAAATAAAGATTTTTTATTTTAAGGATAATGTAGCTACTACCTACGAACCTACCTACCTGTGGTACCTGTGGTACCTAATGGTACCGAGATATGTAGGTACATAGGTATGTATAATAACATGAAAATATAAAGCAAAAACTCAAAACTAGGTAAACCTACCTACTTACATATGTGTGTATAATGTAGATATAGGTATCTAAGTAAGTTCGTATTATGGCCGTATATGGCCTCCGAAGCCGACAATTAACCTTACCCTCCCAAGCATGGAAGCTTTCAAATACCACTAGCGGTCACCCATCCATTTACGACGACCATGAGCGTTTCTACAAAGTGACAATGACGCAGTTGCGAGTCTTTCTGTTGGAACTACCTACTATCTACCGTTGACCTAAATAGGTAAGTAAGTAAGTACCTACATTGTGATATAGGTAGGTAAGTACAAATCGCCTCTTTATTGTATTGGAAACATTTCGAAAAACTGGACCTACCTAGTAGGTAGGTCCAGTTTTTCGATTTAGGTAGGTAGGTAACTAGGTAGGTAGTACCTACCTACCTAGTTACCTACCTACCTAGTCTGCTAGGTTATCTAGCCAACTTTACATCCACAACCTACCTGTTTAAACTTTAGTTAGGTACTACCTACAGTTTTTTGAAATGTTTCCAACACTGCGTTTGAACATTGAGCTAAGTAGGTAGGTATATTATTGTCCCCCCCGAAGGATTCCAATCGGGATAAAATATAGCCTATGTTTATCGGGGATAATGAAGGATTCTATTGGTGAAAGAATTTTTAAATCGGTCCAGTAGTTTTGGAGCCTATTCATTTCAAACAAACAAATCTTTCCTCATTATAATATTAGTATGGACCCAGTATGGATAAGCTGGCCATTTATTAAAATTATGGCGAGTGCACGAAAGAGATGGAGAGTTCTTAGTTTGCAATGCAACTACCTTGGGAGAAAAAGAGATGACACAATTTTCTCGGTAAGCGCGTTGTGCATTGTGCAGTACGCAACCTCACGGTCGGTAGCGTCAGCAGATTCAATAGATCATGCTAATGAATATGGAAGTCGAAGTAGATAATTTCATTTATAAATTTTAATATTTTAGTTGGTAGGTAGGTGTAATATATTAATCCTATCCTATAATATATAATAAATATTATAAAGGCGAAAGTTTGTAAGTATGGATGTATGGATGTATGGATGTTTGTTACTCTTTCACGCAAAAACGGCTGGACCGATTTGGTTGAAATTTGGTATGTAGATAGGTGATACCCTGGATTAACACATAGGCTACTTTTTATCCCGATATTCCCGCGGGAACGGGACTTACGCGGGTGAAACCGCGGGGCGCAGCTAGTATATATATATGGATAAGTAAGTCTTATCTATTTAAAACTAAACTGTAATAATGTACAGAGTATATTCATAAACCTTTAGTAATTTAGGTACGTTACTTATAGCTACTACTACCACTTAAATTATTCAACATTAATTTGTATCTCACATTCACATCACCATACAAATTCAAAAACACAATACAAAAATACTTAGCGTCTTAATATTCACAAAAAGGATCGTCACGGAGAAGTCGTAGCGCACTTTTTTTTGAGATAGGATATATTGAATTTTTTTTTGCGTATTTGGAGGCTCTATCTGTTTACAAACAAATACTTCAAATAACTATGGTCTTAATTAATGTCATGTTTCCTATTTTTGTTTTAAGGCGAGATCAGCAGTTTTTTTTTTTTACGTAATTTGTAGTAAATAAAATGTAGTGACCTGTAAATTTTATTACTTTCATTTAAGGGATAATAAATTTTCTATTTAACACAATTTACTTCATTAAGCTAGCATTCTTAGTTTTCGAGATTTATAGGTTTCTTTACCGGATTCGCGGTGACCCGAATTCATTGCTCTCCAGTGTAGATGAAATTTACCATTTCCCAAATCTTTAAAAAAAATACTTAGCGTCTTACCATAGAACGTGACAAAGTTATTCCACCGAATAAATCAAGAATAACCATACATTTTGACAGTTTACACTCCGGAATAACTTTATGTCACGTTCTATGGTAAGACGCTTAGCGTGTAAAAATAAAAATAGAGAGTTAACAAGCGATGAAGTTAGAACTCTAAAAAAAAGTAGTTGCAATTAGCACACTCCACCTTACCTAGTACTTAGTAGGTATCTAGGTAGGTACTTACTTAAATAAATTCTTTAGGTACTTACTCGTATATAATGTTTCAAGCATTTGTAGATAGCGCGACATGTTTCTGGTATTATCTGGGATAACAGTGGTGCAGAAATTAATGAGCTGAATTTTAATTCTTGGTACGATGCTCCTGTTGCTAAAAATCGCAACGTTACAGCCAACCTTTCTTCTGGAGTGACGCTTGTCCTCATCGTTGTATTCTCCTTCTGAATCAATGGTTTAACAAGTTTCAGCAGCTCGTTGAACTGGGCGGTTTCTAGCCTCAGAAAATTGTAAGCATCCGTTGGTTCTAGCACATTCATTAGACTGACCAAATTTGCATTCTTTCTTAATTTTAAATAATCCTTTACCCAACATTTCCTTTTTTTTTTTTTCGTAATAGTAACTGCGACCTTGAAGCTACCGCCATAGTAATAGCAAGCCCAATTTTTTGATGTTTTGAAAGTGTTGGAGCCATTTTGCACACGTTTTTCCCACTTCACGACCGAGACAACACTGAAGTCACTGAATGAATGTGAAACTAGTGTTGCCAACAGTTATTTCTTAGCTTACCACAAGAGTCGACTCAAAACCACTAGAAAACCATTAAGTAACAAAAAATCAAAAATCTCAATGCATTTAAGTCATGGCATTATTAGTAATTGAAATTGAATTTTACTAAACCACTAGAAAAATCCAGTAGCCACTAAAACCAATATTCACCACTAAATGTCCGTTAAAACCACCAGATTTAGTGGAAAATCCACTAAGTTGGCAACACTACTGAAACGTGAACAGAACACTGACTGAACAGTGAACAACAATGCGCTGCGTAGCGTTGGCACAGAATTCAGAGAGGCGTTGCGTTGGTAGCGTAGTGCGTGCGATGCGATGCGAGGTAAGTAGGTAGGTAGTTAGTAGGTACCTACCTACCTATTCCTGCAAGTTACATACATCACAGGTATCGCTCGCAGTACCTAGTAGCACAGTAGTAGGTAGGTACCTTTTCGCAATAGTGTACCTACTTTTAGGTATGCTAGCCAACTAGCTAGGTAGGTAGATTCAGTTTTTCGAAATGTTTCCAATACAATAAAGATAATCTCAACACCTACCTAGTAGGTAGGTACCTTACACTATTGCGAGAAGGTACCTACCTACTACAGCTGTGCTACCTACTAAAAGTAAGTAAGTTCGTATGAGTCAGTGGCCAACTCTGGTGACGGAGTTTTTAGGCCGCCTTAAGGCCTCCGTTACGGCTTAACGACTTAAATAGCCGGGACCGACAATTTAACGTGCCCTCCGAAGCACGGAAGCGCTCAGATGAAAATGCCACTGGCGGTCACCCATCCACTTACAGACCGTTTCGAACGTTGGTTAACTTCGACGATCTATCAAGAACGACTAAGCAAGCACGACCACGAGCGCTACCTTACCTACTACCTATCCGCAATACGCAATAAAAAAAGGTAACCTAGACAACTTCACATACCTACTAGGTACCTAACCTACCTAGTAGATAGTAGGTAGTTCCAACAGAAAGACTCGCAACTGCGTCATTGTCACTTTGTAGCTTCCATGCTTGGGAGGGTAAGTTTAATTGTCGGCTTCGGAGGCCGTATACGGCCATCATACGAACTTACTTAGATAACTACATATATCTACATTCTACACACATATGTAAGTAGGTAGGTTTACCTACTTTGAGTTTTTTCTATATATTTTTGTTATTATACATACCTATGTACCTACCTACCTAGGTACCATTAGGTAGGAAGTACCTATCATAGGAACCTACCAACCCAGATGAATATATAGCTACTATGTAGGTAGGTGGTAGGTTCGTAGGTAGTAGCTACATTATCCTTAACATAAAAAAGCTTTATTTCAGACATTTATGAAGTTTTCCCGAGGGATCGCGGGTAACACCGCGGCGGACAGCTAGTACCTATTAGGTAAAATTACCATCTAAGTAAGTACTCTGTTCGGACCTTGAATTTTAATTTTATTTTCTTTAGTTTTTATTAAAAAGTTTATGAAACTGAGATGTTCGCCATTAACATTAAAAAAAAAAATTCTAGAGAAGCAAAAATAAAAAAAATGCAAAAAAATTTTTTGTGCAAGGAATTGAACCAGCATGTCTCTTCTTGGAAACCGCACGCTAGACCACTCCACTAACGATCCCTTGAGAACATTGTTGAAATTTAACAACGCTTTAATCTACCAAATATCGTACGCTCTTCCGCAGTTAGTAAAAGTCTAGGTAACTATGAAACTTATTCTGTGGCATACGCCCCTATAATCCGCCCATTTTACAGTAACCATACGTTAAGATTTCTCCAGATCTGTCGTTTTATTTAGATTTTTCTAAGATATTATGATACAAAATAAGTACTTACAAGATTTTTTTTATGTAGAAAAATAATGAAATTCACGTTATTAAGACTATTATATTGAACATTAAAATATCAATGTCTACATTTAGGTATGTGAGCTTGCGGAACGCACCGTGGCTTCACTCACGTGGTACCAACATAATATGTTGTAAGCCACGTGCGTTTCCATTTAAATCGTATATTTTGTCTGGCATTTGTCCGGGTTTCCAATTTTTCGTATGGTAACCCTACTCGCCCCGATGCGATGGCGAGTTGGATCTCCGATAGCGCATCGTAGTGACGACGCGACATCGCATCGCAAGCGCAGTTTGTCGTGTGAATGCGCTAAGTCTAACTCAAGTTGGCACACCGAATGGGCGCGGCCTAGCAAATCCGACGACAAATCGCACCGTGTAAATGCACCTTTACTTGAAAAAACTTCTAATAAATTATAATCTATCCACCGGTGTAATTCATAAGTTTATAAAGATCAACAATGTTAAACAACGTGCTAATTACAATTTAAAAAGAAAAAAGCCCTCCAAAACAAAAGCCAATTACGTAAAAGGCGCAATAAATTTGAATTTAGAACGCCGCGTGTGGTCCCTTCCACCACGCGCTTAACCACCCGTTAATCCACAGATAACGTCGCCATTGTTTTAACAGAATAGATAATTTACTGATAGGCTACGTGAGGGGATTACAATGTTGTGTAATTTGATTAGGTGATGTTGTGGATTTGTGATTCCTTGTTATGAGAACGTTATGTTGTATTGTGTGGGCGAGCGTGTCTGGGGGCACGTAGACCATGACATACAAGAACTTACCTAGGCACTAACTTTAGGTCTTGAAAGTTACTGGAACCGCGTTCAAGTTAAATATTCAACATCAGGTAAGCGTCTAACTAGCGACCCGCCCCGGCTTCGCACGGGTGCAATGCTATTAGAGTACTAAATATTAGGGTTCAGCCAGCGTTTGCAATGTAGTGAAGCGCAAAACGATGTGTTTACGACATCACTTAGAAACCTCTAAAATTATCAGTGTTTCTCTACTATATTATGCATTTATTACACATATACTTAAAACCTTTCTCTTGAATCGCTCTATCTATTAAAAAAAATCACATCAAAATCCGTTGCGTAGTTTTAAAGATCTAAGCATACATATGGACAGACAGACAGCGGGAAGTGACTTTGTTTTATATTATGTAGTAATAGTGAAGAAAAAACTATCATCAATGTAGTATTAGTGGTTAAGTTCATAGATAGGTAGGTAGGTAGGTTTACCTACATAAGACTACTCTGCTGAATTAACGTTGTAAGTAGGTATCTTTATACGCCTTGGATAGGTAAAGTAAGTACAAAGGATCTCAAATATCATAGGGGCTGAACTTCAGATCTTCAGGTAGGTAACTTAAAATTCAACATTACCTATACATATTACATTATTATAAACATACATACACATACATTATTATTAAGTCCCGTTATAAAATTTAAAATGTCTTCGAGTCACGAAAGTTTAAAATGTGTAACATTACCTATACTTAGATACATAGAACTTCATCTGAATCAATTGGTCTAGCTTGTTGATATTTTTATTCCATCGGATGCGATCAATCATGAATTTATGTAAATTACCTACGTCGTTTCACAAATACACGATAAATCATCGAAACAGCAAATTACCATACTCGCGCTTGGCCGCACGTATCAATTATCGCCATTACCGTCCATTCATATCAGCTGTCATTGAAAACAAGATGGCCGTCACGCGGGAAAATGTTGATGCAAAGAGTTTTGATAGGTTTTACATAGATTTACATTCAGAACTACTGATATCCGGCAAATATTATGATAAAAAAGTGGTTGCACTGCTTATTTTATGCTTTGTCATGTTTAAAACTAACTAAGATTCCATTGACAAGTAGGTAGGTACCTGGTAAGTATAATAATAACCGAGTACCTACTTACCTACCATAACGAAGAATTTACGGCTTGAATTACCATAATTTTCTGACAGCCGAGACTTGAATCATGATACCTACCTACCATCATACCTAATCATGATACCTTAACTAAGTTAAAATTGTTTTAATGTGTGAACATTAAAACAATTTTAACTTCGGACCTTTCGCATTAATGATTTCAAAACTGTAAAAAGTAATATTCAGAGACTGAATTTTCTAGTCAGAGTTTTGTATCATAATTTCTGATCATATTCTTACCGGCATCATATTTTCTGCCAAACCCAAAACAACTTACCGATAGCCACAACAAAGCAATTTAGAACCTGAAGGCATTCGAAGGTACCGTATGAGCAAAACACAAAACAGAAACCCTCGTTAAACTTTGCCAATAACTCAATTGCCGTTCGGAACCGTCAATAACACTCGAAATTCGAAAATGTACGCTTAGGTTTCGGAACGCACCTGACTGGCTGATTGTAGATGAGGAGTTCGAATATCTTTTATTTTACTCGTAGGTAAGTATATTCTAGAATGTATCTACGAAAACAGAATAGAAGAAGTCAATTTTGAGCAGTGGCGTAGGAGGGGAAAAGTAGCTGCAAAATTTTGCCACACTGCATATATATATATTTTGACTTGATAAAACCTAAACCGTTCAGTTAGGGCCCCAGTTTCTTTTTGCACCAGGGCCCTTGGCTATCTAGCTACGCTACTGATTTTGAGTGGCACACAAGAAAAAATAAGAGCAATTGAAGATGAAAACGCCATAGCTTTCTCGTCCTTGAAATTCCATGAGACATTGGTCATTTGACTCCAGTCATTCAGTTTTATAAGTTAGATCATGCCAAAGGTGCCATAATAATTGATTCTACGATTGAAAAGTAATAAACTTTCTACAATCATCGTAATGTGTTTTAGAAATTGTTGATCTCCGTTAAAGATGTCATGAAACTTTTAGGATCCTCTTACGTCTCTCCAAAATCATGTTTAAATTAGGTAGGTACTTATTCATTTTGAACCTAAGTTCATTCTAAATTCAAGAATACCCACCTAGCTCCTAGACTACTTACGAAGTAAAGTAGTGTAAAGTTTCCCGCCATTTCGTAGTTATGTTATGACGGCTGCTGTGCCAACCGCGAAACTGATAAACAAAGTTTGGAGATCTGAAAATTTGAATTGAGATGAGAAATTATTAATAAGTATCTTGTAAATACTAAAGTTGATATTATAATATTATTATAAGTAGGTAAGGCCGTTGCCTTAGCTAATAATAAACGGGGTGTAAAGTTACGACAGGTGTAGGTATCCTAAGAACAAACTCCTTAATTTTTATTTAAAAGACATACCTACTAGGTACGCAGTACGCACTACGCAGGGATCTGTCAAAACTTTACAAATCAAATCTAAATCTTTCTTTATTTCAGACATAAAATTTTAGTCCATAGCAATTACTTAGCATAATTAAACTTAATACTATTATTATTAGTTAAGGCATGCATCCTAGAGTTGTGGTACAGATAAATGCAGTCAAACCTATCAGCGAACACGGTGAGAATGCTGTTGGAGCTGGCTCGGACCCTGCGCACCAGAGATGCTCCACGCTTGCGCATGGTGGTGTAAAAGCAGTCCACTCGCGCGGCAGCGAACATCCCTGATGCGCTGCAGAACCTAGGCAGCCCCATCAGCACTCTGAACGCGTTATTATATTGAACCCGTAAGGCGCTGTGCTGCTTCTGCGTATGATTCACCCACAGGCTGCATGTGTAAAAACTGGAGCAGAAGGCTTTGAAGAGAGTAGTTTTTACTTCTCTAGAGCAGCGAGCGAACCTGCGGGCTATCATGTTCGCTCTTACAGCTAGCGCCCTACGTTCCCTCTCAATGTCAACCATCTTTCAAGTTTACGCCAAGGCCGTTAAAGTCTAGTTCAAAAATAACAACCAAGTGTTTGATGCAAGTGGGTGTGACTAATTCGAGGTTAATTTCATGATGCAACTGAGCCGCCAATCTACGCATCAAAAACAAAATAAACCGAATGGCTCTCATAAAATCCCATTAACTATTCAATATTCGTTAAAACCATTAATTTTCATAACCGCCATTTTTTTCGTGCAATAACTTTGTTGTACAAATTCAGTTGTTTTTATTGCGCCTGGATGGAAATTAATAGCAAACGCTCGCGGGTTTAATTTGTAACATGTACTTTATTGACAGTGGCTACATGGTCTGTTTTTTTTTAAACGACGAGTTTAATATACCTGGGTAGGTAGATCACATTTTTACTTTGCACATATTAACCTACTTATCATACATTTTTTATTGTACTTATTGTTGCATGCTAACCAGCTGAATTTGAAGGAACTTAATTTATTATAATAAAGTAATTGTCATTATAACTTTTTAAACTATCGTGGCTAACACTATTAACCGGATAATACCCGTTAATAGTTAATAATTTACATTTTATGAATACCCATTTTCACCTTACTCACAAAAAAATTGGTTTAAAAAAAATATGTTTAGGTATGTATATCTAGAACAAAATATGATTATTATAAGTAACTATATCTACAGATCATTGCAAACATTTTGTTCTACGAGAATCGAACTTGCGCCTAAGCAATGTCAAAAACAAAATCTCATGTTCATCAACTTTTAACCAACCAAACAAAAAAGCCACAAAATAAACATAGAACAGCTTTAGACACACGACCTACCCCACTACTTTTCATAGTGACGCCATAGTACCATAATGTATCAAGCTAATCTAGCCTTTACTCCACTGAAATAAGGTTCAAAGCCTGAGGTAATAAAAGTTAATATTGAAGTGTCATTTGACGTGTTATCATAATATATGGGTTGGATATACAAACGTTTATTTTACTGTAAACAAACAAAAAGCTTAGTGATCTGATGTCGGGTATTTTGGGTCACCTCAAGAATAGACTAGGTAGATAATTTAATACATTTATTTGAAAAGATTCATCCAAAAATTCGACTTAAATAAAAAAACTCAAAAAAGAAGACACCCTGTATTTTGATTTTGAACCAATGGATGTTGCTGTTACATTAAGGATGGTAATATGGATTTTATTGGTCCAATCATACAGGGCGTCTTCTTTTTAAAAAATTATTCTGGTCGATTTGTGTCAAAGGAAAAGATTTAGCAAAAAACGAATTATACAGTTATTGTTTTCATAAAAATCGAGGGCATGTCTCCTTTGACGACTTTTCTCTAACTCGTGATTTCAGACTTTGCTATCACCGCCCTTCTCAAAAAACCACCCTGTATAAAACCTCTAGAGGCATATTTTCACCACTTTCGTTTCTCACGTGTCATCTTTGACACTTAGCACTTGACAGATAAAAAGAACTTCATTGTCACTTTGGTCTCTAAAAGCTGGTAAAAAGTTTTACGGAGTGATAAGTGATATGGGTTGTAAGCTATTAACGAAGACATACCGACTTCGTCCCGAAGACGCCATGAATAAGAATAAAATCTCAGACGAAGTACCTATACTTTTAAAATAATGATAGAACTTCACTTTTTTTTTATTTATAATATAGGTAATTTGAATTGACATATTTGAAAAATTCTTTCAGTATTAAAATCCTACATTATCCCTGGTGAACATAGGATATATTTTATCCCCGGAAAGTGAAGTTTTCCCGAGGAACCGCGGGTAACACCGCGACGGACAGCTAGTCATCAATAAAACGGTTCCTGAGTATAAAATATTATTATGTAATACTAGCTTCCGCCCGCAGCTTCGCTTGCGTGGTGCCAACATTATAATAGCTTAATGCGATTCCAGGCTACGATCTACTTAATCCATACCAATATTATAAATGTGAAAGTAACTCTGTCTGTCTATCTGTCTGTTTATAACCTGTTCATGCCCAAACCACTGAACAGATTGGGCTGAAAATTGGCATGGATAAAGGTTGCATTCCAGGGAAGGACATAGGCTACTTTTTATCTCGAAAATATCCCGAGAGACCGCGGGTTACACCGCGCGGGAGCGCAGCTAGTTATTGTTTCAGGGTGTAAAAAGACTGCTACCGAAAACTGAGGGGTTGCAATCAGACCATGATTCTAAACATATTTAGCGAAAAAAAAAACGCGAAAAAAAAAAATTTATTTTATTCTTATTTTTATTTATTGAAAAGACCAACAGCTACAAAGAATTACAAATTAACTTAATTAGTATGATAAAAAACAGCCAATTATAGGTCTCTCTTGCTAATACAAAGTAAATAATAATCCTACAGATTATCAACTATTATTATGAAAGAAAGAAAGAAAGAAGCTTTTATTTTACTCTTATCTTAAACAAATACAAAATATTATACCTACTAGTTGTGTGATGGAAAATAAGGATTAAGTACCTAAGTTTGTATGAAAACATAAATGCAAAAACATTGTTTATTAAAACTCAAAATCCAGCAATTTACGTAAAACAAAGCGCCCAATACGCAAACAGTACTCTTCAAACGCTGTTTTCTCCGGATATAACGATTTTCTCGGAAAATCCTTTTGGATTTGGTTTACACCCTGTATATTTTAGATTTACTCAAAACTCCTGCACTTTGTTCCTAATAATGCGCAGACGAAGTCGCGTGGGTCAGCTAGTAATTTGTAATGATGAACCTGTTACCTACTTTAAATAAAAGCAATTTGATCCAAATAGACATTGATGATTGATTTCCCATGAAATTGTATAATGTGATCCGTATTATTGGTGAACCATTTAAATAAGTAAATATTGAACCACACTGTTCTATTAAATCCATAAGGGTATATTAATGAGTGGATAACCACAGACTGAAATACGATGCATGCACGTACGCAGGTACTTATACCACGTGTCTGATTACATAATACTGTTGAGCTTAGAAGCTGTGTTGATCATTACAGTATTGTCCTACTGTCCTACTGCTGGGCAAAAGCCTCCCCCGTCACCTTCCACACCTCGCGATCTTCTGCGATTTTTCCCCAATCGTTCTCAAAGGCGTCCAGGTCATCGCGCCATCGCTTTTTTGGCCTGCCCCGGAGTCGCCTGCATTACAGTATAATTTCGTGTTTTTATAAATGTTTGATTGAAAAGGTTAGGGATCTTTACTTACTTACTTACTCACTCCTTTGGCGCAGTGACCCAAAGTGAGTCTTGGCCTCCGATACGAGAACTCGCCACTTGTTCCTGTCCAACGCAGTTTCGTGCCAATTGTCGGCTTGTAGATCCCGCACTCAGAATACAGAAAGGACATCCCGCAGATCGGACCTTTACGTAGGTAAAATACAGCCAAATTCAAAACTCTTAAGCTGTTTCAAAATAGAACCTAAAACCGTTACTTATTCATAATGACAGAGAAAAAGGGTCTTGCCATATGTCAATCCCATTACCCCTTTCAGTTTCTATCAATAGCCTAGTTTCACCCCATTGGCCCAACTTTCTCCCATTTACATGAAAATACCCCTTCGGGATCGGGACCAAATGATTCGGTTACCTTCGGGATAGATCGGTAACCTGACACTAACCATTCGGATTCAAATGAGTAGGCCTTTTATAAATCATTTAATATGGTTTCGGGTGCACGCTAAACCGTTGTACGGTTGGCGTGTTAAAATAAATGAGTATTTTATTTGGTGGAAAACATGTTTTTGATGCACGCTTTAAATCTACGTTGTCATTTTCGTGTTATGTGATTGATTGAGCACAATTGGGATGATATCTGGGAATGGGAGGAATACGGCTGCTTGTCACCACTACCTCCGCGGTAAAAATACTTCGTCGGACTTCTTTGGGCATTTTTGGAAAAGCTTGTTGCTCTGTTATTTTATTTTCTTTTTTTCGTTATGTAATTTCGGTGGTGTTTTACTAATTAAGCCTTGGATACTTGGCAGGAGATTTGGAAAATGGAATGGGGGAGCATTTAAAAAGATTTCCCATTTGACTAAAGATTTTCATTGCAGTTTGGAAGAAAAAAGCCGCCGTGTTTTGTTTAAAACTAAATTGACAGGACTGACTGACTGACATGAAGTTATACATTATTCCTACTTGACATTGGCAGAAATATACTGATACTACAGTTTAGTTGCCATCTAATAAAAGAAGAAAAGAAGGAAGACTTCGTCTATTTTAGGGTCATGATTAATTTATTAGCAGGCTGATTCAAACTACCGTTATTTTTGATGAGTTCTTGTTAAAAGTATTTTCAATAATAAGTTACCTACCTCTCATCGTTAAAATTGACCGCAATCCAAGCTAAACCAGTTTAACTGAGTTCCATTTTACGAATAAGTAAATCGAGTTAAGTAAAACATATAAAAAACAACTGAAATACAGTTTCATTTGCACACTGTACTCCGTAGCGAGCAGCCGCACACGCCCATCGACCACGGACAATGGCCCAGTGTACACACGCATTACCAAACACCCAAATAGGTAGGTACCTACTGGTGCTATGCAACGATATCGGCACGGGCTACACAATATCAACCAAAGTGACGGATAAAAGAAGAGAGTCTTCTCGTGACCACGGTAGCTGTAACGCTACTGAAACGTCGAGGTAAATAAACAAATGTTATACCTACGCGATTAAGTCCCGTTATAAAATTTAAAAAGAAGAGTGAATGCGACAGAGATGATAATGCTGAGATGGATGTGTGGAGTAACTAGAATGGACAAGATAAGGTACATCAGGGGAAGTTTGAAAGTAGCGCCAGTGACTGACAAATTGAGAAGTGGAAGGTTGGCGTGGTATGGGCATGTCATGAGGAGGGATGAAAGTCATATAACACGACGAGTGATGAGTATGAAGGTGGATGGATATAGGTACCGGTAGGGGTAGGCCTAAGAAAAGATGGGTGAACTGTGTGAATGCGGATATGTTAGTGAAAGGAGTGAGTTCTGGTATGGCGAGTGATAGAGGGAAATGGAAGAAAGAAACATGTTGTGCCGACCCCACTTAGTGGGATAAGGGCAGGAAGAAGAAGAAGGCGGGCTACACAATATCAAAATGAAAAAGATAGGTTAGTATTCAGTAGGACCGCTAGGACCACTTAGTAAAGTCAGATCTGCTTAGCTAGGTTACTTCTGAGATCTTGGTGATGCGTTCGAAAAACCAGAGCTTTGTTGTAAAAAGACTACTTTTAGTAGAAAGCTTAGACAGCGAGAATCGTATTCGAGAGGCGAGCCTCGAAGCATTTGTTTACACTATAGTCTTTTTCACGATTATACTTTAGGACATTACTATTAGACTGATTTTGACATCATCTCGAAGTGTCTTGCATACGTTCCGCCGTGAAAAAGACTATAGGCGACCATATTATTGCCTAGAAGAACTCTCCTTGTGTAAGGCTCATTGCACATTGAATTGGGAAGCGACGCGTCAATTCGTTTTATTGCAAGCCATTATAAACCTTATGAACAATGGTACAAGATATAGAATCGCGAAGCAATCTAGCGGGCCGCGCTGGCCCGAGTGGTTCATTCTACAAGCGTTTCTATATCTTGTACCATTGTTCATAAGGTTTATAATGGCTTGCAATAAAATAATTGACGCGTCGCTTGCCAATTCAATGTGGCTTGAGCCAAACAGCCGCTTTACCTACCTACTGTTATTTTTAATTCACGAAAAAGCTCCCCGAAACCGAATGAAAGACAAACTGAAGTAATTACCCACATCTAAGGCCTCATTTGACAATGCCATCTGCATCCAACCCTCACATCCCTTGGTATAAAAAGTGTGTTTGGGACAAATGGTGGTATCGAATTCTTCTGTTGGGAATACAACACCTGGTTAAGTTTGTGTTTTAAGAAGCTTTTTCTTATTAAAAAAGTGCTTATTTCGATTATGCATAGGTATAGGAATGGAATGAAACCGTTTTGTGGAATTGATCCAAAACTGAAGCACTGCGATTGGTTACGGTCGGTTGAACAGCTGATCTGTACCGTCGCAGATGCGTTCCGCTGAAGTAGGAGTCCCTATCAGAAAGTAGATCAGTCAAAGGATCACTCCAGGGGCCGTACTAAGCATCCGAATATACATCAAACGAACGAAAAAAGGAACGCGAATACGGCCCAGGAGTGCCAAAAGAAGTGAAAACTTGAACGAGGTTTCGGTAACGGTTCTAAACTTTAAAAAAGTACAAAAAAAGTGCAAAAAAAGTTACTGTCCTAATGGGATTTGAACTCCCGGTCGTCTCATTCAGAATAAAAGCTCTTTACACTTTGTTCATTCTGATGATACAATGTGTGACGAAATTAAGGGTGAGAGATGGTGTCGATGTTGTTTGTTGATGATGTTTTTTTTTGGTGTCGATATTTCAGTAACAGCCAAATTGTGGAACTCATTCATTTCAAATCAAGAGTAAATAGGTTCCTTTTAGGAAGCAATGCTCCATCTTAGACCTCACTACTGCATAGCATCAGGCAGAGTGAGGTCAAATGCTGACTTATTTAATTTTTAAAGTCACGTGACTCGCGACTCGAGTTTGATGGTTTTGACATACCAAAAATGCCATACGCGCCTAAAGAAGAGTTCACTTCAAAAACAGAAGGCCCAAATACGAGGCCTATTGCTTTTTCAAAATTCTATCAGGGACGAAAGCTAGTAGCTCTCTGATTACGTAGCTTCGAACGTAATCAGAGAGCTACCTACTTGCTTTAAAATGCTGCGTCACCTACGAGTCACTAAATATTACGATAGCAATGAAAACTCTTATCAAAATTTTCGATTCTGACGGGATTCGAACCCGCGACTATCAGACGATCCTCCTAAGGCCAGAGTGCCTTCAACCACTCGGCCACATAACCCTGATGTCAGACTTCGAAATTCTTGATAAGCTCATATTTGCGCGGCCTGATGTTATTGGTTTGAGAACGTATTTTATAAACTTGTTAACTTTTTTTTACTTAAAACAACAAGTAACTTCCTTTTATTCTATTGCTTTTTCACACGTAATTCAGCGATATGGCCGCCAGTTGTCTACCTATACGTTAAGTGTCTTTTTTGTAGTCTTTCGTTTAGTGGTATGCAATAAATAATTATCTTATATCTAATAAGTAGGTTTCGACAGTAAATATTTGGACTTATTAGAAAACTCCACTTTTAATTAGATAGAGGTACGATAATTCACTGTTTCACTTGCATGATTTATACGTCAGCAAGACATAACTCAACTTTTTACTATTAATTGCGATAATTCACGCGATTAAACAATTATTCATCTACACTAATATAAAAAGGAAAGATTTGTTTATTTGTTTGAATTGAATATGAATAGCCTCCGAAACTACTGGACCGATTTGAAAAATTCTTTCACCTAGAATCCTACATGATCCTGATGAACATAATCTATATTTAATCCCGGGAAAGTGAAGTTTTTCCGAGGCACCGCGGGTAACACCGCGACGGATAGCTAGTTTTGTTTTAAAAGAAATAGACAACAAAGAAAAGTGATAGTTTTTAAACGACTGCAAGTTTTTTCCTGTACCTATGTGCCGTAGCAATTAGTGTCGTCACGAAACTGTCGCGGTGTCGTGACTGCAATCTGCATCTCAAATGAAAAGCGATAGCACATAAGTGACAGTCACCTAAATCACTGGAAGTTTTTTCCTTTACCTATGTGCCGTAGTACCTAAGTGCTGTCACGAAGCTGTCGTGCAGGCATCTCAGACATTTCTCGCTGAAGTCTCAGACACAGTGGCTATCGGAGGGCTAGGTGGTGCTGTGCCGGGGCCCCCAAGCTCAAGGGGCCGCCAGTGGCATTTTCATCTGAGCGCTTCCGTGCTTCGGAGGGCACATGAAATTGTCTGTCCTGGCTATCTGTCGTTATGCTATGACGGAGGCCCAAAACTTACTCACCAGAGACTGACTCATATGAACTTACACACCATATCACAACACTGAGCTCACATCTCCATTCCAGCTAGCTCACTCTGCCTTTACGGTCCCTTTAGGTAGAACTAAAACCTAATTCTGCTTACATATAGAAACACAATTATTTCCCATCCGGGATATGAGCTAGCTAAACTATGAAGTCCAAGATTAGAATTCCACTAAGCACGTCTAATGCAGAAAATCAGTAGGGGCTTACGGGCCAACTACCGCCACACTAACTGCTTACTCATCTGTGGCGGTCTAAGCCTCGGTTCACTTTGTTTAATCTCACGAAGGCGGGTTAATCTTGATTGTGTGAGTAGATTTGTTTCTGTGTGCGTAGCGATACTGAGCTCTCATTCGTTACGAGCGCGTTCCCGAGCTTACGCACACTGGAACAACGTGTGTGTGCATTTACACACACAATTAAAGCCAACACGCTTCTTGAGATTGAAAATCAAACTGTTGTGTATTCTAGTAAGGGCTAATGACCTATCCTATCCTTATGTGGGTTAAAGGGCTGTGATTGCAGCTTTGCGAGGAAGTTGTATGAGGATATTGGAGGATTATGAACAAGAGTTATGCTAGTCCCTAAACGAGAATGGGCAATTTCAACCAATAAATACTCACAAACGCGCAGGGTTCTCACTGTCACATGAGAGAGCATAAAATCGCCACATTTTCTGCCCTAGCCATGTCACAAATCGCAATAGAATAGAAATCGAATCGACAGATAACGCTGAGACTCCACCTGCGTCTTACGGCATTAATTTCCAATTCATACATTCTATGTCAATATCGCGGCACGTGAGAACCTGGCTCTATGTAAATCGTCAGTTTGACATAATGAACTTACGTGCCACGATACTCGACATAAAATGTATGCAGTTTTGATAATTAATGCCATTTGACGCTGGTGGAGTCTCAGCGTTATCTGTCGATTCGATTTCTATTCCATTTCGATTTGTAGCAATCGCTAGGGGGGCTGGGACAGCGCAAATAGTAGTAAGTGTCGAGTTGCCTGCGACATATCCACCAATATTTTTAGGATTATGCCTAATTCAACGAACATAGCATGCTTTGATATTCACTATCTGTTAAACCTGTACTTTATCAATATCAACACTAACTGTTGAATGATCTGTGGCTTTATCAAAGCATTCATTACATACGTCCGTCTGTGTGTTAATATCGTAGAGTATGTTCCATATAGCACCTAATATACCTACCCCTAATTACGTTGATTAATATTGGTTGAGGTGAAAAGTAAGTCCTTTGGATGTAGGTAGGTACGAGTAGTAGGTAGGTACGTACTTGAAGTCTATCAAGATAGTTTTATTCCTCCGTCTTCCTCTGTCCCCGGCAGTATGAAGAGCATTGTGAAACGTGGTGTCGATAGTGGTGCGAATTTGGTCAGACCAGCGCATCGGTCTTCGCCCACGAGGTTTTTTTCCTTCTATTTTTCCGGTCACTATCAGCTTCTCTAGGTTGTCACTTGTCTCCTGCTTTCCTTGCAATGTGACCGAAATACTCGAGGACTTTACGCAGATACTTGGATGACAGTCTTTTGGTGATCTTGAGCTCTAGTATGGATATGTTGGTCCGATGTGCTGTCCATAGAATGCGAAGCATTTTTCTCCAGCACCACATCTCGAAAGCATCAATGCGTTTGCGGCGTTATCTCTACCTCTTTATAATAGTGAAGATCAGTGAGTAATCATGTTGACAATCCGAAGATTGAGGAACAATTTTCACTATCGTTAAAATAATTGTTTATTGCTTTTCCCTAGAGTCTAGGGCCTAGACTCATAAGTTTGCTGGTAGAAAACTCTATTAGGGTTAAGCTCGCCTTTGTACATTGTACTTTTTAACATTTTATTTTTGTCACTATCGCAACGGTAATTGAAGTTGGGTCTTTCAGTACTGCAGCTCCTGCCAAATCAAATATTTCTGTAATTCTGTAATGCTTTAGCCCCCTCGCAGACTGTAGACTTTCCATCGGCCGATAGTTGAGACGGGCTATACTTCTCCATACTCATTACGAACCGAAGTATATTCCGTCTCAACTATCGGCCGATAGAAAGTCTGCAGTCTGCGAGGGGGCTAAAGAATTACAGAATTACAGAAATATTTGATTTGGCAGGAGCTGCAGTACTGAAAGACCCAACTTCAATTACCGTTTTACTTGTTCTAAGCAAGTTAAGATCCACAGGGAACATGCACCGAGTAATTGATATTATTTATTTATATCTCCGTCTGGCGCCTCTGTTTTCATACACTGCCCTCTGCACTAGCTATGACTTATGTGTGCTTTCACATGCATCCGTCATTTAACGGAAAATAACGAAAATACTTACAACTTCCAAAACTTAAGAAATACGCAGGAATACGCATATATGGCTGCGCAGTACGCGTCGCGACATTTTAAAGATACTAAAAGTAAGTAAGTTCGTATGAGTCAGTGGCCAACACTGGCGACGGAGTTTTTAGGCCGCCTTAAGGCCTCCATCATGGCTTAACGACTTAAACAGCCGGGACCGACAATTTAACGTGCCCTCCGAAGCACGGAAGCGCTCAGATGAAAATGCCACTGGCGGTCACCCATCCTCTTGCAGACCGTTTAGAACGTTGCTTAACTTCGACGATCTATCAAGAATGACTAAGCGAGCACGACCACGAGCGCTTAGAAGATCAGCATTTCATCTTCGACAGTTCGGCGTGTTCGCGGATGGGACATGCGACCACCCAATCCTTATCCCACTTGTATGTACTATGTAGATGTAGAGCCAGAATAATATAGCCATGCTAGTTCTTTTGGGGATGCCTTCCTTCCATTGTAACATTTGTAACTCTGTGAAAACTGTGTTCTAATTAGCTTATCAAAAATTTCGATTGCGACGTTACGGATTCCGTTGTCGAGCGGTATAAGGCATTCCGGCTTTAGGAGGATCGTCTGATCACGAGTTCGAATCTCGCTGGAATCGAAAATTTTGATACGACTTTTCATTTTCTCAATATCTTCTAATTCTTCTGAATAAATTATTTTAAACTTTCCATTAACAATTTAACACTCACTACTCTTACTCGTGTATTAACAAAATCATTTCATCTTTTTTTGAGCTCAGTATCTCTAAGACCCCTTGCAGACTACAGACATTCTATCGGCCGATAGTTGAGACGGAATATACTTCGGCTCGTAATGAGTATGGAGAAGTATAGCCCGTCTCAACTATCGGTCGATAGAAAGTCTGTAGTCTGCAAGGGGTCTAAAAGCTTATAAGTATCTTTACACATAAATGGTTCCTAAAAAGTTCCTCCGATAATTTAAAAATTAATTTAAAACGAAACTCCTCAGTGAATCTCAGTAAAATATCCGTGGGTTGCCTCATTTTGTTCACCGCGCAACAGCGAAGGTCGCAGACTCAAGTCCTGCATGTGTGGAATCTGAATTCATTTTAAGCTTCAGTTTTAGTGACCGAGTGTATAAGATAAGGCTTGCAGTTAGCCAGACTAGATCGATTCGACCACGCGATAACCAAGATATACGTTTGATATTTACAACTTTCCGGTGAAATTGGCGCCAAGCGATATTTATAGCTCTATGGATAAGTGGTCCTTTGAGAGAGACGACTTCAGCGTTTCAAAGCTGAATAACAAAACGAAATACGCTGTTTTCCATGTACACTCGCTACCAGTTAAATAGAGAAAAATGACGTTTAAACGAACCTACCACCTTTGATAACAAATACAACATTACAGCAGTTAAAAAATATGCTTTCGACTAAATTCAAATACTTATAATTTTAATCTATTCCATAATATTTTATGATAGGCACTGAGGATCGGGAAACAGAAAATCTTGTCCGAAACGCAGGGCACCAGGGTCCTAAAAAAATTATAAAAAAGTCAAAGTCAAAAAGCATTTATTCAGTAGGACCGCTGGGATCACTTTGAAACGTCTAACTAGGTGATTTTACTCCTGTTCCTTCGCGACCAATACCGTGAAGAATCAGGGCAACAAACACGGTTTGGGCCCCAAACCGTGTAAAAATAACTTTCTTTTAGGTGATCCATCTTAAATGTAAACTTATGCTTACTTAGGTGGTACCTACCAATTGCTCACGACTATATCCCCAAGGCGCGGTAGACAATCTCTCAGATCTTTTATTTTACGAGTATATTCCAGGGTCCTAATAGTGTAATGTGTTAGTCATCATAACTTTTCTTTAGTCTTTTATTGTATTCATGTTACTATTCGTTGTAAAAATAAAAAAATATGATAAAAGACCGATACCACTCTGATATCATCATCATCATCATCAGCCTATATAGCAGTCCACTGATGGACATAAGCCTCCCCTAATGAGCGCCATTGCGCCGTCCTCAGCTCGACGCATCCAGCTTCTACCAGCAGCCTTTCGCAGATCGTCACTCCACCTGGCCGGAGGGCGTCATACACTACGTTTGCCGAGTCGCGGTCTCCACTCAAGAACTCGTTCTGGTATACTTACCTCTTATTTTTCTTGCCTCTTGGGGCAAGAATGGCAAGGCCAGAATTAGCTCTTGCTCCTTTGCGTAACGGTAACGTGAATGGCGTTTTATGATAAACAGACAGACCGTAAGCTGACAAGCCAGCTGATGGTGAAATATCTCAAGATCCTGTGAAGATAGCCTTTGAAACACTTCCAAATACATATCTGGCACATGCCCATATTTCAGAAGCAGAATGCCAAAAGTCAGGTTGCAAGCCCATCGCCGCCTATAAAATAGGTAGTACGTACAGTTATACCTACGCACAACTGATCTTTTTTTAAAGCGCTTGTGGTTGTGTTTGCCTTGTCGTTCTTGACAGATCAACGTTCCAAACGGTCTGCAAATGGATGGGTGACCGTCAGTGGCATTTTCATCTGAACGGTTCCGTGCTTCGGAGGCCACGTCATTAAGCCATAACGGAGGCCTTAAGTCGGCCTAAAAACTCCGTTACCAGAGTTTGCAACTGACTCATACGAACTTACTTACCGATCTTTAGCTCTATGAAGTAGCTCCGCAGATCACATTTTTGATGAAGCCTAAAAGACGAAGACAGCGTTGTATAGCTGCCTCGCTCACTTGCTTTGTTTGTTGCATCTATCTCGCCTACTCTACCAAACCTGCAATCGTATAGTGCACCTAACTTCAGAGAGCTAAACAATGGTGGTGCGTACTGTACTGTACTAACTGGTTTCCTCGCGATGTTTCCCTTTATCGTTAAAAGCTCGTGTTGACTATAATTGTCTTTATTAGGCGACTCTATTATCGTAAAACATACAAGCGGCTGTTACACACGAAGAGTTTCTCGCACGCGAGCGGCGAAAAATCGTATGCGATTATCCCTCGGCACAACTCGCCATTCGAGTCTCGCCTGCAGTTGTTTACATTTTGACAGAAACTCGTAAAAAAGACTATGTTTAGTAGAAAGCTTAGAGGCGAGGCTCGAAGCATTTTGTACACTAGGCGACCATATTATTGCCTAGAAGAAATCGCCGCTCGCATGCGAGAAACTCTCCTTGTGTAACAGCCGCTTAATATACAGGGTTATTATTAGAGCCGTTAAAAACGATCTATAGATAGTTCAATTGATCTAGATCATTAGAGCTTAAAGAGGGCCCAAAACACTGGCGGCATTACCACGCTTAATTTTTATCACGTTGAATACTTGTACACCCCCTGCCATACCTTCAATATGTTCGTTTCTTTCCATCCAAAGGTTGTCTGTAAGAAATCGCTTCTAAGCGATAAGACCGCCCATTGTACATTGTCTCGTTGGGTTTTATTGATTCATAAGTGTATGTTGTGTAATTATTGTGTACAATAAAGAGTTTTTCATTCATTCATTCATTCAATACTGATCCGTTGAGCCAAATACCTACCAACTCTCTTGATTCGTGATAGTTTATTAAGATAGGAAATTCAAGCTTATTTAGATCTCTCATTTCCTCACGACGTATTAAACTGGGTTTCGGTTAAATCAGAGTTAAATAAACCGTTTCGCAAGATGGCTGTCTGAATGTCAGTTGTTTATTTGTGAATGCAGTTCACTAAGTTTATCGACGGCTTTTATTGCAGTTTCAAAACAAGGTTTTTGAGGTTGGATAAACGAATAAAAGTTAAAAGAGGAGAGTTGGCGTAGCTCGAGCTTTGCGATCCGCGGCAATGCGCTCCAACTGAGTTAAGCTAGAAACATAATATTTATCGGACGCGGCTGAGAGCGACTGATAAGTACCTATGCACAGTACAAAAACATCCAGCGCGACAGATCGTTATTGGACGTCCGGAAGCTCAAGGACATTTTTTTAAGAGTGTGCCATACGCCGCCATTTTGTAAGCGGGACAGCGAGTGTGATTTGTTCGGCGTGTGAGAAGTACAGAACGATAGAAACGCATTGTCATTTACATCGTCAAAACACTTTTTACCTAATTACAAGTTAATTAATCAACCAATCGAAAAATTAAAAGACACAACTAAAGAAATACTTGTAGGTTTCTTGACAAAACAAAACTTTACAAAAACAAGTGTGCTGTTCCTGAGATAAATAGCAAAATGTGTGCAAAAAATGTATTTTTCAAAGAAATATTTTATCTAGAAAACTTTCACCAATCGTGTTTTTAAAACACGTAATCCAAGATAAAACAATGAAGTATCATTTACCTAAATAGGAAGGTTGTAGCTTTCACAGATTCTGAGATAAATACCGATTTCGAACTACAAAATTGCTTAAATCGCTCCTGCACACTCTTAATGCAAGAAGGGGCAAAGGAGCAGGTGGCACACC
This sequence comes from Epirrhoe alternata, assembly GCA_963565295.1. Classification (NCBI taxonomy): domain Eukaryota; kingdom Metazoa; phylum Arthropoda; class Insecta; order Lepidoptera; family Geometridae; genus Epirrhoe; species Epirrhoe alternata. Next base: position 10,575,996 of record OY751391.1, on the reverse strand, counting down.
TGATGGTAAGTGATTGCCGCCGCCCACAGACGACTGCAGCATCAAGAGGCACTGCAGATGCGTTGCCGGCCTTTGAGGTAGGAATAGGCTCTTTTCTTGAAGGCGTCCAAGTCGTATCGGTCTAGAAACACCTTTGGCGACAGCTGATTCACAAGTCTGATGTACGAGGCAGGAATTGGCGTGAATTTTTTTTATTTTGTCTATGGCACAAAATAAAATAAAAAAACGGCACAGTTGTGGACTGCCAACCATCTACATGACATGTCCGCGACTTAGGCGCTGTCTCCACGAGCGAGAGAATCGCGACGATATTATCATCGTGCCACGTATTTCTCTACACTCTCTAGAAGCCGTCTCCACACGGCGATATTATCGCCGCGATGCGACGAGTGGCAACAAGCGCGCGAAACGTCGTTACATCGTCGCTAGCCCGTCGCGACTAGCAGCGGGCCCGCCGCGCGCTCGTGGCGCTATCGCGACGAGCGCGCAGCGGGCGCGCTGTCAAACGCAGCGTCATTTCAGCGTTGCCAAGACATTTCGACAAGGAAACGCGGCGATACCGTTACGAGTCGCCGCGGAAACGCTGCGATTCCGTTACGAATCGCGACGATACGCGGCGAGATTATCGCTCTTTCGTGGAGATTCTCCGACGATATGAGGGCGGACTCGTCGCGATTCTCTCGCTCGTGGAGACAGCGCCTTACGTCCGATAGTTTGCACAGCTCAGTGTACAATCATTATCCAGATCGCGGCTGTCAGTCGCGTCCGCAAGCCGCGTCCGATAGTACGAGTATGTTTCTAACTTTAATGAGCAATCTTATCTTTCATTTGAGTCAGTTGATCGTGAATGTTTTTTTTTTAATAAGATCTACCTAGAGATAGCTCAGTGTTTGATGCAATGATAGTAGTTCATCATTATTCGCAGTCAATATCCCAAGATTAAGCCTCTCTCTGTTTAAATCACAGACATCGTCCTTTCTATGTAATTTTCTATCCTATCCATCCAAAGGTTACCTGGAAGAAATCGCTTTAAGCGATAAGGTCGCCCATTGTTGCATATTAATTAAGAACTGTTTTTGTTACTATTGTGTTTCTTTCTTTTTGGTGTACAATAAAGTAATATTGTATTCTATTCTATTCTATCATTTCCTTTATCCGTAACGTGGTTTCATTTAATCTGGTGCTGTGAATTGTTAACCGACTTAAAAAAAGGAGGTTCTTGTTCGGCTATATGTACTTACTAAGTTTTTTTAAAATTTACATACATAAAATCACGCCTCTTTCCCAAAGGGGTAGGCAGAGACCACGGATCTCCACTCGCTACGATCCTGAAACACAACTTTCGCCTCATTCACTCTCATTACATTCTTCATACATGCTCGTCGGTTTAGGGTACTTTTAACCTGGCCCTTCTCACAAATGTCGCCAATTTGATCCAAGAAGGTTCGCCTAGGCCTTCCCCTTCCAGATGTCCCAAATTAAAATTTAGTTTTGTAAATACCAAATTTTGAGTGTGACATTTTGTTTGTTTGTTGTTATTTTTTTCGTGTAATCTAAATGGGATGCACAAATCCTACTTAAACCGCATTTATATGCAGCATTAAAATAAATAACATAATTAAACGAAGTGAGCCGTGTCCAATAGCCATGAAATTAGGGGAATGTGACCATATGCCGATAACTGGCATGTTTGGGTTCTAGTTGAAGGGTTCCGCAGATGAAAATACAATATTCAGTCATCATATAACTTGCTTAAAGAAAGTGCAAAAAACTATGTCATTGTTGTAAAACTCAAAAACCGGCCAAGTGCGAGTCGGACTCGCGCACGAAGGTTTCTATATCATTGTCTGTAAAAACCACTTGTCGTTAAAGCGGCAACAGAAATACATCATCTGTACTGCTTAACATCAGGCAGAGTGAGGTCAAATGCTGACCTATTTAATTAAAAAAAACACGGTTCATGAGATAGGTACAGCCTGGTGACAGATGGACAGACAGCAGAGTCTTAGTAATAGGGTCCCGTTTTACCCTTTGGGTACGGACGGAACCCTTAAAAGTACTATAGTCTTTTTCACGCCGGAACGTATGCAAGACACTTCGAGATAATGTCAAAATCAGTCTAATAGTAATGTCCTAAAGTTTAATCGAGATTATCAAAATCGATTTTTGTTTTACTACTATCCATTCATCTCAATCGATTACAAGGTTCATTCCTAGACAAAATTACTAAACCAACGATTATTGTTTTACTTATCGATTCATCGATTGTTTCGATTTTCATTTTTGCACTCTCTAATAGATTACGTTCCATTTTACTCAGTACTGTTAATTGGCGGAGTTTTTTAGAAAATGTTTATTGTTTATTTATTTATATTTTATGGCTCGTTTATGATAATTTATGAAATAATTAAACAGGAAATAGATAAAAACATTTTTTTTTGTATGTTTTAACGTTTAATTTTTTTCTTGACTTTTTTGTTTCAAAATTGTTGTGAGCCACACAACGTGAAACGAAACAAGTTCAATGTGTCTTGCATACGTTCCGGCGTGAAAAGGACTATAGAAGTCAATATTGACGACCAAAATGTGGGCATGTTTGATATTGTAGTTGGACTCTCTGACTCGCCCCTAAACGTCATCAAAGGATCTAGAATACAAAAAGATCTGAGAAAATGTTTACTGCGCGTAAAGGATACAGTCATGATGATGTTTTCCTTATTTTTGGATGGCGAGCTATTCTCTTCCTATATAGAGGTAGGTCATCATCATCTTCCTGCCCTTTTCCCACATTACGTGGGGTCGGCACAACATGTGTTCTTCTTCCATTCTCCTCTATCAGCCGTCATCTCAACACTCACTCCTTTCTTACTCATGTCATCCTTCACACAATCCATCCATCTTTTCTTTGGCCTACCTCTACTGGTGAATCCATCAACATTCATACCAAGCACTCTCCTAGTTACATGACCTTCTTCCCTTCTCATTACATGCCCATACCATGCTAGCCTGTTGCTCCTCATCTTCTCATTTACTGGCGCCACTTTCACACTTCCTCTTATGTACTCATTCCTTAGGAGGTAGGTATAGCTTGTATTTTGTACTTTATGAGCATCTAAACTTATTTAACGAGCCTCAATTTTGTTTGAATGGCTCCCCACTGGAGCTTGACTTTTAGTTTTAAGATGGATCACCTAAAAGAATGCTAGGCCTCAAACCGTGTTTATTGCCCTGATTCTTCACGGTATTGGTCGCGCAAGAACAGGAGTAGGTAAAATTAGTTTTAAGACTATTCTAAGTAATCCCAGCGGTCCTACTGAATAAATTCTTTTTGACTTTGACTTTGTATGAAAGAGATAATTTCAGAACAACGAAACCACAATGCTGTATTTTTTTCGGCAGTTTTATATAAAACTAGGTGTTTCCCGCTACTTCGTCCGCATTTATAGTTTTTACCTCGTTTCCCATATAAACTTGCATCATTTATTTCACCCCCTCCATGTCTGTGGGACTCATACCCATACCCAGTTGGAATAACTAGCAAGTAGGTGTTATATGTATGTATTAGAAATGACCATGTCATAAAACCCATCAATTTCCCATGTCGCTCAAACGGCGCCATAGGTGAAACTAAGCATTACAAACCTTAAGATATCGCGGATTATTATACATTGATCGAATTTTTCATTGCCCTTTGGGCGCAACACCGAAGAACAGTGATGAAACCCCAAGCTTAGTCAGCTCCACGTCTTTCCTGTGGATAGTACTGAGAGGATAGTTTAGGTGCTGGACAAGCTTATTCCATCTCAAACAATATCCCAGGCACTACAGGGTCCCGTTAAGTGTAGGCATGGGTTGACTCCTGAAACTGTACAAATCATCTAAGCTTTAAACATATTTGTTCCAGTGATTCCTCCTTTCATACATATTGCAGCTTAGTCCAACAATCAACGACCGATCAGCAATCGATCGCTTACCTTATCAGGCGTTGAGTGTAGGCATCTCAACCCGCTTTGTTTCCTAACTTGTACCACAAATCCAAAGACCAGTCAGTCCACATTTTTAGACGCACTGACTTCTAGTGTTTGTCTATGAGCTGAGGGCCGGAAAAAGAACAAGTTAATCAAGATGTTAACCGTTGTAACTTTATTTACAGTGATAAGATAATCTAGATTTATAGCGCAAGCTTTCTCTATGAGTTGTATTGGATTTGTTTGTATGACAGTTCAATTACTTGCTTTCGAAGTTTTTTCCCACTTGCTCCAAATTCAATGAATCCATGGATCACCTAAAAGAATGCTGGGCCCCAAACCATGTTTGTTGCCCTGATTCTTTACGGTATTGGTCACGAAAGAACAGGAGTAACATTAGTTTTAAGACTATTCTAAGTGATCCCAGCGGTCCTAATGAATAAATGCTTTTTGAGTTTGACTTTCTTTCAACCATCTCTCTTCTTTGATAGGTTCCACCATCCACTATCATCGAGTCGAGGTCGTCTCTCCATCGCTTCCTTGACCGTCCGCGGCGTCACCTCTCCTCAGGCTGCCAGGCATTTAGAATGTAGGCCCATCTTTCGTTGTGCATCCGGCTCACGGATCCTGCCCAGCTATCTGAGCGATGATTTATACAGCGTCGGGAGGCAACCTATGCCTAAACTCAACGGGACGCTGTAGTGCCTGGGAGTTTGAGTTGGAATAGGCTTGCATTGCATGCAGCAACTAAACCTAGCTCTCAGCTTAATCGGCCTTGGCCACAGATAATAAAGTCAATTCGTGTGGAGCTGACTAAGCTGTTAACTGTCGTAATGCTAAATATACACGAGGGTCGGTACTGTGTTAGAATACTAAATAGGTACCAGGTCTCGGATTCTTGCGCGTACTGGATTCTGTGATAGCACAGTAGACTGAAGAATATAAAGTTAGTCTTCATCAAGATAAAAGTGATGTAGGATTGACTTGAAATGTAGGGTTGAGAGTTTAGTGGAAAACTTAAATGATACGAGTGAAAAGATTTGGTGCACATTATTTTTACGGCAAAGGTTTGGAAACCGGAGCTTGTTTCTTTCGTTTACATTGAAAGTATTTATTTAGTTTTTCCCTTTCCTTGGGCTTGTGTGGTGTTCTTATAAAGTCAAAGTCAAAAAATATTTATTCATTAGGACCGCTGGGATCACTTAGAATAGTCTTAGAATTAGTTTCCTGTTCTTTCGCGACCAAAACCGTGAAGAATCAGGCAACAAACAATAAAGTTGTCTTGTCTTGTATGGTGTCCGCCCAATCATTCTTCCACTTCGTTTTAATGAACACCATTAAATTAAAATTTCAAAATTACAAAAATAAAAAATACAAAATCTTTATTTAGGAAACAGTAACATTATTAAACAATAACTTGAAAAACGGTGATGTCCGTGATAGTAATAATACTGTGTTACGAACATGAACGCCCTCCTTCGTGTTACATAGGAAATTCCAGAATACAAAAACAACAAAAAAGCAATAAGTAAGAACAAAATAAGTACTTAATAATAATAATTACCTTCTATAGATAGACAAATCAAATACAAATCAAATAAAGTTTGATACAGTCGTGACCCTGTTTTTTAAAGTTTTACAGTAGTTGTTACGGTGTGTTGTGTGTGTGTGTGTGAGTGATTGTGAGTGTGTGTGTGTCTGAATTATTGTCTCCTCAACTATATTCATAATTCTAATTTATCATCATTCATCATCACTGCTGGACATAAGCCTCCTCCCTCAAACGCCACTCCAATCGGCCCTGTGCTGATCTCATCCATATTCCATGTCTTTCCCTCAATGGCCTCTATATCATCCACCCACCTGGCTGCTGGTCTGCACGGTTCTAGCGCTTCCCCTTTTGGTAGAGATCGTTATTTGGCGATAAGACCGCCGATTGTATGTCATTGTGTTTTTTTGTTTAGTTTTGCATTTTTGTTTATTTTTATTATGTGGTGTGCAATAAAGTATTTTTTATCTTCCCCTTGGGTATCATTAGGTACCACCTGCCATGACCAAATCTGGCCAAGTGGCCTGCCCAGCGCCACTTTAAGCCTCACAATTTATCTTAGTAACCTGAAATTCAAAACTGGGTTATCCTGTCTTGCAGCCAAGTCCAATTGAAGCTGTTATGATCCCGTGTACGGCTCCCGTAATAACGTAGTAACTGTGACGTAAACGTAACGTAGCTGTGCATTAGAACGTAAATTACGGGCGTCGGAATGTACAGGGTGTTGATTGTGTCTGAGAATATTTATGGGAAAGATAAACATGATGTTTAAAATATGGCAAAAAATGAGTTTCAGGTCGGAACGATGGAACATACGTAGGTTTATGCATTTAAATTTTTATTCAACTGTTCTTGTCTTACTGCAAAGGCCATCATTCCTCAGCGACTGAACCAATTCAGATAAAATTTAAATAAGATATAGAATCTAATGTAATGTAATGTAACATCGATATCAATATAATTCACTACCCCTTAGACCTCTTCACTACTAAAATATGTTTATTGCCAAAGAAAACTATTATTTCATTTGGACATGCCTCTGACTACCCCCTTAGACACCTTCAAAGGATCTGGAATATAAAAGATCTGAGAGAATGTCTACCGCACCTTGGAGATACAGTCGTGACCCTGTTTACCTATTTTTTACGAAAACTAAACTATTTAAACTGATGGTCCCCGCACGAGGTGTGAACCTGTATCGCAGGAGACCGAGTTGTGGATAAGGGAGGATAACCTTAAATTGACAGGATCTTGAGTACCTAACTTGATGAGAGAAAATATCTATCGGCTTTGGAGATCCAAAAAATTATAAACAGACAGGATCAAATGTACTACCTATACAGTAGTGGTTAGATTTTGTTCGTCTCGTTCTTCGGAAAACTTTTCTGTTCAAATTTGGCGCACCCTGTACCAGCTACTTAGGGAGGCAGTATATCGTGCCTAGCTAATATTGACGCAGGATTATTTATCGGTTTTTGCGTATTACCTTCTGTGACGTTGGCAAGGAAATACTGTTTGTTTACAAAAAAATGAATAAAAAATGAAATGTGTATGAGTCCGAATCTTAGTCAGTTGGAAAAAAAACAGTTCTTCTTCTCATCATGTTATTAGGTTCAAAGTCAAAGTCAAAAAGCATTTATTCACTGGGATCACATTGAATCGTCATTTTTCTATTTTTTTTATACGGAATGGGTCGGCTCTTGACCTCGAAACTAACATAGGCAAGAATGAGGTCTACGATGGAGCGAGCCTACCCAGAAGGTGCCTATTAACTCTCTTCTTGAAAACAACAGGGAAACTCCTGTTCCTTCGCGAGTTCTTTTGAACCAATGGTGAGTGGGTGCCCAATATTCACACTCCTTACATTTTTGTTTTTGTTTCAATAGATAGAGTTGTGAAAGATGTTAAAAAATAGATGGATGGCCGAATAACAAATTGTTCTCTATCTCTGTCTAAAGCGACTCCGAATTCGAATTTTAAACTATTCTCCCTGAAACTACAAAATCTGGCAACATAACAGAACCAACTTTGTAACCGTCTGACGTGTTTAGCTAATGCAGTTGTTATGTTGGCCCTTTGTAGTGCCAACATTACGGACGCTTCCGGAATGAAAATAGTGACGTGCATGATAAACCTTGAAAGAATATTGAAAATCGATTTACCAACACAGAATGTTTATGCTGTAATCAGACTAACATTTTAGAACTTTGCTAGCTAGTAAGGTTCTTCTACCTCGACTTGCGATCCGAAGGTCATGTGTTCGATTCCCGGCAGTGAAATATTTTTCGGTTGATGACTTATTGCTGATGGAGTTTTTTTATGGATTTGCAGATGATGAGGAAGAAAGAGACATTTTATGCCGACCCTCAGGGGAAAATGAATGATAATAGAGTTTTATAAGCGGCCTGTGAATTTACACATTTTAAACTTTCGCGACTCGAAGTAGTCCTTTCCAATGATCGCCATTATTATACTAGAATTGTGCGTGAAGCAGTTGAAATAAAGAAACACAGGAATTTCAACCGGGAATGCGGCTACAAACTGTCATCAACGTGGGATCCAGTGATAAAAAAGTGTTCGGGTCGCGTAAAAACGTCTAGTACTAACTTGGATGTTGTCAGTGTAGTGTGTCGCGACCCTAATGTTATTTTGTGTTGACCGAATGAGGGTAGTTCCTCATCGGTCGAAGAGGCGAACGAGTACCGGCGGGCAGTCTTCTCGTGACCACGGTAGCTGTAACGCTACTGAAACGTCGAGGTAAATAAACAAATGTTATACCTACGCGATTAAGTCCCGTAATAAAATTTAAAAGGCCTGTGAATTTGTTGCTTAGAGAAACTCTTTGTCAAATGACGTTGACATAAAACTTAATCAAGCGCCTTTTATTAGAAACAAATCCATCAATCCACAACTGTCAACTTGACATGTCACTGGTAACAGACAGACGTACAAACAGGATATTGTCGGCACGTGCCCGTGTAATTTGGACTCCCCTCGCAGGGGTCGTTATTAGAAATGAGCATGTGATAAAAATACATGTTTTATTACTATTAGGATATAATTAGAATGAAACTTACTAAAAAGTAAGTTCGTATGAGTCAGTGGCCAACTCTGGTGACGGAGTTTTCAGGCCGCCTAAAGGCCTCCGTCATGGCTTAAGACTTTACTAAGAGCCGTAAGACTTTACTAACAGATTGTTAAAAATACTCGTATTTTGATAGTGTTTCTGTGTTTTTTCGTTTTTAGCCAGGTATTTTTTAACTAAGTTATTTTTTATTTAAATAAAAAAGTTACATAAGTTCAGTATGAGACAAGTTTGTCATTATCTCGTGAAATATCATAACTCTGAAAATTTGAAGCTTCAGACGATTATTTGTACTCCGATTATTCTACCATACAAAAATACCAACTTATTTTAAGTTAACTTTTCGATTTATTGAGATAGGCACTTCAGATATTTCACCATCCATTAGCTCAATAGCACACGATTCAAAATACCAACAAAACAAAGTGAATTCTAAATTTAAATTAACGAATGGTAATGGCGTCGTTCTATTTTTGAAACAATTGTCTCGGGCGCATATCCGCTGTTTACACAGAGGGCTTGAAATAGGAAATATTGGTTTCGCTTGTTTTAAAGCTAGTGTGGGTACCTATTTATGCCTTAGCTATTCGTACTTTTTGCCTACTAATTTCTCAGACTTAGAAATTAGGAAGCCCAGCAGTGGGTAAAGTCAGGTGATCAGGTGGTTATAGGGATATTATTGTGCTTGTCCTCTGGCATAGGCGGATCCGGGGGGGGGGGGGGCACCGGGGCACGTGCCCCCCCCAGACGATATTTTTGTGTATCTACTAACTACGAAAAATTAATAAATTGTGAAATATTTGTCAGTTTTTGTTTCTTGTGCCCCCCCCAGAAAAAAATCCTGGATCCGCCCATGTGCTCTGGTTATATTTTGTTATTTTCATTACTCGTAATGTATTTACAAGACGGTCATTAGACCTGTCGTGCTGTATGGATCTGAGTGCTGGGCCACGAAAGCGACGGATGAAAGAAGAGTGCATGCGACAGAGATGCGAATGTTGAGATGGATGTGCGGAGTGACGCGAATGGATAAGGTGAGGAATGAATATATTAGGGGAAGTCTGAAAGTAGCGCCAGTGACTGAAAAGTTGAGGAGCAATAGGTTAGCGTGGTATGGGCACGTTATGCGGAGGGATGAAACTCATTTAACTAAAAGGGTGATGGAAATGAATGTGGATGGATATGTGAGTAGAGGTAGACCTAAGAAAAGATGGATGGATTGTGTGAAAGAAGATATGGGTAAGAAAGGAGTGGATATGGAGATGACGAGTGATAGAGGAGAGTGGAGAAAGAGAACATGTTGTGCCGACCCCGCATGAGCGGGATAAGGGCAGGCCAATGATGATGACTCGTAATGTACTGCGCCTCAAGTTTGTTTGTTACAAATACTTAAATAATTTTTACTTTTTTTTACTTAAAAATAAAATGCGATTTAAAAAACTCAGACAACTCGAAAATCATAAAGAATCAGTGCAACAAACATTTACTTATATCTAAACTAGCAAACCCAGCGAACTCCGTTTCGCCACCAGATGCCACCAGATTTTTCCTGAATTTTCTTTGCTATAAACCTCACGGAGCCCGAGACCTTTCCAACGAATGCAAAACCGTGGAAATCGGTTCGTGCGTTCTGGAGCTATAGCGTCAGGAAGGAAAACCCGACTTATTTTTATATAGTAGACTAGCTGCGCTCCCGCGGTGTAACCCGCGGTCTTTCGGGATTTTTCCGGGATAAAAAGTAGCCTATGTCCTTCCCTGGGATACAACCTTTATCCATGCCAATTTTCAGCCTAATCTGTTCAGTGTTTTGGGCGTGAAAAGGTAACAAACAGACAGACGGACAGACAGACAGAGTTACTTTCACATTTATAATATTAGTATGGAAGTATGGATGGTGGCGATGGGCCTGCAACCTGTCACGTATGGAAAACTAACTTTTGCAAGATGTGGGCATGTATCAAATATGTATTTAGACATGCCTCTGACTACCTTGGACATCTTCAAAGGATCTGGAATATAAAAGATCTGAGAGAATGTCTACCGCGCCTTGGGGATACAGTCGTGTCCCTGTTTACGTTTTACAGATTAGCTAAGCTTAGTTACCTAGAGCCAATCTAGAGATGCATATCGAACAAAGTGAAGCTTGCAGACTTAATTTTCGCTACGCTCGTCAAAGAAAACAAAAGAGAACAAGGAATTAAATGCTATATACTCATAGTTCATGGTATTCATCGATTTTATTTCACCTTTCGAACTTACCCTTGAAATAAGTAACTCAGAACACGGAACACAATAACGTGGCACAAACAGGATATTGACACACCCTCTTCGTACAAGCACCTGGCCAAATAGAATGGAAACTTATCAGGAATACTTCTGACAAAACAATACAGTTTTGTGACGTTTCGCTTGTGTGATTTCGACTGATGCATGAATCGGCGAGTTTAAGATGAATAAAAATACCTTAGTAAGATGGTAGAGTCTGTTGACGGAGCTTTAAGCTCATCGCAGTATCCATTTGCACCGAACGCGATGAACTGCCAATTCAGTAGAGGAAATGTTGAGACGTCAGAAGCGAAGCGAGCCGCATTTCTGACGTCATCAGTATTTTTTCTATAGAAATATTTATATATAAATATTTAAATATTTATATACGCTACTTGCGTAGATACCCTTGCGCTTTCACATCTACCGGGGACATCCGTTAGGCCTGGCGCGGCGGCAGATTCGGCTGAGGATCTCAAAAGGCGCAAATATATAAATCTTAATCGGGTTTATATATTTGAGCCATTTGGGGTCGAGACCCTGGGTCCGTGGGGTTCCGGGGCCCATCGCGTCTTCAAAAATCTTTCAGGGCGTCTGGTCGAAGCGTCGCGTGATTCGAGAGCTGGCGACTTTTTGGCACAAAGAATCAGCATTGCCATTCAGCGTGGCAATGCCGCCAGTGTTTTGGGCACGCTTCCGACTGGCAGTGACCTGGATCAGTTGAGCTATCTATAGATCGTTTTTACGACGATCCTTATATAGCTTGACTGATTCTATTGTATTTTGTAATTTTATGTACATATTGTAGTAGCTTAGTTTCTGTAAATATATAGAAATATACTTGTGTGTATTATGTGCGATCAACTATAGCCTCCGTTATGGCTTCATGGCAATAGCTGGGACCGAAATACCTATTAACGTAGCCTACCGAAGCACGGAAGCGTGCCACCATCCTCATTTAACTTATTTGTCAGTTACACAGTCAGTTACATTAACTAAAAGGGTAAGTAACTAAAAGGGAAAAAAAGGGTAAGTAACTAAAGGGATGGAAATGAATGTGAATGGATATGTGAGTAGAGGTAGACCTAATAAAAGATGGATGGATTGTGTGAAAGGGATATGTGAGTAGAGGTAGACCTAATAAAAGATGGATGGATTGTGTGAAAGATGATATGGAAAAGGAGTTGATACAGAGATGACGAGTGATAGGGGAGAGTGGAAGAGAACATGTTGTGCCGACCCCGCATGAGCGGGATAAGGGCAGGCCAATGATGATGACACAGTCAGTTACATTGTGTCGGCTCCATCAGTTTCATTTTCTATCAGTCATGACAATGACGTGGGTGCCATTTAAGAGCCTATAGTACGCCAACATTTTGTAAGCGGGACAGCGAGTGTGATTTGTTCGGCGTGTGAGGAGTACAGAGCTATGGATGCGCAGCGTTATTTACGGAGCTAAAACACTTTTTAGCTAATTAAAAGTACAAAAACAAAAAACAGATCAAAATTCGGAACAACGGGACCACGTAGTGTACTAAGCTAAGTTTAGATACAAAGTTTTACTAGTCTAGCTAAAGTATTTATTGAGTACTTTTGTTTTTAAGTAAAATTCAGAGGGAAGTTTGTGATTATTTTCTATCGAGAAAATATTTAGTAATCGTGTTTTCACTACAATGGAGCAACAGTTTATATCCTCAACTATAATATATATTTTTTTCAATAATATTGGTTCAATACTTTTATAGATATGATCCAGAGTCGAAGCAGTTTTGAGGTAGTACGCGCACTTAAAACACAAGCTCTGCTATTACTGGACTTCTGCTATTACGGGACCATGATACTGAAGTCCAGTAATATTTATTTATTTTCTAGCACTACTCGGGACAACAGACACATTTTGACTCAAACACAAGTTATCGATTAGCGCCATCTGTCAAAACCATTATTCAAAGCTACCCCACGAGTTAATCAAAACTAATTATATATTGCAATCTATAACCAGGTGTGCGGGTGCCGTGGCTAATAAATTGTTGCGCCCGATATGGAACCCTAATTAGCCCCAATTGGCCCCCACCCTATACGGGCTGATGTATTGTTTTTTCGGCGCGTGCGCACCGATCTATACCTTTGAGATAATAACTGTTACTTAGGTACCTAAGTATAATAAATATGTTTTTAAGGTAAAAGTAAAGTAGGTAAGTACCTAAGGATTAGGTATTAGACTAAGTATACATACTTACATTTTAATTTTTTGCTGCAATACAAAAAAATCACTAAGTACATTTAATGTCAGGAATATAATAGAGGCAGGAAGATGATGATAATGATGAATACAGCTTCTCAAATGAATTTCTACTGTAAAAAACCGGCCACTTGCTAGTCGGACTCGCGCACGAAGGGTTCCGTACCATTAATCTACACGGCAAAAAAATCATGTTTGTTGTATGGGAGCCACCTTTAACATTTATTATATTGTTTTTTTATTATTTGATGTTACAGCGGCAACAGAAATACATTATCAGTGAAAATTTCAACTGTCTAACTATCATGAGACAGACGGACAATAGAGGTAATAGAGGTTTTACCCTTTGTACGGAACTCTAAAAAGATTGTCCCCAAGTTACCACGCTCATAAACTTCAAACACTGAAGTAATAAGATTATCCGAGCACCATCGCCCTATGTTTTCTGTGATGATAGACTTTCGGTAACACAACAGTAATTTGGTAACATTCCCTAATAAAACTATCAAAAGCCAATAAGTAGTTTATCTACCCTCTTGCGTTATCATGGATTTATGGCCGATCGTTATCTGTTTGATGCCACCAGAGTAGCTTTGTTTTGTGGGATATTTGTTGAATAATGTCAATATTATGAGCTCACTGCATGAGCTGAGATAGATAGATAAAAAAATTATTTGGGAAAACACACACACAGACGAACATAACTAGGTACAACTGACACAGCAAAAAAAAACAAAATGTATTAGATCTAGGTAGGTACTACTTAGATCTAGGTATAAAAACTTATTCTATTCTATTCTATACTACACACAATACAATACAAAAAATATATATATATATTAAATCTACTACAAAAAAGAAAATAACGAGGCAGGTGAAGGACGCCTGTGTTGGTGCAGTCCAAAAAGGAACAGTCTCAGCTTTGTGCTGCTCTGCACCGGGGAGGATCGCGAAAGCTTAAGAAGCTGGGGCTCGATTCGCGTTCCTTTGTTGTTCTAGAGGCAACAAAATACATCATCTGTGAACATTTCGACTATCTATCAGTTATTCAGTTATTTATTCACTTTAAATTATCATTACAGATTAATTTTAAATCTAATGCGATAATCTAGATGAGATTGAGATCATAAACTTATAAACTATTTATTTACAAAGAACACATTTTATAACAAACAAACAAAAAAATTCAAAAAATTATAACAACTCGTTTAAAAAAATTATTTAGGTAAAATTTGATAACGACTTAAACTTAAATAGGTAGGTACTTATTTAAATATTGCGTGGGTACATATCCAACTAAGAATGAAATAAATTAAAATAGTAGTATCTACTTTATGTGTAGGTACTTAGCTAGGGTAACTACCAAGGCAGAAGGAGACTAGGCTCTTCACAGTAGGTCAAGCAAGCTCTCACCAAGGCTGGCCATGTGACATGGAACACATCAAACTCCATGTTCGAGAGCAGTAGTGCATTGAGATGGCGTTGTGCGCGGCATACAGGGGACTGTTGATGAGCTACAGTGCGTGCAGTTCTAGGCGCAAACAATGGCACACGCCCAGGACGGAATCTAATGCGATGCTCTGGCACGTACAATCGGCTGACTTCCTCAAGTAATTCAGGACAGATTAGGACACCACGTAGGATCCTACAGATAGTTAAGATTTGTTCGCATAACCTACGCGTTTCCAGTGAGTGGAATCCTAGAGTGCCCTGAAGGAATCTGGTCGGGTAAAGGAATGGGTAGTACCCGTATGCCTTTTTGTACAAATTGTACTATCACATTCATGAGACGCCTGGTGACAGACAGACAGACAGACATACAGCGGAGTCTTATTATAAGGTCCCGTTTTACCCTTTGGGTACGGAACCCTAAAAAAATCCTTAAACGCTTTAAACTTAAATCCAGATAGTTCAAAAAACTGGTGAAATATTTCGTATCTTGAGAGCTGTAAAAATATCCCTCATAAAATGCCTTCCGTCCGACTGAAGTGGTCTACTGCATTCAATGGCTCTTCAGTTCAAACTGGCCATTTTCAGCCGCTTCAGCAAAACAAACTTTATTTCAAATGCCAGAAAGTGCAAAGTTGGTGAGGGTGTGTCTGATAGATTTTATTGAAAATAAATTTTATGAGAAAGAGCATTCAGTATGATTATTTTTCACATTTTTCACGATCAATGGTAATATTGAGCCCGTTTGTTACACTATACCTACATACATACCTACTGTCTTACTTAGGAAGATAAAATCTTGACTTAGTTATTAATTCTTGTTGGTAGGTACCTATATATGGTTACGAAAAAGTAGTGTTGAATGAAAATATATGAATGACTTGAGAAACTTGATGTAAGTAAGTTAATGAAATTAAGGGTAGGTAGGTATACCTTACGTATAATTTTTTTTCCTAATACCTACCTTCATAGATTTTCATTGGGTTTTTTGTGTGAAACACCTTCCACGTATAGGATATCTCAGAAATGGCCAAACACAGTATTCCAATATGACAATATTTATTTATTTCATAAATACAAACATAATTATCAATTTACAATATTTTCCAGCAACCCAATCTATCCACCCGTGTCTAGCCTCTGCCTTCTGTTTTGCCGCCCTTTTTTTCTTTTTAATTTTTGCCTACTCGTCAATTACGCATTCCACCTTCGTCAGAGTGACCGAGTGCAAACTTTTTCATAAATTCTGCTGATTTAATTAGACATTACTTTATAAAAGTAAATCAAACCTTACACACGGATTATATCACCTAAAATAAGGTGATGAAATTATTCATATACGGCTAAAATAGGTAGATGGGCCCTTTTGGATAAAAACAAACACCACGCGCAATTTCCGCGGTTTATATGTTAGCCTGTTTCATGTTTACTTTTTTATTAAAAAAATGTAAATTGAATGGTTCAACATCCTCAAAATTTAATTAAAAATGTTACAACATCGTAAGGTTTAAATGCGTGCGGCAATTGTGGCCGCAATTGCGGCATTAGGTATGATAGGTTAGTAGACCGTACTTAGATAGGTACCTACAAAGTCAGAATCAAAAAGCATTCATTCAGTAGGACCGCTGGGATCACTTAGAATAGTCTTAAAGCGTATAGAACTAATTTTACTCCTGTTCTTTCGCGACCAATACCGTGAAGAATCAGGGCAACAAACACGGTTTGGGGCCTATCATTCTTTTAGGTGATCCATCTTTTAGCAATATAGGTATCTACTACTCCATGTCAATAATGGCGGACATTTTCACAAAGCATCATCTGGTCTCAAAGTTAAGTCGAACTTTGACTATTAATGACTAAAATAATCCTTATATAAGTATCATTTTTGTGTAAGTAAATACAGAGACGAGACAGTACAAGAAAACAGACTGAAAAGTATCTAAAAAGCATCACTAGGAATTAGTTACGTGACAGAGCCAAAAGAACAATGTCCAACTACCGTCAAAGGCTGCCTTTTGCAACAAAGCCTTAACCTCTTACGTTGTTAACAGGGGATGTAGGGGCGAGCGCAGTGAGCATGAACTTGCGTCAAAAAACACTTGCGAAAAATGGTTGAAAACCAATTATAAGAAAATTATTTTTTTACTGTCTGACAGACACAAATCTAGCAAAGCTAAGAAATAGGACGTAACATTTTTAAAGAACATCACTTCGGAAGCAATGAATGCTGATCTCTTTTCCCCATACAATTCTTCATAACTTATTTCAGCCTCTATTAAAACAAAGAACCCTTCTGGGCATACAATCGCAGGGTGTGTTTGATAAAAAGGACTTAAGAGTTCCTATAACAAAAATCTCATTCCTTACAGTTCAAAATCAAAGTCAAAAAGCATTTATTCAGTAGGACCGCTGGGATAATTTTGAATGAAGGCACAATCGCGACTCTAAAACACATGCATGCCCTTATCAAAATCTGTTGAGCTGTTACACACAGACACACATACAGATTTACTTTCATATCAAGTGATATCAATATTATAAGCAACTAATTTAGTAGCTCGCTATGCTCGCCACCTAGGCTGCTACCTTTGAGCACATCACAGGGCTTTTTGCGCAGGCTTTTGAGCGAGCACGCGGGTGCTTGACTCCAGTAGTGCCACTGGAGCGCACTACCAAGTTTTAACTACAAAATAGGTATCCAAGAACATTTAAGCAGCAAAGACGAATTCGTCCTTCACAGGCAGATGACTTTTAGTGGTATGTTACAGGCACTCTACACATTCGCCGAACTATTTGCCGAACTACCTATTCGCCAAACTATTATTTGGATAGATGACAGGTGAATACACGCGATGAGGCCCTCTACACGTTCGTGACCGTCGGCATTCGTCTATCATCGGCGAATATGTAGATGGCCCATTATCACAGATTATAGAGAGGAACCCATTGAAGGGATCTTTTGAGTTTTGAGTGACTTGATCAGAGACCTTACAGTCGGGATCCTGGAAACTTACGAAGTCTTCAAGTACAGTACATACATACATACATACATAAAATCGCGCCTCTTTCCCAAAGGGTAGAGACCACGGATCTCCAGTCGCTACGATCCTGACACACAACTTTCGCCTCATTCACTCTCATTACATTCTTCATACATGCTCGTCGGTTTAGGGTACTTTTGACCTGGCCCTTCTCCAAAATGTCGCCAATTTGATCCAAGAAGGTTCACCTAGGCCTTGCCCTTCCAGCTGTCCCATACATGTCTCATACATGTCTTTAAGTAGATTTGTATATTCCCACCCTACTCAATTCCAAATTAAATTCAAAAAGAAGGTAGGTAGGTAGATATTTAAAAACCAAAATACTTTAACATTTTTAAATCTACTTAGGGAGCACTTGTTAAAATAGACAAAAAGTTGTTAGAGATCCCCTTACTTATTCCAAAAAAAACTCTCCACTGAAGTTTGTTTATTTAAAAACTTTTATTGAGAACACGTGGCCCTTCAGAACAAAAACGCGGCAACTCTCAATTTGTGCAATAATTGTACTCCAAAACGAAATGCGTGCCATGTGGTCATTCCCTACGAGACTCCACTCCGCTAACTTCATACTTATCGATATATCTGTCTCTGTCACACTCGTGCCGACGAATGCGCCATTCAAATTCCGTTTGACCTTTCTCTTTCTCGCGCGTGATTTCAGTCCACTCCAAAACTCCGTGCGGTGAGGACGTGTTGCCGCGTCTCGCGTTTTCGTGATAACTTACGTAAAAAAACATTGTAATTTACTTTTTTTGCAAGAACAGCGATTTCGCGCGTGATAATAACGGTGTCTATGTGACGTGTGAGTGGATGATACGTGGAGTGTGTTTGGAATGTTACAAAGTTCTCAGGTAGCGCGGGTTGCTTAGTGCTTGGATTATAACTTTACGGTAAGTTTTATCTTCTATTGTTGTGAAAAATCTGCGATAAGAATTATATTTTTATTGAACAAAATTTAAGTCGATACCTACCAACTTATTTAACTGTGTTTAAACAACTGTTGAACGGATGATACTTGTGGTTCGAGGTTGAAAAAAATACCCACCCGCATAAATCTAACAAAGGTTGCTCTCAAGGTTTCTATTATTACTGATTTCATGCATTCAAGAGATTCTTTTAGAACATGTTTTTTTTTGTATAAAACTACGATCTCCTATTCCGTGATCTAGACACATTCAATTCAATAAATTCATCGGAATAATAAATTTCAAGGTTATTTTCGCAACAGAAGACTAGGTACATAAATACCTACCTACCTTTATAGCATGTAGCCAAACATTTCATTTTCGCCGTCGCGTGTGAAAACGTGCTAAGTGCAATTTATTAGATTTTGTGACACATTTATGGCTTTATTGTCCTTTTAGGGAAAAATACTGAGGAAACATGAAAACATTTGACGCGCAAAGCGAACTGCCTATCCCGTAAATTTCAAATTTTGGTAATATCTATGAAAAGTGTGTAAAGTCTGGCTGTTAGTTCATAGGTATGTAGGGACTACAAAAATGGTTGTAACCTACCCAGTTTTGCTTATCTAGTTCGTTCCTACGTCAAAGACAATAAAATGCCGTTTACAATAACAAATGAGTCGGTATCCTTACTTATCTACCAGCTAGTAGGTATGTTGCTTTATCGTTAGCTTGTAACAGATTATGATAATAAGGTGACAAAATCCAATTTCAAAAAGTAGATGCGATTGTTTGTAAAGAAAATTGTTTAAATTGAAATTAGGTAGGTAGGTAATTTGTTTTGAAATATCTGTCTACCTATTCACCTAGTTACTAAAATAATTAAAGTTAAGTAAAAAAACGTGTTGAATTGTTTGATTCGTAGGTATCTATGTGAGGAAATATTTTTGTTTTAAATTACTGCATTGAAATGAACGTGAATTTGAATTGAAAATTTGAATTACGTAGGAATATGACTGAACTTTGTTTAGGTATGTAATGTAGATTTACGTAAATACTGTAAATAGGTACCTACCTAAGGTGATACCTACCTATTTACGTAAATTTTACATCAGCAAATACCATTATTTCTAGATGAATTACGCATAAGAAGGTGCAGGACGTCTTTTCTTTTAGGTTTAATCTTTGACGGTTCCGGAAGTCCGGATTCCTGACATAATCAAATTGAGTCATACGTGTGATTCAGTATCAGGTTAGCAACAATAAATCTTTCTGAAAAGACTGGTATATTGAACATTTTTCAAAATCATATTTCGAAATTAAATTATAAATAATATAATCTATTTGATGGATTTCATTTCTCAAAATAAATTGCACACGTTACCGGGTAAGGTGGTATAAGTTTCTAACCACAAAGGCTTTGCGGTCAGTTGGCAATCGAACCCCTGCAGTTAACATATTAATATATATCTAGCTACTGTTATCCCCCACACCATGGTATTGAAGCCTAAAGTTATGCCTACCCGAGCAAATGAATCTAGTTTCCTAGTATGAGGACTTTTTAACGAGTATAACTTATAGTAACAATCAAATCAATATTTTTCCTTAACTTTTTAACATAATTACATATTAATTTTTATTCTTTGTTCATTAATTAGCCGTAATTTGTTTTAAATTAGGTACAACTTCAGTTCATGAAAGTTCTCGCCCACGTTCAAGTTTCAACTGTCTAGTTACAGTTCCAAGTTAATTTCTCATTTCGACGAATTACCTATTGTAACAAAGATCGTTCTAAGAAGTACGCTTTGATAAGTTCTAAGAATGTTACATTGCAAAATCTTTTTGTAGGTAGGTAGGTATATCGACTCGAGTTAATAGGAAAATATTTCGTAAGTTTCCGATGACAGTTTATAAACATCGATTAGAATATCTTTGACTTGAATGATTGAATAGTGGTTTGAAGGATAAAAAACCAGTTTTACTTAAAGTTTAACTCACATGGTCATATTTAATTGCTATATTGTGTTTGAATTACAACACTCTTAAACCTAATTGTTATAATCCGTATCTTAAGTATGTAGGTAATACATTAAAAGAAGTAAACTCTCACGCAAGTAACTTTCGAAAATTAAATTATTATAAAAATGAATGCATTTAACCGACAAAATTAACATTTTGCACTTTCATCACATCTTTTGCAAGATATTTTCATATTCATACACTTACTTTCCGTAGTAACTTACATGAATACGTAAATATCGAAGGTCAATACTCCATTGTGTAACGAGGCACGTTCTCAACTTCTCACACCTTCAAACAAAGGCTTAGCTATGCCCTTTAATAACCGTAACTTGAGTAATTTTGACTGATTTGTTGACGTTTCACCGATCACTCACATGTTAATATGATCATTATTTTCTCAGTAGGCTACATACACACACACCAAAAGTATTTTATTAAATGATGTACAGTCCCGTTCAATAAGATGTATACACTCCATAATGTTTCAACCCATGTACAGGTCAACATGTCCAACAATGTTCTGGTATTATTATTGATTTCTTGAACTTTATTATCATTAATACAATGTGTGGCTAGATTCTACACATCTGTACAGATATCTAAAGTGTTAAACTATAAAGGATATTTTATCGAACCGACGAAACTTTCGTCCATAAAAATAAAAGTAAATTGTATCCACAGATCCGCATTGTTGCAATTTAGCAGTTACTGCTTGTTGTCTTGTTGAAAGACAAGGAAAAGTTCTTTTTGCCAAATCCAATACGTGATTCGAATGTCTGATGATCCAGAATCTCTCGGATACCATCACATCTCGGTGATATCTCAAGGTTTTTATTTGGGATTTGCTAAAATAAGTGATTGTGAATTCAGTGGCGCTCTGTCCTTATTAGCCTGACTTCGCAAAGGTCACTAGCTTTGTAATAAAATGGTTGGTTTATTTGAAATGTGAATAATTTTCGTTAAAATTCTTAATAGCCTTTTGATTAGGAGAAATAATTAAATTTTTTAAAAGTTTACAAAAACATTGACTTTAATTAAAAATGATTTCCAAAAATTAAAATTTATCAGTTATACTCGTTTCATTGGATGATCCTCAAAATGTAGCTTAGACTTTTTGTTGATCTCAAAGTCTATTTAAAATACGAATGGCCAACTTAAGAATCATGCAAAGTGTAAGGCAAAAACTGATTCAGATAGGTATTATTAATACGAAAACTGGTTTGAGCGGAAGACAAAAACGTAAGACTGTGGTCTATACCACTTCACAGGTTGTGGATGGGTTGGAATGCCTTACAAGCTAATTGGTAAGGTTGAAGACTTTCGTAATAATCAAGTTTGCTCTTATTTTATATTAATTAGCTAAAGGTGCATTTACACGGTGCGATACGATTTAGCATCGTACGTCAATTTTCCCGTGTGAACGCTCATCGTATGCGATTTGTCTTAGTAAAATCGCATACGATGAGCGTTCACACGGGAAAACTGACGTGCGATGCTAAATCGTATCGCACCGTGTAAATGCACCTTAAGTAATTTATTATAAATAAAGCACTTCAATATTCATACGGATTGGACATTCTATAGCTTAGATAGCTAAGAAAGAATGTTATACACAAATTTTGCAATTAAAAAACAAAGTCAAAAGTCGAATTCAAATAGCATTTATTCGGTAGGACCGCTGGGCACTGGCACTTTGAATCGTTTTAAAACTAGGTGATTTTATTACGCGACCATTGCGAATAAATTATAGAAAAAAAAAAATTGTACATTCTTATACATACATACCTAGTCTACATTTAAAGATACGTAAAACTTGTACATTAATAACAGAAACTGAAGTAACATTGAATCCCAATACCTTTGAATTTCTAAAATATCTTGCCTATCTACGGACTAATGAAGTTAGTCATTATCGGATGCACGGCATACCTTGCCATTCCTATGTCGCAGTCGCACAATAGCTTTACTCTCAAACCTGTGACCCACTTTCTCACGGTATACAGCTTTTTAACTGACATCTGAATTTGCTGTGTTCATTCAGGTGACTTATTTGTTTGTGTTTTCCTAGGATTTTGTTAGTTTATCCGTTTGTAGTTCAATAGGTACTAAGAATTTTGGGTGCCTACTGGTACGGCAGCAACGGCATTTTTTTACACTACTGTAGGTTTAAACCAATATTATGCCGCTGAATAATGTCGCTGATTTTACAATACTCATATTACTTAATCGGTAATGCATTAATCTAATTTGTTGTTGTAGTACATTATGATTAAAACCATCCAAAAATAAACACGCTTTTGAGATCATCATCCATTAAAAACATCACGCTATAATAAAACGCGCGGCCTCTTTACCGCCATCATTAATTAACATCAATATCAAATCATGCCACTTTAATGTAACTGATCAATCACTCAAAATTGATCAATCGTATTTCAAAATTATATAACATACAACACGTCCGGTTCCAACTGCAATTACTAGAAAGGTCTTTGTGCAACTATTGTTTGTTGCAAATTTGGTTTATTTTAGACGTAACTTCCGCAATTTTGTATTTGAATTAACATACTTAATGTACTTTGTAAACAATAATACATTAAATCTAACCCTTACAAATTAAGATTTTTTTATGATTGTTTTCTAAACATCATCATCCGTAGACTGTCTATCGGCATCGGTACAACATAACATCTGAGATCCTGTTTTCGAAAATATCCGATGAAAACTTTCTGGTTAAACTATCAGCCATGCTCATTGCGCACTAGCACGGCTGTATATAAAAACAATTTATAATTCCAAATTCAAATACTGTCAATCTTTTCTCAGAATAGTAATTAAACTGACAAGGATAACAAGATAATAATCGGATTGAAATGTCATTCTTCATAATCTTTGTTTGTTTGATTACGGATAGTAAACTGGTTAGGTTACATGCAGCCTTCTTGCTAGTTTTATTCCAATTGAATACTATCTAAATTCCTGCGGTTTTAATTCGGTTGTCCCTTGTGAATAGTACCTAAGTAGGTAGGTACAGTCACGGATAATAAGATGTATACACTCCATACTTTTAAAATTAATATTACACTAAAACTAATAGATGTAGGTTAAAAACAAAAAGCGGAAATTGATTTCACATCGAACTAGTAGCGAAATCAATAAAAATACCAGAACATTGTTGGACATGTTGACCTGTACATGGGTTGAAACATTATGGAGTGTATACATCTTATTGTCCGTGACTGTACCTAGTTTTATCTGACGATCAAATATTGTCGATGCAACGTTTGCGTTAAATATTGTAACAAAATCTAGTATACGAAGCAAAGCAAGCGAAGACACCAAAAAACTTATGCGTAAGAAAGCAAATTTTGCATTTTATGGGTTATGTCATTTTTCTATTTCGACGACGACAGCTTGATCGATATAAGACTTTGTAGGCAGGTAATTTATCTTATTTGACTCGGTTAAAAGATGGCTAAAACTATCATTGTACCTACTTACTTTAAAAAAACAATTACATGCCGAAAATAGCTACCTCAAGCCGCGGGTTAATGAAGTGCATAAAAACCACAATAAATAAACATAGAAAACTAAACTTTAACTGAGTTAGACAAAGACTAAAATTCTGTGACTGAATGTTGATTTAGGAAATAGATGGCATAATTTATGTTGATGTTTGATAGACATTTATTTGTTTAGTAAAACTTCCTAAACAACAGTTAAAAATACTAGTTTACCTATGTACAGTCAGCAACTGAAGTCGATTAACAGATATTTTTTCAAAACGGCATTGTTTTTTTCTAACCTATGCTGTCCCACTGCTGGGCAAAGGTCTCCCCTATCATTTTCCAAGACTTGCAGTCGCCAGCTTCGTCCCACCAGTCATTTGGTTTAAAAAGAAAAAAATCCTGGGAAATTATTTTGGACTGACAGTACATAGTCCATGACATCCTACATGAGGTGAGGCCTTTGCCCTGCAGTGGGACAATGTGGGCTAAAAATAAATAAATAAGTACCTAATCCGGGGACCAAAGGGAAATATAATTGCCCTGCAGTGGGACAATGTGGGCTAAAAATAAATAAATAAGTACCTAATCCGGGAACCAAAGGGAAATATAATTCCCATTTACCCCCATCGTAAAGCATTCGGTTCAGATTAGGTCAGTTTAACCGACCGCAACCAATCACAGTGCAAGAAACGTCAGTTTTGGATCTATTCCTGCTCTGTGATTGGTTGCAGTCGCTTGAACATTTGCCGATTCCGACCCGAATGCATTCCCCTGAAGTCTGAATCACTAGGCTGGTTCCCATCGTACAAGTGTGCTTAGTTTGGGGCTAGAAGACGCTGTGTGACATGTGCATCGTTATTTATTTATTTGCGTCTCTAATCTCGGCTTAATTTTCATGAAAAACATCGCTTGTAAGCCGTTCTACTCGGCAAATACCTATGCTAGCTCTGACAAGAGCAACTTTTTATCCTGCAATTATGCTATTACTGTACAATTGCATTTTAATTGCACGTTCAATGCAGCTCGACTTTCACAATCGGCTTGAGATAATTGCCAAAAATGTATTCGAAAGTATTATCCATCGGTTAAAGGAATGTTGGTACTATCTCACGCAGGGTCTTTATTTGTGTGTAGATTTATTTCAGTGTGCGTAAGCGATTCTGAAACCGGGTATCCGTGATGTTCGCGCACCTCCTGCTCCAATAGTTGATACGTTCACGCTCCTGGACCGTGCAACGATGCGCACTCCGCGCTCAGCGCTCCAATCGTTGGCGGTTTTTGGGTGAACACTAAGGGGAGCTCAGTCTGTTCGTGGACGCGAGCAAAATACCACCATGGAGATGCGCGTATCGTCTCCATCAGAGCGGTTGCAAATACGCGGAGCATATGATCCAGTCTACCGTCCAGTTTGCAGCGCTGCAAACTTGATTAAGTCGGCAGAACGAAGTTCTTTTTCGCTTGTCATGCACACCCATACCAATACACCGTCAAGTTTACTGGACGCCGCATCCAGTCCGCTGCAGACTGGACGGTAAACTTGATCGTGGGTGGCCGGCATAATGGAGTTGCAAGAGGCAAGAATGGTATCTTGTAAATGATCCGAAGGTTGTGAGCTTGAATCCTGTACATTACGCAAATAAAGGACGCCTATTCATGTTTTTAATCGACGCTCGAAGAATTCCAACTTATTAGGTATTTATCGTCCTTCTCGGAAAAATGTGGTCACGTGCTGAATTTGTTTCATGGCGTTTCTACCTATTTTGTTTCTAGACGACTTTACCCCTTTTGTTTCTAGACGTCTTTACCCCTTTTGTTTCTAGGCGTCTTTACCCCTTTTATTTGTAGGCGTCCTTACCCCTTTTGTGGCCTTTTGTGGCGTTTTTCTAGGCGTGGTAATTGTCGAAAACATACTTACTGAGAATCCACCGTGTCTTAACCGTGATCTAATATCGTAAAGAATTCTCACTAAAACTCAAATAATAAAGTATTTTTTTAAACATTCACTCCCCTTTTCCACCATCAAGGACGCATAACAGGACAGATAATGCCATTCTAAAGGCAAGATCAGGAAAAAACAAGAATATAACAAAGAAACTCAGAGTAATAATTTATAGGTGACGTCAACGGTTTTGCAGATTATGTACGAGAGTAATAAGGAAGCTTGACATAGTAATGTCAGTTATGACAGCTGTCAGACTCGTTGACTGTAATTACGTTAACTCCGGGTAAGTACTGACAGAAAGCAAGATCAATTTAGAAATGGTGTTTCTTAATTAGTTTATAATGTTATGGGGATAATAAAACTAGAAGATCTTAGCTACGAGAACAAGAAGAAAACAGCATTTAATTTTTTCTTGTTTGACAGCTTGAGGATATATTTAATTGTTTTTGTCTTTATATAGATTGCCACATTTAGCTGTCAAAATTCGTTTAGAAATGAAAAGTCTTATCAAAATTTTCGATTCCGACGGGAACCCGGAACGATCAGACGATCTTCTTACTGATCGGCCACGGAATCCTTAACGTCGCAATCGAAATTTTTGATAAGCTCGCGAGTCGCGTCGCGACCAATACCGTGAAGAGCCAGTGCAACAAACACGGTAATCTTTCGGGTAATCATTGATATCAGTCTATTGTTCAGTTCATACCTCTACTTGTCTTGTGAATATTACTCTTAGAATTTGTTTTATTCATTGTGATCGTGGATTTAAATACTGCGAATATCTTGGTCTGAACCAACTGTTTATGATAATCATTCTAACGGCTGACGTGGATACCTAAGACAAAGTGATTTGCTTAAAAGTTACCTATAATTTTGACGCGCCGTATTTTAAACCAGCTGCATTCCGTGTTTTGACTCCTATACCTTTTGGACTACACTGTGTGCTATTCAGAACTATAATCTATCTCTGTGCCAAACATCCAAACATAACATAAAATCACTTTCCCAAAGGGGTAGGCAGAGACCACGGATCTCCACTCGCTACGATCCTGACACACAACTTTCGCCTCAGAAAGAAAGAAAGAAAGAAAATACATTTATTCAGCACGAACGAAACGACACAAAGATAAAACAGAGTACTTAATACATTTAGGTAAGGTAAGGTACCTAGGTACTAAAACTAAAATAATACATTTTGAACAATATATACTAGGTACTTTGTTCGTCCGCTTGCTGAATAGGTGAGGACTCAGCATTTGTCTGGTTTTGTAACCAGACGCTGTTTTTCAGCCTTACCCATAAGGAGTAGGAAGGAGAAGGGAACTGGAGGGAAAGGGAAAAGGACAGGAGGGGAGCGATAACTAGAGTCTAAAAATTTAAACAAAAAAGGCAAAAACGGTAATTTAAGGTAGTATGACATGAATGTGTATTTTAATGTGAGGAGATTTCTGTGTTTCGTGTAGTGTGATGCAAGTCGTGTAAGTGCTTAAAGAGTGTGTGTATGTAAGTATGGGCGAGTATGTGTTTAGTGAATGTAAGAAGTAGAGGCTTGTGTACCTAAGTGAGTGAGTATGTAAGAAAGAGAAAAGAGCTATACTGACGTAGAACTACCAAGCTGTTCTTGTAAGAGAAGTTTTTTATATTTTAATTTAAAAGTGGTTTTGCTTAGTGGAATTCTGAGTGGTGGTGGTAGGTTATTCCAACATTTTGTGGCTTGGTAGCGGAAACTTCCTTCAAAAGCTCGCGTCTTATGATATGGTGTAATAAGTTTAAACCTATTGGCTCTACGCACATTATGCTCATCATCATAATGACGCCATTTTAATTTTTGAAACAAATAATACGGGTGTTTTAGCTTTACGAGACAGTTAATAAGACTGGCCAGGTGAAGGTTCCTGCGGGAAGTCATATTGAGTAACTTTGCTTGGTTTATATACGGAGTGATATGACTCCGAGGAGGGACCTTATAACAAAAACGGATGCATGCGTTTTGGACTCGCTGCACAAGCTTCCTTGTTTTAGCCAGCATACATGGACCAGTAACAATATCTCCATAGTTGAGCCTAGATAGAATCAATGCCTCACATAATTTAACTCTAACATCTTCGCTAATAAGATGCCGAATTTTGTACATGACCCGGAGTCGATAAAAGCAGCTTTTAGTTACATTAAGAATATGGTTTTGAAATTGTAAACGACTATCCATGACAATACCTAGGTTTCGTACTTCAGTGGCATATTCCACTGGGTTTCCCTGTATAGATATGGTAGGGTTAAATGATAGAGTTTTCTCTATTTGTTTTTGAGAGCCTAATACCATAAATTTTGATTTTGTTGGGTTTAGTGCAAGACAATTTTGATGTGACCACAGTGCTATTTCATCCAAATCCTTGTTCAAACCATCCAAGGCTGGGAGGACGTCATTAGGATTGGTATGAACATATATTTGTACATCGTCCGCATATATATGATAATTGGAATGATGAATATGCTTAATGATATCGGCCGAGTACAGAATAAACAAGAGTGGACCGAGTATAGATCCTTGTGGTACTCCTCTCTCAACAGAAGATGATGTAGACCGAGTTGTTCCGCCATAACTATCTCTCACTTGCACTATTTGCTGTCTATATCTCAGATAACTGTCAAACCATTGAATAGTCGATGAACTAAATCCATAATAGGACATCTTAGAGAGAAGCAAGGGTATACTGATGCAGTCAAACGCGCGTGAAAAGTCTAGGAGTACAAGGATGGTACTCTTTCCAGAATCCTGAGCACAGAGTACATTATCAACTACATCAAGTAGAGCAGTTGCCGTACTAACTCCCTTCCTAAAGCCTGATTGCTGGGGTGGAAGAATTTGATTTTCTTCTATATATTTTGACGTTTGGTTGAACACTATTCGCTCGAGTACTTTAGACAAACACGGTAAGATACTGATTGGTCTAAGATCTTTATATTGAGTAGGGTTGGAAATTTTCGGGATTGGTGTAATTAGACTAGTCTTCCAAAGTGATGGGAATGTAGAAGTAGCTATGGACTTATTAATTATAGCAGTAATGAAGGGAAGTGTATATGGAAGAGTCAGTAGGATCATGTCCATATTGATGCCATCGATGCCCTGTGCATTGGAGGATATTGACATCAAAGCCTTGGATACATCAAGTTCGCTTACAGTAGTCAGATTAAACAACGCGTTACCGGATCTATGATGTTCAAAATAACTCAACGTAGATATAGAGACAGTATCCGAGCCAGGAACATTTAAAAAGGATTGATTAATGATGTCAGGATAATTTAGAGAAACGGGTAATGTGTCGTTATGTTTATCATCAGGCAGTATATTTTTTTTTAAGTTTTTCCATAAAAGCTTTGAATTATTTGCGTGACTATTTATTTCAGAGTCAAAAAATGCTCGTTTATCAGCAAAAAGTGCATGCTCTGAAAGTTTTTTCAAAGATTTAAAGTAGTCTTTGTCGATTTCTAATCCCGTAGAACGATAGCGCTTTAGGGCGTTATCTTTAAGTTTAATCATCAGTTTGACAGTTTCTGTTAGCCAAGGCGTAGGCTTATTATTAACTCTACAAGTCTTAATGGGTGCAAAAATATCGAGTATTTGGTGAAGTAGATTATTATAGGTAGCCACCATCTCATTCACATCAGTCATATATTTAATACTTTCCCAGTCAAGGGTGTAGAGTATGTTATTAAAAGATTCTATATTAATATTCTTAATGGGCCTGTAAATTAAAAACTGTGGCTTTGGCTTATCTTTACGAATACTAAGTGTTACATTGACCATCGCATGACCATGAACACCAGTAATGTTTACAATATCTATTTCTTTAACCTTTATATCAGTACAGACAACATCAAGAATGCTAGCACTAACTTCAGTGAAATTTGTTGGCTCAGTAACAAACTGTTTTAGACCGAGGCAGACCAAAAAGCAGTCAAATTTATCTTGATCCGACTTTTTTGTTATGTTAAAATCACCGAGAAGAACAGTCCTATCCATTTTAGAAAAGGATGTAATAGAGTCTGTAAGGGCGTCGAAAAACACTTCCACTGACTGCCATTGAGGGCGATATGCAGTGCCTACTACGATATGAAGACCATTGGTCTTAGTAGATAACCAGCTTTGCTCAACTGTAGAGGAAGGGTTTTCGAGATAGCGAACACGAACACCGTTCCGAATATAGAACGCTACTCCTCCTCCCCGGCCAAGTAGTACGTCGCGAGGACGAGGTTTCATTTTGAAACGGTATCCCGGTATTTTTGGAGCAAGAGCTTCGCATCCATCTTTTAACCAAGATTCATTTATAGCGAGTATTTCAGGCAAAAACTGCTCGACCTTATTAACAAAATTGTCTCCTGAAGTATTCAAGGACCCTGCATTGTACAGGGCTACTTTAAATAAATTATTTGAGGGAGCCATCATAAAGCATATCTATTATCTAAGTACAGGGTTCTCATGAGGGGAAATAAAGAGTTACAATATAATATAGTGACTGTATAGCCAACCACATTGAGACTTTCAGATACCATAACGTAGGCGTTGCAACAAAAAATAATATGAGGAAAAGCAAGGAAATGGTTAATAATGAGGTTGATAGGATGAACAAGCATTAAAAAATTAGGAGTAGTACACAGGCAAAATAGGCACACTAGTAAATTTTTAAAAGATAAAATACACGAAGACACGATCAACATAACTGCTAGTACACATACACAAAGAAAAAAGTACGAGAGTCTATATTCATGATTTTCTGTTGGATGGACCAACCGCGTCGGCACCAAAAACCCGCACAAGGTCATCTTCAGAGCGCAGACGGTGGCGGGGAGAATCCTCACCCGGATGCTGGCGGGCATATACACGGCCATCCTTTGTCCACACGAATCTCCAATTTAAGCGAGCCCCAATCTCACGTGCTCTCATAAAAAGTTGCCTGTTTTCTCTTGTTAGACGTTCATTGACATAGAACCGGTGAGCTTCGCCAGACAGTCCGGCATCGGCCGTCGTGACACCCCGACGTACCCTGGCTGCCCGGAGCAAGTCGTCGCGCACGGCACGGCGCACCAAACGCACAGCAATTGGCCGTGGACGCGATCTACCCGTCGTTTCGTCGCGGATCGGACCGACTCGGTCTGCACTGACGACGTCGACTTCATTTAACGTAACTCCTAGCTTACGCGCGAGAGTCAAAACGACGTGGACTGTAGCTTCGCCTTTGGCTTCTGGGACCCCAACGAAATCGACGTCATTGGACAGCGCCTGCTGCTCCGAATGTCTGATATGTTCTTCAAAACGCTGCACAGTCTCCTTGAGATGCTCATTTTCCTTTTTTAAGGCAATGATCACATTCGTCTTCTCAGCGAGTGACGCTTTGAGACTCTCTAGTTGAGAGTCAATCGAGTTTAACGAGCTACGAAAGCCGACAAAAATCTCATTAGTGGATTTAAGTTGCTCCTTAAGTATTTGGCCTACAGATTCAGCTATTGCCTTCTTAATTTCCATCCCGATTAGAGATCGCAGGCCATCAGAGCCAAGATTGGAAACCTCTGATGAGAAATCCTCTTCCACTGGGGCAGATGCTTGAGCAGGTTTACGTCTGGTGATGTTGCCCGAATCCTCAGGCGCCTCACATTCATGAAGAGATTGCTGTCCCGCTGAGCGCACCGGCGTATTCTTATTATCGCCTTTACGTTCCTTGTTTCGGCAAGCCGCACATTTCCACGAATCCTTAATGGGCTGCCTCATAGAGTTATAAGAGCGCTGCGTAACATTGGCACATTCCAAGTCATAGTGACTATCACAAAAAGAACATTTCAGATATTCCTTGCTGGTTAAGTTCTTCAGGCAGCCGCCACAAACTATTTTCCTGTAGTCACTCATTTTTAGAGCAAGCTATTTCTGCTCAAACGTACTTATAAGAAAATATACAAAAAAATAAAAGTGCAAAAAATTTTTTCCCCGCTGAGGATTCGAACTCGGTGCGCTCAATCGCTAAGCACACGCTGTTACCACTGAGCCAAACGTCCGCTGTGATTAGAAGCGAAATTATGGATTGGTATGAAAGCAAGAGTGTTCTTCGCAAAAAGCAGGTAGTGTTCAATTAAAACCAATCGTCAAACTCACGCACAGTGTCCACTTTGTTATCGATTGTTTTAAGAGTTATTTGCTTTTATTCACACGATTTCACAATTCCGTTCGCTGTGAGCATTCGCCACTCGTTAAATACTGGCAGGGCGCTTATAACGGCATAACTTGCACTGCAGAATAATTAACTTTGCTAATAGTTATCATTAAAAAGTGTCAAGAACTTGTAATATGTGACTCTAAGTTATCGCGGTAGGACGCACACGGATCGACGCCTCATTCACTCTCATTACATTCTTCATACATGCTCATCGGTTTAGGGTACTTTTGACCTGGCCCTTCAAAATGTCGCCAATTTGATCCAAGAAGATTCGACTAGGCCCTTCCAGCTGTCCCATACACACTCGCCTCATACAATTGCTTTGTCAAACGACTGTCATCCATCCTCTCTACATGTCCAAACCATGTTAACATACCTTTTTCGAAACTTATTCAAACTTATTCGGAAGTTTTTGCGTGATAGCAACAAACATCCATCCATTGGTAGGTCTAGCTACCACATAGACACTTTATTTTGAGTGGCAAGCCTTCGTGAGCCAACGCACAAAAAACCACAGTAGAATCTGTCTAATAGCTTTTGTTGTTGTTCTGAGAAAGGCTTCTCAAATTCTGTGCCTATTGATTTGAAGGTACACCAAGTCCAAAAATATATTTCACTTCTACTGGTCCCTAGTTTTTTCGATTTAGTATGGTGAAATGTATCAGGGAGGTTATTCTCGTACGTTTTTTCGATAGTTCGATGAATATTCGGATGTTTCTACGATTTCTGACTTCAAGGGTAAATTTTTGGTCCTAGGTTAGGCAAGACCGTTAACGTTGATATTATATTACGGGAATAAACCCCCAGGAGTGGTCGCACAGTCCAGCCGAGCCGAACGCGCTGAACTCTCAACTCAATAGAGAAAATGCTGCTGACGTCAGGAAGCGAGCCGCATTTTCTGACGTCATCATTTTTTGTATCGAAAAATGACTGCAGCGCGGACAAGTGTGCGATCAGGTTAATATCCTGCACAGCTTTGTTTTTGTATTTAGAACTCGCACGCTTCTTCGTGTCCTGTCACTAGTTCTATCAAAGTAACCAGCGTGGTGAATGAAATCTCTAAATTGGGTTTAGCCGTACCCGTGTAGATTGTCTTTGTATTTTGCACTCGTTGTAGTGAAGTATTGGTAGTTCGCTCATTCACCCACATTTAAATGGCAATTCATACATAACATGTATGAAACATAACATTGGAAAGCTATAAAAACTTCGCAACGGTTCACTTAGTCCAATTGCAGGTGATCAAGCACTGTTTCCACTGAATTTAATTGCAGTTGTGTTTTTATAGCATGTTTCTGATTGCCAACTTTTGTAAGTATTCCTTGGGCAATGAAACGGCTTGGGAAAAGTTTCCAATTTTGAACCTTGAGAATCAGTTATTTCTTAAAGTGCATTTACACGGTGCGATACGATTTAGCATCGCACGTCAATTTTCCCGTGTGAACGCTCATCGTATGCGATTTTACTAAGACAAATCGCATACGATGAGCGTTCACACGATAAAATTGACGTGCGATGCTAAATCGTATCGCACCGTGTAAATGCACCTTTAGTTTGCATATCAAACTCATCATCATCATCATTTGCCTGCCCTTATCCCGCTCATGCGGGGTCGGCACAACATGTTCTCTTCCACCCTCCCCTATCACTCGTCTTCTCTGTATCAACTCCTTTCTTTTCCATATCTTCTTTCACACAATCCATCCATCTGAAAGAATGAATAGATGAATAGATATTTCATTGAGAAATGAAAAGTTTTATCAAAATTTTCGATTCCGACGGGATTTGAATGATATACCTTAGTTGTGATTACCACTTAAAATTACAAAAAAAATATATAGATGATTAGATGTTTGGTCATTCATGCTGAAACGGCTGACAACGGGACCAACGGGAGACATCTTTTAATCCCGAAAAAACATCGTTGGACGCAGTAAGTCCAGACCATTTAAGCAACTCACTCCGGGCGTGACATTGTGTTTGATATGAACCCTCATATAACCCACTTTAAGTGCAATTATTCCTTTTTTATCTCAAGAGCTGATAGCTTAATAAACTACGGAAGTCACGTATTATCCAATGAAAAAAAATCCAATGGACACAATCTATAAGAAAGTTAACCGTATATTGCGTGTATGTCCGTTCATCTGACGTATTACAAATGACGAGAACAGTTGACGCAAAAACTGTAATCTTCTGTAATAAACGTGGCTTTATTGCCATCGGTTTTATATTCGCTTTTCATTGTCAAGTGGTTGTAACAAAACAGTTGTATGTAACACAAATTGTACGCCTCGGCAAACTTACCGAAACCGAATTGTTTGAATATGTTCCCGTTTTTCTTCGAGATTGGTGGTTGCAGGAGACGGTGTGCAGTTTGATATTGATAAGCTGCGTACTGACTAAGCGAGCAGCATCGCGAGGCAGCCGCGCGAGGCAAATCCTCGGACACTCAGGACGTGCCTCGCCCGCTACACGCTCTGCCTTGCGGTAAACGTTGCCTACGAGGCAAATGTCTGAGGATGCTCGCTCAGTCAGTACGCGGCTATTGAATCCAGCAAGTCGTAATATTTTAAAAGTTAGACGAAGTTTGCTGCACTTAACTGTTCATGATCAACAAATTGTGACTCAAAACTAAACCACATTGCCCCATATTATGTTACAGTCCATCAAATCGTGTGATGAATAAACTGCGTTGTATGTATCTATCTTGCATATTATTATACGCCTTCTTTCTCTTGTTTGAGATCAAACTAGTACTTAATTTACAGAAAAATAGATTGTGGTCTCAGGCATTGATTCTTTGTTTTTTGCGACCAATACTGTAAACAACCAGAATGTGGATGGATATGTGAGTAGAGGTAGACCTAAGAAAAGATGGATGGATTGTGTGAAAGAAGATTGGGTAAGAAAGGAGTGGATATGGAGATGACGAGTGATAGAGGAGAGTGGAGAAAGAGAACATATTGTGCCGATAACGCATGAGCGGGGGAGCAGGTCAATGATGGTGACCGTCAAGAAACAGAGCAACAACACTCAAAAGATGCCGCGAAGCTAGACATATCTACATAAACTGATGTGATTTGTGAGACAGGTATTTAACTCAAGCTGAGATGCAATTATGATGTCGCCTCAAGCCAAGCAAACCTAGTAGACAAGTGAAGAGCCCAAGAGTTAAGCAATGGTATCTCAAGAGATTCATTTCTCAATCTCAACAGATATCAAGTTGTTTTGCAAGTTTTGTTTATCTACGAGATGCTGCTTCTGGTGGAAAGTTCTGTGATCGTATTGATGATAATGATTGTAGTGATAAGACAGGTGCTATGATAAAAACTTTGTTCTCAGATTTGAAATTGGGAAATCCTGATATGGTAATTAATACTTGTTGTAATTTTGTATTCAAGAGTAAATGGGATAGGCGTTTTTTCATTTCATCTGGCTAATAATCG
The DNA here is from genome assembly GCA_963565295.1 of Epirrhoe alternata. Classification (NCBI taxonomy): domain Eukaryota; kingdom Metazoa; phylum Arthropoda; class Insecta; order Lepidoptera; family Geometridae; genus Epirrhoe; species Epirrhoe alternata. The sequence continues at coordinate 10,540,367 of OY751391.1, read as the reverse complement.
CCAACAAATCATCATCATTACCTTCCTGCCAATTTTTGTGGGGCACAACAGGTTCTTCTTTTCCACTCTGCTCTATCAGCCGTCATCTTACCTCCTTACCCATATATCTTCCACACAGTTCACAAGCCTTGTACGGACTACGCGTTCACGAGCTCCAGGGCTCGCTCGGGTCGTCAAAATCGTATACATTTTGACATTTCACAGCGACTCGCGCAAGCCGGGTGACGGGTGAATAATACGTAGTCTGGAACTTGTAGTCCGTACGCAGCTACACGTCTTCCATCCATCTCTTCTGAACCAACTTATTATCACTATCACTACATAGTATAAAACAAAGTCCCTTTCTCTGTCCCTATATCCCTATGTATGCTTAAATCTTTAAACTACGCAACGGATTTTGATGCGGTTTTATATTAAATAAAACGTATAATACATGCATAATATAGTAGAGGAACACTGATAATTTTAGAGGTATCTAATGTGATGTCGTGAATTACTAATAAATTTTTGCGCTTACATTGCTAACGCTGGCTAAATCCTAATATTTAGCATCAGCATTACACCCGTGCGAAGCCGGGGCGGGTCGCTAGTTTATTATAAAAGAAATCAGTTTGATTGCTGTTTTGCGTTATTTCATTAGGACGCTGTATATAGTTATAAAGATACTTCACGCTAAGCTGTTATTATGAGCGATCGTGTCAGGAAACCGTTTAGTTCGCGAGGCCGGTTTTTGCTATCAATTTGCCAGTGAACGATGATTTGCGAACATTATACTAGAATATTTTGTTACGGACCATCATCTACTTGATTTAATGGAATAACTAAGAGCCATATTGCCATAGATGGTGTAAGTACAATTTGATACAATAGATTATTTTGTTACGGACTATCATGTAGTTGATTTTAATGGAATATATCTACCATACCCTAGCTAGATGGTGTAACTATGTAAGTATTCGACACGTGTGTTGAGTTTGATGTCTGTCTGTCGGGTTTATAGTTTATCTACATCAATTATTTATCAATGACCAAAGGAAGATAAATCATCACAGGGAAACATCTTCTCGTCTGTGGGAAACATAAAGTATCTTTCTTCCTACTAATATTATTAATGCGAAAGTTGAGCATGTTTCAATGTTAGTAACTACTAATTACGCTAAACGACTAAATAGAAAATGAAAAGGGTGAAAGCTTCCCTTTAAATGCTACTTTTTTTTAATCTGCTTCTGGTGCCTCTCCGACTAGCGAAGGTTGGCAGTCATAGCATAAATTTTGTTCTCGATCTCCAGCATGTCGAAATAAATAATGCTGGATTTTTCCAGCATTATTTATTTATTTTAATGGTGGGGATTGAGTACGTCCAAGAGTATCTTTACCTTGGCCAAGTAGTTTCATTCCAGGCGAGAGCAGATAAAGAGGTCGCTAGACGCACAGAGAACGCCTGGAAGTGCTTCTGGTCAATGAAAGACCTTATGAAGGGCAAACTACCACTCACCCTTAAAAAGAGACTCATGGACGTACGCATTCTCCCCATCCTTACGAACGGTGCTCAGACTTGGTCTTTGACAAAGAATCAGAAGTTCGCTCTTGGGGTCTGCCAAAGGGCTATGGAGCGCAGTATCTTAGGAATAAAACTGTCAGACCGCGTGCGGAACAGTATACTGCGCTCCAAAACCAAAATTGTTGACGTTGGTGCCAAAGCCGCCAGCCTGAAGTGGAACTGGGCCGGACACGTCTGCCGCATGTCAGACGATTTGTGGGCAAAACGAGCCACACAGTGGACCCCACAAAATATGACGCGTAGACGTGGAAGACCCAGGGCGAGATGGCGGGACCACTCACCCTTAAAAAGAGACTCATGGACGTACGCATTCTCCCCATCCTTACGAACGGTGCTCAGACTTGGTCTTTGACAAAGAATCAGAAGTTCGCTCTTGGGGTCTGCCAAAGGGCTATGGAGCGCAGTATCTTAGGAATAAAACTGTCAGACCGCGTGCGGAACAGTATACTGCGCTCCAAAACCAAAATTGTTGACGTTGGTGCCAAAGCCGCCAGCCTGAAGTGGAACTGGGCCGGACACGTCTGCCGCATGTCAGACGATTTGTGGGCAAAACGAGCCACACAGTGGACCCCACAAAATATGACGCGTAGACGTGGAAGACCCAGGGCGAGATGGCGGGACGAGCTGGACTCCCACCTGCGGAATTGGCCTGTTGCGGCGTTAAATCGCGAAGAGTGGAAGGAGGGAAGGGAGGCCTTTGCCCTGCAGTGGGACGACACAGGCTAAATAATAATAATAATGGATTTTTCACACAGCATCATCTAGCCCCAAAGTAAGCAGAGCTTGTGTTATGGGTACTAAGATGACTGATATACTACTTATACTTTTTGTTTGTAAATACATACAAATATTTGTCTCGTGTCTGGACCCGAGACAAATATTTGTAGATCATATAAACATTGGTCCCGCCGCGGGGATCGAACCCGCAAGGCGGGCCTTCGCCCACTGCACTACAGAGGTCGTCAATTAGTCTGCACTCGCTATCCCCGTCCACTCTCTGATGTTCCGCAACCAAGATTTCTTCCTCCAACCAACACACTTACCGGCAACTGTTCTCATCATAGTCACTTCAAGAAGGTCTCTGTTGTATGTGTGCTATATTTTAAATAGGTACAAGAAAATCAAAGTTGAATATGTAATGTATGATATGAGAAATAAACTCATCATCTTCTTGCCCTCGTCCCACTCTATGTGGGGTCGGCACAACATGTATTCCTCATTCATTTCCCTCTATCAGCCGTCACAGCACTCATTCCTTTCTTACTCATATCATCTTTCACACAATCCATCCATCTCTTCTTCGGCCTACCTTATATCCATATCTCGTATATCCATCCACATTCATACCAAAACTAAACTTCCTTTACCTGCTTCGTATTTCATCTCGATGATGTCTTATTAATCATATGTTAAAACAGTATTAAACATGTTTTATTCTACATTATGTAAGACTTGACTTTGAACTAACACGTTTTTATTTATTATCATCTCATTCGTGATAATTAATGACCATGTCTACTGTCGTTTAGATAAATTAGTTTTGTATTCGGGTTTTATGTTTCAAGGTTAAATTTGTGAATTTTTTTGGTTATTTTTATTCGTTATTTCTTGTTGAATATAACGAGTTATTTAAGTTTAACAGGTTTCATCTGCCACGTCGCGTCGTCCCAAAACATATCGAATACTGGAAGGATCGGTTTGTGATCCTAGTGGAATCATTGAGATTATTACTTAATCCTTTGAAGATTCCAAAGGCTTTGAAGTCAGAAATCGTAGTGGAAAGCATCCGAATATTAATCAAACGAACGAAAAACTGGAACGCGAATACGAACCTGGTTCTAGTATTGGTCACTTAGTTTCAAGATTATTCTTAAGTGATTAGCGGTCCTTATAAATAAATGCTATTTGAATTTGACTAATTTGTATGAAAAAGGGATAAGATGGTTTAAAAGGATGTTACTTCCTACTCGAGTACATAGGTACTCTCAGAGACTACGTTGCCAAATCGTTGGCGAATACTATGGGCTGTAACGATGTCAATGACCTACTCAATACTATGTAGTAAGCTGTGCTTCCGACACTTGGTATTTTATGGGTATTATGCCAATAAAATTATGGGGAATTCGCGTAAAAACTTTTTATTTCTCTCAACGTTTTGGGCTTTAGCAGTTATCGTGGTCACTAGTCAAAATCTATCGTGTCTAAATAAATTATGTATTCCCTAATGGACGGCTAAACATGTATTCCTTTTCCAATATCATTTGGAACCTGGCTGAGACTCGAACCCACACACTTAAGACCAAATGTCAAAATACCTCTAGCTCTTAATTTAAAACAGACGCAACAAAAAATAAATAAAATTTAAAAATATTAAAAGAAATCCCTAAATATTACAAACCTTTTTTGTGAGATTCCAACCGCAACCATTTCAATGCCAAAACCTCACTAATAACAATAAAAGAGTCTGTCTGTCTAAACGATGATGACAGCTATTCCGTAGAGAGTTTACGTTTAACTACTTAACGTTCGGACACGTAGCACTAGTTTCTGACGTCATTAAAATGAAAACATAAACCGTGGTTCGCTGCGCTCGCTCAATACTTATATCTAGACTTTTAGAAAATCTTGTAAAATAAAATAATCTCTGCTAGCGAAAACGAGTTGTTGGTTGAAGTTTCTTAATCAAAGTCAAAAATCATTTATTCAGTGACCGCTGGGATCGCTACTTATTGACAGTTCGTTGCGTTCAGCACGGATGGGTCGTGCGACCCCTGACCACCTATATTCTAGTCAGGCTACGTTAAGTAACTAGTGTTCAATGAGCAGTGTCCATTATAGTATCGTACTCTAATTTTCCCGTGGCTTGGCTCGCTTGCCAAATCGTGCTTTGGTGGAGTATGGTTCAAAGGATAAACTTATGGCTTGTTTAACTGTAAGTTACACACTTACGTAATGAGTCAGTGTACTGGGATATTCTTCATAGCTTAAGGCCGTATTTAGTATATGGATGGTCCGTACGGACTAGCGTTACGAGCTCCGTATGGATCGACCGTACGGTCGAACATTAACGCTGCGTCTTACGTGGGCGATCTGAACGCGAACGCGAACAAACAGTTGATTTACTATTGAAGTGTCCTACGTGAGCGGCGCGGCGCGTATTGACATTTCAATAGTAAATCGACTGTTTTTTGTTTCCGTGCCGCTTCGAATTCGCCAACGGAAGACGCAGGGTTACACTACTAATCGCAACCATTGATTTCTATACGATAGCTCCGGCTATTAGACGTCCGTACGGACCATCCGTATACCACTAAATGGCACCTATAAGTGCTACTAACTGTTTTTCTGAAGCTTTTGTGGCGTAGCTTACTGGAAAATACATAAAATTGGATGGGTGATCGCTTGTCACATTATTTCTTCCGTGCTTTAGAGGGCACGTTAAACTTACGGTCCCGGTTATTTAGAAAGACTAATGAGGACTTGTTATGGACTCCATAATGGCTTAAAGAGTTTAAACTCCGTCTTCAGAGTTGGCCTGACTAGATAGATAGATAGATACAACTTTATTGGCACAGATACACAGACACACTTAACCTTTGGCTGACGACGTGGTCTAAACGTAACACTAACGCCGAGGTAACGACTTACAGACGTCAAAAAATAAAACAATTATAAAACATGTAAAAAGCATGCCAGCATGTTTCATAGCTATTACTATTGATAGATATATGTCTTAGGTGTTTAAATAAAAAATTACAAATTAAATAACACTTCAATTTTAAGAATAATCAACTTTTATTCATAGTATCACAATAATTGCTTACTTAATTTTATGAACTTACTTCAGACTCATTTTTTATTCTAAATAACATAAAAATCAACAAATAAACTTAAAAAATATTTTCTTAGTAAAATGACTATCAAAATAAAACAAAACTTAGAACTCTTACTCCAAAATAAAAAAAACTGACATCACATATAAATTGCACATTTACGGGCGTATTTGCAGTCACTGCATACTTGATCGCAGCAAGTAAACCGAACTTTCACTAACAGGGGGTGTTTCCCGCTTGTTAGACGTCAATTTCTTCTGCCTAGGCATTCTGTAAAATTGAATAAAACCATTAAACCGATGTCACGTCAATGAGACACTATAAGCTGACCTACGCAAACACTGAGGTGACGAACAAGTTTTAGTACATAAACACCGTACTTACGTCTGTGGGACGGCGATACCTCCGGTACGGACACGTGTGCACTCGCCGCGCTCGCGGCGTCGACTAGCGGCAAGACGATGGCGAGAGGGGAAGGTAGCGGGAGATGTGACTTCGTGCGACGCGTATTTTAGAAAATATAATAATAGTAAAAATTTTGACGTCTGTGAGACGTATAGGTCGTCAGTTAAAGGTTAATAATAAAACAAAAACATAGACAGGTACTTAAACTAACACAATATAAAAACTGCATAACTAACCTAAAGCATAAAAAAAAACAAAACAGTTATAGGTAGGTGCAAGGTCTGTGATATGGTGTGCCAAATAGGTCCAGTCTCAGCTTTTTTGTTACTCTGTACCTATCGCTAGGTGCAGAGCAACGCTGGTTTTCAGACTAATAACTACTACTAATACGAACTTACTTATTTACTCGTGACTTGTACCAATTGTGTAAACATAGATCTGTTTTTGCAATGTCTGTTAATGAGGTGTAGCATGAAATTGTATCATTACACTGATTCGTTTGCCATTTGTTATTGAGTATTCAGTTGACTACGTTGTGTCAGTCATGCTTAGCTTGATGAAGCAATTCGTGTCACTTGTATCACCCAATGAGATGGACGGACCAAGTAAAGGAAGCGCTGGACAGACCCATAAATGAGTGCACCAGAAAGACCACCATCAGGGACGAATAGCGCAGAATTGTGAAGCGAGCCACACATTTCCAGACCTGACGATCATGTCAAGAGTGAAACGACTGAGAAGAATATCCCACAGGTTAGCGTGGTATGGGCACGGCGGAGGGATGAAACTCATGTAACTAAAAGGGTAATGGAAAAGAATGTGGATGAGTAGAGGTAGACCTAAGAAAAGATGGATGGATTGTGTGAAAGAAATGAGTGGATATGGAGATGACGAGTGATAGAGGAAGAGAACATGTTGTCATCACCACACTGATGTGGTGATAGGATATAAGAGCGCCTCAAAGACATTGTGTGCATAATCATTAAAAGACCGCGATCTTGTCGTATAAGATCAAGAAACGGTAGCTATTCTCTCAGGTCAAGAAGTCACGACTCATTTGAAGATCCTATCGGAATCGAAAATGATAAGACTTTTCATTTCTTAATGAATTACCTAAGTGTGGTTTAAATAATAAAAAATATATGATTTCTAAACCTGATCGCACACTCATCCGCGCTGTACGCGCCGCAGTCATTTAAAAAAAAATGCTGATGACGTCAAAAAACGCTCGCTTCTGACGTCAGCAGCATTTTCTCTATTGAATTGACAGTTCGGTGCGGTCGGCTCGGCTAGACTGTGCGACCACCCTTAAGAGGTTAAAAAATTTACTAAAATACATATTTATTTTCATTTATTCGCTCAATTCAATGTTTCGTTACGTTTTCAATAAATAAGTGAGAAAAACGATGTACCTACTCGGAAATAATACGAAAATCGTTGGTCCAAGTCCCGAATAGACGCAATTTGTAATTAGAAAAAATAAACTACAGATCTTTTCAAATTCTTTCAAAGAGTGCTCTCACACACACAAACTTTTGCATGTTTATGTGTTCTCATAAAGCTGTAGTCTAGTCAAAACAAATCTGCTAGGAGAACGAGTACGTCTGTCAAACAAACCATGACAATGGCCCGAACGGACCAATATACTGGAACGCAGTTTGGGACGAATAGGGCTGCCACATTACGGCTCAATATTTTTACAAGAAATTTATCTTGCTTGTCTCTCTTTAAAGCAAATTTTTTTTAGCATTCGGTGGCAATACAGTGCAATAAGAAAGTGACAATGACTTTATCGGATTATTCAAAAAACTGTTCACTTAATAGCTTAGCGAAGTAAAGGCAACTTATTAAAAGCTCGGCTTGAAAAAGAATTGCTTATAACAAAATGTACTTTTGTATAGATCTTTCTGTTTGTAAAATATGTCAACAAAAAAATATGTATTATCTGTGAAATATTCAATCAATTACTTAGATCATCATCATCATCATCATCATCCGCAGCCTGACTTCACCCACTGCTGGGTATAGGCCTCCCTAAGTTTGTGCCATCCACCACGATCCTGCGCTAATCGGACCCAGTGACTTAGATACTTATTTATAATATTTTGCAGGGTTGTGACAACCCTAGCTGTAACTCCAGGCAATGGTTAGCCGGCAACCGCGCACGTTTAATTGGTGCCGTCCCGTGCTCTAAACCCAATACATTTTGGCTCAGCCGGCTTTAGGAAGTAGTTTATTTAAAGTGCTTTCCGAAATATTTGTTTTCATCATGATTATCTTTTTTTATCTGTTTTAAAAGTGATGTTATCAAATTACAACTTACCTTTAATAGAATATCCGAAATATATTTTAAAAGAAATACAAAAACTGCGAAAATCAGTAAAAGTTGTAAACCCACTATTTTCTACCATAGTGGCAAGGTCGTAGGTTTATTAAATCTCGCATGGGATACAATTTTCATAGTTGGACTTTTTCACACATCATCTAGCCCTAAGCAGAGCTTGTGTTATGGGTACTACATGACTCATATACTAATAATAATTGTAATAATTGTAATAATTTGACACAATTCTTCAAATATAGAACCTTTTAAACTGTGAAAAAGTACTCAATGTAATAAAAATCAAAGTATCCTTAAGCGAAAGAAATTACAAAAATATCAGAAAGCCAATCGAAGCGAAGCCTGAAAATACAGAAAATTTCAATCTAAAATTAATATTAACTTTTATAACTAAAATCAACACTCAAAGGATTCCGATCCCGTACAAATACTAAGCAAAAGCTAATAGAAAATCTCAATGAAAAATAAACTCTGACGTTATTGAAACTGAGTTGATTTCATAAAACCAAGTAGCCCGTATGCGATCCGAAGACACATGGCGGATGCGATGGATTTGTGTGGCTTGTTGGTAGTATAGTATATTATTAATGTTTTAACTTGATTTGTAGTCCATTATAACGATTTATAGGTTCTTATAATGGTATGATTTACAGTTGCTTATTTTGATTCTTATTAGGTAATCATGAATCTTAAGTAAAGCTTGATCTTATATTTATCTGTATTTCCCGAAAAGTACAATTAGGGGTCTTCAAATCAAGAGTAAATAGATTCCTTCTAGGTAAGCATGCTCCATTTTAGACCTCACTACTTAACATCAGGCAGAGTGAGGACAAATGCTGACCAATTTAATTAAAAAAAATTGGTTGTCTGTAAAGTCGGTTTACTGACGATAGTTGAACGTGACAACGTTTGTGCTTCTTTGTCGCTCTTTCCGCGCTCTCGCTTGCACTTCAAGCCTTACATGGAACGCCTCAGAGCGAGGTAACGCCGCATTTTTTCGTGCGTGCAGCCGGCTCTATCGAATTATAAGACGTTGTCACGTCAAAAAATGTGAATGAATGAATGAATCACGAAGGTGCCGAATACGCGGAAGTACTACCCTATCATAAGTCTGAAAATCTGAAAAGAATACAATGTATCACAGTCGGCACGGATAGATACTGCGATGAGCTTTATCCCAGTATCCATCAGCGCCGAACTGTCAATTCAATAGAGGAAGTGCTGAGACGTCAGAAGCGAGCCGCATTTTCTGACGACATCAGTCAAGGCCGCCCATTGTACATTTCTATCTGATTTTTCTTATGTTTATTGTATTTTTATTAATGGTGTGCAATAAAGAATTTTCATTCATTCATTCATTCATCAGTATTTTTTCTATAGAAAAATGACTGCGGCGCGTACGGCGCAGACATATTACGATCAGCTTATTACCTCTAAAGGAACTTCTAAGGGGAGGCAACTTATATTGCCACGCTTTTTGACGAAGATTTGATAGATATATCTACGTTGAAATGTGAAAAGTACATAAGCATCCGTTAACTGGTGTTTAAAATTAAACCCTGATTGACTCGTTCGAACTCTGGTCCAATCTATTGAACATGATCCAATCTATTTAGATGCAAGCTAATCATGATTTAACGCACTACCGAATGTAATTCAATTTAAAGTTCGACCATCCGAGGTGGATAACTTAATACTGTAATTAATGGCGTCTAGACGGACTCTGTGGCACTTGTAAAACTGTTTTTAATCTTTGATACCTTAGTTGACAAATTGTCGTTAAATTTTGAAGTATACACCGCTATTTTATGACTACCAAAAAAAATTTAAGGGCAGTTGCAGCAGCAGAAAATGATAATGGCATGGTCAGAACTTTTTTTTATTGAACTATCACAAAGTTATCGAGGATTGTAGTCAACCAAAACCGAACAAAAATTGATGAAAACTGTACAAATAAGTATTATAGACAACAATCGCGTACTGACTCTCATTCGAACTATGTTCTCGTCAGTAAAACCGCAGTAGCTATCTCATAAATCCACGTCTGACTCGTCTCATCTCCTTTTGAGGTGATAATTTTTTTTTTCTCTTTTTTTTGAGTTTTAACTACATAAATGTGACCAGTAACAGACACCGAGAGCGTGTTTAAAATTTTTTTGGTAATTAAAAAATAGGGGTGTATATACTCTTGTTGAAACTTGAATATTTTTACATTAAATTACAAATTTCTATTTCGTTTACCTTCTACATTATACATGGTGAAACATTTGTTCAAATAGCAGCAGCAGTTCCAGATATTGCGTATATTATATACTTATTTGTGAAAGAATACGTAAAAGGTATACTTACTAATTCGTATCAAGTGCTCAAGAAGTGTGATTCGTAAGATTTACAATCTGTTTATTCATATACAGATTTTAATTTAGTATTGAAATAACATAAAAATGTAATGCCATTGGAATTAAATAATACAGAAGTGGAAATAAGACCACGCGACCGGCAGGTGCGAAGGAACAAAGCATGCCAATATTATTGTATCTGTTACCGATTTTATCTCAGGGTTGGCACTTAAAGATTGTGTGCTGATTAGGGGGATCAATCATTGAAAATCACGATAAAAAAGGGGCTTATTGAAATATACTTATTGAGTACAAAGACAGTTTGTTGCCAACAATTATTGTAATAAATTTTCAATTAATTCTCAGAATTTTCTATTATAAATTGTGCCCAGGTGACGAATCCTTTAAATACTTGCAAATAATGAAAATTGATATTTTAAATGTCAATCAAGTGCCAATTTAATAAATGATTGGAAATTACCGTAACGCCAAAATAGACTCAATAAACAGGAACACAAAATAGGTCAACCCATCTTCCATGTTATTTTTTAATTAAAAGCCTGCTAAATCACAAGGGCTCGATATCTAATAACGTAACATTAATTAAATCCTCCGCGCTCTAGTAACCACGAAATTTATCGCTGTCAGCAATATAAGAGCAATATTGCGATAAAAAGCTTTTTTTTTGCTGCAAAATTATTGATGCGTGACAGCCCTGGCCATCTGTCGAGTGACGTCATCTTGCAGATGCATAGACTGTTCCATGACAGTCCAATCTCTGTGGTTGTGAGTGCGAAATGGCAAAGATTTTTTGTGATATCGTTTTCAAAGCAGATGGGGACAATAAACTTTTTAAATAAGTTTGTAAGATAAAGTTTTTGTAAGAACAGTTACTTTTTGTTCGTTTAAGGTCGTAATTGGGCGAGGACTTGTATTGTATAGATTTAGAAAAAAAAGAGCTGTGATGTCTGTGTAGTGCCTTGATTGTTGTTGCGTGTAAAATGCATAAAATAATTTCGGAAATAACTGTTCCAATTTTGTAATCTTCTGTAATTAAGATGGAGAGTATTTTCACAGAAACTATGCTGTGGACCTTTCGTTGTAAATAGTTCCAGTTGACGACCTCTGTGGCGCAGTGGGTGAAAACCCGCTTGGGACGCAGAAGGTTGCGGGCTCGATACCCGCCGCGGGATAAATGTTTGTATGATCTGCAAATATTTATCTCGGGTCTGGGTGTTTCTATGTATAATATGTATGTATTTACAAACAAAAAGTATAACGTAAACGTAAAACAGGGTCACGACTGTATCCCCAAGGCGCGGTAGACATTCTCTCAGATCTTTATATTCCAGATCCTTTGAAGATGTCTAAGGGGGTAGTCAGAGGCATGTACAAATACATATTTGATACATGCCCACATCTTGCAGAAGTTAGTATTCCATACGTGACAGGTTGCAAGCCCATCGCCGCCTATAAGAATACTAACTGGTTTCCTCACGATGTTTTCCTTCACCGTTCAGAGCTCGTGTTAAAGCGCATATAAATTTTACGAAACGCAAAATCCATTGCTGCACGGCCGGGATTCGATCCCACGACCTTCGGATTGAAAGTCGAGGTACAACCCCATTCGGCCAACACGGCTCTACAAAAAGTATATAAGTAGTATATCAGTTATCTGGTTCCTATAGTACAACTTTGCTTAGTTTGGGGCTAGATGATGCTGTGTGAAATGTCCAGCATTACCTATTTATTTTATTTTATTTAGTTCTAGGGGGTTCTGGTATATTTTTCAAAGTACATCATCATCATCATCCGCAGCCAATAATATCCCACCGTAGGCCTCCCACTGTTCACGCCATCTATTCTGGTCCTGTGTTTTTCAAGTTATGCAGGTATGTAGTAGCTTGTTATTGTTTTAAATGTTTTATTTTTATTAATTTCTTGTAGTACAATAAAGTGTTCATTCATTCAATAGATTAGGCAACTCTTAAGTTCCTTTAATTTTTTACACCCGTTCAATCTTCCATGTATTTACACTCCTCTCCTTGCCTGGAAGAGATCGCTTCTCAGCGATAAGGCCGCCCATTATGCATTGTAATATGGTTCTCTTTTCCACTGTATTTTGTAGTTATAAGGTGTGCATTGTACAATAAAGTATTTTCATTCATTCATTCATTCAATCTTAGTTTCTGAAGTAATGAAATACTTAACTAAATTTTTACTGTGTGAAATATTACACATGCGTAATGAAATATAAAATGAAATATGAGGTAAACATTAGCGGAGCGAGCTCAGGGGGTGAATATTACAATTATAGAGAAAATCTATCGGCAAATATGAATTAATCGCGCCCCATGGTGATACAGTATGATTAAATTTGTTTATTCGACTTGACATAAAGGTTTTCACAAACCTATCGCAGGCACAAGTTTCGCACAATCTAGGTAAAGTAGCATAGTCTTTGCATTAATGTACGTAGGATAAATAACCTAATGTGTTGAGAAAAATAATCGATTTTGAATTGAATTGATTTAGATTTTTAACGCTTGAAATTCACCTTCAAAACTTTTGAGTATACCTACTCAGACTCACATACTACTACCGTGTCTGGGGAGTCGTAAAAAGAAATTCAATATGGTGTTATCAGCATCATCATCATCAGCACTACAAATAGTCCCACTGCTTGTTATAAGTATATTCCCTCTAGAACGCCTTACACAGGAGATGCTGTACACAGACCAGAAGAAATAAGTGTAGTGCCATCAAACATTTTATGAAATGCATTTAAATTAAACTGAGAGGATGGAGAATCTTGGACAAGCCTATCCTTAATGTCCCAGGCACTACACAGCGTTGAGTGTAGGAAGATTGTGGGCAGGTAGCCTCCTGATGTCCGCCCGATGGTCGGACGACATCGTTAATGTAGCTGGGAAAGCGTGGGAAAGGACTGCACAGGACCGAAGAGAGTGGCGTTATAGAAAGGAGGCCTATACTAGGGTGCAACCGGACTTAATAGATAGATAGCCTCCTGACACGGTATAAATCATCAAAAATGCTAAGTTTATTAACTATCAGAACATCATAGAATTGCCAATAACGAATGGTGTTCATACAACTAGCCGTCTCGCGTGTCTCACGCCACTCGCAATTTTTCTGGTTTTCCCTTGTTAGAGCATGCTAATTTCATTTATAAGTTCCGACAAGCTGTTTGCTGCAGGCGGAAGAATAGCAACAGGTTCACAGGTCCACCAATCACGGCATGAAATAAATTGTAGGTATAGAGATTTTCACTCAATGCCATTCATCTTCATACTAACAGGGGAACAGATTACTGATGTATTAAATGCTAAATAATTTACAAATTGTAGTTTACTTACCTAAATACTAAAAAATAGAAAGAATCGGACTCTCACCTCTTGCATCTCAGCCCAACCCTCACAATCCATGAATCGATTCGAAGAAATTCTTCGAAATGTGACGTTCAAATACAAAATTTCGAAGTAATTCATCGAATATGCATCCGAAATAATCCAAATAAAGTGAATCGCCAATACCAATTTATTCAGTCACTTTAAATTCCAATTTTGCATCATCCTATACCAATTCAATACAGAAATGATATTAATCAGGATAGGTACCTATAGGGTCATGGACGGCCATATTGTCCTCCAGGGGGCAGTTATAGCTATGATGTAATCTGTGAGGGCTATTTGTATTTATTGAATACGGACCCCGATTGTGGGCCACATGGGGTCGATTTTTTTGGCCTTTTAGGGGCTGGACTTGCGTTTGGGGTAAATGGTTAAGGTTTTAGCAAATGGTCTGTTTGGGTTGTTATATTGTTTTAATTTTCAATTTTATCCCCAAGGTAGATGTTTTCTCAGATTGTGTAATTTTGATTAAAGTGAACTTTACGACAGAAGACCTTCGATCGAATTCAGTAGAAATCATTTAGAGGAAACTGACGAAAAATTTTTGAGTTCCGTTAAGACTTCAGTCCAAGACCCCTCGCAGACTTCAGACTTTCTATCGGCCGATAGTTGAGACGGGCTAACTTCTCCATGATTATACTCATTACGAGCCGAAGCATATTCCGTCTCAACTAGCCGATAGAAAATCTGAAGTCTGCCCTCGCAGACTTCAGACTTTCTACCCCCTCGGTCTTAGTCAGTCTAACAATTTGAAATATTTCTGTCCAAACAGCTAGATAATCGAACTACTAGTAGGACTGGATGGAAAAAACGCTATCTAGCTAGATTTTATATCAGCAGTTCAGCACCGGTGTTCGAATTCACTATCGGATTAAAAAGTCGAGCATACTCCCATGACCAAAACAGCCATGAACACAAAAGCAAGTCTTATGCAAAGTGGCGTATTTGACCTCAAGAGTTCTTAATCCCTAGAAACAGAAGTTTTCTAATTTAAAATCCTGATCCGGAGGTCCAATCCGCTTAAAGCCACGTCTTCATAAAAGACGGTGATCGGCATTTTCAACCGACATAAAAGCTGTAATAAGATTTTCAGTCTTTTAGAAAGCAATTACTTAAATCTCTTCTTCTTAGTCGTTGCACTCTTGACAGAGTGGTCTTCGTCGTCAGGTCTGGAGTTCTGTGGCTCGCTTCACAATTCTGCGCCATTCATCTCTGATGGTGGTCTAAAATGGTACTTAAATATGTACGACTATAAATGTTACTAGGTGGCTTTTTATAATTGTCGTGTCACAGTTCATTCGAATCAGTTGTTGAAAGGATTATAAGTGTAGGTACCTCAAAGATGCTCGTGACAAGGACCTAACGCCAGTTTTTTTTCGCCAGTCGTTCCATTAAAATAACACCAGTTTTATGAAAAACATGAGGTAGTTGTCCCCCGCGAGGATCAAACTCGTTCTTTTATCTCAGCCAAGCTCACCTCGTAGATTTGAAAAAAAGTCCCGAAAAAAAAATTATAAAATCATTTTAAATTTGAGCCGTCATAATGAAAAACGATAAACCATGGCTTAAACAAACATCCCACTTCAGCGAAGAATGAGAAAACTCAAAAATTGTTTAATCAGCAATTGGGTTGTAAATTATTCATAGTACTTACCTACTTCTTTGAGCTTGAAGTTGTTTTAGCATTTTTGACGAGCCAATTTAAAAAGTAATCGAAGTCTTAAGATTTTCGGGTAATTGGTAAAATGTGACGTGATTTGAATGGA
Source organism: Epirrhoe alternata (assembly GCA_963565295.1). Classification (NCBI taxonomy): domain Eukaryota; kingdom Metazoa; phylum Arthropoda; class Insecta; order Lepidoptera; family Geometridae; genus Epirrhoe; species Epirrhoe alternata. Next base: position 10,524,691 of record OY751391.1, on the reverse strand, counting down.
GCGTGTGGTCGTACAACCCATCCGCACCGAACGGAGGAAATGCTGAGACGTCAGAAGTGAGCCGCATTTTCTGACGTCATCAGCATTTTTTCTTTCCAAAAATGACTGCGGCGCGTCCTTCGCGGACATATGTGCGATCAGCTTATGGCGACTCTTATTCTTTTTCAGTACTTATAGAAAACGAAAGAAAAAACAGAATCAAAACTGTATCCTTAATCATACGTCAAAATAGTACCAACCATTGCTCTATTTCACTATGATATAACCCACTAATCAAACCCACTAAGGGCGGGACTTGTTTTCACTTTTTCTTCCACACTAATCCACTGGCACATGCTTAAATTTTGAAGAAGTTACCATCCCATTAATGATATCGTCGCCTATTAATGTACCTACTAGATAAACAGACTTATTTCTCACGATGTTTTCCTTTACCGTGGAGTTTGTAATTTTTTCTACGTCTGTGTCTATTCATAAGTATAAATTACATATATACTTAAAATTTTCTATTAGCCTACAATGTCCCACTGCTGGGCAAAAATCTCCCCTGTCACCACCGTCACCTTCCACACTTTGCGATCTTCTGCGATTTTCTCCCAATCCTTTTTAAATGCGTTGAGGTCGCGCCAGCGCTTTTTAGGCCTGCCTCGGAGTCGCCTGCCATCCGGAATCCAACCAGTCACCACTCTGGCTAACTTACTATAGTAATGTAATAAAGCAAAGAAGACAAATTGGCTTTCTCGATTCTGCGTGAAAGTTCTACAGAACTCTTTCAAAGAATTTGCACAAACACTGTATTTCCGATTTTGTTGATAGAAATTCGAAATAATTTTCAAGTTTCTTAAAGTTCCTGAACCAATGTTTCATCAAGTATTCAGAAGGTTTGCTTCCACAGTGATATTAGCACTCGTTCCTGACAGATCTTCATGACCCTCTCACCTCAAATTCGAGGCGTGCGTTGGCTCTGCTTCAGAGTCTTAACTTTTGCAGATGTCAACGTTTACCATTGTTTCTACATATATCTTTGCGTTCATAATTGCGTATTAAATAAACGGTATTTATCGCGTACCTTATTTTATTATTTCCCGACGTTTCGCCTGTGTTGCAACAGGCGTGGTCGCGGGCAAACTGGAGTATGTGACGGAGCCCCCGTCGATGAGCGATAGTTACGAAACGTCGGGAAATAATAAAATAAGGTACGCGATAAATTATTTTAAATACGTTTATTTAATACGTAATTATGAATAGTGATCGCTAAACTTTAAGAAAGACTATCTTTGCGTTTTTTTGTTCCAAATAAAGAATTTCTGAATTTAAATTTTGAACCTCAAATAAATCGACGCCGTCGTAGAACAACGTCGGACATGAAATAACCAACTTTACAGGAGAACCATATCAAGTTTTTTAATGTGTTTTTTTTGTGTATTACTTTAAAACGGCTGATCCTTTCAGCTTGAAACTTGGCAGTGTTAATGATTAGTACCTTTTATAACCACTGATATTTTCTCCCTTTATGATAACTTAAGGAGTGAAAGTTAAAGGGCAGTGCCCAGCAGTGGCACATGAAAGGATAAGAAAAATAATAATAACTTAACTTATCAATTTTTAAACTACAATTTACAACTTTCCTATAAAAATGTTCTTCTAGCTATGAAAAATAATTCCTCGAAAACTGGTGCTCGTAGTACAAATTCCGATATTTCAGCATTACAGATGAATTATAAAGCAAAGTTTATTTGCGCCCAACTGTTGCGGATCAAAAGTTCTAAAGATTTTTTTTACCTTTAATCTTTTTCTTGTTCCAGGTGAAACAGTGTAGTGAAGTGATGTGTTAGTGCATAATGCCGCCGCGGTGGCGCTGTCGAGTCACGTGACAGGCAAAATGGCGGATACTCCCGCCATCTCGATCATCGAGGGCACTGTCAAATTCCGAGATGGAAAGAAGGTAAGGCGTCATGTGTTATTTAAAAAATCTTAAAGGAAAATCTGTAAGAAAAAACTTGGAAAATCTGATAGCTGAGCTGCAAATCCTATCCTAATAATATAATAAATCTGAAAGTTTGTGAGTATCTTTAGATATTTGGATGTTTGTTTGTTTGTGTAACAATCACGCCTAAACCAGTAAACCGATTTGGATGAAACTTGAAATAGGCGTAGATAACCTGGAATAGCATATAGGCTTTTCAAAATGTTGGTACCACGCGGGCGAAGCCGCGCGCAGAAGCTAGTCTGATCTAAAATAGGTATTTTTTTCTGATTATCATATTGATAGATTAGGTACTACGAGTATAAGGTACCTGTACTACGAGGCTAATTAACTGACCAGTGTGCGAGTGCGCCCCGCCGGGCCTGTCATTACTCTCCAGCGTCTTGCATTGCTTGCTCAGCGTCGAGTATGAATGATCTTATTCGCTGATTTTTGCACAGTGACAATTTCTCGGTTCTATTATGCCGATTTCGCGCGAACCTTTTTCGAAATATGAATTTCGCGCCATTTTTACCCGGCTGACAGGTAGGCCGTATTAATATTTAACCACACAAAGTGAGAGGTTGTTTCATTTTATAGCGTCACCTCGTATTTGTTGGTTGAAAGCCAATAACTGAATATGCCAAAAATGTTCACAAGCTACCGTAGAGTTATCGATTGACATAATTCTCAATATCGATAAGCTATCGATGATAGCAAACACTATCGGCTCTTGGTGCTTGGTAACTAACGACACACTTCACCGTTTTATGTCAATTTTGGCCTAGATATAAATATACGTAAAATACCTGCGTAAGTACATCGGACTTGTCATATTCCATTCTAACTCATAAGATAAAATGAAATATTTTTTAATAAGTACTAATTTTAATAGGTGTATAATTTAAGGGCATTTTAATTTATTTACTGAGCAGAAAGTCGATATGTCAAGCAGTGGACTGCTATAGGCTGATGATGATGAGCAGAAAGTAGAGCTATCTTAACAAAAAGTGAAAGAGATTAAAATGTCATATAGAATCAAAACTGCTTCATGCCTACTGTTCAAATCTGTTATTTTCCAATCCAAGATCTGTCACACATGTGTGCAAACGCACACGTGTATAAACATAGAAATTGTGACATTCGTATGTTATTGATGTCATGTTTAACTTTGTTGATGTTACTTTGATCATGAATGCAGCATTGAAATTAATTGCATAATAATTTCATTCCAACATATGTACATATAATTATAAAATACAATAGAATCAGTCAAGCTATCTAAGGATCATCGTAAAAACGATCTATAGATAGCTCAACTGATCCAGGTCACTGCCAGTCGGAAGCGTGCCCAAAACACTGGCGGCATTGCCACGCTGAATGGCAATGCTGATTCTTTGTGCCAAAAAATCGCCAGCTCTCGAATCACGCGACGTTTCGACCAGACGCCCTGAAAGATACCTTACAATAAAAATAATTCCATATTATTTACCTACTTCGAGAACAGACACATCGATTTTTGTTCTGCAATAAAGGATTGAATAAAACATTTGAATTATGTTTTAATTTTTAAACATAAAACTTTAATTATTCAATCAATTCAACTGGAAAATTTTAAGGACAAACTAGTAAGTATGTCTTAACACGAATATAAAAAAAAACTACTTATACTGTATTTTTCCTAAGATACCAAGAGCATTTACATGATGCAACTTTTGACTGGTTTTGCTAAACCGTTGCCATTTAGCGGCTGAGTGAGCGTCACACGTACAAAGACTGTTTACCTACTTGTAAAAAAATTGCAATGCGATACGATATCGTATTAGTCATTTTGCCTAGAACACTGTAGGTTTTATTGCGGTTGGCACAGCACAAACTGAACTTTGAGTTACCAATCTATGTAAACATGGTGAATCACAATTTCCGTTTTTGACTGTTCCTATTTGTTTTAGATAAAGGAAATATTCTGCTTAACTTAGTAAAGTATTGTTTTCGTAATTTTTATTTGAAGCCTTTTACGACCTGAAGGTAGTCAGAGGCACGTTCAGTTTTACAATATCTGTTCGCGCCGTAGCTACCTACACTCGGTTTGTTGTCAACTTCATTTCAAAACGCAGCGCTGCGATTACACCTCAGCGCCCTCTGCATAGGCGTCACTCACTATTAACAAAAATTGCACTAGATAAGACTGTTGGACCCAGTTGGAACTTGGGTACTAATATTGGACTATTAAATTATGATCCAAACAATAATTATTATTACTAAAAATGTTCACAAATAAAATAGTTTATTCTCTTAAACATTTTAATTTTAAATATCTTATTCTAGCTACACGAGTTCCTGTTCCATTTTGCATTATTTATACCGCTATACTTATTCGTACAAACTCAACTGTCTCATACTCCTTCTATCTATTCAGCCCGGTTGCACCCACTGCTGAGTATAGGCCTCCTCTCCATGACGCCACTCTTTTCGGTCCTGTGCAGTCCTTTCCCACGCTCATACTGCTTGCTTGATACTCAAACATTCCTCCTCTTCCTCGAGTCGTGACCTCCTTTAGGTATAACTTTCTCCCTTATTATGTTTCTCCATCTTCCTCTGTCCCCGGCAGTATGAAGAGCATTGTGAATCGTGGTGTCGATAGTGGAATTTGTTCAGACCAGCGAATCGGACTTCGCCCACGAGGTCTTTTTCCTTCTATGTTTCCGATCTCTATCAGCGTCTCGAGGTTGTCCCCATCTCTCCTTGCTACTCAAATATTACTTTTCCTGATATCCACCTAGAATATGTTGCTTGTAAAGTCTTACGAACACTTAAAAACAATGCCATACAGCCATCATCATTTTGCTATCAAAGTCTAGAATTCTATAAATCTCATCACTAAACTATAAATTAACTTAAGGAAGTATGATACCTATCACGATCAAAGTATTATCAACAATGATCAACAAAGTTGATTCAAGGAATCTACTTTGCCTTTCAAACAGATCTTCCTTGATCCTTTACATTCCAATCTGATATGATTTGTCAGATGGTTCAAGTTAGCTAGAGGGTCCAGCATCGCTTCGAAAGCTTATTTCCTTCAACGTCTTCAGAATCTCTATCCGCGCTTCAAACTTCTGCTTATGATCTAGCTTCCTAAACGTAGGTATTAAAGACATTAAAAACTGCTTGTCTTCATCCGCTTCATCTTTCTTTATATCCTTCTTCACATTCTTCAAGTATTCTATAACCTGTCCATCAGTACTTAGGTTGTTTAGATTCGTGTATGACTTTTCGTTGCTTCTGATTGGCTCAAACGCTTGTGCATATGTCTCAGAAGGCAATTCGAAAGTAACCTCATGTTCCATATCGTATGATTCTCTTTTCAAATTGACTAATGGATCATAATCATCATCAGATTCATCAGCTTTGCTTTCTTCATCACCGTCTTCATCATCGATGATGAATTTGAGTTTTTTGAAGTAACCGTAGATTTTTCTGGGTTTGACTATGATGTTTTGTTTGCGCTGCTGTGCTTCATGCTTCTGTAACTGTAGCTCTCGACCGAAGCAGGTGCGGAGGTTCTTCCAGCGCTTCTGAACTTGGTATACTGAAACAAAAGATGAACTTTAGCTTCGCTGATCTTCGAAGCCACGATCAAAGTCCGAAGCTCAATCTCAGATAACCTATTATTTGAACAGTTAACTGTTAAGCGTAAAACATGAAACACACAATTATAATTGCGCAATTACGGAGCAAACGTGAAACAATTAAAAATAATTGCTTTAACAATTCCTGCAATTTTTAAATTGTTAGTAGCATTTTTTCTGAGCCTTTTTTCTGAGTTCAAAATATTTAAACATCTCTGATTCAATCTTGCTAAAGAAATTGACCAAATACTTGTGTGAAAGGCGACAAGAGTGAAAAAGGTGTTAACGACTGATGAAGGGAAATAAAATCATACATGCTGAATTGCTGATATTATAGTGCAAGCACAGAATGACGATGATGTTGAACATAGAAAACTTACAAAGAAAATAGAACATGCGATAACATATATTTTCTGAAGGGATAAGGGCTGGCCAATGATGAAGTACAAAACCTATCAGTTGAACACAAACTGAAACGAAACAACTAAATGAAATCATGACTCAGTTCGACCTTTTCCCTCAGGGCGCCATTTAAAATGAATTTATCTCAAACTCAGAAAGCCACAAAACTAAAAGGGCATTCTGATGGTTCGAAAATGTTCTAAAACAGAAAACATGACCCTTGTCAGTTTGTTTGTTTGACAGATGTACGTAATACGAGTTGTTGAATAGCCTAAAATGTCGGGGTAACTAATTTCACATTTCTGGCTAGTGGGATTTGGAATTTGTGAGACCTAGCCAATGTAAATAAGACTTTACTCAAAAGACAATTAGAATCATTTCAAATCGTCCCAATAAACCTAACAGTATAGTTCAGATTTTATTATTTAATGCTTCCCAAAAATTGCAATTGACCCTACGATCTAACTGATCAGTGACTACGCTCTAGCCTCTAACGATTTCGCTGTTTGTAAATCAAGATCACAGTTAGTTGCATAACCTCTTCGTTGAGATAAATATTTGCAGATCGTACAAACATTTATCCCGCGGCGGGGATTGAACCGGCAACCTTCAGCGTCTCAAGCGGACTTTCACCCACTGCGCCACAGAGGTTGTCACAATTACCCATCTTTATATCTTTAAGACTCAGACCTAGAAACTGGAATTACCTATGCATAGAAAATGTGATGGAACCAGTTACCGTTCTAAATTCTACGCGGTGATGTTCAGTCACGTATGGCGGCGGATGGTTTCTGCCAAGGAAGCTAAATTTTTGTGCTTGCGAATTTAAAAACAGCCAGCTACATCATAGTAGCCACATACATCACCATGCATTTACATTTCCGAAGGTTGTCTGGAAAAGATCGCTTCTCAGCGAAAAGGCCGCCCATTGTGCATTGTAACATGGTTCTCTTTTCTACTGTATCTTTTAGTTTTAAGGTGTGCATTGTGCAATAAAATATTTTCATTCATTCATCACTCAGACACTTACATACTCATAGAAAGTAGATACATATAGGTATAATAATAAATAATAATGCTGAACATTTAACACAGCATCATCTAGCCCCAAACTAAGCAAAGCTTGTAGGTACTATGGGAACCAGATAACTGATATACTACCAATATACTTTTTGTTTGTAAATACATACATATTATACATAGAAACACCCAGACCCGACCGTTATGTTGACCTGCTTAGAGTAACTCGAATGACTAGGAAATCTAAAATACGAGTGCATGACACAAACTTAAAGAATTAACTAACCTAAAACTAGGTAAACGTACCACATCAAAACAAATATAAAACTCACCAAGCCCAACTTTTTCCTGAGGTTTCAGCTGTTCCCAGTTCGGCAGAACTTCTCGGCACACTTCGTGCCATATCCTCGGCTTCTGATTAGACTTGTGGAAATACGACGGATCACTTTTCTTGTACAACGCCGGGTGACGTTTCACAGCTCTTATTAACAACTCCGTATCAACCATGGTGCTAACACAATCCATATCTTATCCAATTTTTTATAACATTGTAATTACTGTTACTTAGAGAAAAAAAACTTTTGAAAATGCGTGCGGGCTCCCGCGACAACTCTGGGCGACTAAAGATGGCGAGAGGCGATAGTGGCGCCATCGTTGCGCAACTGTCTGCGCAATAGTAGTATGTCTATGAGTTTGGTTTTGTGTGGGATTTTTTGGTGAAAGTTGACATTGCGTTCGAGGAATATAAATATAAAAAAATATTATCAATTAGGTGATTTTACGATACGTAATTGTTTCGTTTTTCTCCTAATATTCTAAGCTTACGGTATTTCGATTTATCGATAGTTTGAATTCGAAATTAAAATGTATAAAACATCAAAATAAATAAGTCACGTAGGTATGTTAGGTATGTAACTAGTTTAATCCTACTTCGGGATTCGTATTATCATTATCTGGAATAAAACTTAATGGTGTAATGTACCTTTATACTTGTACCTTTAACCTTTATAGTTGTCAAAAATACAATTTTAAATAGTTTACAACATTGGTATGTCCATAAGTATTTGCGTTTAATAAATACCTATAGGTATAGTTATTTAGCAAATACCTATTTCCAGGAAATTCCAAATTGCAAATTTAATCGGCATTTTTACAAAGTCAAATTAAAATCATTTCGAAAGTCGCGCTTGACGATTAAAATCCCAGAAAATCTGAAACCATTGTCACCGCAATCGACCTACAACCAACTCGATAATAGTCGTGTGCCCGAGCGAGATAGACCGCTGACGTAAGTGAGTTAGAACGAGACAAAACACGAACGGGTCTGGCAACTCCCGGCCTTCGGTATTGCCGATGCTAGCAAAGTGTAATTATAGTTGCTTCATTCGCTACGATTCTTGTTGATATTTTATAAAAACTAAATAAAGGGCAACATTATATCGAATTTAAAATTGCTGGGTTTTTAGACCGCCGATGGAATGTGTTCTTGGGTGGACTGTATTATGGGTTGCTGGTTGAATATTGATTGATGATGGAAAGACTTGGAGCGAGTTCACTGAATTTATTAATGTAGAAAAGTTAGAAGTTGCAAGGTGTTACATTACATACATCGGTCCGATGACAATTAGTTGTCATCTTATACCATAGACAAATTAGTCTTTTCTTTACAGATTATAAAATTTAAAATTATTGAATATTATTGTTGTAGTCTACCTACCAACAGAATGTAGGTCCAAACTTAACTGAAAACAAATAGGTAGAGGAATTTATGTTGTAGTGTAGATAGCAATTAGCATGCAGGTATCTTCTGTACTTAGTTGTAACTTTTTTGTTGACCAGCCGCGAACAGGCTAGTGCGGGGAATCCAATAGGTGAAACTAAACGCATTTATTATGTTGGCAATCTTGAGAAAAAGACGAAGAGACATGCAGATGCATGTACTCTTTGGAAGCGACCTCTGAGAAAGCGACGGATATCAGTGAGCAGTTGATGACATTGACATAAGCAGATGCAGTGCGCAATATTGTCATGACGCCATGAGAAGAAAAAAAAAGGTTGAAGGGTTGGAATTGGAATAAAGAAGAAGAAGGGATTAAAATAGCGGGAATGAGAAATTGTATTGGCTGGGGAAAATATTTGTACCTAATTCTAAAGAAAATAAACATTATAAACGAATAAAAGTTTTATTTATTATACCTATTTATCAAGACAATCAAGGCTCATTTGAACAAATTACTAATTAAAACATGTTTTAAGATTGTTTTAATTTTTTCCTTTACGGAAATTGTTAAGGGACTTTACTTTATCTTGTGTGATATTTTCGGGAACAAACTTTAATATATTTTTTCTTTCTTTTCAGTGGAAATCGCGATGGTGTGTCATGCGAAAATTGTCTCCAGTAGCAGGTATGTTACCTACTTAACTTATTATTTACTTAACTACTTAACGTAAGTAGTATTAAAAGGAGAGAGCAACGGTGCCTCAACTTACCACAAAAAAAAATTACGATTGATAAGAAAAGGGCAACATTCTCGGACTCATACCAAAGTTAGCGTAAATTATAGTAAGCATAGTTTAAGACATCTATATATTTTTTTTTACTGTGTATTTTCTGTTTTTGGAAATAAATAAATAAATTTATTATTAAATTTATAATAAACAGTTCGAGTAACATAATCAAAGTGAAAAGTTTAACCCGAAAATAAAATCTACAACAAATTGTGAACTACTCGACATAAATTCTCAACTTTTATTTCTTCAGAGGGTATTTTATTCAACTTAGCTTAACTTCAAGTTAGGTTAACATGAACTTATCTATCAGCCCCAAAGTTAGAAGCCCGGGGGTTTGTGAAGCTAGTACACTGAATTTTCAACTGTTTTGAGGCAACACGTTTGTTGTGAATGGCTGATTGTTTGTAGAAATAATTGAGAGCATCTTTGCTTGAAAATGGATTATAATAATTCATTTTCCTTTCCTTTTTCTACAAGTTCATTTTGATCTGTGTGAACTAACCTAAAAAAACTAACCCAGCGAGAAGGCGACGCGGCAGACTGAGAAGATGGCGGGACGACCTTGATAAATTTATGGTCGATTGGGAGAGCCTTACACAAGATCGCGACGTCTGGAGAGAATGTGGGGAGGCCTTTGCCCAGCAGTGGGACAGTAGCGGCTCATAATAAATAATAATAAACTAACCTAAGGTTTTTCAATATGGGCAAAATTTTTGTGGTCAGTAGCTCAGAAAAAATAAAATTACATCCTGTCTTAGAATGCAATCGGCTTATAATAAAAACACGCAAAATATTTAGGCCCTGTTTTTTATATGTATTTTATGTTGGTAGACTACAACAATAATCTTTAATTATTTTTAATTTTATAATCTGTAAAGACTAGTTTTGTCTATGACATAAGATGACAGGTCAGCGGACGATGTAACATGTAACACCTTGCAACTTCTACTAACTTCTACAATAAATAAATTCAGTGAACTCTACTCCAAGTCTTTCCATCAATATTCAAACAGCAACCCAACATACAGTCCACACAAGAACAATTTATGCCATGCATAACCTATGAATAACCATACAAATTTTTAGTTTAAGCATGACATAACTTTGTCTCGTTTATTAGTAAGGGCACCTAATAATTTTCATAGAATTTTCAAGTTTAAATAAATAATAAATAAATAAATAATGCTGGACATTTCACACAGCATCATCTAGCCCCAAACTAAGCATAGCTTGTACTATGGGAACCAGATAATTGATATACTACTTATATACTTTTTTGTTTGTAAATACATACATATTATACATAGAAACACCCAGACCCGTGATAAATATTTGTAGATCATACAAACATTTATCCCGCGGCGGGGATCGAACCCGCAACCTTCTGCGTCCCAAGCGGGCTTTCACCCACTGCACCACAGAGGTCGTAGTTTGTGTTTTATATTAGGTATGCTGGGGGTTCCGTCCGTATTTACAATACTTAACAATTAACATTCATTTTGTCTTTTGTTCATTGCTAGCTTTGTAAGAATGAAAAGGTTATTCCTCGAATTAAATGATTACCCCAGCTTTACATCTTCAGATTTGATGAAAATAAATGAGCATACTTCGAGAATCAAGTTATAACTTATTACCTGCGTCAAAGAAACTTAGACAGCTAAAAATACGGGATTATCAGCCTTATTCTCTTCTAATCACGGTCTTATCTTACTGGCTAATTCAGATGATGAGTCATGTTTGGGGACTTACCTATTGTAATTGTTTTTTATGTTTAAAAGGAAGTGAGCCTTTCTAAGAAGGCTTTTGCTTGTAATGTTTGCGTCAAGGTTGAAACCTAGAAAACTAAGGTTACCTACTAAGTCTAAGGCTGATTGTTTATCAAATAAATTAGTTGGCATTGAAAGCATTAAATATGTTTGGGAGAATATAAATTTACATTTAAGTAGGTACCTAAGTAACATAATTTTTTTTTTGCTGGACGTTTTCACACAGGATCTAGCCCCAAACTAAGCATACCTTGTACTATGGGAACCAGATAACTGATATACTACTTATTAAGCATACCTTGTACTATGGGAACCAGATAACTGATTTACTACTTATATACTTTTTGTTTGTAACGTACATATTATACATAGAAACACCCAGAGATAAATATTTGCAGACCATACAAACATTTATCCCGCAGCGGGGATCGAACCCGCAACCTTCTGCGTCTCAAGCAATTTTATTTATGTTAGTAGCAAATTGTTGTTGTTGTGTCTAGCCTACTGCTGGGCAAAGGCCTCCCCTCGAGCTTTCTGGTCCAACGCCAATGCCTGCCACTGATAGTCGCTCAAGGTGTCCAGCTCGCAGAAAATTAGCTTATGTTATTTATCAGCTTCCAGCGTCTGTATTTCCGCGACCCCTGTTGTTTTAAGAAGAGAGTTACCTTCCTTCTGAGTAGGCTCGCTCCATCGTAGACCTCATTCTGCCTGTGTAAGTGTCGAGGTCAAGAGCCGACCCATTCATCATAAAAAAATCTCTTTGGCGGGCACAGTGAACGACAGGTTCACCAAAATTTGAGAATTGAACATTCATTTTTATCATATTGTTGTGTAGGAAATAGAGCAAAGCTAAAAAATTTGGTGAGTACTATACAAAATTGTGTGCATAGACAGGGTTATTTGTAAAACACCGGTAACCTCTCAGGACTGTATTATGACTTTTTACAAAACATTTACCAAAAACAAACATTCAAGATTTCGTTGTCCTATCTAAAACATTGTCCTATCGAAGACATTTCGGCCCCGCCGCCCTAACTCCGCTCCCTTCGCTCCGTACTATCGCTTTCTTTTGTTTCGCATAGACTTCGTAACATTTCGAGCGTTCAATTTAAATACATATTTTTATTTTTGTATGACAATCTGATGAAAAAAAATATGAATGAATTTTTAAAAGTCATAGAACGAAAGTTGTTCCTTATGATGATAGTAATACAGTCCTGAGAGGTCGCAGGTGTTTTACAAATAACCCTGTAGTTCTAGTGGGAAGTACACTACAAATCGAGTCAAGTCATTTCTCATGGGCATTAATTCACGCGTTATTTGACTTAGGGCCGATTGTTCAATCATCGAATAACTGAACAAATAACTATCTAGCGAATTCGTTTATTTGACTGATAAAAGGACAAATAAAGTTGTTGCATTTTTCAATGGCCAGATAGCAAGCGAATAGTTGTCTGTGGATTTTGGTTGCCAACTTCACTGTTATATTGTGGGAGCGAGAAACACGCATACAGTTTAATGTGTGTTAGAAGAGGATAGCAAATGTTTTGACATATTTGAAAATAAGAAGACTGATGCGGTCACAAATAAAGATAAAGATGCGGCTTGGAAGAAAATTGAGAGTTCTTTTAACTCATGTGGAATTTCAAGTAGTATTCGCACATGGAAGACATTAAAATTAAAGTATGAAGGTATCAAAAAAAGTACTAAAAAGAAATCCTCTGTGCAACGGCAGGAGATGTATAGAACTGGAGGAGGACCTTCAAATGCTCCAAAATTTGATGAAGTTGAAGAAAAGTTGCTGAGCATTTGCTCTAATATCACAGGCCTGGAAGCGCGTAACGACAGTGATACATGTTAGTAATACATTCATTATAACTTGAAAAACATTACCTGTAATTCATCCTAGTTGCTTAGGTGTTACTGTTTACATAAAACTATTTTTTTTTAATATTACTTTATAATGATTCCAGTACCAACAATTTCCATCCATAAAAACATTGTGCTGAACACAATTGACAAAAACACTGTGGAATTGGAGATAAATTCTATTTTATTTTATTTTATTTTACTTTATTGGGGATAACAAACAGTTGATACATACATATAAAACGTTACTAATTAATATTATATTAGGTTATTATGAGTAAATGTACAACCCACTACGTTATCCTCGTCTTACTAAAAAAAATACTGAGGTTGTTGTGTGATGATTAATCAGTGAAAATAAAAACAATATATTATCTACATTTAAGTTCATAGCGTTAGTTTTATTATTAAGTTAAGTTTTATTATTATTAAGGTTAGAGATTGTACGTTCATTCATTCAGCAGGATATTTTTTAAAGCTATTCATTGAATAGACGTTTATCTGGCCCTCAAAGAGGCAGATAGATTTATTCGTCAAATAGGGCAGATAATGACCAGATAGAGCCTATCTGACGATTGAAAAATGCAATATTTTGGTATCTGTCTAATTAGTACTATCTAACTGTTTATCTGAGGATTGATAAATCGGCCCTTACCTATATAACTAATTAGAGAACATAGGTCATACATAGTCTTACCCGTGGGATGAATGAACATGCATTTACATAAAACCATTGAACACCCATTGACCGTCTGTCCCGTTATGCAAAGTCAACGATCAATATTGACAATATGATTTGCATAAATTAGTCTTGAATGACAGAAAAAAATGCCGTAAGCCACCTGCTCTAAGACGTCAATCAATTGAGTTTTTGTGTTCATTAATAGAGTCAAGTGGACCAAGTAAATATTTGGTCTTTGTATTACATTTTGATTGTAAAAGTACGAGTATTTATTTCATTCGGATACTGAATAATTACAAAATTTTCGTAACATTTACGCATATACTGTATAGCATTTTGCTATTAAATAAGGTAATTTACCTACCTCCTAAGTTTTTGTGTAAAAAACTGTTTACATTTTGATTTGTTTTTTGGAAAACCAAGATCTTCAAAAACAAAATATAAGTACTCTAATATAAGTAAATTAAGAAACTTCAACATTGTTTTAGCGTTATTTTCTTCAATAAACCATCAAAATTACGGAAAAAGGATCCATCGTAGACCTCATTCTTACCTGTGTAAGTTTCGAGGTCAAGAGCAAACCCATTCATCTAAACGGTAAACTTGATTTTGATGTATGTAATATACCTATAGCAGTTTATAATAATTATATAGATATGTTCATATACAAAAAGACTGTCCATCCAATATTCTCAGTTCGCACGTGCCAGCTGTAAGCCAATAATAGTTCCGAGTAGTCGAGGCGAAGGCGAACTCACGATAAACTCGCAACTTGAGATAAGGGTTCATGTATTTCTCAAGTCAAAACACTCACTTCATCAAATAATAAAACCGTACGTAAATATAAAATATCTTTTTGTTGTTGTGTCGTAGCTTCGGATCAATTTAGAATAATATAGAATAAAATTTTATTTTCTTCACAATACAAGAAGTAGGTCACGAAATCTGGTAGGTAATACTTTAAAACGCAATAAAAAATAAATGGGCAAGAACGGCTGAAAACAGAGGTGAAAAGCGAAGAGAGGCCTATGCCCAGCCGTGGGATGAAAAGAGCTGATGATAATGAAGCATAAAGAAACTCAATTACACCAGACCAGACATTATTACAAACTTAAAAGCTTTTTTTTCTAGTCCCAATCTAAGCAAAACTTGTACTATGGGAACCTGATATACTACTTATATACTTTTAGTTTTAAAATACATACATATTATTCACTAGCTGTCCGTCGCGGGAAAACATCACTTTCCCGGGATAAAATATAGCCTATGTTCATCAGGGATAATGGATTCTAATGGTGAAATATTTTTTTTAATCTATCCTGTAGTTTCGGAGCCTATTCAATTCAAACAAACAAATCTTTCCTCTTTATAATATTATTAGTAAGAAACACCCAGACCCGAGATAAGTATTGCAGATCTTACAAACATTTATCCCGCGGCGGCGATCGAACCCCTCACCTTCTGCGTCCCAAGCAGGCTTTCACCCACTGCGCCACAGAGGGTTTTCTCTAACCAAGTTTAGTTATCTTTTCGCAAATAATCTGAAATTATAAACTTATTTAAATTAGCGACGCGCGTGATGAGCTCATTAAGATTTTACATAATGATAAGAATAATTCTAGTTAATTATGAAGTTCGTTAAATAAATTATGAATAATTAGGCTTTGCTTTAGAAATTTTGGCTTTAGTGTGCTTACCCAAAGAAATATAATTCTTATTTAAAAGTAATATATTTGACTATACTGAGGTACTAAAAAGTAGGTAGGTATATTGTTGTTTATTTTTAGAATATTAAAAAGAGTTATTAGACCCCTCGCAGACTACAGACTTTCTATCGGGCGATAGTTGAGACGGAATATATTCGGACGGAATATAATCGGCTCGTAATGAGTATGGAGAAGTATAGCCCGTCTCAACTATCGGCCGATAGAAAGTCTGTAGTCTGCGAGGGGTCTTAGGTAAGTATAAATACCTATGCAGATAAAAAAAAAATCAAATAACATTTCGAATTAAATGTCACAGACACGAATTATACGATTTTTTATTTTTCCATATAATACGCAACCCTAAAACTCCATAGATTAATCTCTATACAGAGAGTACAATCACTTAAAGATGAATACATCGGTAAATACTTTTAGCTTGCTCAAGGTGCAAGCACCCGACCGAAATAGCCTACTCGCTCTTGACATATTAATATCTGTCTACATCTTGTACAGAGAATATATATATAGATGCCATTGTGTGAAACAACGAACGCTAATGTAGTATTTAGGATTTGTTGTGAGGTTGGCACTTAAAAATAAACACGTATAGTTGGACATTTCACACAGCATCATACTCAACTCACGTAACTCTTTGTAACTACATAGATAGTACATATAATATACAGGGTTATTTGTAAAACACCGGTAACCTTTCAGGACTATTACTATCATCTTATACAACAACTTTTCTTCTATGAATTTTTACAAATATACATTTACCAAAAACAAACATTCAAGATTTCGTTTTCCTATCTAAAACATTGTCCTATCGAACACATTCCGGTCCCCGCCGCCCTAACCCCGCTCACTTTGCTCTGTACTATCGCTTTCTTTTGTTTCGCATAGACTTCGTAACATTTAGAGCGTTTAATTTAAATATTTTTATATTTGTATGACAATTTGATGAAAAAAAAAGAATTTTTAAAAGTCATAGAACAAATGTTGTTCCTTATGATGATAATAATACAGTCCTGAGAGGTTACCGGTGTGTTATAAATAACCCTGCATAACACCAAGATAAATATTTCCCCAGCAGTGTGTCTATGCAATCAAATACACTGTTCTAGAAACAATACTTAGATTTATTTTCGCGCTGCAATTTTAATAAGGTCACGAAAAACACGTATAAAATTGCAAGTCTTCTGTTTGTGCTCTGTATAATCAAGTTATGAGATTATCTATTAAAATCCTTGTTTTACAATATAAATTGATAGAGAAATAGGAACGAATGAATGAACGAATGCGACTGTAGGTATGAATGAAATTTAGGAACAGTGTTAGCTTAATTACGCACTCTAAATCTCGTAAATGTTACAAACTAGTGTTGTGGTATTGAAAAATTGATCAGCTAAGGCCAACATTATGCCTTTTTGAACTAGATATTGACAATCGTTGCGTTTTGCGCAATTATTTTCTCATCAATCATTATTTACTCAAATTTCCTGGTGCACAATATTAGTAAGATATTGACCAAATTAATTATCATTAGCAATAGCTAATTCCGGGAGGAATGGAAGAAAAGAAGGGAGGTCTTTGCCCAGCAGTGGTATCCATCGGGCTGATAAAAAAAAGCTAATGAAAAAGTTAAAAATAAATATTCTACGGCTTTTGATACTGATCAGTCTGTCCAATGTATTTTATGGTCACGTCAGTCATGGAAACTGACATCATATTCAACTTGCTATCTCTATGCAAATGGCAATGTGGCAATACTTATTTACGTGATAAAATTCATATCATGTGTATTGTTTTACGTATTCAAATATTCTACTAAAATGTGGCACTTATTTTTGAAAAAGTGAGCATTGTTATATATATATTATATATATATATGGATTCTATGGATGTTACACCATGACACAGCGAGTGATGAGAATGAGTGGAAGAAAAAGACCGAAGAAGAAATTGTGCTGACCTCACTTAGCGTTGGGGATAGATGACTAAAGATGCATCTGCAGCGTCTATCGCGCGCTCGCATCTGGTGCCACAGAATACCAGCGCTCGTGCAGGGTAGGCATATTGCCCTGCACTGGAATAATGCTGAGTGGTGTCCATTTTTGCAAATTTTTAAGTAATTTGTATCCTTTGCACGACTAATGTCCACTTATGAAAAATGACATTCATAAAAATGTCCAATCATAATAATGTCCATTCATAATAATGTCCAACCATAATATTGGCCATTCATAATAATGTCCATTCATGCACATTTTACATACCTCAGTAACCTGTACCAAAATTGGCAAAATAAATATTTACTTTACTTTAAATGTTCGGTAGACCAGAGGTCACATTCACAACTAACCCTAACTAAAGGGTTAGTTGTGAATGTGACCTCTGTTCTTACCTGTGTGGTGGCCTAAAGGAACTCACGAATTATGCTGTAAAACTCATTTTTCTGCCAACACCAAATGCGATAAAAGCGCCTCTCTCACCGGTTCACATAAGTTTGTCGCACTGTAATACAGGTGGGTTATCCGTTGACGGAACAGTCAAGTCGTGTGAATCCCACTTATATAATAACGCTGCAAGTTTGTGAGTTTGTTTAGTTATGTTTGTGTTTCAATCACGCCTAAACCAGTGAACAGATTTGGATGAAACTTGGACTAGGCGTAGATAGTGACCTTGAATAGCATATAGGTAATTTAATGTTTTTGATTACTTACTAACAATTAGGCTAAGCATTTTACTAATATAATATGGTGGACTTTTGTGAAACCGAAATAAATGATTTGAATATGAAGCCGCGCGTAGAAGCTAGTTTTTAATAAACATCCCCAAGCCACGGTAGACATTCTCTCAAATCATGACACTCGAGATCGTTTTAAAATGTCTATGCGTCTTACCATAGAACGTGACATAACGTTATTCCACCGAATAAATCAAGAATAACCATACATTTTGACAGTTTACACTCCGGAATAACTTTATGTCACGTTCTATGGTAAGACGCTATAAGTGTAGTCAGGCAATTTCCTAATTTTTTCAGTAGAATTTTTATTGAAAGACTAACTTCTCCAAGATGTGTGTGTGTATGTGACACTGACATCACAACTGTGTGAGTGTGTGTGTAGTCTTGGTTATGCAGTGATCTTGTTTCTTTTGTAAGTACTTTCAATCCATTAAATCAAGGTCTGTTTTTAGTTCATTGCTCATTTAATGCTTATTGATAGCAATAAAATCAATGGTAAATTACATTCACACGAACATAAAGATAAAAGGTTAAACTTATCTATAAATGCCATTAATGTTAAGTCTTTAAAAGACGGAAAACGTAATATAACAAGTTCGTATGAGAGTTTTAGGCTTAACGCCTCCGACATGGGTTTACGGCTATCGAAAGATCGACAATTTGATCTGTCCGAAGTACGGAAGCACCTAGTTGATAATGCCACTATGGTCACCCATCCACTGACATTTTGACGATCTATCAAAAACGACGAGCAAGCTACACAAGCGCTTCTCACTATAGTATATTTTACATCCAAAGGTTAAATAAATAAATAATGCTGGACAATTTCACACAGCATCATCTAGCCCCAAACTAAGCATAGCTTGTACTATGGGAACCAGATAACTGATACACTACTTATATACTTTTTTGTTTGTAAATACATACATATTATACATAGAAACACCCAGACCCGAGATAAATATTTGCAGATCATACAAACATTTATCCCGCCGCGGGGATCGAACCCGCAACCTTCTTCGTCCCAAGCGGGCTTTCAATAAATAGAGAGTGGGTTTGTGCGCGAGTCCGACTCGCTCTTTGCCGGTTTTATTTTTCATTGACCCATAATTACTTGCTTTAGTCAAAGGATTAAGCCGGTATCCGCATCTTAACGCTTCAAAACGCTATAGAGAAAGTACTTGAAAGTCCAGACCTAACACAACAAGCTCATTGTTTGTCCGTTCGTACATGTCCGGGTCCATACTTCCTAGTTGGTAACCCTAGTTATGAGAGCAGATCGCGGCCTAGATGCTTTAAACTTGATAAACAACTCCGATCATTATGAATAGTGCTGTACATTTATCGATGAAAATGAAAGACTTATTGTGCTAAATGACATGAAGTGATCTAGGTATATATTGACTTATTTGATTATGCGTGAGTATACCTTATTTTATTTTTCTTCTCTGCGTTTTGCTTATGTTTTGATAGGCATGGTCGTAGGAAGGAATTTGTAAAATTTGTCATAATCGAACTTTACTCGTCAAAGTAAACATTTTAGTTGTAAAGGAATTCCTGAAATTCACTCTCAACAGTTCAGGGTTTTCTAAAGAAAACTTCACTAGAAGTCGTAGGCGTCCCGTTTGCGTTAGTAGAGTCGAGTTTCTACAGTTTCTCTTACTCTTACACAAATAATGTTCTTACTAATAAAGTATTAAAATACGTACTTATTATATACAAGGTAAAAAGTAATAGTTTCCCTTTAGTATGTGGATTTCTATCAGCAAATGCTGAAGTCGAGGGAAAAGCTATACATTTTTAGTTTCTATTTACTTATAACAATGCTCTCAGCGATACCATTGTATTAAAATTATAAGTGTAATCAAAACTCAGTTTTTATTTAATAATTTGTAAGGTTATTTAAATTCTGTTGTTGAAGAAACTATGAAGATTCCAAGAAATATCAAAATTCGCATCGTGACCTCCAATTAAAGTTTATCGCGAACATTATCGAGGCTCCAACGGACCAAATTCCTTGTAAATTCTTGTTCTAACACATCTTTCATAAATCCAAGCCATTTTGAACTGTACTGCAACGAGATAAGAATAATTTAGTGCAAGTTTTAACAGCTTTTTTCGTTTCCATATTTGCGCGCGGAAACCGAAAATGATAACGACTTGTTTTGAATAGAGATGGGACTTTTTAAAACATGGGAATGCACTTATTACCATAATAAAATGTTGACCTCGAAGTTCAGTGTTGCTACTTGTGCTACTGAATGTTTTTTACTGTTAGATAGAATCTTGTTAAAAAAAGTTTTGCTACTCGTGATGAAAAAGGTTGAATTTAGAACTGCATAAGATAAGGTTTTTTTGCTTAAAGTTTTTAGTACTTACTTAAATACTTTAATGTTGTTTTTTATGTATCCACCTAATAAGCTTGTATCATGAAAGGTTGTACAAATAAAGTTAAAGAAATAAGAATTAGTGAAACTAGAACGCCCACTTGAAAAAAATGTCTAAGTACCTATACTACATATCTGTTTTTCTTTGGAGCTCTGGGGAAAAGTCTATTTGCACCTGACTGACTGTTAAATCATGGGTTATGTCAAAAGTCAAGTCAAAAAAAAAGTCAAGTTTCCTTTCGCTTAGGATAGTTAGGATAGACTGTTTTTTTTATATAAAATGTAATTCGTTAATAAATAAATAAAAAAATACGATGAGCGCTCACACAGGAATATTGACGTGCGATGCTAAATCGTATCGCACCGTGTAAATGCACCTTTAATTTCCGATAACAAAATAGGTTAACTCAGAAATCGAGTAAAGTTTATAAATCCATCGACACTGTCCCAACTCTATAGTAACAAAAACGTGTTTATAATGTTTGTCCGGCGACAGGTGGAGACGCAGTTTTGCTCTTGTTTGCATACAGACGAGAACAGTGTTTTTGTATGTAAATGTTATGATTTTTTGAGTTATTTGAAAATTCACCATCATCATCATTCGCCCGCGTATTTATCAGGAAAAGTCAGGATCCTCATTCGTTACTTATAATCAAAAATCAAATAAAAGTAAAAAAATAAAAGTAAAAATCAAATATACAAACATTAGGTACTTATAATCTACATAAAAGCAAGTACCTTAGGAAGAGTGTTGTCTCCACTGATCTTCCAAAATTCTTCCAAAATTTTGCTGCGTTATACAAGTATTAAACAGGTATTGAACATGTTTTTTGAAGTACCAAGTATGGACGTGGAAGACCTAGGATGAGATGGCGGGACGAGCTGGACTCTCACCTGAGAACTTGGCCTGTTGCTGCGTTAAATCGCGAAGAGTGGAAGGAGGGAAGGGAGGCCTTTGCCCTGCAGTGGGACGACACGGGCTAAATAATAATAAAAAGTATGGACGCAATGGAGAACTCGAGTGCCAGGGCATTGATAAAATATGAAAAATTAACCCAATATTATATTAAAAGCTATCAAAACGCACTTTCATTCGAGCCCAACCCCAGAGACCTACAAAAACTTATGTCGTAACTAAACAACCACAAAAACTCCCATCTACTAAAATAAAAAACAAATCGTGCGATTTTAAACCTTAGTCTAAAGTAATAAGGGTCTACGTTCCGTTAGTGACTCAGGAAGTTGCCTTTTTTTGATTTGCTTCGATTGTCAAAGATTGTGTTACAATGTTGAGGTAATTTTTTGTGTTAAGAGGAAGTTTTGGAAAATAATAGATGCTATGTTATGACAGGTAGCTTAAGGGCTTGTCACCTCTGAATAAAATTTCGATTACTTTTTAAATACACATTTTAAACTTTCGCGACTCGAAGACATTTTAAATTTTATTACGGGACAATCGCGTAGGTATAACATTTGTTTATTTACCTCGACGTTTCAGTAGCGTTACAGCTACCGTGGTCACGAGAAGACTGCCCGCCGGTACTCGTTCGCCTCTTCGACCGATGAGAAACTACCCTCATTCGGTCAACACAAAATAACATTAGGGTCGCGACACACTACACTGACAACATCCAAGTTAGTACTAGACGTTCTTACACGACCCGAACACTTTTTTATCACTGGATCCCACGTTGATGACAGTTTGTTGTAAATAACTTTACGTACTCCCTAACTTAGACGACCTCTGTGGCGCAGGGGTGAAAGCCCGCTTGGGACGCAGAAGGTTGCGGGATCGATCCCCGCCGCGGGATAAATGTTTGTATGCTGCAAATATTTGTCTCGACAATTGTTCAATTGCAAATCGAAAGTACTTCCCACTCAGCCAACACAGTTCTTAATAACTAATGTTAGATTTGTGAGTACTTATGTTTGTCTGTTGGTATTCATGAAACTTGGAATAGGAGTAGAAGAGAATAGTTGTGAATAATGTTTTTTATTTGATTTGTTGTTTTTTTTTTTGGGGTAGATACATAGTATCCTTGCTCAGTCGTTCTTGATAGATCGTCGAAGTTAAGCAACGTTCGAAACGGTCTGTAAGTGGATGGGTTACCGCCAGTGGTATTTTCTGAGCGCTTCCGAGATTCGGGTGCACGTTAAACTGTCGGCTATAATAGAGGCCTTAAGGCGGCCTAAAAACTCCGTCACCAGAGTTGACCACTGACACACGAACTTACTTATCCTGGATTAGCTAATATTCATAACTAGCTTCTGCGCGCGGCTTTGCCCGCGTGGTACCAACATTTTGTATAGCCTATATGCTATTCCAGGTCACTATCTATGCCTATACCAAGTTTCATCCAAATCACTGGTTTAGGCGTGATTGAAAGACAAATATCCAAACATCTAAACAAACTCACAAACTTTCAGCTTTATTATATAAGTGGGATTTTGGTACAACGTGCGAAGTAGCAAGCGGAAGCTAGTCTAAATATGATGAGAACTAATTGAACGTAGTTGAAGTGAATATACCTACCAGTAGGTATGTTGTTTGCTCGTTTGGCTCCAGGCAAACGAGTGAAAGTAAGCTTTCTACAGAAATGAAACAATACTGCACTTGTTCTCATACATTTTATTATTTATTTTATTGTTTTGTATAAACTTAGTCGGTGTTTAGATAAAGAAGAGCACTGTTTATCGGTAATACAGTTTATACTAAAACAGAAAATAAACTTACAATTCTACTTGAAACATAGTACACTGGAGAGCATTAAATTCGGGTCTCCGGGAATCCGGTAAAGAAACCTGTAAATCTCGGAAACTAAGAATGCTAGCGTAATGAAATAAATTGTGTTTAATAGACAAATTAATACTACTTAAATTTTTGCTCTACAGTGTATTTGGAATTAAATAATGTTTGTTTATCATGAATACTAGCTGCGCTTACTTATTTAATTTTTTCAGGATAAAAAATAGACTATATCCTACCCAAGGTTACAACCTTTATCCATGCCAATTTTCAGCCTAATCTGTTCAGCGGTTCAGGCGTGAAATGGTAACAAACAGACAGACAGAGTTACTTTCACATTTATAATATTAGTATGGTAGTATTGATATGGTTTCTGCCACTCGTAAGGCTCTTATTGTTGCACGGAATTCGAACATAAGAACTTTAGAATGAAAGCCGAAGCACTATTCCACTTTGCCATAGCAGGTCCTGGAACAGCCTGCTCTGCTTCCCATCTCATATCTCTATATGAGGGACAAATTCGAATGATATCGTCAACTATCTATGAAGAACGTTTAATATTCAAGCTACAGCACGAGCACTTGTGTTTTACATCTCACTTTCTTAAACTCAACGGAACAATAACTAATATTGTGTGACAAGAGGCAAAAATGGTATGCCATAATGATATCGTGTAAATGACGTTTAAGGGTGGTCGCACAGTCCAGCCGAGCCGAACGTGCCGAACTGTCAGTTCAATAGAGAAAATGCTGCTGACGTCAGAAGCGAGCCGCATTTTCTGACGTCATCAGCATTTTTTGTATAGAAAAATGACTGCAGCGCGTACGGCGCGGATGAGTGTGCGATCAGGTTTAAAGTGGTTGCATGACTCATCCGCGCCGAACTATCATTTCGATAGAGGAAATGCTGAGACGTCAGAAGCTAGCCGCATTCTGACGTCATCAGTATTTTTTCTATAGAAAGTGCGCGCCCGACTCAGCCTCACACCGCTCTGTCACACTGGTGTTACGGTTAAGAAATGACTGCGGCGCATACGCACAAATGTGCGGTCAGCCTTATCTACTATATAAAAATAAGTCGGGTTTTCCTTCCTGACGCTATAACTCCAGAACGCACGAACCGATTTCCACGGTTTTGCATTCGTTGGAAAGGTCTCGGGCTCCGTGAGGTTTATAGCAAAGAAAATTCAGGAAAAATCTGGTGGCATCTGGTGGCGAAACGGAGTTCGCTGGGTTTGCTATTTCTACCATAGATATAAGGCAGATTGTTGAAAAATCGCAAGGTTATAAGGTCATCACCATACCTGCGTCAATTCTCTAGAAGTTGATAACATGAAGTGGTATGTAGAGTGCTGATATCAATGCAACTGGCTTATCGCTTATCAGTTGTTGGAATACTTCGCAATTAAGATTGGAGGGCATTGTTTGAATACTATATCTACACGTCATAAAGCCATGTAGGCCTGGGATGTTGCCAACTGAGACCCCTCGCAGACTACAGACTTTCTATCGGCCGATAGTTGATACGGGCAATACTTCCCCATACTCATAACGAGCCGAAGTATAGTCCGTCTCAACTATCGGCCGATAGAAAATCTGTAGTCTGCGAAGGGTCTTACAATCCAAATGTTGCAAGTAAATGTGCTTGTAACCGCTAGTTTTTTGGCAATTTCTTGCTGCAATGTATACTATGCCAGTTGCCGATTATATCTCGCAACACAGTGCAATAATTGCTGCATATTGCTGTGTAGCCCAACGATACTAACAATATATTTCTTTGCAAATATTCAATGTCTAGCCGGCTAGATTGCAAATGATTGATCCCGTGTTAAAATTGCAGCAAGATGCTATTTTTTTAGCCCGTTCAAAGGCCTCATAAGTACTCTGGGTACGAATCCCGGCCGAGCGAGCAACTTAGTATTTACGTTTTAGAAAGCTTATTGCTCATTAACACGAACCCTAAACATCGAGAGGAAACCAGTATTCAAATAATAAGCGTCGATGGACTTGCAACCCGTCACGCATGGAATGTTCATTGTATTGCTGGCAATTACATTTTTAACGTGCCTCAGAATATCTCCTCTGACATCTTAAACTCCTATTATCTAAAAATCTCTACCATACCTTGAAGATACTCATCAAATAAACACTAAGCGTCTTACCATAGAACGTGACATAAAGTTATTCCACCGAATAAATCAAGAATAACCATACATTTTGACAGTTTACACTCCGGAATAACTTTATGTCACGTTCTATGGTAGGACGCTAAGTTTCGGCGCGGCCGAAATTTCGGCCGGTTTTTTGCCGAGACCGAAATCGAAACTTCGGTGGGACACATGACATCATGATCCACTTTTTTACCCATTCGACAGCTTACCTAATTTTATCTGCAATAGTTTCTTCGTTTAATTCTCAAACGACTCTAAAACAATTAAAACTAAGCATCTAATTAGCTAATAAGCAAAATTCAAAGTGCTTACTGGAACGAAAATGGTGGAAACATGAAAGTAGTGCAAGTAACAATAACAATAACAGTTGTCTAGACTAGACTACTTGAAGTGTAACCGGGTTAATATGGAACTGAGATAAACGGATCATTCGTATTTGAGTATTATTAGGTACAATTAATATCTTCACGGTATTTGTTGCGAAGGAACATGGAATTAGAATCAGTAGCTTCCGAAGATTATTCTAAGTGATTCCAACGATACTTGAACTAAATGATATTTGTCTTTGAATTCAATATTAAACTTTTTATTCAATAAGCATTTTTTCTAACTATAAATTACTAGCTGTCCGTCGCGGTGTTACCCGCGGTCCCTCGGGAAAACTTCACTTTCCCGGGCCATAGCCTATATTCATCAGGGATAATGTGGGATTCTAATGGTGAAAGAATTTTTCAAATCAGTCCAGTAGTTTCGGAGCCTATTCAATTCAAACAAACAAACCAATAACTGCTAGATAACTGCCAGTTGAACTGTCAGTTAAAAGCATGGCCAATTTCGAGATAAGTCTAAAGCTGTCCACAGCGCCGTGTTTTTGTGTTTTCTAACATGTTATCATTGTTTTCCACCAATGGCACGCGCCTATTTGGTTAATAACATGTTATTGTACACAAAAACACGGCGCTGTAGACCTGGCGTAAGAAATTCAATTTTCATATCCAAGCTGTATCACTGTGAAAGGACCTTAGAGAGGTTTTATATCCTAGTTTGTAGGATAAGATCGAACAAGGAAAATAATATGTTGCAAGGAGGTTGCAAGCTGAATCTCATCTGACCACCTGCCCGAACATCTGCTTTGAATACAGGTTTTACGGGAAGTAAGGTTTACGGGTGACTGCTTCTGGGAAAAATCTAGGGTGGTATCAATATGTCTAAACACAAGGTAAGATACATAAGTGGTAGGTATTGCAAGCAACAAATATGTGTCAAAATCGTTTCAGTACTTGGTCTCTGCTTAGCCTTAGCTTAGCATAAAATGTATGTTCTTTGGGTTTGACGCGTGTCTGTTTGTCTGTCTAACTAAGGTTTTGTAGCTTCCAAATGGATGAAATCGTGGTGGGAAGCATCCGAATATTCATCAAACGAACGAAAAAAGGAACGCGAATACGGTCCCAGTTTTGTTTGAAAATTTTCTTGATCGATAGTGTTTTAGCTTCTTCGTTTATTTATCCGTTTTAATGCTTTCTTGTTTATAAAGTGTATCCATGTTCTATCTCCGATCCAAAAACTTTAAAAGGTTTCAGAAAATAAATGATCAACTCAAAACTTGAACATAATAAATCCCCTCACCCCTAGACTTACACACTGGCCATGCCCAGACACGACGTCGAAACAATTAAGACGGCCAACTTTAAAATAGAACTTAAACGGACAATTCCACCCAGCACTTAGTTTAACTCCCTAACAAGTTTACAAGTTGCCGACATCTCAAAGGAGCAACATAATGGAATAACAAACTTTACCCCTGCCTACCCTTAATGTACTGATTACACAGCATAAAATACACTGGACGTTAAGAGGTGACAATTTATGGTAAACATTTGGTGTGTTTCCGGCGTTATGGGGTAGGGTTGCCACGTTGGTTAAAATGTAAATTACATTTTTTTATTACTAAGCTGCGCTCCGCGGATCTTCGGGAATATTTAACTTCTCCGGGATAAGCTTTGCTTTTCGTTTTTTTTTATCGTGCCCTCCGAAGCACGGAAGCGCTCAGATGTCATGATGAGTGAGTGTTGAGATGACGGTTGATAGACGTCTCGTGCATAGAGTGTCAAGAAACTTCTAGAAGTTTACTTGAAGATGTTGCAAAAACTTCACCCTAAAAATATGGCGTTTCTCCGGTGGCATTTACACGATGCGACTTTTCGTACGATTTGCCCATTGAACGTGCCGACGATCGTCGCGCTAACTACAACAAATTGCATACGATGAGCGTTTACTCGTGAAAAATTGCCGTGCGATACGATATCGTATGGGTTGAAATCGCATCGTGTAAATGCTCCTTAGTTTGCGAAATGTAGTGGGAAGACAAAGTACAGAATAAAGTTCTGCTAATAAGCACTGAAAGTTCGCTAACTTTTGTCGTGAAAGTAAAAGATTGTCTAGCATTTTTAAAGACTACTGAAAGCTCTTTTAAAAATGTATGTTTTTGTGCTATTTTAGTGAGTTTAGAGATAATACTTCACTAGATGGAAAGACGATCTGGTAAAGGTAGCTGGGAGCCGTAGGGTGCAGGCTGCACAAGATCAATCGCTGTGGAAATCGTTGGGGGAGGCCTATGTTCAGCAGTGGACGCTATATGGCTGAAATGATGATGATGAGAGTAAGGTACATAGGTACATCGTTTCCTTTTGGCAAATCATATTTTTGAAGTGAATACTTATTTAGGCGTCTTGGAAAGGTCACGTACGACACCGGGCTATTTGAAAAATTTAGAACCGCTTAAGTTTTCACTTCTGTTGGCACTCCTGGAGTGCCACTGTTTTTTTGTAAAATTTCATTGAATTACTGTTCCGAATAGAGTCAGTAAATTAACTCAGTAAGTTCACTTCTTGGTTTATGGCTTCTGCTGTCACAATTCTGCCAATGTGTCAGGATAGTTTACTAAACTGTACGCAAGTTTCTGTTTCCAAGTGACAGCCCTGACACCCGTCAGCGCCGGCGCAGCCCGCGGCTACATTACACCTGTCAACCATTTCATTAAACAAGCAGTTTAGTTTACTTCCATAAACAATGCTATTGTACTCTTAATAATAAACTTTCTTCTTTCAGGTATGTTCGGTTAAGCTGTTTATTATTGGTAAGATTTATTTTAAGTCTATGTTATGGGTGCTTGGTCTTCGTTTTTCATTCAACTGGTTCATTTAGTTTTATTTAAGCGCGTAATGTTTTGCAGTTCTATTTGCTTTCTTTTTTATTATTTGCGATGGAGATATTATCGTTATATCTTCGTATTCCAACAGTATTGCAAAAAATATTAGGCTGCGTACGAACGCGTACCAAGTCTCGCTCGAGTCGATGTAAAATGTCAACATGTATACGATTTTGACGACTCGCGCATGGAACGCGTAGTGTGAACTAGGCTTTATGTTTAAAAAATTATTAAAATTGATCCAGTTCATAGGTTAACGCATTTTTCTGGTTTCTTGTAATTCAAAATCACGAGATCATTTTCATATATTTTTTTTGTTGTAATTTTTTATGGTGCTAATCCACACGTGGTATTTCATTAAGAAATGAAAAGTCATCAAAATTTGGATGCCGACTAATAGGGTTCTGTGGCCGAGCGGTAAGGCACTCCGGCTTTAAGAGGATTGTCTGAAATTTTGATAAGACTTTTTATTTATTAATCATTTTCATAATTTGGAGATCTATTAATTTCAAAGATAAATTAATATTTCCATTAATTTATTACAATATCTTTTACCAGCTAGGAGGTCTTAATAATGTATATAATGTAATTAATTTCAAACCTGATAGAGGTGCATTAAATTAAAACGATAATGTTCAAGTAACAAACGGGCACAAGGTTGTGGACGTAAAACTACTTATAACTGTAGATTATATAAGTTAGTATTACTTATAAACCTTAGTTCTGAAAAGCACGTAACAGTATGCACTCTATAAAATATTTGATAGGTAAAATAAACCTGATGCCAAGTGCGAGGCAGTGTAGAATGATTTCGACTTTTTCTACTTACTACGAATTTTTCTTAAATATTAGTTTAAAAAAAAAACACTGGCACTGAAGTGAAAACTTGAACGGTTCTAAAGTTGACAAATAGCCCGGTATCGGTGAGCAACTAGAATTTTTTCTCATCTCAAAACTGCCAAACACGCCTAAAGAAGTTTACAATTTACTAAATACACGACTCAAATTCAAATACAGTTAATTTTATTTTAAGACCTATTCAATGATTCCAACTACCTAAACAAACTCATTTTTATTTTAATAACGGGACGAGATTGAATCCACATTGAATGATTGAAAACAAAAATGACACCCAGACCTAGATATTCGATTTCCATTTAATTTTAAGGTCTAGTCATAGGTATCTAAGCTAAATCTATTTAAGAAGAATATTACTAGAGTTTCCGTTTTTAAATGGTCGTTAACTCGCTGTATTAGTTTACACAGGAACTGTACCTTAACTTTGGTTTTATTATGCATGTCTAACATAAAATTTAACATGCCTCACTAGCATAAAGTATTGTGTTCAATTCTTGTGTGTGTATGTTATTAATGTTTTATGTTGAGATCTTTATCAGTCACGGTGATGTTGTCTTTATTTTTTCCTAGCTTCTGCTAACAGGTTCGCTCGCGTGGTACCAAAATTTTGTATAGCCTTGCTTTTTTGCCTTCCGTTAATTCAGTTCATCATTGTACTTCACTTTAAATATTTATCTTGTATCTTTTTTTGTGTACAATAAAGTATTTTCTATCTATCTATCTAATATCTATGCTACTCCAGGTCACTATTCCAAGTTTTATTCAAATCGGTTCACTGGTTTAGGTGTGATACACAAACATCTCATCATGATCATCAAATTTAAGAGCTCAGCTCTTGTCGGTGCAATGATGCAACTTCCTCCACCTCTCCCTTTCCAATGCGGTCTCCTTTACTTCTTTATACGACATGACAGCGATCTTCTCTTTTATCTGACTCATGAAATTTATTCTAGGCCTTCCTCTTCCTCGTCTTCCTTCCACTTTTCCTTCTATGATGAAAATCCTTTTATGACAAACATCAAAATATCTTGCGTGTTTAACAATGTCTATTTCATTGAAAGTAATGCCACTTGCCGATCGACATGTTCATTTGTTTTTTTTTTCTTGAAGTGGGTGTTCGGGTCATCTAAAAATCCAAATATCTAAACAAACTCACAAACTTTCAGCTTTATTATATAGGGATTTAACTTTTTAATGAACTTTAGTAGGTACTGCCTCATTCTTGTCCATAAAAAAGTCTATACATTACGGAATGTAATCTGATGGGTGGTCGCTAGTGACAAAAACAAACAGTCATACAAACATTCATTGTTTAAAGTTTTTCCATAAGTAAGCATGCTTATTCATTCATCATAAAAAATGTGCTAATATTATCCTTTATTTTTCTTAGTTGGGTGGATCAACTTTTTAGTGTAAAATCTTGTCCCCGACGTAAAAAAAATCGTAAAAGGTGCCGAGTTACATTAATTGTCGGTTTTAACATCAATCAATAAAATCAGATCCTTTACCATTGCGCTTGTTCATCAACATTTTAAAAATATTTAGTCAATTATATTAAAAATTGTCGTGACCCAGTAGACGAAAATTGGTTTTCATACAAATTTCACTTGTCCCCAACGCAAATTACGCACATATGCAACGCTGCTGTGTAAAATTTTTCCTTGACTTGTCTTTATATTTTATATCTACATTGTTCCTTGATGTACCAGTATTCTAAAATATTGATTTTCGAAACAAAATATTAATTTTTACTATAAAAAAATACAGTTTGAATAGTTGTCCCCAACTTTTACCCAAATCGCGTTGTCAACTGGGTAACGATAAAAAAGTACAACAAAGTGTATTGTAAAATTGTCAATTATTGGTAAGGCTAATAGGGAACTCATCTGCATGTCGTTAAATAAAGATTGCTGACCCCTGACCATATTGTGGACTCTGCCATTACGTCCGTAGTTCGCAGCGGGACTGTGTGTCTTTGTTTTTCTTCTGCTAACTCACGACGAAATTTCCTACAAGTAAACTACTCATTAGAGTAATTTGGTTATTATGTTTTGACATTTGATTCTGAAATGCTTTGCATTCACGTATTTTTTTATTTTAATATAATTCGTTGAAGAAAAAGGGTAAAAAACCGTAGTTTGTATCCTGAGTCACCGTTCCACTAGCTCACAAAAACTGTGACCCAAGAGACAATTCTTAGTGACCCCAAAGACATTCTGCATAAAAATTTCCACAATTTGTACAATAAACAATCTGCTGAGTGATAAACGTGTTAAATACATAGAGATACATTGCACATTTTCAGTTTCGAATAAAAAACACTCGTATTTAAGCTTAAAATAACTTTAAATATGATTTAAAAAACAAATCATTTGTGGGGTCGATACAATACACCATACTTCATTCGATTCGGATTTTACGCATTCCATGTTTCTTTTTTTGGTCTATTTTTGCCCACACTCAATATCGGCAACGGAGAAGAGTCAAGAAGTCACTGGCTCATATGCATGGCTTTCGTAGATGACGAAAAAGAGATTGTTCTATGCTTCTTATCGCTCTCATCATCTCTCTCCATCGCTGTCAGATCGTTTTTAACTATATGGATATACTGCGGATGATGTATACCACCATACAAGTACGGCTAAATAGCAAATTTCTCCTAATCCCCATTTAAGAAGAAAAAATAATAGTGCCTTGACAGGGAGACACCCTTATCACCCAAGCATTTTACGGCTGTCCTAGGAGACGTCGTAAAAGCTCTTGAATTAGACAGCTCGGGACTAAAAGTCTGCCTGTAAGAAGGTGTCTTCCTGTAGCACCTTAAGTTTGTAGACGACCTCAACCGCATCCTATTTTGGTGGAACTAAAAAAGATCTTTAGAAAGCTTCAGGCCTACTTTTAGAGATGCGTGATCACATCTTGAAGATGAACATGGCCACCTAAAATTATATCGAATATCTCCAGTTCCTCGGTTCATTGCCATTGGAAATAAAATCTGCCAACTATAACATCAGGTGCTGAGACATTGACGCTCATGAAGGAGACTGTGCTGAAGATCAAAGTCGCACCGAGAGCTATAGAGCCAGGAATGCTCAGTATCAATCACACTGGTACGATCGTGACCCCAATACCGAAATTCAGAATAAACAAGCCAAAATTTCGAGCTGCACAAGTAGTTATTGGGGCTCAAATGATGTTGGTTGGAGGACTAGCCAGACGCGGTGATGAAAGCAGTAGCAGAGTTGTAATTGAGTCCGCTAACTATGAAATTATGGTGCCAAGACATGGGCACTCACGAATGAGACTGCACAAGGTCAGAGTCGCACTGGAAGCCATGGAATAAGCAATGCTCGGTATTACACTCTTAGATCTATCGAGCCCTCGATAACGAAACACACACACAAGTGGTTATTGGGGCTCAAATGGAGTTGTTTGGGCAGGACAAGTGGCCAGGTGCGGCGATAACAGAGGTGCAAAGTTGTAAACGAGTGGTGGCCCAGAGATAGTAAAAAGAGTGATGGTCGTCATCACATAAAAAATAGATCGACGGCATAGTAACAGGACAGAGACAAATGGCAGAATTGAAGAAAGGCCAATACCCAGGCTGGCCAGACTGACTACAGCTCTGGCACATCATTTCTCATCCCACGGGATGAAAGGCTGATGATTTTGATGAATCTACAGGTAGTAAAATTATTATTTTTGGCCTTTTGTTCTAAAAGATATCTGCAGTCTGTAAGTTAGTAGTAAAATAACTACGCTCAAGACGAGCAACGATCCAATGCGCCAGAAATTACATTTCATCTACAAAAACTTTTTTTTATTTTTATTTTATTTAAGTTATTTTGTAAAAAATGCAATTGAGGACTGGTTTACTACGCAGATGACTGTTTATATAAATGAAAACCACCATTTTCATTAAATTTTATCATTAATTTTAGAGAAAAGTGAGTTATTTGTTAGGTTAGGGGTTTATTTTCCATGTTAACTATAAAAAGTAAACTGGCTGTCACATTTAAAAGATATTTTTGTACCTTGTATGGGTTATCATACTGTATTTTGCCTATGGCATTGTACCATTTATGTCTCTGGAGTCACCAAGTATGTCTCCGGGCTCACGTAGTGTCCCCAAAAATTTTGACATTGTTAGCAAGTTTACTGAAAAAGTAAAGGTTATTATACAAAATGTTGTATGACAAAAGTTTGAAGAATATCCAACAATAGTGATGTAAAAAGTGCATTTTTCTGACGTTTCTAGAAACAGAATTACAAGAAAAGTAAATAAAATTTCTTTCATTTAGTGACCCCAGAGACACAATGAGGTATATTTAAAAAAAATTGAGACAGTTTATTCCAATTTTGATTATGCCAGATTGATTTAATTGAATTATAGTTCACATTAAAACAGATTCACTTTTTAAAATATTGTTTTTTTTGACATTTTTGGGAGCCACTTTTGGAATAAGGGCATAAAAATCCATGAATACGACAACATTTTTTGGTGCTTGTAGTAGAATTATAAACTGCAGAAATTTATTTAACAATATTAGGTGAAATTATAGCAATATTTCAACATTTATTTTTTTACACAAAAAGTTGATTCATGACACTAAAAAGTTGATCCACCCAGTTAATTACGATAGTAATTGAAAAATATGTGCGTTCGTGCACGCTAATCTCTGGAAAAGCTTATCATAATTGGATGCGTTTCCATGTTGCATTATGGTATACCTACCAAGATTAATGTGTTTTCTTGTTCAAAATCCGTTTACATTATATAGCCATTTAAACAGTGGAGTATTACCGGGTAACACCATGGGGTTCAGCTAGGTAATTAAAAAAATTGCTCATTAGTGAATTATAAGAATGCTTTAATATCATCATCATCATCTCAGCCTTTTTTACGTCCACTGCTGAACATAGGCCTCCCCCATAGATTTCCACAGCGATCGATATTGTGCAGCCTGCACCCAACGGCTCCCAGCAAGCCTTACAAGATCGTCTTTCCATCTCGTGGGGGGCCGTCCTCTGCTGCGATTTCCGGTGCGTGGCCTCCACTCGAGAACTTTTCTGCCCCAACGGCCGTCAGTTCTACGAGCTATGTGCCCCGCCCACTGCCACTTCAACTTGCTAATCCTGTGGGCTATGTCGGCGACTTTAGTGCGTCTACGGATCTCTTCATTTCTGATTCGATCTCGTAGAGAGACACAACTTGCTTTAATATACTTCACAGAAAATGCGATTCCGTATCAACAACAAAAACACAAATTGCCAACTGCTTCCTGTCTTGTTAACAATAACGGCATCACTTTCCAGTTGTATTCCGAAAGACGATAAAAACCGCATATTGACGCCAAAAATCCGCATCAAAATTCTTCAATTACATCAATCAGCTGCTGGATTCTGCCAAAGCAAACAAGTCTTTAGAGCCTCGAAGATAAGACTGCTGTTTGGTTGTTGTGTTTTTAAGTAACAGCTTAATTTTCTTGTTGCATTTAATAGCAGATGTGTGTGGTGCGTGGATTTTGCACCTGTGGGCAGAGGTTGCAACTTGTTTCAACCCGTTCTTATTGCTTCGATAAATAAAGCTTTTGTTTCACTGTCTGACAATGCAGTCTCAATTTAGTTGGTGAAACCCGAAATAACACTGGGGACAGTATTATTTCGGGTTTTTAACTACGAATTCTTGTTACTTAAAATGCTTGCTCTGCAAATAAATGTGTGTATTTTATGTGGTTTTGGTTAAAAACATTAAAAAAATCTTCTTTCCTTCTTAGTTATGTATTATATTATAGGTAATGAATAGAAAATGCTTAAAAAACAAGTAAAGTCGCGTGTAGTCAGTAGGACCTTTCATATAATTGTCTAATTGTAACGGTGTGTTGTTGGAATGAGATCAGATCCTATTTCAAAGCTCATTTCAATTGAATTGCAGAGTATTGCGATTCCTGTTAGACATTTGATTGTATTGACCTCACTGTCTTGCATGATATCATAGTAGTTTCTGTTTTATTTATTAAAATTACGTTTTATTATGATAAATAACAGTTTTATCAGATAGCTAGTATTACCAATCAACGTATAATCACGGAACTTTAGAAGTATTTCTCAGGTGTTACTCAAGGATCTTTAATTGTTCTCTTCTTATTATCTATTCTTATTTATCAAGTGTGACGAAATGGTTCATTTCTCTCGGCAATATTCACGCATCAACTTAAGTCTATTTAAGTATCCAGGCCATAACAAATTTATTTCACCAGAAAATCGCATTAAACTGATAAAATAAACGCGACGATAATACCTTTCTCGTAACCTTGCCGTTCTCGTTAGCATATAAGTATACCTCCGCACCACAAAGCACCTTTTAAAACTCCAAATATCTGAGCTATTGAAAAATTAAGAGACAAAAATATTTTTTCTCTACTAAATTGATGCCATATTGAGGAATAAGAATTAAAAGTATTTAACAGGCATGAATATAATAAGAGTAGGAGTGAAATGAAGAATGTGGATTGGATGCAAAGTGGAAATCTGTTGTCTCTGCCTAACCCAAAGAGTCGTGATTGTATCTATGTAACTAATGATTACTTACGTCCCATATACTAAGTATAGTTACTTACTTTAAGCTTATAGTTTGTCAATATTTTTCACAGAAAACATCTTGATCATAGTATACAGTATGCATTTAAATAATCGTGTCATATTGTTTAGACCTCTGCTAAGCGTCTTCTGGTTTTGCGTACAAGGTTGTGTGCCCAATAATGTTATTTAAATAACATTAGATTGTTTACTTTCGTCTTGTATTGTAAGATATCGGCAATAAGTCGGAGCCTCTTGGGTGTTATAAGTTTAGGTAATATTTTATACTGTAGCCCTGGGGTATTTTAGATCATTGCTTTGATATGAAATATTGTATGTTACTGTATTTTGTATCGGTAATTCGGTATCGATGTTTAGCAGCTTTTGAAACAAGAGATAAGGAACATATTTATTTGGTTTATTTCGTGCATTTGACACGTTTTCAAACTTTTCTTCTTCTTATTCTTTTATTAAATGGCAACTAGCTGTAGTAGATATCAGTATAATTCTGCCAATGTCAAGTAGGAATAATGTATAAATTACTATGTCAGTCAGTCCTGTCAATAAGGTTTAGAACAAAACACGGTGGATTGTTTCTTCAAAACTGCAACGGAAATATTTCGTCAAATGAGAAATCTTATAATAGATAATAGATTAGGCAACTCTTAAGATCCTTTAATTTTTTGCACCCGTTCAATCTTCCATGCATTAACACTCCTCTCCATCCAAAGGTTGCCTGGAAGAGATCGCTTCTCAGCGATAAGGCCGCCCATTGTGCATTGTATTATTGTTCTCTTTTCCACTGTTTTTTGTAGTTATAAGGTGTGCATTGTACAATAAAGTATTTTCATTCATTTCATTCATTCATTCATCTTCTTCAAAACCCCCATTCCATTTTCCAAATCTCCTGCCAAGTATCCAAGGCTTCATTATGCCGGCCACCCACGATCAAGTTTACCGTCCAGTCTGCCGCGGACTGGATGCGGCGTCCTGTAAACTTGACGGTGTATTGGAATAAGTGTGCATGACTAGAGAAAAAAAACTTCGTTCTGCCGACTTGATCAAGTTTGCAGCGCTGCAAACTGGACGGTAGACTGGATCGTGGGTGGCGGCCGGCATTAGTAAAATGCCACCGAAATTACATAGTAACGATGAATAAAACCCAGTAAAATATAAAATAACAGAGCAAAAAGCTTTCCCAATAATGGCGAAAGAAGTCATTCAAAGTTTTGGCTCATCGCAATATCTATTCGCGCCGAACTGTGAATTCAATAGAGCAAATGCTGAGACGTAGGTTCTTCGACATGAGATATCGCCTACCCCTCTGTCCAATGAATCCAATATACCTACATTTTTACCTCACTCTGCCGTGAGGTCTAAGGCTGAGGCCAAACGAGCGTAATTTTGTGAGTCGTGAGTCGCAGAATTTCGTTCGCAGAAATTCTGCCTGGCAGAAATTCTGTTGGGATGCCAGACGAGCGCATTTTATTCAGTTACTATCGAACGAACGAATGACTGACGCTTTGCCCCGCCCGCGTCGGCCCCCTCGCCCCCCCGCAAGCTCAATTCGGTCCGAATAATGCGTGTGAGTCGGCAGACAACTCATTTTGCGTCGCCGTGTGAATGAAACAGGACTTTTGTATGAAACCGAATGCAGCAGAATTTCTGCGAACGAAATTCTGCGACGCACGACTCACAAAATTACGCTCGTTTGGCCTCAGCCTAAGATGGAGCATGCTTACCTATAATGAACCTATTTACTAATTTCAAGACCCCTCTATTGGAATTTTCGGGAAAAACAGAGACCGGCAAGCGTATGAAAAATGTAGACTCAAAACGCTTTACTTATCGTATTCGGACGAGAAATCCTAGTCGTTAATATATCCGTGTTTACTTATTAATTTACTGAAGTAGCTGTCGAAACGTTGCTATCGCACTTTTCTCAGGCGTCGGCCTCGTTAAGATAAACTTGTAAGCAGAAACGTACGTGATACTACTCAAGGAGATAAGGTTTGTTCAACAAAGGCAGTGAAGGTTGCATCAATAGGGTTTCCGATAGTACCTACTGTTTCTTAGACGTTTAGGAGTGAATTTAATTAAAAGTCGCCTGTCGATATATTAAGTCTCATGTCTCTGACGACTTCAGATATTTTTGAAGGATCTTGAATACTTATATACAAAACTGAAACTAAGTAGATGCATGTGACATGTGAACACAGGTTTTCGTCTTCTTAAACGGTAGGTGAGTTCAGTTCTCGCGGTGGGACACATTTTCTAATTCTATTGTTCAAACAATCTATTCGTGAAGTTATGAGACTTGTTATTTTGTCAAGTACTTGAGTAGGTACTTTTATCCCACTCATATAATAAAGCAGAAAGTTTGTGAGTTTGTTTAGTCTTTTTCACGCCGGAACGTATGCATGACACTTCGTTTGTGTATCAGTGTTTGTGTATCAATCACGCCTAAACCAGTGAACCGATTTAGATGAAACTTGGAATAGGCGTAGATAGTGCTGAAATAGCATATATTCTATTCAAAATGTTGGTACCATGCGGGCGAAGCCGCGCGTAGAAGCTAGTTATTTTTAACTAAATTCATGTTAATTGGAAGATCAGTTTAATCTAAAGCTTATAAAACCAAAACGTTCATTCATCTAGTTAGAATGCGCAAACAGCCCTTACCACAAATAACCTTAACTTCAAACAACTTGAAGTCCCGTAACTACAAACAGAATTTTTAACGCCATGTCCTGCCTCAATCCTATATGCACGCATACAATGTAATTTAATCAAAGACAGAAGAATTTTCTTCTGTCTTCACGTTCACGACCGTGTCGAGGACCTCACCGCCTATATTCGCTTGTCATCGTCTTTCCAAACAGTTCGGTGAATGTGTGGAGTGGCCATAAGAATACTCTTTTGGCATATAAAGCCCCTTGACAATACTTTTTATCAAAACAAGATCACAGCATTGTTATTTGATTTTCTTATGCATTCTCAAATGTTTGTATGATTTACAGATATTTGTCTCGGGTCTGGGTGTTTCTATTATATGTATGTATTTACAAACAAAAAGTATATCAGTCATAACACAAGCTCTGCTTACTTTGGGGCTAGATGATGGTGTGAAAAGTCCAGCATTATTTATTTATTCTCATTCACACCCAGCTACAAAACATACAATGTTCCACATTTCGTTTGAACCTATAGAAGTAACTAACCTTAGGTAAAATGTTGTCGGAATAGAGTTTAATACTTGTCTCTTACAAAAGACAAAAATGTTTGCTTGTATGAAAAAGACAGGTGTTTATTGGTGTGTAAGAAGAAAGATCTTTATGCCTGTTTGTTTGTTCACGGAGAAACGTTAAAGTTGATTGCGTGCGGGCAGATAGGTACAGCACATCGTGGGATAAACACTCCATCAAAGGAAACACGTGATGATCTCTTAGTAAACATTAACTGCCACTTTGGTCTTTACTATTTTTGTGTAAGAACATCCCACACTTTGTTTGAATTAAGTCCCAGAAATACTAAAATGTTCATACGTTTATTTGTTTTTTTTTTTATCTTACATGTAAGTTTCAGCGTCAGTGAAAACTGCATCCAAATTCGTGAAGCCGTTTCTTATACACCCCTACTTTTTAATTACCAAAAAAAATTAACCATGGTCTCGGTGTCTGTTACTGATCACATTTATGTAGTTAAAACTCAAAAAAAGAGAAAAAAAAATTATAACCTCAAAAGGAGACGAGACGAGTCAGAGATGGATTATGATATCTACTGCGGTTTCACTTACTGGGGATGATACGAGAACATAGTTCGAATGAGAGTCTGTACGCGATTGTTGTCTGTAGTAATTATTTGTACAGTTTTCATAAAATTTTGTTCGGTTTTGGTTGACTACAATCCTCGATAACTTTGTGATACTTAGTTCAATAAAAAAAAGTTCTGACCATGGCATTAGCATCTGCTGCAACTGTCCTTAAATTTTTTTTGGTAGTCATAAAATAGCGGTGTATAAGTGTAAGTCTGATTCAACATGAATGACTAAATTGCGGTTGGTTTCATTCATAAGTAAAATGATAAATTATTTACTACATAAAATACTTACATTAAATTGATTATTACAAGTGTAAAATATTATTACTTATTTGTACGCAAGTTATTTGCCACTCTTATCATAACCACACTTCGAATTTAATTGTGACTCAATGTTTATTTAACGTTTCTGTCATTATATTTTATTTTTAACCTACTCAATATTAAAGTAATAAATAACTCATTAAAAAACAAAAACTGATATTTTAAACCTAAATCGACTATATCCCCAAGGAGCGACAGGTTCAAGATAAAATAATATTTTATGAACGACTCACATTGTGCAAACGAAACGAATCTAATTTGTCGTGTGTCGCCATCTATTTTATAATAGAGGAAAGTTCTGAACATCTATTGTAGAGCATCCAAAATTTCATTTGCGAATAACTTACTGTAGGTAAGTACAGTCAGCAAAGAAAGTTGTCTAGTTTCGGGCACCGGTGAGTTCCGTAGGAGATCCCGGAGCCCCTTGACATGCATGGAGGCCGGCCATACGTCAGTTTTTAGTCGGTGAGAGTCCGACATAACCCTTCCGCTGTCCCCACGGCGGCCGGGTATCCATAATGGATTTTCTGACGGTATAAAAAAAAAAAAAAAAAAAGGTACCAGTTTCGACAAAAGTTAACTATAACCTACTCATACTAGCTGCGCTCCCGCGGTGTAACCCGCGGTCCCTCTGCATTTTTTTCGGGATAAATAATGCTGGACAATAAATAATGCTGGACAATTTCACACAGCATCATCTAGCCCCAAACT
The DNA here is from genome assembly GCA_963565295.1 of Epirrhoe alternata. NCBI lineage: Eukaryota > Metazoa > Arthropoda > Insecta > Lepidoptera > Geometridae > Epirrhoe > Epirrhoe alternata. Next base: position 10,483,583 of record OY751391.1, on the reverse strand, counting down.
AAGCAAAGCTTGTACTATGGGAACTAGATAACTGATATACTACTTATATACTTTTTGTTTGTAAATACATACATATACACCCAGACCCGAGATAAATATCTGTAGATCATACAAACATTTGTCCCACGGCGGGGATCGAACCCGCAACCTACTGCGTCGCAAGCGGACCTTCGCCCACTGCGCTACAGAGGTCGTCAGGTCAGGTCGTCATAAAAAGTAGCCTATGTCGTATCCATGCCAAATTTCAGCATAATCTGTTCAGTGGTTTGGGCGTGAAAAGGTAACAAACAGATAGACGGAGTTACTTTACTATTTATAATATTGATGGATACTATAACTGTCATTCATTCATAGTATTGCAAGGGAAAATCAAACTGAAATGTGTGAATGGGTATTTAGGGAACCAAGCTTAACGCAGTGTGACTGTGGTGCTGCAGTTCAGTCAATGCAGCACCTACTGGTGTGCCCCTTGTGCCCTGAGACCGGCACAAGAGAGGACCTCAATGCTGCCTCAGATAGAGCCATCAAAGTGGCCTATCATTATTCCAAGTGTATCTGAATGAAGTATCGACACGACAAGAAGAAGAAGAAGGGAAAATCAACCTTGTTGTTTCATAACGTTCAAATGAACCTCAACCATGGGTGGTAGACCACATTTTTATATCATACCTACTGTCAAATAAAAAGGCAGATCAAAGCAATGACCAAAGAGTCTCAAACGCATACAGGCGCCGAATTTAATCCATTCCAAGCTTACCCCTTGAAACGCCTTTGATATACAATCCTGTCGTCCATTATGCTATGTGAAGTGGTTCCGTAGGTTTAGCTCCGACAAATCTAGCGGTATTCCATTCTTGGGGATATTTTTGGCTGCTTAAGACCCCTCGCAGACTACAGACTTTCTATCGGCCGATAGTTGAGGCGGGCTATACGTCTCCATACTCATTACGAGCCGTGGTCGTGCTTGCTTAGTCGTTCTTGATAGATCGTCGAAGTTAAGCAACGTTCGAAACGGTCTGTAAGTGGATGGGTGACCGCCAGTGGCATTTTCATCTGAGCGCTTCCGTGCTTCGGAGGGCACGTTAAATTGTCGGTCCCGGCTATTTAAGTCGTTAAGCCATGACGGAGGCCTTTAGGCGGCCTAAAAACTCCGTCACCAGAGTTGGCCACTGACTCATACGAACTTACTTACTATTACGAGCCGAAGTTTATTCTGTCTAAACTATCGGCCGATAGAAAGTCTATAGTCTGCGAGGGGTCTTAATGTCAGCTTACGTTGCTGCTAAACGGGTTAGTTTTTTAGCAAAATCTTGCCGCAATGGTATAGCCGCCAAGTTGCCGATTACATCTCGCAACACAGTGCAATAATTGCTGCAATATTTCTGTTTATCTCTGCGATATTTCCAAGATATTTATTTGCAAATATTCAATGTCTAGCCGGCTAGATTGCAAATGATTTATCCCGAGTTACAAATATACTGAGCTATATTGGTCAATAAAAATTGCCAGTAAGGTACCATTTTTCTGGACTCATTAGATCCGCTGGCAACACTTTCACGGTGACACTGGATTCTGTACCTTTTTGTGTAGTAGATAAGTTCTATATTTTCTTAAAAAGATGCATGTAAGCCGTCGCATCGCGTCAGGTATGGAAAACTTAGTGGAAATCGTTCGTTATTTTATGTTAACGTTTGTCTAAGAGTATCTTTGAATTTTACTTTATTGTTTTCGTCTCATTGTGTCTGATATGTGTCATATTAAATTACACATCAATTGTGTGATCCAACGAGGCAATGCCGCCAGCCTTTTGGGCACGTTACCTGCGGTCGGTGACTTGAACACTGTTTTTTATCTTTAGTTTACGTACGTATTTTTATGTTTATTGTTTCGTGTAAATATCGTGTGATTGTTTGATAAATTGATATATTAGCCAGAACTTTTTACCTTCATTTATTCCATACTCATATTTTAGAAAAAACATTTACTAACACAGATTATCATACTTTTCATAACTAGCTGCATCCCGCGGCGTTACCCGCGATCTCTCTCTTGATTCAAATCAATCAGTTACAAGATCAATCTTTGTCAATACATATCGCGATAAACATCACCAGTTTTTACTTACTTATTACGTAAGTTGTCCGACCGCGAGCGTTGAGCGTAGAAGCGAGTACATTTCTATCGCTGGGCTATGACTTTTTCATCGCTCTGCGTGAGTTTTGAACGCCGCCCGAGTATCGCTGAGCGATTACGCCAAGCGAATAAAGTCGCCGCTATAAAACTTTTACCGCCGTGTGTCTCTTGACACGGAATCTATATCTTTTGTTCGTCTCTTGAGCGATAAATTGTTGATCGCTTACCGCTTACTCGCTCGCGGTCGGACAAGTGCCACAAATAAGTTCTTTGACCCTTCAGAATACGTTGCTAAGTGACTCGCAAAAATATTTTATTTACGAATAGAAAAAGGTTGATACAATTCACTTAGTATTCGCAAAAACTTCGTACACAAAAACATCTCGTACATTTCTGCTTACTGAAGCATTTTCAATTCTCCCGAGAAGGGACCGCTTCATAAAATTCATGTTTTCATTTCGTTATTGTTTCAGAAAATTGCTTTCTTTTTATTGCAAGTAGTAGTATGTTATTGGGAGTTCTAAAACCACATTAGACACACGACTGAAGGAATCACGGTTGAGATTACTACACTCCTCGCTTCGCTGCGTCGCTCCGTTCTCAACAGTGATTCCTATTCAGTCGTGTGTCTAATGTGGTTTTAGAATCCCAATAACATTAGGTTGTTTATTAATGTGATTGTGATTCCTAATGCACAGCTGCGTCGCTCCGTTCTCAACAGTGATTCCTATTCAGTCGTGTGTCTAATGTGGTTTTAGAATCCCAATAACATTAGGTTGTTTATTAATGTGATTGTGATTCCTAATGCACACGGTTGGGAAGCCCATGGTACGTATTTCCCTGAGAGCCTCACCGTGTAGTATTAGGTTGGGTAAGTTTTTTTTTTTTTTTTTTTTTTTTTGTTTTACGTCAGGAAATCCATTATGGATACCCCTCCGCTGCGGGTACAGCGAAAGGGTTATGTCGGACTCTCACCGACTAAAACCTGACGGTCCTAACACAATCAGCTGAGTGACCCATGGTAAGTATCACTCGGGGAGCCCAAGGTAGGATTATCTTCCACTGATTGTGATGCCTAACATAATCAGCTGAACGACCCGAGGTAGGTATCGTCCTGAGAGACCAAGGTAGGATTAAACTCTCACTGATTATGATGCCTAACACAACCAGCTGAGTGACCCGTGGTAAGTATCACTCGGGGAGCCCAAGGTAGGATTATCTCCCACTGATTGCGATGTCTAACATAATCAGCTGAACGACCCGAGGTAGGTATCGTACTGAGAGACCAAGGTAGGATTAAACTCTCACTGATTATGATGCCTAACACAACCAGCTGAGTGACCCGTGGTAAGTATCACTCGGGGAGCCCAAGGTAGGATTATCTCCCACTGATTGCGATGTCTAACATAATCAGCTGAACGACCCGAGGTAGGTATCGTCCTGAGAGACCAAGGTAGGATTAAACTCTCACTGATTATGATGCCTAACACAACCAGCTGAGTGACCCGTGGTAAGTATCACTCGGGGAGCCCAAGGTAGGATTATCTCCCACTGATTGCGATGTCTAACATAATCAGCTGAACGACCCGAGGTAGGTATCGTCCTGAGAGACCAAGGTAGGATTAAACTCTCACTGATTATGATGCCTAACACAACCAGCTGAGTGACCCATGGTAAGTATCACTCGGGGAGCCCAAGGTAGGATTATCTCCCACTGATTGCGATGTCTAACATAATCAGCTGAACGACCCGAGGTAGGTATCGTCCTGAGAGACCAAGGTAGGATTAAACTCTCACTGATTATGATGCCTAACACAACCAGCTGAGTGACCCGTGGTAAGTATCACTCGGGGAGCCCAAGGTAGGATTATCTCCCACTGATTGTGATGTCTAACATAATCAGCTGAACGACCCGAGGTAGGTATCGTCCTGAGAGACCAAGGTAGGATTAAACTCTCACTGATTATGATGGCTAACACAACCAGCTGAGTGACCCGTGGTAAGTATCACTCGGGGAGCCCAAGGTAGGATTATCTCCCACTGATTGCGATGTCTAACATAATCAGCTGAACGACCCGAGGTAGGTATCGTCCTGAGAGACCAAGGTAGGATTAAACTCTCACTGATTATGATGCCTAACACAACCAGCTGAGTGACCCGTGGTAAGTATCACTCGGGGAGCCCAAGGTAGGATTATCTCCCACTGATTGTGATGCCTAACATAACCAGCTGAACGACCCGAGGTAGGTATCGTCCTGAGAGACCAAGGTAGGATTAAACTCTCACTGATTATGATGCCTAACACAACCAGCTGAGTGACCCATGGTAAGTATCACTCGGGGAGCCCAAGGTAGGATTATCTCCCACTGATTGTGATGCCTAACATAACCAGCTGAGTGACCCGTGGTAAGTATCACTCGGGGAGCCCAAGGTAGGATTATCTCCCACTGATTATGATGCCTAACACAACCAGCTGAGTGACCCATGGTAAGTATCACTCGGGGAGCCCAAGGTAGGATTATCTCCCACTGATTGTGATGCCTAACATAACTAGCTGAACGAACCGAGGTAGGTATCGTCTAATTTACAAAGTCTACTTAGATACTTAGTTACATGGTACTGAAAAACCTAATAAGTTACTTAATAAACCTATCTGACAATACTTATCCTTTTTATACTTACTAGTTACCGGTATCTCACCGCACACCTTTACCATACCAGAACCTTACCGCACACTACACCTCAAGACAGAGGTATAGTGCGACTTTGTTAAGAAATTAACCGCGCAGTGATGCGCATTTACCATTTACCTTTTACCGCGTATTAAACAAGAGATTCGTTTAATACGACTTTGAATAACAAAACCAATCCAAAAACTTTCAGTTATAACTAGCTTTTTTTTTTTTTTTTTTTGTAGGTACTGTTATAACTGAAAGTTAAAAAACATTTTATTCACATTTCACATTATACAAACTTAACTAGAAATATTAACTAAAAGTTGTAGATATTGCAGAGCGTATTAATGCTGTATGCTGGACCTCTGAAAGAGAAAAATATAAATGTTATAAGGTACAAATATTAATCAACAATAATTTAATATCATTTATAAAATAAATATGATAGAGTGGAGTGGAAGAGGAAAACCTGTTGTGCCGACCCCACATGAAAGTGGGATAAGGGCAGGGAAATGATGATGATGATGAATATTTTTTGTACTTAATATAAAGTTTTAAACTTTGTGATTAAAAAATCTAGGTACGTACTATCCAAAACGTTAAATACACATTATGCATAGCAAAACATTAGGTATGATAAAATTCAATATAGAATTTATAAACAGATTCAGGAAAATGTAAGGTCATATTTTTTGATAATAATACATTTAGCTTAGTTTTTCTACTATCGAATAAGATAATTAATTAATTTATTTTAAATATGATTAAAATTTGTAAGAAACGAATAGAATACCATAGTTTCGCTTTATCTAAATCTTGTCTGAACACTTCAGCCCAGCTTGGTATGAATAAAAAATACCTATATTAAGTAGAAATTAAATGGTACATACCGCAAAATTTAAGGATATCGTTTTATGAAAAATCACGGAAGATCTCAAACTGCTAGGTAGGTACTGTAGGTGGATCTGTAAAAATAAGAAAAGAAAACATTAAACTAAAGAAATAGAAGAAAATATATTACCAAATACAGAAAAAAGGTCTTTTTAAACTTTAAAATATTTGGTGATTCCACAAGTTTTCTATGCTATTGGCGAATTGGATAAATGATCTAAAAAATTGTTTCATAGTTAGTTATAAAAATAACAAAATAGGTACGTAGATGAAATAATGAAATAAATCAATAGAGGAGTATTGACATAATTAAATGAGTTGAAAAACCTGTAAATATTTATACATTAATCTAAATACTATGAGCTAGATACTTACATTGTTTTTTATTCACAATTAATTTGCATAATTTCACAGATTTTTTAATTTTTAACCTTGGTTGAAATCACAAATGAAAACTGGGACTTGTCTGAACGTGACCATGCCTCGGTCGCAGTCACACTACACCGCATCGGTCGCGTTGCGATATCATTTCACGCTGTACGTAGAATGCTGCGTCGACAGTTCTATGGGAACTAAGTAAACGGAGTGTTCTTTGCAACGCTGAATAATTTATGTTGCAGTCAATGTACAAATATTTTATTTATAAATTTCGCTGTAAAGTAGTAAATGACATGTACTTACTCAAAATCATAAACCATTTTATAAGGTCATTGGTTCATGGACATTATACCTACAGTTAAACCGAATTTTAGTAATATAATAAAATATATAGGTGGATTAGCAGAAATTTCATGACATTTTATTTAAATTCATGTCGTTTACTTAACACTTATAAATAATTATTATTCTTTGTTTTCCATGAAAAACTTTTAATCCAAATCTAAACATTAGAATACCTACGAAAGTAAGCAAGTTTATAATTTTCAAATGTTGTCACAATCTCAAATAACTAGCTGTGAATATTTTTTTCACTTTTGCTACAACACATTATCATTACGATCAGATTTCAGATTTATGTTACTTTTAAAGTAAAAAGACATTTAAAAAATCGTAAAGGCATTTTGATTTCTTACTAGTTTTGATCCAAATAAGGATATGATAAATCATTTGTTTTCCAGTTGGTTTGTAAAGAACAAAAAACGCCGATTTATTTATTTTTTCTTTTCTTACTCTAATAAAGTAGGTACCCCTAGGTACCCCCAGTAATTCATCTGAAATGTATTATAGGTACCTGAATATTTATTTTCACAGAGAGAACTTAATTATTATTATTTTCAAAAAAACTATCGTATGTATGTATGAGGTTGGGTTATTATAATATAACCCAAAATCTAACGATACCTTATGTATCGAAATCCATCCAGTTGTTTGGAAGATACGAGGGAACAACGAAATTTAACTACATATTAAAAGATAAGCACGAAAAACATAACCCTTCCTTTGAAATTCGGGTACCTAATAAATAAACCGTCAGAATGAAGTTTTACTAGCAGTTAATAATATTTTGCACTTTGACTACAACTCCCAAGCATTAATGCATATGGATGGTCATGGGTTCGAATCCTGAACGTACTTCTATGGATTCTTTTCAGATTTTGCACACCCAATCCATGCCTTTTTAGCTATAGGTAATAAAACCTTTTAAATATAAAATACTTAAACGTAATAAGGAAACTGGTATGAGCTCGTAAAAATTAGGGTACCTACTTAAAGTACTTATACCTACTGATTAAAATAAGTACTTATACCTACTTATCGGACATGTCTTTGACTACACCCTAGGCTTGCTGGTGGGAATGGAATTTTTCTGTCATTTGAGTTGATGCAACCTGTCTTTGATCGGATTTCAAAGATTACAATAGGCATTTTTACGGTCATGAGTTCATATTTTTGCATACGCTATGAGTTCTATCAACCAGAAGATAAGAATCAAATTTGTTTAAACCGATTGAATGAAAAATATGAATAAGACTGAAAAACAACATTTGTGTTCTTTAGTGAGAAGTAAATGATTTCATAATTATACCAAATTTAGGATTCAAATTTGTTTGATTTGTTTGAAATACTTAATACTATTTTATTTGGAATAATTATTGCTGACATGGTGAATTTATTGGATATAAAATGTGGAAAGCTGGAAAACCGGCACATTCTTTCGCTGACATCTCGACGCTGAAGCATTGCTGCCAGAGTTGACCCACGCTGCCCGAACTGCCTGCCGACTTCGCTGCCCAGCTGCCCGCCAACTCCGCCACCCCAGCTGCCTGTCGATTCCGCTGCCTGAGCTGCTAGCCGACTCCGCTGCTGCTGTTCGAAGATTCCGCTGCCGCTGCTCGAAGACTCGCCTGCCTGCTGTCAATCCCTTCACTTCAAATAACGAACAATGTGAGTGAGTATTCTCATGTTGGGCGTTTTTAAATCTTAGATTTAAAATCATCCATTATAACATTTCATCTTTTTAGGTCGGACTCTGAATACGATTCCGAGGTGACAGTGAGCGCTGCTCCAGCACCACCGCCCGCGCCTGTTAAGAAGCCTAGAGCTTCGAAGTCATCGTCGAAGCGCAAGATTGCTCCCGTAGCGAACGCATCCGCACTCGCTCAGCGTTCCGCTCAGCCCACACCGCTCACACAGCCTGACCCGCAAGAGCCAGAATGTTCATGGTACGTAATGGTGAAAAAATTCAATTTAATGAACTGTTAAACATTTTACATGTACTTCGAGTGGTTTTATAATATATTTGTTAAAAGAGTATAGAATTCTGTGGTTAAAAGATACCTACACTACACTACGATACGGTGATACGGTGTTCTTTCATACAAACGTAAACATTAAGATGTTGTTTTATTTTTTTGTTTGCAGGTCTAAGAAAAAGAAGACAGACATCTTCTCGTTGATTAAATCGGAAGAAAGGGCCAGTACAAGCACATCAACACAAGGAGGCTTCGTTGCTACTACTTCATCTTTCACTACAAGGGTTTCCGGAGGGCAGAGCCGACGCACCACACCTATCACCGAGGGTGACTTTTACGTCGAGGTGAAGCTCTACAACCTTTTTGACGTCCAAAATACGCCTCCAGAAGAACGCTTCAAGAAGGCGCTGACGTCCGTAAAGCTTCGCCTCGGTGATGATTGTCGGGAGTGGGACACTCTGCAGGAATTTTTAATAACGGCTTTTAAACTTTTTAAGAATTCGAATCCAACAAAATTCAGCGATCGAATTAATTTTAAATAAAATTAAGCATACCTTTGCAATTTAAATAGGTTATGGGATTTTTATTTTTTAAATAGTATGTAGAACCTAATCATAGCAGGCAAACTATTATAAGTGTTAGTTAAACTTTACTTAATTCCTTTTGGATGAGTTAGGTAGGCACCATAGCATTTTTATTTTGTTATTTTATCATAATTTTGCCCTGAGATAGTTTCCTAGAATAATGCCACTCTGTGCAGTTTGTAACACATCTATCAGCGGTAGGCATTGGATAGGTCATTTGCGAAGTAACGCTCATAAACAAAACGTAGTAAGTGAACCGCATATCAACGCGGATGGCATTGACATTGTTACATCAGCCTTTCAGAGACGAATCATATCGTACAGAATTGCTGCGCAACACACAAATGAACATTCTATAGACGTTTTTTTAGATTCTATACGAAACAAAATAAAACTAATTTTAGATGAATGCTTAACAAAGCATATCTGTGTCAAAGTTAACTTTGAGCTGTTTTCAAACTTTTTGCTTTACAAAAATGATGAACAAGAGATAAAATCATTTTCAACTAAAAATATTCCAGTTTATGGAAATTATAATTTCGAGGCTTTGTATTCAAATGTTATCAATACAATACGCACAAAAATAGATCAATTTCAAGAGCAAGATTCGGGTTGGACCTTTCTTAACTGCTTACATGTTGAGGTAAATGTTAATAAATACCAACCGCTTCGTGGCTCGAGCTACATTGAGTTGCCCCAATCCATAAAGAAAAAGAAAGCATGTTTAAATATTCGAAACAATGATAAATATTGTTTTCTGTGGAGCGTGGTTGCAGCTCTCTATCCAGCCCAGAGCCACCCAGAAAAGGTCTCGTCATATGTACACTTTCGCGACGTACTTAATATTGAAAACATGTCTTTTCCTGCGACATTTTCTGATATCAAAATATTCGAAGAAAACAATCCAAACCTAAGTTTTATCATTTTTGGTTTAAAAAATAACAAAACCGTTGTAGGCCCACTTTATAAATCAGACAATCATGAAAATAAAAAAACTATTCACCTACTCTGGTTAGAAAATAACACAACATCTCACTTCTGTCTTATCAAAAACTTATCGAGATTGGTGAGAAGTCAAATAACCAAGCATAATGGTCGACTCTATTTTTGTGATACTTGTTTGCTTTTTTTCAAAACGAATAATGATGTGGAAAGTCACACTTGTACCGGTATTGTTACAGTTTTACCAGAAAAGGGTTCTGTAATTAAATTTAAGAATTTCGAGCGCAAGCAAGATATTCCGTTTGTAATTTATGCAGATTTTGAAGCTATGTTAGAAAAGGTGACTGGAAGTGCGTCACAAGGCACACATACACATACAACCCAAAAACATGTGCCAGTTGCATTCGCATACGAAGTTGTTTGTTCTGTTGACCCTTCTTACAATAAATTTGTGACGTATCGCGGACTCGATTGTGTAGATAATTTTATTTCCTGTCTCTACAGAGATACTCGTGATATCCATGCAGTGCTGTCACAAAACGTGCCCATTATTTTCAATGTGAATGATGCAATTAACTTTAAAAATTCAGTCCGATGTCATATTTGCCAATCTTTTCTATTCGGTGATAAAGTTAGGGACCATTGCCATCTTACTGGTCGGTACCGAGGCGCAGCACATAACCTGTGCAATTTACAATACAGTATTCCAAAGTTTGTGCCAATATTTTTCCATAATTTAGCAGGATATGACTGTCATTTGTTTATCAAAAAACTCGGTGAAGCGCCTGGATCAATAAAAATCATCCCTAAAACGAAAGAAAATTACATATCATTTACAAAATTTATTCCTATAACGAGAGACCAGTTTATACAGTTGCGATTTGTAGATTCGTTTAAATTTTTAGGAACCAGTTTAGAAAAACTCGCCAAAACCATGAAAGATTGTGAGTTTAACCACCTTTTCAATTATTACCCAAACGCGAGGGAGTTTGCTCTTTTAAGACGCAAAGGCGTTTATCCATACGAACACATGAACTCTTGGGAAAGTTACAACGACCAATCTCTACCAAGCAAAGACAATTTTTATAGCTCTCTTAACAATGAACACATATCAAATGAAGATTACGAGCATGCACAAACGGTTTGGGAACAATTCAACATTCGTGATTTGGGAGAATATACTGATTTATATTTAAAAACCGATGTGTTATTATTGACAGATATATTTGAAAAGTTTAGAAAAACTTGCAAACACTACTACCACTTGGACCCTGCTTTTTACGTAACAGCACCGAGTTTGTCTTTCGATGCAATGCTCTTTAAAACAGGCGTCGAGTTGGAACTAATAGATGACTTTGCAATAGTAGATCTTTTACAAACTGGCATACGAGGAGGCATTGTTATGGTAGCACACAGGCATGCCAAAGCAAATAACGAATTTATTTTGGATTATGACCCGCTGATGCCAGAATCTTATATAGTCTACATTGATTGCAATAATCTTTATGGATATGCCATGTGTAAATCATTACCGTTATCAAACTTTAGATTCCTGGATCAGTCCGAGTTAGATCAATTAGATATAAATAATGTTTCAAATGATGCAGAGTTCGGTTACATTCTAGAAGTTGATCTAAGTTATCCTAAAAAATTACATTGGATACATAACGACCTGCCGTTTTGCCCTGAAAAAGATATTCCACCAGGTGGAAAAAACGAAAAGTTGATCCCAAATTTATATGACAAATTTAATTACGTAATACATTATGTACATTTAAAAACATGTATAAAGCATGGTTTAATCTTAAGAAAGATACACCGCGCTATAACTTTTCGTCAGAATGCTTACTTAAAGCAATACATCGATCTCAACACAAATTTGCGTCAAAAAACAACGTCAACTTTTGAACAAGACTTTTTTAAATTGCTTAACAATAGTATTTTTGGAAAAACTTTGGAAAATAACAGAAAAAAAGTCAAGGTTGAATTAATAAACCAATGGGCTGATCATAACAACAGAACTAAAAAAAGAAATAACGCAGAGAAATTAATCGCCAGTCCCAATTTTCACAGTGCTTCTGTTTTTACAGAAAATTTGGTAGCAATCCAATTAAAGCCCGATCGTGTTGTTTTAGATAAGCCTCTATATATAGGATTTACAGTCCTAGAATTGTCTAAATCACATATGTATGATTTTCACTATTCTACAATCAAACCATTCTATAAAGACCGAGTGAAGATGTGTTACACTGATACAGACAGCTTTATTTACCATATTGAAACAACAAGTTTTTATCAAGAATTAAAAAATAGGTTTTTGAAGTATTTCGATACCAGTAATTATTCAGTTGATAATTATCATGATTTGCCAATAATTAACAAAAAAGTGCCAGGTCTTTTTAAAGATGAAATGGGTGGAAAAATAATCACCGAGTTTGTAGGATTACGCTCAAAATTATACTGTATTAAAAATACAGAAACTGAAATTAAAAAGGCTAAAGGAGTTAAATCTTGTGTCGTTCGAGACCTAAATATGTTGGATTATAAAAACACATTGTTGACCTCAGAAGTACTGCGCAAGAAGAACGTGTTATTTAAAAGTATTAAACACGAAGTATTCACACGTTCTGTTAACAAAATTGCGCTCTCTAGTAGCGACGATAAGCGACTTATTTCACAAGATAAAAAGTCGAGCAAAGCCTGGGGACACATTTCTATTCTTGGGGTTTAAGTGCGTAAGATTAGTAGTGTAATATAAATATTTGTAATTTGTCTATAATATGTGTTTATACCTTTAAGTTATAACTTTAAGTACACACTGTCTTTAATTTTTAGTGAAATAAATGTAATTTTCATAATAAATGTTTTTCATTTCATTTTCTTTTAGCATTAAATGTGTCATGTACCTAAATTCATTTCAAGTTCACTAGCGCAGCACAATTTGTCCGAGCACACCGACAGGTCTTTGCATGATTTTGTAGGATCAGCGAAAACCGAACCTTGTTAGTTTCCTCATCATTCCCTTTCTAAACGGTGCAGCGAATACACATATCTTAGTCACCAATACATTCTGAGCTAATCTATCGGTAAGTTTTAAGTTTTATTTTTTACTTAATGATTCTTGTTTTCAAATTAAAATAAACCAGCATTCATAAAATAATAAAAAATAAGATAAAAAGTTTTTATTTCAGACCCATATACATTAACATTAATTAATTATTCATTCAAAATTATTAATCTTTTTCTTTATTTATTTACAGAAATGGCGGATTTGGAAAATAGCGGAATGGACTGTTTGGGATTGACACGCAAGATCTTCTGTTTAACTGCGCGCAAAATCCAGAGGAAGATTTTGATGAGAACTTTCCTCTCATCAAAAAAACACCAAAGCGACCAAAACGGAAGCCCAAGAAAAATAATTCTGACATGAAGCATCGTCGTAGTTTGCGACGAACATCTTTTGTTTTAAACCGGGAGCCATGCCGTGGGAGGCGATTAATTCAAATAAAAATATTAGACATAAGTGAGGACAAGTGTGATAGTGAAAGTGACGTTATAATTTCAGCTCAGTATATAGTGACAGACTATGGATAGTATAATGGACCAAACACAGAGAGTGATTAAAAATATATCAGAAAATATAATAAGTGAATCCTAAAATGTAAGTAAGAATAATTTAATTTTAATTTATTTTATAAGAACGAATTATTTGATTTTAAAAATAAATACTTTACTATTCATAGAGCATTCATGTTTTTTATTTCATAATACCCTTTGAGAACTAAGATGAGGTTAAATAAAACAAAAGTAGGTAATATTCATACATTTTTATTATTAAGGTTAAATTTATTAGGTGCTAATCTAACTTAAATTAAAACAGTCATTTTATTATCATCATACCACTTTTTTAAGCACATAACATTTTTTAACGCACACATTTTCTTGTGATGCGCACAGGTAAAATCGTCACTTGAGTTTTCATAGTCAGTATAAAGTTTAAAAAAATTAGGACATCCTTTTTCTCCTATATCTGTTACTTCACAGTTCTCACACAAGTCTTTAATCCATTTAATTTTCTCAGTACCTTTAGTTAAAACATGTTTCTTAAACAAATAAGGTATGACAGTGCGTTTGAATTCTCTGTAGTCAACGAAACCTTCGCTCCAAAAAATTCCTCGATTCGTTTCAATCCATCGCACATGCCTCTTTTCTTCTGATGATAAACTTTTAAATGGATAAGGAGGTTTGACAAGAAAAGTTTGAGTGTAGCCTTTGTACAAAATAGCAATTTCTTTCAAAATGAAAGTATTTTTAGTGTCCTTGAATCCTTGCACATCGACTATAACATTTTCATTAGAATTCATATTTTATTTATGTTATTTTCTTCACTAAATTGCTCAAGGGTCTGTACTCAACAAGAGAATCGTTTAAAATGAGACAATATGCTGCTGTCTGATCTGGTATCTCTGCATTGCATTCAAGTTCCACACGAACGCTAACTACTGGACCTGACTTAAGGTTTTCGCTTTGTCTAGAGCAGTCAATAACGAACAGCGGCGCCTTTTCTTTGAATTCAGATGCACTTAACAGTGGTTCGCTACGGCGTCCATAATAAGATTGTTGGAATTTTACATATTGTTCATATAGTAAAGAAAATTTATGATCATTAAATCTAACATTCAAGTTTTCATACGGAAAATAGGTTGAGTTAAGATAGACTTTTACATCTCTAAGATTACAATGATCAAAGTGTGAAATATCCTTTTCTGCTAAGTTTTTTCTATTTGTTTGTAAACCAATAACAACAAATCTCGGCTTTTCGATCTGCGACGACGTTTTAATTGACCAAGTGTGTTTAGTTGTTTGAGGTAATAACGGATACTCGTATAAATCCCAATTTCTAAAAGCAAAATGCAGAGGACGATCTTTTTCTAGTAACTTCAATAAATGTACTTTTTCTTTGTCAGAGACCTTGACGTGGGGCACGCGCCACACTAATTTATTTATAACTATATCTTCAAGAAGCTCACCAGGTGGAACTTTCAATGAATTTAAATTAGTATTGCTGCGTAATAGAATCAATTCGTGTTTACAATTCATAATTATTTTTTTATAATCTTCTGCGAATCCTAGTATATTACTTAAGGGTATTGAAGCACAAAAACTTCCTCCATGATTTGTTTTCGTTCCATTTACATCCCACCCCCAAGCTTTTGCAACCTTAGCTTCGTTTTCATTAAAAGATAGTAAGCCTTTCATAGTCGTTGTCATTCCAGCATTTTTTATTCTATCTATTTCGACCCCATTGAGTTCATAACGAATATCTTGAAACAGGAACAGTAATGGATTATTTGTGAATTCGATTGCTGAAACCTTTTGTTTTAAATCTTTTTTTATAATGGTAACTGTGCCTTCAAGATAAAGGGTACTTGCTGATGGTAAAATGTACAAATCCTGTTGGTTGATAGGTATGCGAATTTCATCGTTCTTGTTGAAACTTGTCACGTAAGGTTTGTATGAATGATATTCGATGCCATCTATTGTGTTATCATATGTTGGAGAACTTGTTACATCTAGAATGTTCATTTTAGAAGTCCAATTAATTTCAGGAATCTTTTATTTTCTTTGCTTAGTATATTTTTTCTCTTAGCTGTTCCTTTTCGGATTGTTCGATGAGTACTGATGTGTTTTATGAAATTATTACTATATTTATTAAAATCAATCATCTTTTTCTTATATGCATATATAGTTGAACTTCTTCACCTCGTAAATTTATCAAGTTATTATTTATATCCAATAATCTAATATTTATGCAGCTGATGTTGTTTTGATTCAGGGGAAAGTAAATAATATTTCTAGGTATTTCTATTATCCGATATCCTGGTGGAACGTTGGGAGCAAATTCATAAATAATATGGCTTGATTTTCCATTAATATATGAACCACTCACTATATCACATTCGACTCTCACCACGGTCGTTGATAAAATGTTAACTGGAAGCTGTGACTCGTGTATTATATTAGCTTCTAAAGATCGTTTATCAAATCCCAGTAACTTCCCAAGAGAGTCGTCTTTTTCGAAAAGGATATCTTTGGAGCAGAAGATAAACGTTTTCAATGTATTGTTGTTGCAAAATAAATTAAAGGTTGTTCCATTTTTTACATTTGTTTTTAAATAGTCAGATATATCTTGCAACTCATAAGCACCTTCCGGTATTTCTACAACTTCCTTAGTCCCATAGTAAAATTTATTGTTTCTATTATCGATGTTAGGGATTGAATTGAATGTCGACAAATACAACAGAGCACACTCATATTCGCAATCGAATTGCAAAGCTGGGTAATAGGTGGTGGATAACACCGACGTATTGCCTGTTACAGACAACGTGAAGGACATTTTACAAATGAAGGTAATTAAACATGTTTTTAAATATATAGGCACAACATTTTATTTAAAAAAATAAAACACTTACAGTACATTATTCCAAAAGTTTGTGAGAAACTTTAAACACAAATGACCACAATTAGATGTATTAAAATTTTGATATCTAGTATAATTATAAGTTATATTACAAGTTAAATATTTAATTAACTCACGAGGTGGTTTTAAATCACCAAAACTATCAAAATACTCACAATCATTGTAAAGTTTAACGTAGGCTACCCAATGAGTTCCATCATTTTCTGAACTATCTAGATTTACAATTGCACACTCAATATCTTTTGGTGCCGTAGGTAATTCATTTCTCATGTAAACGCCTCTAAAGAAAGGAATGTGTACACTAGCATATTTTATTATGTCTATATCAGTAAGTGCTCGTTTGGGTAACCTGTTTACTAGTTTTTTGAACTATTTATATAAAGACCATTTCCAGTTTTATATGGTTTAATGTACAGTCCCTTTCCTAAGGCAATAGACTCCATCATTTTATTATGTCGTTGAGCTTCTTCCAAGTTTTGTCTAGCTGATTTATGATCATTTACAGCCTTAGTAATACCTGCTGCTCCTCCAGCCAGCGCGCCCAAAGCAGATAGTCCAGCGAATATTGGTATAAGCGGTAAAATTCCACCAGTTTTTGGCAGCGGTATAACACGCGGCAAGCATATTCCTTTTTTATTTTTGATTAATTTTTTCGCAACGGAATAGGCTGCTCTTATAGCTTTGGGATTACTTTTTGGTTTTAACTTTTTCAATGTTTTATGTATAGAAGAAACTATTTTTTTAAATGATCTCGTACCAGCGCCATGCTTAACTTTGGTTTTCATCACTTTGCTTACAAACCACGAGGCCAACTTTTCTCCTCTTCCAGAGTTTTTGGATTTCATTCGCTTTTTTGCCATATTTATTAGTTCCAAATCAGCTTTGTGTCGTTCTTCTAAATTATTCGAATTATCATAAGCGATATCGTGTCTCATACAAGCGTTATCAAGCTCGTTGACTCCTTGATCTCCTCTCAATAATCGTTCTCTTAGACGTGTACCAGGTCCACAGTAATTGTATCCGGGTAAATGTAATTCAAATGGTAATTTGTTTATGATGCTATTAACTAGTCCTTCACCTCGCATAGCTAAGCTATTAATGAGATAATCTCGCTTATAATTTATAATTATAAGAGAAATTATCATACAATTGCGCGTTTTTCAATCCAACTATTTTCAGTACTAGGAAGACCTAACCACTTCACAAAAAGCTTGTTGCCTTTCTTTTTGATAACTTTTTCAATGAGATATATATGCGGACATTTTGTCCTTTGGAGTTCCTGTTCATAAAATCTTCCTAATATCGGTTGATGATGTAGGTCTTCTATTGAATACGTAGCAGGCTTAGAATTATGTACCTTTTTTATTAAAAATAATTCTGTAGACCAGTTGGGAGTGAAGCCCTTTTCAAAACTACCTTTATATTTACTAATACGAACATGATCTCCAATTTGTAATTTGTATTTAGTATTTACATTAACCAACTGTGTTTTTATTATATTGGCCATAACTTTACTTTCATTAGCTAGACATACATCGTTCGGCTTATATTTTGTTGTGCGATGTATTGTATTATTATACGTTAACGTCACATTTTTTATGATATCTCCAACCCACCTATAGCTACCGTTTAAACTAAAACATTTATATAATTTGCTTTTAAGTGTTTTAATTAGTCTTTCGACTATAGAAGCTTTTTTGACAGTGTAAGTAGAGTAATGATTTATTTTGTATTTTTGCATAACCTTTTGAAATTCATCATTATAAAATTCAGTGCCCTTATCAGTTTGTAAGTTAAAGGGTTTTCGATTACTATTGATTAACAAGTTTTGAAATGCTTGTGCTACTTCTAGTTTAGTTTTTGTCTTTAGGGGAAAAACCCATGAAAATTTTGAAAAACAATCTAATACAACTAAAATATACCTGTACCCACTGTTATAACTTTTTAAAGTCTGAAAATCAATTAGATCTGCTTGCCACAAGTCATCAATGCCCTTTAAAACTACAGATCTGCGTAAAAAGTTTTTGCGAGCTGTTTTATGTATTTCGTTAACAATTTGTAGCTTGCTCATTTCTTACATTTATTGAGTTTATCCAACTCAGTTTTTAAGGCGTTTAAAATTATATCAATTTCTTTCTTTTGACTATCTACGTAATCTTTGTTGACAGCGTCGGAACTTTGCAGTGGAGTTGTAACACCGGTCAATCTTACACTCTGTAAATCGTACGCTCCAGTTTCTGTACGCTTTAATACCCTATCAAAATTTTCAAAAAAACCTTGTAAATTTAGTTGTTTATTTATATGATGTCCAAATTTGTCCATTTTAGTGAACTGGTAAGTGTTAATGATGATGATGAAATGAAACAATTTGAAGAAAGAAATGATATTTATTAAGGTATAATGCCACTTTCACGTAGCTCTTCTACTATAGATATTATTTCATTATCCAATCCAGTATTACCAGCATCTTTAGAAGCAATGAGTAATTTTAATCTCTCAACGAGTTCATTAGGGTCATCCCAATAAACGTAGTCGACATTTTTCTTCCATTTCTTCAACAAAGGTAATCCTTCTCCTTGATGTGATGCGTCTGGTTGACTACTGTCAGTGCTTGCAGAGACTTTACGTAGTTTGAATAACGGTCTAATGACGTTTAAGTATTTTCGTCCCCTGTTACTTCTGATTGGTTTATTTGGGTCGTAATCTCTTCGATGTACGTTGGTTTCTAATAGCATCAGCTTATAATGTCCTAAGTCTTCGGGAGTTATTGCAGATAAATCAGGCACTTTTTTAAACAGTAATTCATTTATGCCAGTGGTAAATTTAAACTTATTTTTTCCAACTTCAATATAATCGTTTAACAAAACAACACGTGAAGAACCCATCATAAGTTTACCGCGTTCATTTCTCACACCAAATGGTACATCCGTCATCGCTTCAGACGACTTCGACCACGAAGACATGTCTCGCTGGTCACTTGAATTTGATTCGACTGTTTTAAATGAATCGTCCACACCATTATCTGAATTATCATTGGGTTCATCTTCTTCTGAGTTATCATTACATCCCTCAATATCATCAGAGTCTTTTGGGCTAAATACATTAAAACCAATATTTGATTCCCTTTTTAGTGTTTTGTCTGTATATAGTGGACTTGAAGTTTCAAATTTTTCTAAACTTTTTAATGGTACTTTTGGGTTTTTTATTAATTTATTAAGAGGGGTTGTAATTGGTTTAAAAACAGTTTCTAACATTTCTACGTTTTCCGTTTCAATCTCTCGCATCTTTCGAACTTTTTTTTTCACAGCCTCTGCAGCCTTCACAATTTGTCTTTTTAAGTTTTTTTCCATGATAAATAGATCACAACTACTGTGTTCATAAGTGTGATCACGAAAATGATTGCATGTATTCTCTAGCTCCACTATTTATAGTAGGCACACGGTGGGTGCAAAATTCAGAAGTATAATCTAGTTATATTTACGAATACTTTTCTGCACATAGGACATTTCTTTTCAATCGATAGCGCACACTTTGCACACGCCACGGCGTGACCACAAGGCGTAAAGCAGGTGTTAACGTCATCCACCAAACAAATTTTGCAGTTAATCGGTAATGTGTTTCTGGTAATCGATACATTATCAGCGATTTGATTATTCTTTTCCTCTGCTTTATCATAAACTTTGTTTAACACATTATTAACAAAGTCTTCTCCTTTCATTATTAAAACGTAGGGACAACACTGAAACCAGCGTGCATGTTCTACCCATGCTTGATCTTCAGGACCCCAATCTTTAAGCCTGCCATCACAGTAGTAACAAATTACTCTATCACCATATCCAGTGTAAAAAAAACCGGCTTCAGCCATTTCCTTAGGCTTTTGAGTTAACCCTCTTGGCCAAGTATCAAAGCTTCTGAGACGTTTGTATTCAGTACAGTATAAGCGATGCACAGGAATGTACGGCATGGTTCAACAAATCACAATCACAATAATCGTTCGTATTTTGGATGCGTTCAGCTTGACACTTCAACAATAAATGACTCGAATGAACTGATCATTCGGTAAGTATATAGGTAGGTAGGTACCTCTTTACAGTAAGGTAATTTAAGTAAAATAACAATTAATGAAATACGACAAACGTATCAAACTTTTTACGGTAACATCCCTTGTTTTTTTCACAATCTTTATTTATCACAACATAGCTATAAGGTTCTGTCCATATATTTGAACACATTTCTCTAAATTCTTGCCATGTCATGTCAGTGTTGACGTGTTCATCGTAGATATGTCTTAAGTTTTTATCATCTTGCTTAAAAATTATGATTAAGTTTGCATTATCTCTGACTAACTGTTTTGGAATCTTGCTGTAAGTTTGATTTAAATAAAAACAGTCTATAAACTTGTGTCTTCCCATTGTAAAATAATTTCTCATATTATTTTGACTCTCACAAGCTACATCGTCAAATATTATAATAGAATTACATTTTGCTGCTTCTGGAGTAAGAACTTCTTCATTTTCGTGATACTTTGAGAAAGTCACTCCAGGAACCATTTGTAAAACCTGCTCTAAATATTTATATTTCGGTTGATACAGAGTTTTTGAGTACACATAAAGATTTCGAAATTGTAATCCATTTTCGTGTAAGAGTAGGCCAATAACCAAATTTGTTTTTCCACAGTTTGATGGACCGCAAATTATACAACGTATTGTATTTGGTAAAAGCGTTCCATGTCGGAAACTTTGTTTTTTATAATCAACGACAATATTTTCAAACTGTAATGACTCCGGTTGCTTTACGAACTTCATTGTTAGAGAGATCTTCTTAGAATGATGAAAGGAGAGTGATATCTCACATTAATAAACAACCTAATGTTATTGGGATTCTAAAACCACATTAGACACACGACTGAATAGGAATCACTGTTGAGAACGGAGCGACGCAGCGGAGCGAGGAGTGTAGTAATCTCAACAGTGATTCCTTCAGTCGTGTGTCTAATGTGGTTTTAGAACTCCCAATAACATACTACTGCAAGTCCCTTTCGAAGTCCCTTTAGAAGGGAATCTGGTATCTAGAGCATTCTCCAAACAATTCCATGTAAATGTTCGGCTCTGTGCTAAGCTGATCTGTAATGAAAATAAGAGAGAACGCACAAATTATATATTTGCCTGAGGTTTTGCTCTGGCGCACATATGTAGCTACTTTTTTTTCTAATCTATGTTGTCCCACTGCTGGGCAAAGGTCTCCCCCATTATTTTCTAAGACTTGTGGTCGCCAGCTTCGTCCCACCAGTCAGCCTGGAATGCATCGAGATCGTCACGCCAGCGTCTTCGAGGCCTGCCTCGGCGTCGCCCATCGTCAGGCACACACTGCGTCACGATCTGAGCCTATCTATCGGGATGCATTCGGCTAGCTACTATGATACAAATAATCCAAGTTTACTCAGCTTTTAATAAACCTACGGCATTTCCAATGAACGTGGTATCATACATGCAACAAACTAAGAATTTGTGAGTAAGTATGCTTATTCGCGGCGGACCAATGTTTGTATGATCTACAAATATTTGTCTCGGGTCTGGGTGTTTCTATGTATAATATGTATGTATTTACAAACAAAAAGTATATAAGTAGTATATCAGTCATCTTAGTACCCATAACACAAGCTCTGCTTACTTTGGGGCTTAGATGATGCTGTGTGAAAAAGTCCAGCATTATTTATCTATTTATTTATTTATTCTTAGTTTACTTGGGATAACTTTGTACCACGTTTAGGTATTTGTACACTTTTTCCAGACAAATACAATACAATCATTCGTAGGTACGAGAATGTAGGTATGTGTGACGTGTGTTACGTCAGACACAGGAAGCATTTGCCACTTTCTTGCAATTCAAAAGATATTTTGGAAATTGACCTTGCCACACTTATCGAAGGCCACATAATTGACATTACTAAACTGTCTAGCAGCGTGGGATTTACCTTGAAATGCGGAAAAAAATACTAGACTGCTCGTGACGTAAAAATCTTGTCTGATTTTGTGTACCAGATGCGTTTTTTGCGTTCTTTAAAATACTGACATGACGGTCTTATTAGTAAGCTTCCATCCTACGGCTTGCCCTCTGGTTTCTGTGCGTGGATTTCTGACTTCCTGAAGGATCGATCGCTACGAGTAGTCGTTGACGGTTGCTCATCCGATCAAATGGCAATTAATGCCGGTGTTCCCCAGGGGTCAGTACTCTCAGCAACGCTCTTCCTGCTGCACATAAACGATCTGCTGAATCCCGGTATCTTTGGGTATGCAGACGACAGCACGGTAGTCGAAAGCTACACGTCTACTTCGGGAGCCAGCGGGCCTGAGATAATGTCACTCAGAGAGGCCATGGTCGAACGACTGAACTTGTCACTGAAAGCTGTCTCCGATTGGGGTGACGCCAACCTGGTCAAGTTCAATGCCAGCAAAACGCAGGCGTGTTTATTCTCTGCAAAAAGGAGACCTTTCCATCTGGCTCCTTCTTTTCGAGATGTGTCCGTACCGATAACAGACCGCCTCGAGCTTCTTGGTGTCTCTCTATCATCGTCGCAAAATTTTGGCTCGTATATCGAGTCAAAAGCTCAGATAGCCTCAAAAAAGCTAGGTATCCTCTCAAAGGTGAGGCGTTATTTTACTCCTATGCAGCTGCTCACTTTGTATAAAGCGCAGGTTAGAGCCTGTATGGAGTACTGCTCTCACCTCTGGGATGGCTCTGCCAAGCACCATCTCCAGGCATTAGAATCGATTGAGAGGCGAGCCAAGAGGCTAATAGGTGATGACACTCTGGTTGAGTCTCGGCTTCAAAGCCTTGAGCATCGCCGTAGAGTCGCGTGTTTGTCGGTCTTTTATCGACTTCATTTCGGAGAGTGTGCACAAGAACTCCACAATTTAGTTCCACCATCCCCATTCTTTTATCGGGCCAACAGGTTCCCGGAAAGACGCCACTTGTACATGGTCGACATTCCCAGAGTTCGTACAAAGCGTTTTGAGTCCACATTTTTCATACGCACCGCCAAATTGTGGAACTCATTGCCGGGCTCTGTATTTCCCGAAAAGTACAATTTAGGGGTCTTCAAATCAAGAGTAAATAGGTTCCTTCTAGGTAAGCATGCTCCATCTTAGACCTCACTACTGCTTAACATCAGGCAGAGTGAGGTCAAATGCTGACCTATTTAATTAAAAAAAAAAAAAAAATACCATTGCATTAAATGAAACAGCGCTGCCATCTATTGTGAATACTCATAACTATGATCCAACAGTTGTCTAAGTATATTTTGAGTTCTTAAAACTTTCTACTATGGGGTGCTTTCCGTTCGTGAACT
The DNA here is from genome assembly GCA_963565295.1 of Epirrhoe alternata. Lineage (NCBI taxonomy): Eukaryota > Metazoa > Arthropoda > Insecta > Lepidoptera > Geometridae > Epirrhoe > Epirrhoe alternata. Next base: position 10,459,836 of record OY751391.1, on the reverse strand, counting down.
TACCAAAGTTGGCCGGAAACTGCCCCAGGGACAAAGGCATATTTTCATCTTTTTAACCCGACTACGACAGGAGGTAAATGTTTTTCTCTAAATCTTTGTCGATCAAAAACGCGTATATTTAGTCTAAATAATTTTTATTATATTTGTTAATACTGTGTATTTTTATAAAAATCGTTTTACTCGGTCTACCGCGATACAGGCTTGGCCTAGTGCGGGGTCCGTTGTAAATTATTTTATGTATGAAATAAATAAAATAAAATTTATTTATGTGTATTTTATGTGTGTGTGTCCTTTGCACGACTAATGTCCAATTATGAAAAATGACAAACGGTCTAAAAATATCCAATAATAAAAAAATCCGATCATAATAATGTCCATTTATAATATGTCCAATCATGTAGGTAGACTTGTGAAGAACAATACAAACCCAATTAAACCTAAACGTGATCGGTTAGGTATAAAACTCTTGAAGAAATAGATAAATTGGACACGCAGTCGTAAATTATAAAATATAATTAATTATATTCTAAGAAACCCCATCTTTATGTTAATAGAATGTTCTAGCAATAAGGAAAACAGCGAAGAATTCCACGATTTCTTTCTCGTTACAAAGGTCATTTTATTCATTAGGGAAGGACAGATTCCGTTGAGTTTTTTCGAATAGACAGAGCCTTACAATAAAAGCAATTATACGGCCGAATAAAAGATTGATTGGTGTACAATTCGAAGCGGAATTGTTTTCGAAGAATGTCTCAGATTGCGAGGTTTTTTCTTACAAGCTGTCTGAATAGTATCAAGTGGAAGTTGAAGATTATATAGATGGGTGACCGCTGATGGTTATAAGCAACTAATTATACAGAGAGAACAACCTACGAGCGCATATTGCTTCAGCCACTAACCCATCCGAACTTGTGCACACAATGTGCGTACAATGTTTTTGTACTGGCAATTGTAGTATACCCTTAAGACTTAAATAATTAAGACAGGATGCGCCTTACCTTGTATTTCCCCTCCAAAATGTACACGAATCAAAATCATGTACGTCTTATATTATTACGTGTGTCTCTTTATTATTTAAAAGTTTGCAACAGTGTGCGTAGAAATGAGTTTGTATTGTAATCGACAGAACATTTTAAAAAGGAATTCCATCAATAACTTGCTATTCCAGTCTTAAAATGTACAACAAACTTGCACCCAAGCGGGATTTGAACGCACGACCTCCGTCGACTTTTGGGTTTGTGGTATTCGTTGTGTTATGTATAATAACTGCCACAATATTGTGTTAGCTTCATTTTATTTTAATTATTTGTTAATAATTTTAGGGAATATGTTTATTGTTGCTGGCAATACAAATTCATTTTTATTCGGAAATGTCTTGTGGTAGAATGGTAGGTTTTTGTTGTGGACGGTAGAAAAATGAGTGGGGGTAGGTATTGCCAGCTAGCAGGTCGTCATTCCGTTCTGGGCGTTCGACAAGACTAGACCTAAGGAAAGTTTATATTGTGAGAGGTGATTGTGAATAAAATAGTTCCAGTTATATGGTGTTTTTACTTCAGATCCGAAGTGGTAAGTACACGCCTTTGTTTTATAAGTGGGTGTTTCATTTGTTTGAGAGTTCACCTTTTCTGGATATTAAGTACGAATTACTGTGTTGTTTCGATATTTCGATTGAAATATACTGACCACGGATCATAGCGAGTGGTAATCATTAGCTTCTGCCTACCCCTAGGTACGTAAAAAAATAAAACCTGACTTTATGAATGTACCTACCTACACTGAATGTGGTTAGAAGGGGCCTTTTTCTATTATTCTAGATAATAATTGTTATTTTTGTAATGAAATAAAATGAATTTATTTAATTTTTTTTCTCCTTTGAATTTATTTGGTTTTGTAAATTGATATAATCATGCCACGTGGTTTATTTTTTTATGGATTTTTATTTTTTATTTTATTGCGTACCACGTGGTGGGTAATATTACCTACTTATTAAATGGCACGTGCTTAAAATTTATTTCTCTAATTTATTTCTTGTAACCTATACGCATTTAGAAATATTGGTAAGATACATGGGTCATTGGTATAGGATAAGAATACTATATTAAGTAATAACCTAAGTAATACCACGTGCGTGTTCCAAGACTTAAATTAAATTAAATTAAATTAAATTAAATTAAATTAAATTAAATTAAATTAAATTAAATTAAATTAAATTAAATTAAATTAAATTAAATTAAATTAAATTAAATTAAATTAAATTAAATTAAATTAAATTAAATTAAATTAAATTAAATTAAATTAAATTAAATTAAATTAAATTAAATTAAATTAAATTAAATTAAATTAAATTAAATTAAATTAAATTAAATTAAATTAAATTAAATTAAATTAAATTAAATTAAATTAAATTAAATTAAATTAAATTAAATTAAATTAAATTAAATTAAATTAAATTAAATTTTTATATAGAATTTTTTTTATTTTTTTATTTATTATTATTATTTTTCTCATACCTACCTACATACTGTAAAAGTTAAATTATGCTTTATGCGTGCTAAGCGTTATGTACAAGATAGGTTTTAACGTAGATTGGGGGTTATTTTGTGTTGGTTTTGGAAGGTTAGGTATTGAGTAAATTAATATGACCTCATTTATTAGGTGATAATTTATTGAAATACCCTAAGTATTACAATAAAGTGTTTCAATAAATTATCCTTTTAAATTAAAAAATATTCACAATATTTTTCTTTCTGTTCGAGTGAACGAGAATGCAGAGGGAAAGCAGTGACCGAAGGCAACTGGTCAGCCCTGCTCGAGATCCACCTCATCGTGTGGACAGGCCAAGCCGTAGTCGCAGCCGCAGGCACCGTAGCCGCAGTCGGAGTCACCGCAGCCGCAGTCGCCACAGCACTCGTTCGCGACGATCGAGTGTTGGTCGTTTGCAACATCAGGAACAGGAGCTGCACCAGTTACGCCAACGACTGCGAGCACTGGAAGGTGCCGCCCGAGATGAACGCGTTCGCTTGGATCACAGCCACAGCTACAGCCGGAGCCGTGTTGATCATCGCACCCGGACACCTGCCGCTTCAAAGCCGCGAAGCGACAGTAAGGTTAGAGAAACTGAAAATATTGATAGCCATGGTAGGGATATGGAGGCGTCTAGTCCAAAATTTTCTAGTAGTGATGTTGCGAAATTATTAAATGATTTGTCCTCACAACGGATAACCAGTGGTACGATTAACAGTAAGAGTAATGACACTAAAAATATTATTCCCAATTTCGATCCATCATTGAAAAACCAACGCATCGACGTTTGGCTGAAGAAGGTAAACGAGTGTGCCACCGTTTATGGTTGGGACGACAAATCAGTGACACATTTTGCATTGCAAAAACTCCAGGGTTTGGCCAAGACGTGGTATGAGAGTTTAAACTCAATATTATTCTCATGGAAAGAATGGCAGGAGCAACTTATCAATGCCTTTCCTCATGAACGTAACTATGGCCAATCCCTGGAAGATATGTTAAGACGTAAAAGTAAATATAATGAACCGATAGAAGTTTATTTTTACGAAAAACTTGCCCTTCTAAATCAATGTGAGATTGAAGGCAAGCGTGCTGTAGATTGTATAATTCATGGCATCACAGACAGAACGACAAAATCCAGTGCCCTAGCATTGCAGTGTTCTCATCCGAATCAGCTTTTGAAATTTCTAATGAGCAATAAGGATGGAAGCTTAGGGAACTTCGATAAGTCTCTGCCTAGGAATAGATTAGGAGAACCAGCACAGAACAACTCAACGAAGTCTCAAAACAAATACGATATATTTTGTTACAATTGTAGAGAAAAGGGACATACACACACAAACTGCACCAAACCTTTATTAAAGTGCACGAAATGTTTAAAAATTGGTCACAAGTACGAAAATTGCCGATTTAGGACCACAAACAATCAAGCAAAAGTTGAAACCCCAAAAACAATGCGCATTCTATCATCGAGCTCTAGTTCGAAATATTATAAAGAAGTTCAGGTCAATGGTCAGGGTGTGGAGGCTTTTATAGACTTTGGTAGCGATGTGACTGTAATTAGGGAATCATTAGCAGATAGGTTAAAATTGAAACCAGATAACAGTGCATTGGTTCTGAGAGGTTTTGGCAACGAATTGGTCCAAACAATAGGTAGTGTAGCTGTAGATATGGTTATTGACAACGTTCAAGCACAGGTCGATTGCAGGGTAGTCCCTGATGAATATTTGGATTCTCCACTCTTGATAGGCCAGACATTTACAGAACAGCCACATGTTGAGGTATTTAAAGATTCGAAACAATTAAAGTTTTTCAATGCAGCCAATGAGATGCCCTTCTTAGAGTCTCAAGTCGAAGACTGTACGAGTCATAATGTGAAAATAGTGGCGAAGACTGATCTTCTGTTATGGGGTGAGGCATCCATCAAAGTGTTCACTAAACCAGAAACGGAGGGACATGTTTTAGTGGACAATAAGATAATAGGTAAACCAGATCACCAAATTTTAGTTCATGGAGGGGTGTATCCAATACTCAATGGTGTTACCTACGTCCATGTCACACCGATGTCTTCGCCATTTGCGGTAGGAAGTGAGGTAGTTATCGGTCGGGCAACACCAGTCAGGGTAGTTAGAAGGATTGCAACATCTACACAAGATACACCATGCAAAGACTTTGATGTTTCTCAGATTCGGTTTGGATGTAACGTTAACGAAGATGATAAGACTAGACTAATCGATTTATTGCATGAATACAAAAGGTGTTTTGCGTCATCATTGGCGGAACTAGGATGTACAGATAAGGCAGAAATGAATATTGAACTCGAAAACAAGAAACCGGTCGTCTACCGTCCTTATAGGCTAGCACACATTGAGCGTGAAAAAGTGAGAAGTATGATTGATGAGATGTTAGAAGCAAAAATAATTAGAGAATCTGTTTCCGAATACGCTAGTCCAATAATTTTAGTACGGAAAAAGGATGGTAAACCCCGCTTATGCGTGGATTATAGGATGCTTAACTCTGTCACAGTCAAAGAGAGGTACCCGATGCCGATTATAGAGGATGAAATTGCTCGTCTGAATGGACAAGCATGTTTCATCACTCTTGACCTGGCATCGGGATACTATCAAGTTCCCATTTCGGAACTTTCGAAGCCTCTGACGTCATTTGTCACTCCAGATGGGCAATACGAGTTTAATCGTATGCCTTTTGGCCTGGCAAATGCGCCAGCAGTGTTCCAGCGTATGATGAACAAGATTTTAGGATCTGCACGTTTTAGCAAGGCAACTGCATATATAGACGATCTTTTGATATATGGGAAGAATGTGGATGACTGTCTGGATAAACTAAAATATATTTTACAACTGTTGATGGATGCAAATCTAACATTGAATTTAGAAAAATGCGAATTTCTCTCCGACAAGATAGACTATCTAGGTTATGAAATTGGCGCATCTGGGATTCGACCTGGAAATAAAAAGATTCAATGTGTGCAGGATTTTCCTCGACCTACTAACCAGCACTGTGTGCGCCAATTCCTTGGTTTAGTTAGTTATTTTAGAAAATTTATTCAAAATTTTGCTATGATTGCGTACCCTCTCAATAGCTTATTAAAAAAGGATGTAGATTTTCAGTGGGAACAGGAACAGGAAAATGCGTTTGTAACTTTGAAAGGGAAACTAGTGGATAGGCCAGTGTTAGCTGTTTACGATCCATTCGCTGAAACGCAGTTACACACTGACGCCAGTAAGATAGGCATTGGTGGTATTCTCTTACAACGGTCAAATCAAAAAGAAACTTTCCGCCCGATAGCCTACTACAGTCGACAAACCTCGCCCGAAGAAAAAAATTTTCATTCATACGAATTGGAAACTTTAGCAGTCGTGTGTTCTTTAACTAAGTTTAGAGTTTATCTTCTGGGTCGCGATTTTAAAATAATAACAGACTGTGCGGCTTTACGATCCACATTTGTAAAAAGAGATTTGATCCCAAGAATAGCTAGGTGGTGGCTATTGCTCCAGGAATTTCAGTGCACCATAGAATATAGGCCTGGGGTCAAAATGTCTCATGTAGACGCATTGTCTCGTAATCCTATAGAAAATGCAGGTGTAGTTGAGGTAGATCAGTATCCTTCGGTTCTTTCGATAATTAGTAGTGCTGATTGGTTGCAAACTCTACAGCTTGGTGACTCTGAACTTCGTAGAATAAGAGATATACTAACAACTGACGTAGACGCAGACAAGCTTAAATACATTAGGGACAACTACACTATAAAAGACAACAAATTATACAGATGCATTGACGGTGATGAAAGTAATTTGAAATGGGTCGTCCCAAAGGGTGCTAGGTGGCAGTTGTGTCGGATGTGTCATGACGACATTGGTCACCTAGGTATAGAAAAGACTCTAGATAAAATTAAGCGTAATTATTGGTTCCCAAAAATGACAAAGTTTGTAAAAAAATATGTCTCGGCATGTTTAGAATGTGCGTATGCAAAAAAGTCGTCACATGCTGAAGGACATTTACATCCCATTGCTAAAATAGAAATCCCTTTTCACACCCTACACATTGACCACCTGGGGCCCTTTGTCAGGTCGAAAAGAGGCAACACTTACTTGTTAGTCGCTGTTGATGCTTTTACGAAATTTGCTTTCATAAAACCAGTTAGGAACACTAAAACCAAAAGCGCTATCACAATACTAGATGATATCTTCGATACTTTTAGAACTCCTGATCGTCTTATTAGCGACAGAGGTACCTGTTTTACCTCGCATTTGTTCAAGAAGTTTTGCGCAAATAGGAAAATAAAGCACGTGTTAAATGCTGTCGCTAGTCCTCAGTCTAACGGTCAAGTTGAGAGGTATAATCGGACCATTCTTAATTCTTTAACTGCTCTTAATATGAAGTTTGACGAAAAAGACTGGGATGACAAAGTTGGTAAACTACAATGGGGTCTCAATAATACCTCTCAAAAGACTACCGGACGATCCCCATCTGAAATTATGTTTGGCCTTAATATGAATAGTGATGTGAATCCCATCCTTAACGAAACAAGGCAGGACTCTAACGATATCGAAGTTTCTGAAATTAGGCAAGAAGTTAAAGACAGGATTGACGTAGAACAACAAAAACAAAAACATCACTTTGATAAAAATAGGAAACCCGCTCGGATTTATAATGAAGGAGATTTAGTGAAAATAACAAAAACTTCGTTCAATAATGATGGCAAAAGCAAGAAACTTATTCCACCCTACATAGGACCTTATAGAATAGTTTCAGTCCTTGGCAATGATAGGTATGAGGTCGCTGCAATTCCGGGTCTAACAGGTTCTAAAAACAAACGGAAAACTACCGTAGCTGCAAGTAGAATGATGCCATGGATTCATGTAGCAGCCCTAGAAGTTAATGCGGATTATAGCGATGATGAAAGTGTTGTTAATAATGATGAGGATATGGATGTTGATGAATATTAAGTTAATTGATAACTACTTTGTTAACAATCATGAATGATCTTGCTAATACAATTTGTACGTATTTAAGTATTATATTAAGTAATATTCTGTAAAAAAAAAAAGAGATCATTTTATATAATGGTATAATAAATTTGGTAATTGATGAGGTTAAGCTAATTCAGATTATAATCAATTTATGTTGTAAAATTATGGAAAGTATGAACTACAAGTTATAGCTGAGATAATAAAAAGAGAGGTTAATTAATGGGTACTTGTAACAAAAAAAAATAAAGGTGTTTGATTCATAGATGAAATTGTAGTTTTCAATATTGAGATTAAAGCTATGAGATGCTAAAAAAAAAGGAGATAAAGATAATAGCTGTGAGATGCTTAGAAAAAAAAGGAGATAAAGATAATAGCTGTGAGAGGCTTAAAAAAAAAGGAGATAAAGATAATAGCTGTGAGATGCTTAGGAAAAGAAAGAAGATAAAAAAAAATGGTATAGTACTTATTAAAAAAGAATGAGTGATTAAGAGAGATTGTGAAAGTTACAATTATAGCTGTGAGATGCTTAGGAAACTAAAATTAGACACCTAATAGAGCTAAGAGTTATATCATGTTTATGAGATATATAAATGTTAATATGTGATAGGAAAGAGTTTAATTTGATTGTATTTTGTATGGAAAAAAATGTATGAGGGCATACATAGTTGTCAGAATTGGCCGAATGTTAGCTTCATTTTATTTTAATTATTTGTTAATAATTTTAGGGAATATGTTTATTGTTGCTGGCAATACAAATTCATTTTTATTCGGAAATGTCTTGTGGTAGAATGGTAGGTTTTTGTTGTGGACGGTAGAAAAATGAGTGGGGGTAGGTATTGCCAGCTAGCAGGTCGTCATTCCGTTCTGGGCGTTCGACAAGACTAGACCTAAGGAAAGTTTATATTGTGAGAGGTGATTGTGAATAAAATAGTTCCAGTTATATGGTGTTTTTACTTCAATTGTTATTGCTTTAAAAAACCGACCTTTTCAGGGATCTTAATAATTTCTTGTAACATGAAAGTCACAGACACTAAAAAACACCTCCATTCATTCTCGTTAGCTCAACTCGCTGGATTTACAAAGAAAATATCTGACCCTTTTTACAGAAACTTCGCAGTGGGTTCATTGTTTTAGCCTCAACGGCTTGGAAAAAACATTCTTACATTGAAAGGAGTCATTTGGGACTTCGACAAAGGACTAAATTGAGGTCCAAATAGGCGTTCGGTATATGACTCACAATATAAACAATACAGTAACGACACTGCACATTACTATGAATTAATAAAAAGCATTTATTATTATTATGAGCCTTGTTGCCCAACGTCCGCGATTTTTGTTTTGGAGCGCAGTTCACTGTTTCTGATGCGATCGGTTAATTTCACGTCAAAAATGCTGCGCTCCATAGCTCGCTGGCAAACCCCGAGTTTAGACTTCTGCAGATTCGTCATTGACCAGGTTTGTGAGCCGTAGTATAAAAAGCATATCGTAGATAAATAGTTCGGCACTAGGATTCCCTGCCCTTAAAAAATACGTAAGGTATCAAAAACTACGAGTACGAAGTTACCACAACACTTAGACCCAAACGTCGCGACATCAATAATCGTATGAGTATAAATCTAAAAGTGTGTGTTTGTGGTTCACACATTAGTAAACATGTTTGCCGCTCGTCGCGTCGGTGTGAATGACAATTGTCAACCAGAAATCTCATCTAGTACAATAATGTACGTGGTTAAAAATCGAAGTTTCCGACTTGTGTTGTGACTCTACTGCTAGCTATGAAAACTGTGACAGTGTAGAGTCGATAATGCGCATCGGAACGGAAAAACTACTTTTTGCTCTCATCGCGAGGGTAGCCAGTAAATTATTGGTAATGTGTTTGCCGCACGAAAAACTGCGGGATTTTGAGGGTAGTTTGCGATGCAATAAAACTCTATTGTTTTTCGATTTCAGGATTAACTTAATTGACCTAAAGAATTGTGCTGGTTATAAAAATATGAAGGTATGAGAATGGTTTTCGATCTACCCGCAAGTTAATCTAGGTACTAAGCCGATTCAGACAACGTGGAGTAGATGTTAGAAATGGAAAAAGCACAGTTTTGTTTTATTTATGTGTAACTAGGTAATATCATCATCAACATTTACCTACTCTTTCTCAATTCTTCTGTTCAGTGCAACATGAATTTCTGTTTCACTCCGTTCTATCATTCACTTCTATCATTCACTCAAAGATCTCACAGAGCTCACTAGGGGCCAATAGTTTGATCGGGTTGAGCTGCTGGTATGTTATCTACGTATATGTATGTAAAATTATCGGCCGATAGCTTGTAGTGCTTGTAGAACGGCGGCGTAGAGGTCGCCCTCGGAAACGTTGGCGAGATGACATCGATGCCTTTAAGGACGATTGGTGGACCGTGGCAGGGGATAGAGACCATTGGAGGAGTTTGGGGGAGACCTTTGCCCAGCAGTGGGACGAAATAGGTTGAATAGTAGTAGTAGTAGCTTGTAGTGAGCACACTTACTCATCAGCAGCCCGAAACTATCGCCCAATAGAAACTCTGCAGTCTACGAGGGAACTTACCTACTCGTGTCTTTCATACAACATATCGAAAAAACATAATTATCGCAGATTTTTATCATCAGCTACTTTTATCGATCGATAATATTGTACATACAAAACAAAAATGTTAAGATAACTCTTTATCTCCACTCAGATAAAACATGACAGGGCTATGAATAAAATGCGTTACGTGGAAAAATGAGGTGCCATAGATACGGAATCCGATTTCGTATCCACAAATATTTAGTGTAATGTAACTCTACGATTATTTTTGTCAAAGGATCATATTGATGTCTCTATGTAGGTCTAAGTTGGGAATGATATGTGGGTGCGAAAGCTGTTGGTGCGAAGGTCGTTATATATTTCTGATATAGGTGGACTAGCTATGTAGGCCATTATGAAATCATCTGACCTAATGTCTATTGAATTAACAAACTTATTGTCGTTCAAGATCCTTTTAAAGAAGTCGAGTGGTAGTTGGAGGCACGTTCAATAACTAATTTGGCTTATGTTTGCTTTTCATCCTAAACGACAAAATGATAGCAAAATCTACAGATATTTGGTCCTGATCTAGTTTAGGAGATACTAGTGTAGGAACTGTGTGCCTGTGTCTTCGATATGTTACCAAATAATCGAAGAGCATCACCCCGCATCACTAAAGAAAAATCACGGTAAATCATTCTCAATTCTTGTGGAAACTTCATTTATCATTCACGCGCGTGATATGGATGCCAATCTCGGATCGATACGTTCGAATGATTTGAGCAGTTGGAACAGATGTGTCATGAGATCAATAGAACAATCCAGGTTACTTTAACTTATAATATCAACAGTAGTTATACATATAACACCTGCTACTGAGCATCTTCTCAATAACGCTACATTTGATGGTTTTTATGCCAGATCCAGTCACTGCTCTCCTTCCGTCCCCATATGTTCTCATGTCTTGTGTTCAGAAAATCGAGCAGGTAGTCTGCCGAGATCGTAGCCTATGATTCAATAATTCCCATGATGTAGCAGATTTAGTTTCATTCGTAGTATACATATAGGTAATTTAATATCATTGCCTTTTCGATATTTGCGGTGGTATCCCATAGAAAAGTAATCATGTAGGTTTATGTTCCAATTTCTAAGGTATTGGCAAATAAATGATCTGTACAGATCTGGTAAAGCGCCTGAATGATAGCAATTCGTTACAGCCTCGGCTACCCTCAAATCAGTTCAAAGAAACCAGCTAGTTTCCCGATACCACAGAGCAATCAGAACAGCTGCTGCATCTTTGTATTGGGAGAAGAAATACTGCGGACGCGGGGAAATGTATTCAGATATATTTGCTGTGCAATTTCTTTTCGTAAAACACAGCTTGATGAAGCTTAAACTTGCACAAAAATCTCATCATCATCCGCAGCCTTTTTCATCCCACGGCTGGGCATAGGCCTCTCTTCGCTTGCGCCAACCTTCCCTTTCATAAACATCTATTTGAAAGAATCGTAGGTAACAGACAATTTGAAATGGCGACTTAGATTAAAAAAATATGTATACCAAATTAACCATAGAAAATGAATATCGTACGTGGTATTTGTAGTCTTTGGTGAGATTATTTAGACCCCTCGCAGATTACAGACTTTCTATCGGCCGATAGTTGAGACGGAATATACTTCGGCTCGTTATGAGTATGGAGAAGCCCGTCTCAACTATCGGCCGATAGAAAGTCTGTAGGTAATCTGCGAGGGGTCTTACTTTACTTTGTGTTGGTAGTATCCTATACTTACTTAAAAAATACCTAACCTTTTTAAACTTTCGTGATTTGGTGACATAATTATTATCCGTGCCTCAGTTCATCCGTGACCACGGGCGCTGCAATGCGTCCGAAACGTCGGAAAAAATAAATAGTAACAATAGGTACGTGATAAATACCCGATTGAAAATAATATAATACCTAACCTTAGTACGAAATCACTTTAGTTAGTTTCTTGACTATCTAGTTTAGTTTGCCAGCTGTAACCAAGGACTGTACAAACCCACGAAAACGACGAAATCGAGCGGAAATATTTTATGTCTCCCCATTTAGTCCGTTCACCTCATTCCCGGATCCCGGACTGATTGCGAAACTGACAGTTAAAATAAATAGTAAAAGGGTTTTATGTGTTTGAGTAAGGTTTATCAATAATCCACGTCGATAAAACATTGAGGTCGACTTTAGTGGCGTAGCGAGACTCGAATTAGAAAGAATGGGAGTTTGATGTGCGATTGCATTGTCTAATTTGTCTATATCAGTTTGAAATCTCGTATCTCTGTGTAGAATAGAGTAAAATGACAATTGGGTTTTGTTTTTTTTTTACATTTTGAGTTTCATTGTGGTTAAAGCCGCTCCTGACTCCATCAGATCAGCTCGCTGTCACCCATATTTTTTAATTGTCAACAAACACAGGTGTGCCAAATTTCAGCTCAATTGGACACCGTATAAGTCAATGCAACACTCAGGTGTGCTAAACTTGAGCTCAATCTGTAGGTCCAATTCAGCTTGCAAGATTTGATCCAGACAAACATACAAATACAAAGCATGTTAAATAAAAACATAATAACCCTTCCTTTCACAGTCGGGTGAAAATTAAAAACAATAGGTGTTACATACATATGCATAATCAATGATTTATTACAACTCTTTGTTTTATTTTGAATTGTAGGTCACTACTCCATAACTGGCATTCAATAAAAGTGCTTACCATTCAATATAGGTACTCGAGTTCTAAAAACGTTGACTTCGTTCAAACAAACAATACTGTTGCTATATTAAAACAATGAGTGACCCCTATTTTATGTTGCTGTGTTACACAAACTTTATATTATAGTCTTTTTCACGCCGGAACGTATGCAAGACACATTGAACTTGTTTCGTTTTACGTTGTGTCAACAATTTTGAAACAAAAAAATCAAGAAAAAAAATTAAACGATAAAACATACAAAAAAAAATGTTTTTGTCTATTTCCTGTTTAATTGTTTCATAAATTATCATAAACGAGCCATAAAATATAATTAAATAAACAATAAACATTTTCTAAAAAACTCCGCCAAATAACTGTACTGAGTAAAATGGAACGTAAACTATTAGAGTGTGCGAAAATGAAAATCGAAACAATCGATGAATCGATAAGTAAAAAAATTATCGTTGGTTTAGTAATTTTGTCTATGTATGAACCTTATAATCGATTGAAATGAATTGATAGTAGTGAAACAAAAATCGATTTTGATAATCTCGATTAAACTTTAGGACATTACTATTAGACTGATTTTGACATCATCTCGAAGTGTCTTGCATACGTTCCGCCGTGAAAAAGACTATAGTAATAAAGACAGGACTCGAGAGGAGGCGTTACTTAGCCCAGCTGTGGGATAGTGCGGGCTAGATACAACAACAAACAATATTAGTAATTCAGCTATACATATAAGTCATTTGCTTACATCAACATACACAAGCTTCCAGATTCATAAAGCTTTGTACGGACTACGTTCCATCGCGAAATGGCGAGTCGTCAAAATCGTATACATTTTCATTAAGAAATGAAATGTCTTATCAAAATTTTGGATTCCGACGGGATTCGAACCCGCATCGGTCAGACGATCCTCCTAAAGCCGGAGTGCCTTACCGCTCGGCCACAGAATCCTACTTGCCGGTATCCAAATTTTCGATAAGCTCATATTTTTCGGTAAAGTTAGTTCGTATGAGTCAGTGGCCAACCCTGGTGACGGAGTTTTTAGGCCGCCTTAAGGCCTCCGTCATGGCTTATTTTTCGGTTAAGCACCGATTAGAACACACATTACATTTTGACATTTTACATCGACTCGTGCAGTCTGGAACGCGTGAACGCGTACCCTGGAACGCGTAGTCCGTACGCAGCTTAATATTGCGTATCTGTATTCTCTGATATTGGTAAGATGCGTCTAATTCCTTAGAAGAAACGCCATTTTCCAGCAAAAGGGATGCATCAAATCGTTTACTGTCCAAGCAATACGTGTTACGAGTAAGTGAAAAGGCTAGTCTGAGCTCAGCTCCAGTACTATTTCGGTGCACAAAGAAAATGCTATGCAGCTCGTTTTATAAATCTAATTCTGGCGGTGACAAACAGTGGCTTTGCACTGGCGATGGTTTTAGCTCTATTTGAGAAAGCACTAGGACGGTGGGCTCTTACCCTATTTTAGTGTAGGGTCATCGTCACCAACTGGCAACCCTTTCAAACCGCCTTATTAAAGTGATTACCAATTGGTGAAAATGACTGAGACATTTAAATTTGTCTAAACTCAAATTCTATCAAAGCATCCCTTCAACAGCGATATTTTAAACTATCCTACTCTAGAGATAGGTCACGTCCTATCAAATACACGTAACTTGTTTTTTTATGACTTTTCATGGATTTCTTTGTAGATTCGTTTCGCAGGTCCGTCATTGGAGCCGAATTCGAGACTGTGTTTCAAAGCGCGAATCACAATTGGACCGTGTTATGCCAAAATGTTTCAATCCACAAAAATGTCAAAATTGTGTTGAGTATGCACGATTCAAAATTAGACATATTTTCGTAATTTTAAAACACCCATTCAAAAATATTTACCAAAAACGTAAAAAATCCTAAGTACACCAACCCACGTTGATAATTTTTACTCAGAAGTGATCCAAGCGACTTGAATCATTGTTAAAAGTGATAATGATCACCAGACTAACAAGCAAAGAGCGCATCAGAGGAATCAATGTAAGGCCTAAGACAGTGAAACACTCAAATCCTTTACAGAACATCAGTAACTATTAATTTGACGTGAGGTATGCGTGTGCTCGTGAGTTAGTGCTGTCACCTGTCATTTTCGGAAATGTATTTATGGTGATACATTTTCCGGAGCATGTTCTAAGATTTATACCGTCGAAGGAAGCGTTGTTTCGGGAATAATAATTTTGTGAGGACTAAAATCTTTTACATTCCAGCCCGTTTGAATTTGAACCCAATGTCTATGCACAAAAGGAGCCTATTTAAGGCACTTATAATCCTTTCATAACACCTGCCCGATGCTCAGACGATATTGTGGGGGCGGTAGGAGAGCAGTGGATCTGGCTGGCACAAAACCGCCAGGAGTGGCGTGAAAGAGAAGAGGCCTATACCCACGGATTTCTTCTCGTCTGTGCCTATACCCAACAGTGGGTGTTACCGGCTGGATAGATAGATAGATAGATAATCTTTTCACCACACTGCTTCGAAAGAACTATTGACACGACAAGAGGAAGAAAAACCCAATGTTCTTTTGCAGTCAGCGCAACTCATTCAGTGTTTTGCGCCTGCGCTGAGAATAATCGTCCAACTTCCATCATAACAACTTGAACATTAATTATATATTTATGTCTTAGTTACAGCTACTGTAGCTATTAAGTCATGCAGTTGCTATCAAACGAAGGTCACGTTATTACAATCGGAAACATTAGCGATAAAAATAAATCACTGCAATGCTATATTTAGAAGCGCATCAAGAGATTGTTCGGAAAATTTATATTAGGCATTAAATAAAATTGTTTATAACTGTATAAGTACCTAAACTTTAGTTCAGATACCTTACTACCTACTAAGGTTTTGGGAGTTAAGCAATTTTACTCAAACAGTAGGGAAAACGCGGAAAATAAGTATGAGCAACTTACCTACTTTTCCCTGACGTGATTAGTTTTTCAAAACATAATAGGCGCTCTACTTATTCGGCGAAGATAGACAAATGCCGGTCACGAACGTGTAGAGTGCCTCATCGCCTGGTATTCGCCTGTCATCTTCTATCCAATAGTTCGGCAAATAATTCAGCGAATGTGTAAAATGGCCAAAACGCTCAGTCTAAAAAATGTGCCTATGACTGTATTAGTACAGCCTAATTGAGCCTTTTGTTTCTTTCTAATTCGATAGGCCAAAGAATAGATGGATGGATTGTGAAGGATGACATGAGTAAAAAAGGATTGAGTGTTAAGATGACGGCTGATAGAGGAGAATGGAAGAACACATGTTGTGCCGACCCCACATAATGTGGGAAAAGGGCAGGAAGATGATGAGTAGACGATTTCATATGAAAAACCGCATCTAAGACACATAGGGACTTCACGAATGCCTAGATCCGTTGAGCATACTACGCGACTTAAATCTCTACAGACTAGTACAGACTAGCACAAAGTCGAGCGAGGTTTATTAAAAAAGTTTTACATCAAAATTCGGAGACAAAGCTCGGAGCGAGACTGAGGGATTTTTAATCATACTAAGCGCTAATTATGCAAGCTCTTGCAAGTTGGCCGGAGGAACGATGGAGGGAGAATGGAGGGTTAGAACTTTCGAGAAACTTTTGACAACTGTGCGAATGTCTGGAACTATTCTAGACCATTGAAGAGCATTGTGGGCTGAATAAGTTTTCTATAGAGGGTGAGTGTTGAAGTTTTTTCTAGATTTTTGCTTATTTTAGTGTCTCTTCCGCCAGGAACATGAGTAAGTTGAATATGAAACTGAAAAACTCTCTGACTCATCATTTGTCGAGTCATTTAATTCTGAATGTAACTTCGGACAATGAGCATGATTTCACTGAGTGAAACGTGTAGATGGCGCTAACCGGTGCTTAACCGTATATGAGTTTATCGAAAATTTCAGTTCCGACGTCAGGGTGTTCCATGGCCGAGCGGTTGAAGGAACTCCGGCTTTAGGTTGATCGTCTGATCGTCGCGGGTTCGAATCCCATCGGAATCGAAACTTTGGATAAGAATTCATTTCTCAACTGAAAAACTGTTAAGAAAATTGTAATCATCTTAAAAACCTTTCAGAAAATCACTTCTACTGTTTCCTACTTTTTAGTTTTTTGAAATTAATTTTATCTTTAAAAAGAATGATACCTACAGTCGTGTAGACTGTGGCATAGTATTGTTGGCTACGGATGATGATAATGGAATCAACTTAAATTTTCGAGGCCTTCTAGGTAAGCATGCTCCATCCTGCTCAGACCTCACTATTGCTTAACATCAGGCAGAGTGAGGTCAAATGCTGACCTATTTAATTTAATTAAAAAAAAACTAATTTCTTTTGAATTCCGCTCAGATTTCGACTCAGGAGCGCCGATGAAAATGAAAAAATTAAAAATATTTATTACTCAGTACAAAACAGAAAACAATTAGGGAACACAGTAGAAATAATAAACACATGATATTATTACCTAACCTATCCAGTGTCGTACAAATATTATGGTATTTACTGAGAAGAATGAGCGCTTCCGTGCTTCGGAGGGCACGTTAAATTGTCGGTCCCGGCTATTTAAGTCGTTAAGCCATGACGGAGGCCTTTAGGCGGCCTTAAAACTCCGTCACCAGAGTTGGCCACTGACTCATACGAACTTACTTTTTTTTACTAAGAAGAATAGAACGGGAAAAGCTTGCCTGTTGGTAGGTGTGTGTGTGTGTGTGTTTTATGACTAAACTTGAAAAAGTGAAGCTATAAAGGGAAGCCTATATCTTTGTCCGTTCCATGTTGATCCTGATCTGCGCCCCAAGCCCCTCGTCTAGGAAGTTTGGAGTGTGACGCGTATCCGAACACTTTAATTCGGATACAAGACAAACGCATTTGCCGACGGGAGCCGGCAGATGGCGCTGTAGTTCTTTCCGCATTTACATAAATTATAAATTGTTTGAGTATAAACGGGAAAAGACTTTAAAGTACCTGTCGCTGTGGTATTTCAATTGAAAGCCTTGAAAATGCCTGAGGCTAAGGTATTTTGAAGAAATAGTCATTTGTAAGTAGGTGAAGCGCTCGTAGTCGTGCTTGCTTAGTCGTTCTTGATAGATCGTCGAAGTTAAGCAACGTTCGAAACGGTCTGTAAATGGATTGGTGACCGCCAGTGGCATTTTCATCTGAGCGCTTACGTGCTTCGGATGGCACGTTAAATTGTCGGTCCTGGCTATTTAAGTCGTTAAGCCATGACGGAGGCCTTAAGGCAGCCTAAAAACTCGGTCACTAGAGTTGGCCACTGACTCATACGAAATCTTATCAGAGTTATTTAAAACTCCACTAAAATCAACGTTGCCGAGTGTATCCGCAAGATAATTTCTAATTACATCTCTGGCCAACATAGACGTGCACAAGCCCTTGTTATTGGTCTCGACACTTGGAAGCTAAGTTTAGAACTCAATAAAATCTTTATTTACTCCCGACGTTCCCTTGAGTGTGATCATTGCCTTATGTTCTACCGCAGGGGAGTTGCACACACAGCTGGCTCAATCTATTCGGCCCGGTTATATTTGCACCATCTGCTGGATGATCTGCTGGAAACGCATCCATAACGCCACTATGTTCGGTCCTGTGGACCACGCTTAACATTTTAATTGAGAATTCATTACAAGAAAATTGACAGACAACAAGAACAGGCTGAAATGATGAAAGATTCTATTCAAAAACTGCCCCCTATTCATGTTACAAATGGAAATCGAATCGACAGATAACGTTAAGACTCCATCGCGTTTTATCATATATGGCATCAATTGCATTCATTTTACGCCAAGGATCAAGGCAGTTCCTGGCATTATTGACGATTTACTTCGAGCCAGATTTTAATTGCACATCAAAAATGATCTTTGTTTTGAGTTTGAATTCAAGACGTTTTTTAGTGACCTAACTATCCTTCTAGTAGCTGTTACGAATAGGGACTATGATGTATTGGTTTTTTTACAAGCTCTCAGTGCAATGATGGAACGTGACGGAGGGAGTCGATTAGACTATGTTTAGCTTAAATTGTTGAAGCTTTGCCGTTGACTTGCGATGATTGAATGTTGTTTCTTTGCTAAAGATTTTTCTATAACATGTTTTATATGCAAAAAAGGCAATTTTGTCTGCAAACAAAATTATCGGTTACTGCTTTTAGAAGAAAGATGAGTCTAGGTTTTAGTTTTAGAAATGTTATCGTCTGAGCAGATACATTTTCAGTACTAAACTTAACTAGGAATACACAATGATTTTATTTTTAAGATTGTTTGTTTTTTGTTTTCCCTATCTTTCATGAAAAAGTTCTATATGGGTCGGTTTTTCTATTTCTGTGTGTAGTGTGTGTTCCTAAAATATGAAACATTTTGTAATAGGAAAGCCAAACTCCTGTTGTGCAATGTTGAATGTCCAGCGACAGGGTAATGTACTTTCAAAGTTGCCACACCGATGCCAAACATGCGGCCAAACTGACGTGGCTCAAGATACAAGCTTAACCAAAATTATCTCAAATTCTTATAAATGGTACTTCAAATACAGAGTGTATTTGAAGTACCATTTATAAGAATTTCCAGTTTTTAAAAGAGCAAAAGTTTGACAAGTTTTAAAATGACATGCTACTAATTAATCTGGGCCTATTGTAGGGCCTTGATGAACGCCGTTTTAGTTGATTAGATTTTCACTCTACGTTCTCTCACAACAAATTGTTGTAAAGTCCGAATAAGCTCTATGAATTCTGCATTATGACTAATTTACTAAGTATCCGGTAAGGATTTTTGTTTTTATGTAAAACCAGAGTATCAACGATTTCAAAGGCCAGCGTAAAATCATAAAAAATCTTAAGTAATTTTTGATCGATTCTCGCTTCACTCCCACATTTGTACCAAAATTGTAACTTAATCCAAACATAATTCAAACTGGAGCGTTTCGTTGCGCGTACGCACCGCGGTAATTGGTCCGCGGCGGTCTTTGATCTCGCCGCGCGAATCAGCGCACCCGATTCGAATTCCGACCGATCGTGTTTCCGTTTCCGATAGCTGTTTTCTCGGATAGAGATATTACCGATTTCCTAGTTCATACGTTTTCTAAGAAAGAATTATTTTAGATTTCCAATAATCTGCTTGCACCTCCAGTTTTTAAGCAGTATTTTTCATTCTATCACCTTATTTCATTGAACAAAATGATTGATATATCATTTTATTCAGCTCAATCGAATATAATTATGAATGAGGCATTCACTTTTCTCAGCAGTTTGATTGATAAGATCCATTTCGTATCACTTTCACTTCACCGGAACATACACGTCAGCTGTCAAAATGCACTTGTGATATTGTGTGCCCCTTTGTATTAAAAAGTCGATCTAAAGTTATAAAGAAAAAGGCAAGTCAGACATCGTGTCTATAAGGGTAGGGTCTCATTTTGCTTAAAATATTAAAATTAAAACGTTCGTTGGAAAAATCTTTATTCCAATTTCTAAAGTTTTCAACCACACTTAGGTATCCGATAAATATGAACTTATCAAAATTTTCGATATTCCGTGGCCGAGCGGTGGCACTCCGGCTTTAGGAGGATCGTCTGATCGTTGCGGGTTCTAATCCGGTCGGAATCGAAAATTTTGATAAAACTTCATTTCTCACTGTTTAATCATAACGCACTTTCTCAAAATTATATTTAAATTTTGATCAACATCAGGATTAAAAAGAATCGATCGAGTGGCATGAAAATGAGAAGGCCTATTACTCAGCAGTGTAGATGTGGGCTGATTAGATAGATAGATATAATTTTTGTTCCCGCACCTAGGGGTAGCCAGAGAAAACGGATTTCTACTTGCTATGATACTGACGCCCACCTTTCGCCTCTCATTACATTGCCATACAATTCGGTTCAGGGTACTTTTTACTTGGTTCTTCTCTAATGTAACCATTTGTCCATGTGCGCCTCTCAACAAAAGTTTTCCATAAAAATACTTCATGTAAAATGTTGCCAACCCCCGAAAAGGTTTGCAAACAAACATAAAACAAACCTCCGTTATCGACACCTGGATTTGCATTCGATTTTTAAAAAAGCTTCCTCCTTTCAGTCCTGTCAGTGAGAAATGGGAGAGTCTTTGATTGACGTACCCTGGCGAGGAAGTGTTGAGCTACACAACACAGCATAGAACCACACTTACAATATAAGTCAAGTCAAAGTCAAAAAGCATTTATTAAGTAGGACCGCTGGGATCACCTAGAATCGTCTTAAAACTACTCCTGTTCCTTCGCGACCAATTTTCTTAAAACTAAGGCATTTTCTTCTATACTACGAGTAGATGATTTAAACAGCGTCGGAAGGCAATCTATGCCTGAGGTTTTGTGAGAATGATGGATGATTAGACATTTAAAATTTCTTGACATTATACATTAATAATCTGACTGTTAATCTAGGATATTTGAATAATTTAATTTTATTATTATGATTTGATAACATAAATTGATTATTTGTAATTATTATTCCTAATAGTACTGTGATTTAGTTAGAGTAATTGGCCTAAGCCGTTCTAATTAAATTAAATAAAAAAATAAATAAATAATCTATGCCTAACTATCTCGACGGGACGCTGTAGTAGTGCCCAGGAACACTGTTTGAGATGCATAAAAAACCTAATAACCGAGCATATAGAAAAATATTACCCTTGCAATAGATCGCAACGTCTGGAAGGTGGGACTTTACCCAGCAGTATGACAGCAATAGCTGATAATAAAAAAAAACTGTGGCACCCCAGGAGTACCGGCAGAAGTGAAACCTGGTGTCGGTGAGCAGTCACGTGACTCGCACGTGACCTTTTCGAGGCGAATTTTTTCACACCTTGACATAAAAAGAAAGAATGGTAGATATAATACTTATCTAGTCACCTCTTCCCAGGCCCAGTCTGAAAGCCAGCGTTGCTCTGCACCTAGCGATAGGTACAGAGTAACAAAAAAGCTGAGACTGGTCCTATTTGGCACACCTTAACACAGACCTTGCACCTACCTTTAACTGTTTTGTGTTTTTCTTTTTTTTTATGCTAGGTTTAGGTTAGTTAAGCAGTTTTATCTTGTGTTAGTTTAAGTACCTGTCTATGTTTTTGTTTGTTTCATTATTAAGTGTGTCTGTGAATCTGTGCCAATAAAGTATCTATCTATCTATCTATCTGATTAATAATTTGTTGTTTTTGAGCCGTGTCAGTCAGTTCACTCGCCATAAAAGTAAGTTACAGTTGAAATAACTGTGTGATACAAAGTGTGATTCCACGCGCCTATATAAAGTCGAGCGGGTCGAAAAATTGCATATCACTGCGGTAAACACCTTTGTATCAAATGTAAATGTAAACAAAGACATTAAACCTAATGTTCAGTTGCAAAGTACAATGTGTTTTATTTAGGTGTAAATATAGTACATTGTACCACAAGAGAGCAAAATTCGTTTTTGTTGCGAGTGCTGAGTTTGAATCTCGAACAAACGAAGGATTCTATATTTGAATCACGAGCGTAGCGAGTGATTCTATGTTAGAATCCTGAGTGTAGTGAGAGATTCAAAAGCATAAGCAACAATAGTACATTGTACTTTAACTTGCATTTTTCTAAGGGTCTTTTAATGGTTATTTTTTTAACTTATTCATTGCATTGTTCATTGCTTTCAGCGATAAGTTGTCTACCTAAAGTAGTGTATTTTTTTTCTTATATATATCTTCTTCGCTGTGTGTTTGTGTATACAATAAAGAATTATCTATCTATTGCAAAAGTAATGCCCTTTTAATTAAGAGCTTTAAGCCCCCTCGCAGACTGCAGACTTTCTATCGGCCGATAGTTGAGACGGAATATACTTCGGCTCGTAATGAGTATGGAAAAGTGTAGCCCGTCAACTATCGGCCGATAGAAAGTCTGTAGTCTGCGAGGGGTCTTAAAGTAATGTTCCCAATAACATATCGCCTTTAAGCTTTAGCTGCCTTAAGAACCTTTTAAAATACTCGTAAGTAACTGTCGATGACAACCTGACATAGCCTTTGTTCAGTTCACAAAGCTTTTAACCGCGTTTTGTTTTGTGAATTCTTTGTCACGTTCCTATAAAAGGATGAAAACAGACAACGTAAGGGTAATTGGAAGGTATTTTTGAAGTGAAAACTACTTTAGGCGCGTTGGGAATTTTTGAGATGGGAAAAAAACATCAAACTCGAGTCACGACTGTTACCGAAATACCGACACCATCACTATACCAGTTCTGAGTGAGACAACCGGGAGTTAAAATCCCTGGAGGATAGTAACTTTTTGCACTTTTTTTATAGTTAACCGTTACCGAAATCTTGTTCAAGTTTTTACTTCCTGTTGGCACTCCTGGAGTGCCACTGTCTTTTTCTTTACAATTGTTATGAAAATACAAACTGTTTCGTTATTTATAAATGTTTGGGGTTGCCAACATTTTAACGGGAATATGTTGGAAATGTAAGTATTTTCTCTAAGGTATTTTCAGACACTTGCTTTTAACGTAACTTCTGACAGCTGACATTGTAGAAACAGCGACTGACGTGTCGGCTTACGTTCTATGCTTTGCAGTGCCACAAACTTTAACCGGTGGCTAAAAGAGGAACTAACGAATTTTACTGTAAAATGTATTTTTCTGCCAACAAAAAATGCGATTACAGCGCCTCTCTCACCTGTTTATATAAGTTTGTGGCGCTGTAATAGTACATAACGATATTAGTGCGTAAAGATGGTTATAACATACGAGGCGGAATTTCAGCCCGAGCCGCAGGCGAGGGCGTAATTGAGCCGAGCATGTTATAACCAATACGCACGTATATCGTACGACGTTTTTTAACACATTTGCGAAACAGAAAAAAAAACATTTAAATAAACTCAATCTGTGAATGCACACTGTTGCTTTCCCGCCATTTTAACAGCGCGCTAGCGCTGCCTACAGACTGGCGCCGCGCGGCGATTAGTTCGAAATTTGAATAGCAACAGCGCGCTGCTCACTAGTTGGAGGCACGACTCCAGCTCGGCGGCGATCAGTTCCATATTTGAAATGGCAAATAATGCTGTTATGGAATTTGTATGGACTATAACATAACTATTTGCTTTGATAACACACGCGTTTGTTATGACCCGCTTTACATATCTAAAACCGGTGGAATTACATAAGCTTTACGAGCAAGGGTGTTAAAAATGTTTTTTACGTAGTTAAATTATATTCGTATAATATTATTCTCTCTCTGAATGGATCTGTATCATTTTTTAATTGTTCGTATTTTGATAGTAATTTTCCTTTTTTCTGTTTCAGGTAAGAGACCATTAAAAAACCCTTATTCGGATCCAAAAATAAGGGTAATATAGGTAAGATGGTGTAGTGTACAACGGGATCTAGCCCCAAAAGGTGGTTTAAGCGTTTTATGCGTTACTCTAAGGAGGCCATTCATTTTGGGTCCAAAAGTCAAAAGTGTCGACGAAAATAAAGGTGTCACCACTATTGAAAACAAAATGTCAAACCGAGTATTTTTCAGTATTGCACTAAGTCTCCACAGTACTTCAATTGACTTTTGGGCCCAGCCTTGTATGGAGCGTGAATAGCCTCCTTTACTTCTATATCGACGTTGGAAGATGGATAGGGGCAGGGACAGGTTAGGATGTATAAA
The DNA here is from genome assembly GCA_963565295.1 of Epirrhoe alternata. Lineage (NCBI taxonomy): Eukaryota > Metazoa > Arthropoda > Insecta > Lepidoptera > Geometridae > Epirrhoe > Epirrhoe alternata. The sequence goes on along the minus strand of OY751391.1, from coordinate 10,435,374 downwards.
AAATAATAATGTTTACAACATAATCCTATCTTTATTTAAGTAAATAAGTACCTACATACAGAAAACCTCAATCAGTAAATTACATAACCTAGGATGATAATGGTGATAATGGATAATGGAGGAATAATGGATGGAATGGATACAATTTTTTGGTAGAATGATGAAAGAAAAAAAGGTTAATGCGTATTTGGGACAAAATGAGTACAAATCTTTTTCATAATATTGCAAGTATTGCAACTCCTGTGTTGCCTATCCATTATAACCAACTTAAACAAAACTGACAGCGTAAAACCATTTACCTGTAAACTAATAGCAAATTGGGGTTGTTCATCCCTCAAATTAATATCTAATTTAAAATCACCCCCTCAAACAGAGGGGCTGCGAAACGTGATTAGGCACAATCTGATGACGAATTTGATTTAATATTTCAATCGCTTAGTCGCAATAATCCAAACAAGAGTGAGCACCTGATGGTGAGCACGAGTTTCACGATGACGAGATCTTGGACCTGTCTTTCATCTCTTTTCTTTCTCTCATCTTTTTTTAACTAAAATGGTCAGCATTTGACCTCACTCTGCCTAATGTCTAAGACCACTCGCAGATTACAGGCTTCCTATCGGCCGATAGTTGAGACGAAATATACTTCGGCTCGTAATGAGGACCATGGAGAAGTATTTATAGCTTTCCTAGAAGTATGAAGCATGCTTTCCTAGAAGTAACCTCTTCATTTGAATCTGACAGTTCATTCTATCCATCATTCTCTATATCCATTAACATAATTCCAACCATAGACAATTTATTTTTGATTCCATATCCTGTAGCGGAGCGGCCGCGTTCGATCATCTAAGGTAGAGTCGAAGAATGTCGAATCTCGTGCTTTGTGCATTGACTCATGTGTATTATTTTTAATGCAAAATTATATGATTCTTTGCATTGATTTTTTGCGTCGATTCTATGAGTATGTTCTACTTTGAATGCTGACATTTCTCCATTGTATGCAAGAACTAAATGCTAACAGTATCGCGGACGACTTGGGGTCTTTACTCTAAGAGCTGTGCTAAAGGCACTTTCGCGAAGGGGTTGTTGAGATTAGCATTTAACCGTTTATCTAATAAATATCGCTTGAAACGATAACTTTATGGAGAGTCGTTGCCATTTTATTTGTTCCATTCCACGTAACAAAGTAAATACGTAACATTCTTCGTAAATATGTGTATTTGGATAAGCCTTTGACAGTGAGAATGTCTACCTTGAGTCTTATGACTCTGTGTATCACGCCAAAAGATGGCATTTTCATCTGACCGCTTCCGTGCTTCGGAGGGCACGTTCAATTGTCGGTACCGGCTATTTAAGTCATTAAGCCATGACGGAGGCCTTAAGGCGGCCTAAAAACTCCGTCACCAGAGTTGGCCACTGACTCATACGAACTTACTTACTTACTCTCCGTGAAGCAAAGCAAATGGTCACGAAATGGTTAACTTCATTAAATTACGAAGAAACGGAGAAAGTCCTAGAGTTTGAAACCTAATATTATGTACCTACCATTATTACTACTTATTTTATTATATATTATATAAATTATAAATATACAGGGTGTAAAAAGACAACTACCGAAAACTGAGGGGTTGCAATCAGGCCATGATTCCAAACATATTCAGCGAAAAAAAAAACGCAAAAAATTTTTTGACTTAGCTTCGTCATGCTATGTTATTTTCGGTTATTTACTACCAGGACAACATAATAAGACCATACATACCTAATAATTTCATTTATAAAAGAAAAAAACAGTTAAAACTCAAAATCCAGCAATCTACATAAAACAACGCACCCAAAACATACGCAAACAGTGCTCTTCAAATGCTGTTTTCTCCGGATATAATGATTTTTTTGGAAAATCCTTTTGGATTTGGTTGTGTGTTGGGATGCTGTACCTACTCCTTTCGGCTTCGGTAGACGTCTTTTTACACCCTGTATATATATATACATAATAAATAGTTTATATATATATATATATACTCGTTTAACTACCTTTCCTGACCTAGCGTCACATCTCCCCTGACCTTATCGTATTAAAGTTTCCTCGATACAGGCTGCGCCTAGTGAGGAAGCTGACAGGTAATTTTCCTATTAGTTCCTCAATATCGGTAAAATAAGTTCTTTATTGTATTTTCTGTAAACATTGTTATATTTGAGTTACCTTTTGTTACCTTGTTTTTTTTTTTTTTTACTGCCTAAAGATAACCTACCTCTATCCATAACAATTTAGAAGAGAAAGCTCCTCAGCTGTAACCAGGCAAAAATGATTTAAACAAACATTTGAACTCCCCCAAATATAATGTTTCTAATGCGTTCGGTGGGACCGTTCACAAAGATAAAACGCTTTGATACCTGAGCGACACGAGCGTTTGGACACTCACTCACTCATTTTACAGTTACAACCATATTTCAAGGAGGGTTCAGCCCTCACCCTCTTTTGTCTGGTGTTTTTCATCAACTGAAGCGAATACTATTTAAAGTTTTGCAGAAACATCGTGGGGTATAAGAGCAGTGGATCACAAAACCACCAGGAGTGGTGTGATGGACAATAACTTTGCCCAGCTATGGGTCTGAATAGATACAAGCAAAACACGATAACGACTATCACCAAGTCATGTGGAAGACATTCTATCAGATGAAGTTACTAAAGAACCTTTGAAGCTGTTTAAGGAGGTAGAGACATGTACGCGTAAAAAAATGCCCATTTATTCCATACATATGCAAGATTAATGTCACAAAGCAGAAATTATCTTTTAGCTGAGCGAGCCCATTTTCATCTCCAACTATGTCCCAAGCACTACAGCTTCCCATTAAATGTAGGCATAGGTTGCTCCTTATACTGTAATGATATATGCTTAAGCTTTTTAAACTTTGAGACTCAAAAAGCATACCACTGTATTCTCTCAGATTTTCGGGCCATCGATTATGCTGACTAGTCAAGAACGATATCATCGCATATCATCCCCCGCTGCCGTCTACACCTTGGCCCCAGTTATATCTGTATCGAGTTTGCAGCGCATAGAGCATTAAACATGGATCCCTGCCGCACCTGCTTCAGGGTAACTCAGTTCGTTACGCAAAACCTATTGTTCTGATGTAATTAATACTTTTTAAGGACCTCCTTCAAGGTTTCCTTGATTGAGTGTAAATAGACTGGAAAGGGGTCTGATCAAAAAGCTTTAAGATTGTAATGAATGTGAAGGAGGAAAAATAAGGATCAGGATCGTAGCAAGTGGCTTTCAGGGGCATAATGCTTACCTACTACTGAAATACTGAAAATGGTTATTGTGGCAAAAATCAGACACATTTTTAAAAACGCTGACTAAAAAAAGCCATTTTGTTTATCAAATTCATGAGACACGGGTCCCACGCTTGAGATGCTATTACAAAATCGAACGAAATATAGATCCTATTAAGTACAAAGGGTACCACATAGCCATAGGGTCGATTCACATCTGACCGAAGATCCGTCGCGGATTATCGGTCGCGGAACGCCAGAACTGACAAATGTATAGAAAAAACACTCGACCGTTCACACTCGACGGACTAACGTATCATCCGTCGGAGTGTTTTTCTATACATTTGTCAGTTCTGGCGTTCCGCGACCGATAATCCGCGACGGATCTTCGGTCAGATGTGAATCGACCCATACGCAAACAAATTCACACATAACAACTTTTCGCTAGTTATGATATCACAGTATCCAAGATCACACGAATACACACAAAAACACGGGTCAAATCCACCCCGACATTGTAATCTAAGAACCCCTTTGGGGTAGTTTTTCTTATGAACTGTCAAAACCAGTCAACCGTTGCTATTTGGGTAACGGTTCACTATTTACATATTCGAATGGGTGATATGTATTGAATCCGGTCATCATCATCATTGATATTATCTATACGAATGCGAATGATTTAATAAAGAGCTTACACGGAAGAATTTCAACCGATAAAAATTTGACGAATATAAAAGATCATTGCGTGTACCTAAACTGTTCCACAGGTTGTCTGGTAGAGATCGCTATTCAGCGATAAGACCGCCGATTGTATGTCATTGTGTTTTTTTGTTTAGTTTTCCGTTTTTGTTTATTTTTATTATGTGGTGTGCAATAAAGTATTTTCTATCTATCTATCTAAAGTGTCATGGACAGGGCGCAATGGCGCTCATTAGAGCAGGCCCATGTTCAACAGTGGACTGCTATAGGCTGACACTGTCATCGGCTGCTAAAAGTCTTTCAGCTCGCGTGGCCGCTAAATGGCTTCGCATCGGCTTTGCAAATCGAAAAAAAACTTGGGTCTTGTAAATGCTCTTATGATTAGTGAACATACGGGTTAGTCAGCTCCGATGAGATTTTTGCTGTGGATTAGGCCAAGAGAGGTAAAAAAAGTCATCATCATTTCCCTGCCCTTGTCTCACTTTTATGTGGGGTCGGCACAACAGGTTTTTCCTCTTCCACTCCGTCATCTCAACACTCATTCCTTTCTTACCCATATCATCCTTCACACAGTCTATCCATATTTTCTTTGGTCTGCCTCATCTGCTACATCCCTCCACATTCAAACCTAACATTCTTCTCGTTACAAGACCCTCTTCCCTCCTCATAACATGCCCATACCATAGAAATGAACATTGGTGTTTTCACTAATTACCTTAGAAACAAGTTTGACTTTACCTTAAAATCTTAAACTAAGCAGTTGTGTTGCAGTTGGGGAGACCTTTGCCCAGCAGTGGGACAGCATAGGTTAGAAAAAAAAAGCAATAGTTGTAGACTAGTGTTCTCCTTGATATCTTTAGCAGAAATTGTAAGTTTCATTCTAAACCCTGCCTTTATTGATTTCGTTATATCAGTCCCCTATCGTAAATAAGTTTATTGACCCCGGTACCTGGTTCATAAGGGTGATAAGCCAAATTCACGCTTAATTGTACTCACTTGATAAGAAAGTAATTCGTTGTCTTTGTTAGATTAATATTCAACAAAATAAATTAGTGTAAAGAGAATTTCCTCGAAGGTTCTTGAAGAAGTCAACAGGGCCAAGGATAGATCTGATGATAGACCTCATTTCAACAGAATTTCAAAATAATATCAATATTTAATTTTATTTATTTATTGAATATCGATAGTGGGTGGTGGGAGCTATCGAAGGAGAGAGATGGTTGGAAAGACTTGGGGGAGACCTTTGCCCAGCAGTGGGACAGTAGGTATAGGTTGAATAAATAAATAATTGTTTATTTCAGAATACTTTCTATAAAATAAATAAATAATGCTGGACATTTCACACAGCATCATCTAGCCCCAAACTAAGCAAAGCTTGTACTATGGGAACCAGATAACTATTATACTACTTTTATACTCTTTGAATTATTGAATAACAATTTATTCTAAATGCCATTAGCTACAATCTACCTCGATTGGGCATGCACGTTGTGCAGCAAATTTTTAAATATCACAAAATTCTCACCTTCTCTAGTGTATTGATACCTACCGTACAAAATGTTATACTACAAAGCATTTCCAATTGATTCATCGTAATATAATGTATAATGTATGCAAAGTGTAACCTCGTACTTGTGACGAGTTTATTAATTTCTTCGTTTGAGAGCATTGGTACTTATTACTTCTTTTTTTTTTTTTTTTTTTAATAATGCTGGACAATTTCACACAGCATCATCTAGCCCCAAACTAAGCATAGCTTGTACTATGGGAACCAGATAACTGATATACTACTTATATACTTTTTGTTCGTAAATACTTACATATTATACATAGAAACACCCAGACCTGAGATAAATATTTGCAGATCATACAAACATTTATCCCGCGGCGGGGATCGAACCCGCAACCTTCTGCGTCTCAAGCGGGCTTTCACCCACTGCGCCACAGAGGACGTCAATAGATATACTTCACTTGTTTTGTTTGATATTATTTACTAGCTTCCTCTTACAGCTTTGCTCGCGTGGTACCAACATTGCAGCCTATATGCTGTTCCAGGGCTAATTTTTCGGTACGGAATATTTGGTCCTAGGACCGTGTTTTAATTTTTGAAAAATTGGCATTTGAAGTCAAAAATCGTTGCGGGAAGTATCCGAATATTTATCAAAATGATTATTGCCTGCGATGCATATAACTTCTGACAACCGTTCAATAAACTCTCTCTAGTAGGTATACTTATGTATACAATATACATGAAGCTTATTCCGTAGCTTCTTCGATAAAACCTGCCTAAAAAAGACGAATTTCCCCAAAAAACTTAACTTTTTCATAGTAATAGGAAAAGGCATAAAAGAATCGGATATACTTTCTCTCGGTAAAATGCAAAGTTTTAAGGAACCCCAGTTAGGGTACCGCGGGGCACGGTAAGATAATATTCTCGCTCCAGTGAATGTTCTAAGAACTTTATCTCTTACCTTTACTGTTAATGCATAAAATAAAAATGAAATGATATGAAATGAAATCGTTTATTTGCTAAACAGGGTCACGACTGTATCCCCAAGGCGCGGTAGACATTCTCTCAGATCTTTATATTCCAGATCCTTTGAAGATGTCTAAGGGGGTACAAATACATATTTGATACATGCCCACATCTTGCAGAAGTTAGTATTCCATACGTGACAGGTTGCAAGCCCATCGCCGCCTGTAAGAATACTAACTGGTTTCCTCACGATTATTTGCTAGAGGAATAAAAATAAAATAAATTATGCTGGACATTTCACACAGCATCATCTAGCTCCAAACTAAGCAAAGCTTGTACTATGGGAACCAGATAACTGATATACTACTTATAAAATACCAATATGTTTATTTACAGAAACTAAGCTACTACAATATGTACATAAAATTACAAAATACAATAGAATCAGTCAAGTTATCTAAGGATCGTCGTAAAAACGATCTATAGATAGCTCAACTGATCCAGGTCACTGCCAGTCGGAAGCGTGCCCAAAACACTGGCGGCGTTGCCACGCTGAATGGCAATGCTGATTCTTTGGGCCAAAAATTCGCCAGCTCTTGAATCACGCGACGCTTCGACCAGACGCCCTGAAAGATTTTTGAAGACGCGATGGGCCCCGGAACCCCACGGACCCAGGGTCTCGACCCCAAATGGTTCAAATATATAAACCCGATCAAGATTTATATATTTGCGCCTTTTGAGATCCTCAGCTGAATCTGCCGCCGCGCCAGGCCTAACGGATGTCCCCGGTAGATGTGAAAGCGCAAGGGTATCTACGCAAGTAGCGTCCCATACCAAAGGCCTTCCCCTCTCCCAAGGGACAAGAGTCATACCGTCGGGGCGCTTGCCATCGTCACGCATCAGACCACTCGGTTCTAGAACGGCCGGTACATTGGCGCTGACAAGCGCTCGGCGGATGATGTCATTAAGACTGGCGTGGCGGCAGAACCGACCTGCGGCCCTAGTGCACGATAATCCGTGGTGTCCAAGCTGGTCGACCGTCCTACCACACTGACATTGGTGAGGGGCGCAACACCGCGCACCCAACCGTAGGCACACTGCAATACGGAAGCTAGCGGGATCCATTAAAGAGCCTAAATTTTGTGAAGGAAGTGCTTGCAGCCACAAACCTGACTCCCATTTTGAGACGGCTAGGAGACGGGCACGATCTGCGGAGCATGAACACGTATCTAACAGACAATTCCGTGTCAACTCGCACAGAGGCCCGTCCCATTGCCGTTGAGACGAAAGGGGGAGGGGGGGAGCGGCAAGAGGGCAAGCACTACGCCAAGCGTTTAATGCCTCGTCTTGAAATGAAATTTGTAAATTACTGCCAGGTTGAGCCAAAAGCGAAGGTGATAGAATTTTGTCAATCAAATTACTATTGCTATGGACTGAAGACAAAAACGCTGGTAGAGCAACACTTGAAATTTTTCTTATACCTAAGCCTCCCAATCTGACAGGTAGGGAGGCCTGCGACCATGCCCTGTCATCCAAATAAATATTCAAAACCGACGATAGTGTGTTCTTTATAATGTTGTCCAAACCTTCCACCAGTTCGCTGTGTTTCCACAGTTGACAACACCTTAAAGCATATGTAAATTTAGGAACAAAAAGACAAAACTTAATGATAGTGTAAGCCATATGACGGTTAATTTTGAGCAATCTGTCCGAAGTTTTGTTAAAATTTTGAATTTTCTCATCAACAAAGGCAGGAAAAGACTCGTCAAAGATTGGTGAACCGAGGAGGCGAAGACTATATACTTTATACGAGTATACTTTTATATATTACTTTTTATATTTACTTTTTTATACTACTTATATACTTTTTGTTCGTAAATACTTACATATTATACATAGAAACACCCAGACCTGAGATAAATATTTGCAGATCATACAAACATTTATCCCGCGGCGGGGATCGAACCCGCAACCTTCTGCGTCTCAAGCGGGCTTTCACCCACTGCGCCACAGAGGTCGTCAATAGATATACTTCACTTGTTTTGTTTGATATTATTTAGCTTCCGCTTACAGCTTTGCACGCATGGTACTAACATTGTAGCCTATATGCTGTTCCAGGGCTAATTTTTCGGTTCGGAATATTTGATCCTAGGCTAGGACCATGTTTTAACGTTTGAAAAATTGTCCTTTGAAGTCGGAAATCGTTGCGGGAAGCATGCGAATATTTATCAAAACGATTATTGCCTGCGATGCATATAACTTCTGACAACCGTTCAATAAACTCTCTCTAGTAGGTATACTTATGTATACAATATACATGAAGCTTATTCCGTAGCTTCTTCGATAAAACCTGCCTAAAAAAGACGAATTTCCCCAAAAAACTTAACTTTTTCATAGTAATAGGAAAAGGCATAAAAGAATCGGATATACTTTCTCTCGGTAAAATGCAAAGTTTTAAGGAACCCCAGTTAGGGTACCGCGGGGCACGGTAAGATAATATTCTCGCTCCAGTGAATGTTCTAAGAACTTTATCTCTTACCTTTACTGTTAATGCATAAAATAAAAATGAAATGATATGAAATGAAATGAAATCGTTTATTTGCTAGAAGAATAAAAAAATTGAAATAGAATAGAGCCGTGTTGGCCGAATGGGGTTGTACCTCGACTTTCAATCCGAAGGTCGTGGGATCGAATCCCGGCCGTGCATCAATGGATTTTGCGTTTCGTAAAATTTATATGCGCTTTAACACGAGCTCTGAACGGTGAAGGAAAACATCGTGAGGAAACCAGTTAGTATTCTTATAGGCGGCGATGGGCTTGCAACCTGTCACGTATGGAATACTAACTTCTGCAAGATGTGGGCATGTATCAAATATGTATTTGTACATGCCTCTGACTACCCCCTTAGACATCTTCAAAGGATCTGGAATATAAAGATCTGAGAGAATCTGTCTACCGCGCCTTGGGGATACAGTCGTGACCCTGTGTTTTTTTTAAAAAAAAAATAATACTGGACATTTCACACCGCATCATCTACCTAGCTCCAAACTAAGCAAAGCTTGTACTATATTCCTGACCATTCAGACGACGACCTCTGTAGCGCAGTAGGCGAAGGCCCGCCTGCGACGCAAAAGATTGCGGGTTCGATCCCCGCGGCGGGACCAATGTTTGTATGATCTACAAATATTTGTCTCGGGTCTGGGTGTGTCTATGTATAATATGTATGTATTTACAAACAAAAAGTATATAAGTAGTATATCAGTCATCTTAGTACCCATAACACTTGATGTGGCTCTGCTTACTTTGGGGCTAGATGATGCTGTGTGAAAAGTCCAGCATTATTATTATTATTATTTATTATTATTATTCAAAAATACCCTAGGCACCTAATTGTTGCAGTTTTCACTTCTCTTGGCACTCCCGGTAGTGCCACGGTTTTTTTTATATTATTTTCGGAAGTCGCCTTTTGTTTTTGGTTTCCCGCGATACAGGCTAGCTCTCGTGCTAGTAATAGTTTCTGTCTTGTTATCTATTTTTTTGGTAAAATAAAATTTGAACTTGTAAATTGACCAATAAATGTAGCTGTCTTAGGTATAGGGACAGAAAAAAAGTAAGTTCGTATGAGTCAGTGGCCAACTCTGGTGACGGAGTTTTTAGGCCGCCTTAAGGCCTCCGTCATGGCTTAACGACTTAAATAGCCGGGACCGACTATTTAAAGTACCCTTCGAAGCACGGAAGCGCTCAGATGAAAATGCCACTGGCGGTCACCCATCCACTTACAGACCGTTTCGAACGTTGCTTAACTTCGACGATCTATCAAGAACGACTAAGCAAGCATGACCACGAGCGCTAGAGGTTCCTAACTATATAACTCTGTCACCTACTTACCTCATACCTACTTTTGTCTTTTTTGTACCTGTTCTCTGTTGATGTCAAATAAAGTTATATCTATCTATCTATCTTACTAATGTAATATTTGAAAGTTTGTGAGTATGGTGAACCGATTTCGATGAAACATGAAAAACGTGTAGAAATAGTGTTCTCGAATAGCATACAGGCTATTAAAGATGAATTGCATAGTGAAGCGTGCGGAAGATGCTTAAACATATTTTATGCATTAAAAACAGCTTAACGTAGAACATAAATAGCTGAACAACCTCACCTACATTCAAAACTACCTCATTATGTCAAGTGGTGCACGTGAACGTATTGAGAGGTCATTGCGTTGTTAAATATTGACTGTTCGTATCCGTTAGGGCACGGAGTTTGTATTGAAAGATAACCGGGAATAAGGACGTGGGAAAAGACGGACTGGTTTAGCCGGAGTTTCGTGATACGTCACGTCCATACAGATTTTTCTGCTGCCAGAAATGACAGAAACCAAGGGCATCGTAGTAAGAGTTGCCAATTACAGAGACCTAGCTACTGCCTACTCAGAGCTTCACCGCTTCATCGCTAGATGGCGCTGGCGCGCTACCAACCAACTTGATTTGAATTCTAGATCGCGCAAGCAACATTATCTCGGCATAATTGCCGAGATTACATTAACTGTCGGCTGAAAGGCCCTACGGTATGTGGACCAGATGGCGTCGACCTTAGTGAAGTTAGAACTACCTCTTTCCCATGAATTGAGGGAAATACACCTACCCCCAAAGTAAAAAATAATGTTTTAATTCTAATTCTAATCTAATTATTATTTTTGAAACCGGGTATTTAAAAAGTTAAAATAGTTAAAAAAGTCAGTTAAGTTGTAAGTTTTAAAATTTTAATTCTAATCTGTTGTGTTGTCTGTGTAGAATAAACATTGTTATTTGATATCAGAATCTTTCAAAACTATCCAAATACGCATAGATATTCATACTTATATCTAATATATCTAGGAGTACTACGACGCGACGACGTTCATTTCAATATTGTTAATATTGTCATTCACTAAAATTGTAAAACGCTCGTGGTCGTGCTTGCTTAGTCGTTCTTGATAGATCGTCGAAGTTAAGCAACGTCCGAAACGGTCTGTAAGTGGATGGGTGACCGCCAGTGGCATTTTCATCTGAGCGCTTCCGTGCTTCGGAGGGCACGTTAAATTGTCGGTCTCGGCTATTTAAGTCGTTAAGCCATGACGGAGGACCTAAAGTTCTCGACTATCCTCGCCTTAAGGAGGCCTAAAAACTCCGTCACCAGAGTTGGCCACTGACTCATACGAACTTACTTACTAAAATTGTGCGATTCTCACTGACCTGTTTTAAATTTTTAGCCGGAATTACTTTAAAAAGCGGTATAATAGACAACTCTATTACAATTGTGTAATAAAAAGCATATTTAACACCAATATTGTGAAATAGGCATACCAACTCTGAAGCTATCATAGTATCCTTGTGAGAACGTGACGATAGCAGATGGGTGACCACTTGTGGAAATAGACTAGTCTTGATAAAATATTTTAACCTTAAAATAAAATTACATATCTTTATTTTTAGGTTCAAGAAGTACCTCATGTTGCACTGAACGACGTTCTTGAGTTTCTCTAAGTATTTTGACGTGACAACGTCTTATAATTCGATAGAGCCGGCTGCACGCACGAAAAAATGCGGCGTTACCTCGCTCTGAGGCGTTCCATGTAAGGCTTGAAGTGCAAGCGAGAGCGCGGAACGAGCGACAAAGAAGCACAAACGTTGTCACCAATTTTTTTTTATTAGAAAACGTATTTTTAAAAAACACATATCATTTTCGTGTTTCAAAGACACGGTCAGTGCGCTGTCCTAGGCGCAAGCCCCACCTAAATGGCGTCAGGAGCTGGCGTCTTCCTATTTCATTCAAATGTCATTCTAAATGCATGGAAAAGCACATTAGAACACATCGGAAGTCCGATCGACGACATACCGTGTATCCTAATATGAATGGAATAGGAAGATGCCAGCGCCCGACGCCATTTTTGTGGGGCTTGCGCCTTGCAGCGGGTTTTCATTTCACGATGTTTTTTTTTTTCTTTACACGTAAAAGCAAGTGTTTATGCACATACATTACATACACATACTCGTAGTATGGAAATAGATGTGATCTTTTTTAAAGGAGATTCATCATTCTGTGACAAGCTCATCAATCGTTGGCTCAGAGCCAAAAGTAATGCCCCTTCGTTACCAAAATTAGTGCAACAATATCTCAAACTTACTCCTTTTTATTTATGGTGGTTAAACATAAAGCATTCACACGCGTCGTTAATTACTCTGATTTTTTGTACTAATTGGACCACAGCGAGCTTACACTGAGGGACAAAGAATTCGGTGATGTCATTTTTGTCTTGAAGTTTTGAACTTTTAGGCGAGATGTTTTTGAAATATGAATATTTTGCAAAAGTTAGCAATATAATCTTTACTAGGTATCATAGATCGTATACCTAGTAAAGTTTCACATTCAAATATAAATAATAAAAAAAAAACAGTGACACTCCAGGAGTGCCGACAAAAGTGAAAACTTGAACGACGTTTCGGTAACGGTTTTAACTTAAAAAATAAAATCCAAAGTTTTTAATCCATCCCAAAACTGCTCAACGCGCCTGAAGAAGTTTTCACTTTTATTATCATCATCATTTCCCATTGCAGTCTTCATCTCACGTTAAGTGGGATAGGTCTTAACCAGTGAACAGATTTGAATGAAACTGCGAATTCATTAATGAATTTGAATCCTAATAATCCTTATTCTAATATCCTAATAATATAATAAATCTGAAAGTTTGTGAGTATGTTTGGATGTTTGTATGTTTGTGTAACAATCACGCCTAAACCAGTGAACCGATTTGGATGAAACTTGGAACAGGCGTAAATAATGACCTGGAATAGCATATAGGCTATTCAAAATGTTGGTACCACGCGGGCGAAGCCGCGCGCAGAAGCTAGTAGCATAATAAACTGAAAATTCTGGTAGCATGCGAAAAAAGCCGCGCGAAAACAAAAGGTTAACTTAAAACACAACAGTAACACAATGTTAGGTATACATTGGTAAAACAAACTTATACTTTTTACGGCCCAACGTGTATCGAGAACAAGATGAGCAATGGAGTAATAAAATGTCTCCATAAAAATATGGCCATATTAATAGCATGGGACGGAATTATGTACAGGCACGGGTTAAATTTATCGTTTTATGATATATTTGATCATAATTGCGGCTTCGAACTCTGATTATCATATCCAGTAGTCAAAAATAGTCCATAATATCCTTGGAATAGAGTTGTATTCACGCTGTAGCGGTAGTTAAAAAATGAGGGGGTAAAATGATAAATCTGTTACATCTTGTTTGTGGTTGGATTATACAGTCAGTCTTTAATTAGGCGTATAAATTTACCCACAATATTTATAGGGGCTTTTTTGTTAGGAATAATGAAGGATTGTGATACAAAATTACCGAAATAAATATTTTGGGCTACTTAAATCTTTGGTATTTATTGAAGCACTACTATAAAAAGCGAGTATTTATCTATTTTCCAAGCAACAAACATACATACATCCTTACAAACTTTTAATCGGTCCTATTTATAGCATTACTACGATCACATTACACGTAGGTAAATGTTGGTTATGCTGTTCATCACGTGACCAAAAATTCAGATTGTACAAAAGTTTTTGCACGAGAGTGTATTGGAAAGTTAGGGCCGTGTCCCACGTGATCTTTTTGCCACCCGCACATTGTAAAGCTCTGTACACAAGTAGGATCCGAACTTCTCCATTAAAGTCAATTGGCTGCGAGTGACTGAATGGATGTGTTATGCCGTACTTAGTCATTCAATTTATTGCTTTTTTACGGCTGCTGTTAGTAAAACTTATTTATATTCTCATGAATTAGGTAAAATCGATTGTGTTATAGCGAGTTTGATGTTCAACACTAACTATTTGATCATACGAGTTCCTGAGACGAAAAGCAAAATCTGTGTAATGTAATAAAATGTATAAAATAAAATATTTTATGTAGAAAAAATTTCACCCATCGATTTTTTATATTTTTTATTGATTTATTTGTTTCCGAACAGATACAAACGTAATACGTAATTAGCAAATACAAAGTAAAAAATATACATAGAAATCTTAAGGTATGAATAAATCGTGTTTTTAAAACTCGTAATTCAAGTGCGAAGTATAATTTCCCTAAATATGAAGGTTGTAGCTTTTACATAATTTTGAGATAAATAACGATTTCGAACTACAAAATTGCATAAATCGCTCCACATTTTGAGAGAATCTTGGCTCCCTTCTGCATGCGACCGCCCAGACGGAAGATCAAAGTGGTACCAATAAACATGTTGTCTCACGGGAATCAAGACAAACGGACAGACCGCTCATAATGAATTTATATAGTTCGGTTTTATTGACAGTACACTGATTAGTCCATCACTGATTCTGTTTGGCGTAGCTATTGTTAGAATGGATTGTGGACTAGGGAAGTAAGGATAAATAAGGTTTTATTTACGTTTCGGTATTTGAAACTAGCGTAGCATGTAGTTACGTAGTAGTACGTACAGTACGCACAACCAATCTCTCAAATCAATTTAGCTCTCTGAAGTTAGGTGCACTAAAAGATTGTTAAGGTTTGGTAGAGTAGGCGAGATAGGACGATGCAACTAAGCGAGTGAGCGAAGCAGCTATACAACGCTGTCTTCGTCTTTTAGGTGTCATCAAAAATGGGTTCTGCGCAGCTACTTCAAAAAGTCTATAAATACCGGTTTTCTTATATTTGTAAGTATAGCTAGTGAGAGTAACTCAAAACAACTGCAATGTTGCACTGCGGTAATTAAGTAAATAAATAAATAACTGCGTTGATATGCTATTTATGACTACATCGTTCCATGATTAAATAAAATAAGTAAATACCTACAAAAAAACAAACAAGATTATGACTGTACGTACCCCAAGACGCAGCAGACATTCTCGGCCTTTTCGAATAAAAAAATGAATTGAAATTCGAATTCAATAAAAATCAATCAACCAAAAACAGAATACAATATCAATTTCAGACTATGGATTAAACTGATTGTTACTTTTGGCATAAGCCCGTCAAAACATGAAATTCAAACTTTCGACTTGCTATTATAAGACGTATAACAATATTATTACAAGCAAAAAAAATTATACAATAAAAATATGGCCCTACCCATGTCAGGGAAAGGTATGGTTTGAACACCCAACACCCGTGTCAACAAGTCAAACAGACTACTGGTGGTATACCTGAGATAAGGTTAGCCAAATACGAAGTTTCTATTAAAAAAAACAAGCATTCGAATTTTGATTTTTGTTAGTATGTTGTTCAATAAACATTTTAAGCCAAATGAAGTTTCAATAAAAACAATTATTTGAATTTGGAATTTGCCAGACATTGGTGGAGATTCTGTTGTTCAATAACTAAAATTTGATTTAGAAATCAACTGTATTCCAATCAAAGAAGCCACGTAGTGAATTTTGGTATATTAGGCTGAATTCTTGATTGCTGCCTAATAAAAATAAAATAGAATTATCTGTATCCAATGCGTTATTGACTCAGTGAATAGTTCTTTTAACTGTAGCCAAGGTTGTACATTCTCTTTAT
This sequence comes from Epirrhoe alternata, assembly GCA_963565295.1. Taxonomy (NCBI): domain Eukaryota; kingdom Metazoa; phylum Arthropoda; class Insecta; order Lepidoptera; family Geometridae; genus Epirrhoe; species Epirrhoe alternata. The sequence goes on along the minus strand of OY751391.1, from coordinate 10,419,352 downwards.
TGTTATTTTGATCTTTAAAACGAGTACTTTTTTTTTAAGTATCATTTTAAGAGCATTTCAAAACACTTAAAAGCAGAGTCAATGAAAACAGCGGCAACCCATTGTGATACGCTGAACATTGCGCAACGCACAAACAAACCATTCGTACACCAAACTACGTTTGAAGTGTTAATAAAACCGCCATTTTTTATTTAAAAAGGTCGCAAAAACGACGGCCGCCGCAATAAAAACCGAAGTTGAATGAACTTGTTCCTTAGTTATTGTTATTTTATTACTAGACTAGATATAGCTTGTGTCTGCGACTTCGCCTGCTTCGTTCTCTTTTTCGGTAAAAACTTGCAAGGTTTATTTGTGACCGACATGCCTCGAACTAAGTGATCCTACCCGTGCTATAGAATATTATGATTTTTGATTTGTCTTTGACAATATTACTACTACATAAATAATTTAGTTAAATTAGTTTAAATTTAGTATTTTCCTAAATTAAGCTTTTGCTATCCGCGTTAAATTTCAGTATGTTCCTGCTTTTAAATTTTTTTTATTGCATCGTACAGACAGATACGCGTTTTGTTATATCAATAGATTTTATTACTAAAACTATAGTATGTTCACGAGATGGAATAAAAAAGATACTAAGATGGAAGATAGTGCGCTCTATGAATTTGAATTAGTCTGATATTTTTGGTTTGAATTAGCAATGTTAGATAGGATTACATTATTAAGATATGAACACACATGAGAATTGGTATCTTATCATAAGTAGGTGCTGTTGCAGCTGATTGGGAGCTGGCTGCCAAAGGTAAAAACCTCATTGGTTCTCGAATATGTTTAAAAACCAACAAAATTGTTAATCGACACAGTCGAAATAATAATATTTCGACTAATAATAATATTTCGACTAATAATAATAATTTTTTTCTTCACGGAAATATTTTTTCAAAACAAAAACTTTTTTGGTTTTAATAACAAAATAAGATAGATAATATATCAGAGTTGTACTAACGCAGAAATACTTTACCTATACCTACTTTCTTACAGTTCCATAGATATAAAACTTAATTTATCAAATAAATGTGGAAATCTAGTTTAGCAAATTCCCGCTTAAATAAAAGGATAACACAAGGTTTTGGTTACCGAAAATGTTTCTGATGTACCCGGACAATAGCCAAGCTAGCCGCCATGACAGTCCCGAAAATACATCGTTCGCAAAGTCAAATAGAATATTTATGATGAATCCGAAGCAGTGAACCGCACAATTGTAAAAACGTACTATGCCTAGAGCAGATGTCAGTTGTTGCAGTAATTTCGAAATTTAAAATATGCTAACTCATTTTGTTCTCGATATTTCCATTACCGGAAAAGTAAAGAAAAGTCTCTTTGGTTCTTTAATTTAAAAAAAATGATCTACCTTATTAACATGTGCATTGACATTTAAATGGAATTACTTTGCTGGTTATTTAGAATAGAATAGAATTGTATTTATACAATTCTATACTTTAGTATAGAATAAAATAATATTATGGTGACTACTCTATTGCATTAGGTCATACCTGTAATTATAGATGTAATGTTTTAAATAAATACAAATACAAAACATTTTCTCTTAGTGATTCATATCACAAAAAATTATATTTTTTGGGCCAATGTTTATCGGTTTTGAAAATAGAAAACTTTTGGTGTGTTTACAAAATTAGTTTCCTTTAAAAACTAATATTACTCAGGTGCAGAAATTCTGTTAAGATCCGCGTGTCTATGATCTTTATGCATCTGAGTTTGTGTTGGTGTTTTGAAAAAAGAACAATGTATTCGAACGATCCATATTTAAAATATGAAAATACACTTAACACCATGCTACCAATGTTTTCCCATTTTGAAAATAGAACACGAATTTGAACGTATCGAAATCAGTTTCCCTTAGTAAGATCACGTACACACCTTCGATTCGTTCGTTTTCAAACCGAACAATAGGGTTCAACGGATCTAACTAGGTGGACGGTGGACGTCAGAAAAAGAAGAATCGAACTCTATACTCTATGGCACAGAACGCGCCGAATTGACGGCGAGCGATAAAACTTGTCTATGTCATGCAATGTTTTTCTTTTGCATTTTTAGAATTGGAGTGAGCGAAGCCTTCAGGACCATTCGTCGTAGCATTTTCGGGATGTTTTTCAAAAGTAATTTCGTAAACTTTCTGTGTCGTTTGTTTAACATTTGTTATAATAACTATAAGATTAACTGCACTCATCATTTCCCTGCCCTTATCCCACTTGTATGTGGGGTCGGCACAACAGGTTTTCCTCTTCCACTCCGCTCTATCAGCCGTCATCTCAACATTCACTGCTTTCTTACCCATATCATCCTTCATACCACGGATTTAAAAATTTTATAAATCGGTGCTTCACACAGTCCATCCATCTTTTCTTTGGTCTGCAGATCATACAAACATTTATCTAGCCGCGAGGATAGAACCCGAAACCTTCTGCGTCCCAAGCGGGCTTTCACCCACTGCGCCACAGAGGTCGTATATGTGTAAAGTATTTTTGTTTTTTTCATTCAGTATAAAGTTAACCCACTAAAAAACTGTCACTCAAGCTGTTTTAAGTAATCGCAACTATGCATTTATATACTTATCTATTTAAACCTATGTACGTTTGTATAATACTCACATTAGTGGGCGACATGTGCCAACTCATAGCTTTATCATTTAGTTTTGCTACACATTAATTTATCAATTAAATGATTAATTAGCACAATTACTCAGATCCTGTGTCGGAATCAAGTTGAGTAGTCGCCTGGTGTAATTCTGGAATTGGACACCATGGTATGTTATCTTTTTGTTATTATATTCCAAAATTAGCGATTTTGATTACTTTAACGTAATTTTTATAAGTTATTCCCATCTCTACTTCTAGCCTAACTAAATGAACACTTCACCAACATAAAATATAATATCATTTCTATAATAACTCTGATTCATTTTCAAAAATAGAACAAAATAAAAACAATTTGACGTAATTGCTGCAACGAGCGCACCCCACATTATCACCAAGTTCCATATTTAAAAATTCAAACATCATTTTATATTTTTTAAATTCGAATCTATTGTCTTGCACTAAGGCTTTGTTTACACTGTCGATGTAGGTTGCAATGAGTCATACTTGACGTATGCAAAACATGTCACCTGTCACGTGAGGGGTCGTCGACCTGAGTAATGGTCAAGTTGCTCATAGATCGTAATCTTCTCTGTTTACACCTCGTTGCACTATCGCTCGATTAAGGCTAAATACTTCTTAATAATGTTTTACCTGACGCCCTAAGGAAATACGGTCTTCATTACTGAATAGTTGTTACAGTATTTGATAGTCTATAAATACTATCACAATTGTTTGGACATATCTCTAGCCCCTTTGACATCTTCATAGGGGCTCGATTGACTTGAACTCTCAGACAAAATATGATGGACGAGTTTTTGACAAAATGCCCTTTTCAACATTTTCTGCTGGTTTTTGCGAGAGACGAGGTAGCACACGAACGCATTTTATACACACCTGCGTATAAAAAATGACAATACACCCTCATTTTTACGCACACTCGCAAAATTCGTATAAGACGTACGTAATAATACTACAAGCAAGACGTACATGATTTGGAATCGTGAACATTTCGGCAGAGGGGAAATACAAGGTAAAGGCTTATGATCTAAGCTTGAACTGTGAGATTGTCTAATGTCTATATATACATTAGACAGTCGTGATCCTGTTTTTTTTTTTAATTAGTTAAAAAGTTTTTGTCCAATAATTTTCCTGGGAACAATTTAAGCTGAGCAGGTGTCCACATTCTACCAGTTCGCCAAGTTGACGGCAGAACCGGTGCCATTTGCATTGCAAAACTGCAAATCCGTCTAAATATTCTATCTGCAATTACCATGCCAAACACTTACGGTGGGAATGAAGAGAAGTGACAAGGATGACTTGAAAAATTCAAATTATATTAGAAAACCATGATTTGTTTGAGAGCACTGGTCCTTGTGAAAATGCCTTACAATTCTAAAAACGTATGTTCGATTCCAATTCACTCTCCTAGATCCAAACAGTCAAGCTCCTGTGAAGAGCAGGTCAAATACAGATTAGCTCGTAAAAAAAAGTAAGTTCGTATGAGTCAGTGGCCAACTCTGGTGACGGAGTTTTTAGGCCGCCTAAAGGCCTCCGTCATGGCTTAACGACTTAAATAGCCGGGACCGACAATTTAACGTGCCCTCCGAAGCACGGAAGCGCTCAGATGAAAATGCCACTGGCGGTCACCCATCCACTTACAGACCGTTTCGAACGTTGCTTAACTTCGACGATCTATCAAGAACGACTAAGCAAGCACGACCACGAGCTCGTCAATTATAGCTACTTGTATATAAATCGTGGTCTACCCTCTAAGTAATTTCTTTATCAAACGATTTGTTTTTTATAGTGAAAACTTCTTTAGGCACGTTTGGCAGTTTTGAGATGAGAAATCTTGGATTCGTCTCAAAAAGGTCACGTGCGAGTCACGTGACTGGTCACCGACAGCAGGTTATTTGTCAAGTTTAGAACCTTTTTTTTATTATTTGACATTATTATTATTTATTAACTCATTTATTTCAGATAAAAAATCCATATAAAAACACATACAAAATTCACACAGTCAACTAGATTCAATAAAAATAAATAATAAAATAAAAATAAATTTACAGTCAATAAACATTGACTCGTCAAAAAACGGTCTACCCTCAAAGACATTATAAGAACTTGATTGCTTCAAACAACATCATTGGTATCGTTGAACGGACGTTTTCCTCTAATCCCTACAAACGAGGGTGGAACCTGCAAGTCATCGCGTCATGCCACGTCATGTACCAATATTGGCAGCTCCTTGATATGTGGATCTGTTGTGAGCAGTTGTACAATTTGCAAAACGCATAGGAGTGAAATTGCGTTTCGGGTTTATGCCCTGCAGTGGGTACGAAAAAGTTGCTGATGATTAACGAATCGTCTTATTTTATGCCAACGTCTGTTCTCCTTGAAAATCATTATGCAATATGTCCTTAAATATCAATAAAATAAAAATTTTGAAGTAAAAACTTAAATCCGCTTAGAAATGAAATTGATACGGTCAAACGTCTATTTACGACACAAAATGAGGCCTTGTCAGAGGTTTTTTTTCGCCATTTTAGGAAGAAGCACTGCTCTGCTATTTTATTTTCTTTTTCTTGTGTTTTACTAGGTTTTATTATTTAATTTCGATGGCATTTTACCAATGAAGCCTTGGATTTAAAACAGGAGATCTGGAAAATGGAATGGGGGAGTATTGAAGAATTTCTCATTTGACGAATTTCCGTTACAGTTTTGAAGAAAACAAGCCGCCGTCGCCGTGTTTTGTTCAAACCATCGACAGGACTTGACTGACTGACTGACATGACTATAAATCTATATTTAAAACTTGACATTGGCAGAATTACACCTAGTTGTGTAGATTGCCATTAATTATATGAAGAAGAAGAAGTTGCCTTGTCAGTTTGCGTAGTTTAAAATCAAATATATTATTATATTAATTTATTATTATATTAAATGAAAGACCCTATAGGGTCTTTCATTTAATATATTTTCATGAAATATATTTCATTGAACCCTGTGTGCTTATGAATCAATGATTCAACCATAATTTTATTTAAAAACCACTTATAGCGAACAAAACCACACTCAAAAGCGAACACAGTGAAAGTAAAACAAAGTCACCGACTTAAAACATTAATATAAGCATGTGGTACCCACAAAGTATTTAATTTGTGGCTCCCGTGAAAGGCTGTGTTTGTTTTTATATGCCACAATAGCCACGCGTTTTTGTTTCGGGACCCACAGCATAAAAAATAACGAGGAATGTGACCCAAAAAGATATGTAAATATAGAAAACCAGTTATATGTTTTCCAGGAGTTGGAAAAACAGATGAAGCATATTTTCAACCGACTTAAAAATAGGAGGTTCTCAATTCGTCTGTATGTTTTTTTTATCTTGTTACGCGATTGTTCCGCCAAAAAATTCTTATAGGCGGCGATGGGCCTGCAAACTGTCACGTATGGAATACTAACTTCTGCAAGATGTGGGCATGTATCAAATATGTATTTAGACATATTTGAGACCTCTGACTACCCTCTTAGAAATCTTCAAAAGATCTGGAATATAAATCTGAGAGAATGTCTACTGCGCCTTGGGGATACAGTCGTGACCCTGTTTACGTTTACGTTTTTTGTTCCTCCAAAATTATTTTTGTTGTTATACTCCCGAGGTGCTCCCATATAAACTCAAAAAACCTCATCTTCACTTGACGCCCTGAGTAACACCGCTTCTTAGTCAAACATTGAAGTCGTTTTTCCTTTTAGGGCTGGTTTCACCAAACTTTGGCTAACACAGCGTTAGTTAATTTGACATCAAATTGAGTAAGACAAATAACAACGGATTAAGATTTTAACAGACCATTACGATGTTTTGAGTTCTTTCCAAAGGAAATCTTCACTAACAAGCCGCTAAATCTAATCGCTGGTCGGCGGCCGGTTAGCTCACTGACAGTTGACATCGTAGAAAATTAAAAATACAACAACGTCCAATAGCATTTGCAAAGTTCGCGCCGTAACCATAGCAACAGAAATAACAACGAAGTTTGAAGGAAAAATCCCTAACCGCGATTAACTAACCAGCTGTTAGATTGACTTTTGGTGAAACCAGCCCTTAGTTTTTAACGTAATTATGATTATGACCACTGAAAAAGGTCGCAAGTAAACTGTCAGTTAAATTGGGGGGGTTATTGGCTACCGAATTTGGTCGCCGAGTAGGTCAAACTAACAGATATTAGTAACCGCCTGTTGCTTTCACTCTTCATAAAAATTACCGACCTACCTATAAAGTTATTTTATTTATTATTTTTGATTATTTTTCTTTCATTTTAATCTTGGTTTCACATTATTTTACCATAGATGGTGCGATGACAATAAAATTACAAATCTGTTTACACTAAAATACTATTTTAATATGCTGTATAAAACAGATAAAAAGTTAAATTATGAATATTAATACGCATGTAACCTTTTCCTAGCAATGACCATAAACAAAACGAAAAACTACCAACAAACATACACAAAAGGTAATACTGGTAATACCAACATGAAAAAACAATTCACGCCTACTCGTTCATAAAAATATAAAACTACCTTCAGAATCAAACTACCTTCACTGTCATTTTCAATTAAGTCATGAATACAAGCACTCAATGACAACAAGAAAATAACAATTTAGTCCTCATTTTATGATACACTTACGATTCCTTATTCTCTTTGCCATATTTGAAAAAACGTAATATTATTTTATAGAACAAGTTTTCAAAAATCCTTATTCAGATTGTTTAGTACAAGGCTAAACTATTTGTTATACATATAATTTTGCTGTTACAATGACGATGATAGTTTTTATTTAAATACTAAAATTCTCACGGATCGGTTTACTCCATTTTGACATGAACAATGAAAATCAAGAAGGGCAGAGAAGTAATCGCGCGGCTCCTAAAATTAGGCGCGACGATTTGAATTTGGAACACTTAGAATTGAAGGGATATTCAAAGTGCTCGAAATTCGAATTTCAAACTTCGAAGACAAAAAAGAACTCCCAGACTACAAGCATAATACCATAAACGCTTATTATGGAAATATATTTTAGCATATTAAGTGAATGATATCCGGACCTTGGCCTCCAAAATTTGCATACAATGCCGCCAGAGTCATTGAACCTTTGACTGATATCGACGAATTCAATTTTACTTTCAATTGAAAGAAAGTTGGCCTCTCTTCATACATTAATAAAATAAAATAAAAAAGCCTTTATTCTACTACTATACTTTACAAACAATTTAAACAAGTTACTTAGCTGATTTTGCTCTCCACTATTATTATACACACTTTACTTATTTGTTAATTTACACATTTTAATCTAGCGCCTCCGCAGCAGTCGCCTCTGTGGCGTAGGCCTCCCCTAAATCTCTCCATTCGTCTCTCTCCCTAGCCTTTCTCATCCATTCCGGTCCACCTCGTTGGGTAAATATATCCCTCCATCTCTTTCTTGGTCTCCCTTGTTTTCTTTTTCCTTCCCTTGGGATCCATTCTGTCGCTCTTTTGGTCCATTTCTAATTTTCTAGTCTACAGATATATCCCGCCCAGTTCCACTTAAGTTGTCTGATTCGTTCCTTTAAATCTATAATTTTAGTTTTTTTCCGTATGGTTTTCTTCCTAACTTGGTCTGATATCTTTAACTTTTTAAAGATATCTCTTCATACATTAAGAAAGTTAAATTACATTTTATCAAATCAAAACAAATAAGGACGAAGTTGTGCTAAATATTCATGAGTTTGTAATAATTTTTTGCTTTGTAACTTCCAAACTGACATCAATAATCAGAAGACTCAATTTCAATTTGCTCAAGTTAAACTTAAAACAAAGTTATATTTAAGTTAGAGACGGTGCCAGAATATTAATTAATATTGCTAAACTCTTGTAATTTATACACTTACTGTTAACTTGGGAGTAATCTGTATCGGATTTTCACTTAAATGTAACTTTGTTTATTATTAGTGTTTCTTCAACTTTTGATCATAATTCATATTAAAATACAAGAATATCTTACTGAAACTAAAAGTTTGAGTATGTTTAGATATTTGTTTTTGACGTGACAACGTCTTATAATTTGATAGAGCCGTCTGCACGCACGAAAAAATGCGGCGTTACCTCGCTCTGAAGCGTTCCATGTAAGGCTTGAAGTGCAAGCGAGAGCGCGGAACGAGCGACAAAGAAGCACAAACGTTGTCACGTTCAACTATCGTCAGTAAACCGACTTTACAGACAACCAATTTTTTGATATAATAATAATAATAATAATAAGTATAATATAATATTTATTTCAGGCACCTTAAGAATAGGTACAGATGTTAAAAACGAATAAGGCCCATAGAAATATATACCTTAAATCTAGAAATACATATTAATACTGGCAAACCCAGCGAACTCCGTTTCGCCACCAGATGCCACCAGATTTTTCCTGAATTTTCTTTGCTATAAACCTCACGGAGCCCGAGACCTTTCCAACGAATGCAAAACCGTGGAAATCGGTTCGTGCGTTCTGGAGTTATAGCGTCAGGAAGGAAAACCCGACTTATTTTTATATAGGTAGTAGATAAACTTAAAACTAAGTGATATAAACTTTGATGTGTGTCCGATTTTGATGGAACTTGGAATTAGGTGTAGGTTTATTTATTTATTCGGAAAAAAGGACAAAATGTACAATAACTGGGAAATAACGATGATATCTGCAGTAGTTATTAAAACTGGGCCGCAGAAACCAACGCCCACCGGCTTAGACTATAAAATACAGCTTGTTCCTCAATATAATACATGACCAACTTATGCTAACAAAAAAAAGAAAGGTATTTTATAGGTAGCTTGGAACAGTATAACGGCACTACACCGCAGTGTCCAGTTGAAGGTAGGCTCCTCCTAAAGTCCTGACGCTCTACGAATTTTAGTATCCTAGGGCCTATCACACACGGATGTGGCGCTCTGGTCGCACGCAAACGACGATAGTCACCGTGTCATATTTCGGCTTGCACTGCACAACGCATTCATGAATGTGTTCGCACTCTGTGTGTATGTGCGTGAATGTTGTTTTGTCATTGTGTCATACTCAAATCATGTGATATTGTGTATTACGGGGTATTATCTACCTACATTATTTTTGTAACGAGAACTTAGTGTCTAGTCAAACTTATCCTAGTTTAAAGACACTACCTACCTGAATATGTATGTTACATTTTATTGAAGAAACATCTATCTATCTATCTATTTCTTTTTCGAAATGAATCGACCAACCCTAAATATCTTATTCCGACTGATTTTGACATAAAATCTTTGATAAACTAACGGCTAGAAAAACTCCCTCTAGCGTAAGAAAACTCCTCTAATTCTATTCAGTTATAGGTTTTATAAAATAAAAAGCACCACCCTCGTAACGAGGCCATAATCTGCAAAGTTATGATTTACGAACGCAGTGCTAAGTGATGCGGAAATACTCTGCTTTTGGTGTACGAAAACACTGAACCTTATACATAATTCATAAAAGATTTATCACCACTAATCTGATAGGACAAGAAAAAAATACTTGAAAATTGCAAGCAAAAACACAATTTATAAAATATAATAAAATGGCGAGTGTGTATGGGACAGCTGGAAGGGGAAGGCCTAGGCGAACCTTTTGGATCAAATTGGCGACATTTTGGAGAAGGGCCAGATCAAAAGTACCCTAAACCGACGAGAGTATGAAGAATGTAATGAGAGTGAATGAGGCGAGAGTTGTGTGTCGGGATCGTAGCAAGTGGAGATCCGTGGTCTCTTTCCGAAGGGAAAAAAAGGGCCTAGTATTCATTTATTTTCCAAAAAGAATTTTAAAAGAAAATTCTTATCTGATAACTTTGCCCCTGACTTCGCCCATTAAACTTTAAGAACTCGAATATCTAAATATTTGATTGTCTATGCCCCTCCGCAAAATATTTATATTCCAAGAAAAAAGAAAAACATTTATTTTCCATTATTTCCAACAGCAAACAGAACGCGCATCGTTAATCTCATTACCCCCGTTATAACGATAACGATGACATAACGAAACGAGTCGTTAGTTATCGACGCTATCGCGACAGGCGATCCAGGGATAATTGCTTTTCTGATAAAATTACAGAAATAACTGTATTACAGTTTTCTTTTGTACTATTCCTAGAGCAGCATTAAACAGTATTTATTCAACCTAGACCAATTCACAGAAAAAAATACATAATGCTTAAATGTTCCCTATGTTGTCACCAAAACAAATGTTACCATCAACTGTAATAAAATACCACAGGACAGTAGTAAATTGAATAAGGTAATCTTTCCCTTTCATACTATTAAAAGAAGCGGTTAATTAGTGCCTTAGCAGTTTTCCTTGAAGGTTACAGATGAGATACGTACCTAGAGGGTAGGGTTGGGCTGAGAAAAAGCCGGAACGAGAGCCGGAATAAGATCACACATTTTAGTTTTTTAACGGGACGGTCATGTTCATGAATTTTCTTTCTCATTCACTCTCATCATAATCATAATCATCAGTTATAATCTAATAATGTGTCTTTTTATGCACCCGACCTATTTTCTTTTCACTGATGTTCCTCTCCATCCAAAGGTTGCCTGGAAGAGATCGCTTCTTAGCGATAAGGCCGCCCATTGTACATTTTTATCTGATTTTTCTTTTGCTTATTTTTTGTATTGTATTTGTGTGTAATAAAGAATTTTCATTCATTCATCATCATCATCAGCCTATAGCAGTCCACTACTGGACATAGGCCTCCCCTAATGAGCGCCGTTGCGCCCTGTCCTCAGCTTGACGCATCCATCTTCATTCACTCTCATTACATCCTATTTATATTATGGGATGTGTTTTACCTTCAAGCAAAAACTGAATGGATTTTGATGGTGACAGAGATAGATTAGAGTTCTATCTTGGAAAATGAAGTATTTGAGGGACCGCGGGTAGCTCCGCAGGGCGCATCCACTTTGTCAACGATATAAGATATCGTTCTTCTGTCCTATACACAGTTGAAATCAATCATCATCCCTGCTGAACATAGGCCTCCCCCATAGATTTCCACAGCGATCGATCTTGTGCAGCCTGCACCCAACGGCTCCCAGCAACCCTTACAAGATCGTCTTTCCATCTCGTGGGGGGCCGTCCTCTGCTGCGATTTCCGGTGCGTGGCCTCCACTCGAGAACTTTTCTGCCTCAACGGCCGTCAGTTCTACGAGCTATGTGCCCCGCCCACTGCCACTTCAACTTGCTAATCCTGTGGGCTATGTCATCTAGTGAAATCAAATAGTATATAGATATTAGTAACAAAAGCCGGTCTTCAGACATCTCTACAAAGAAAGTCTAATTCTTTGTCCGTGCAAATGAAGGGAATAATTCAGTACCTTTGACCTTTTTTTCAATAGAACTGCGAGAAGCTAAAATAATAGGGCAGAGTTTTCTTTTGAGAAAAAGCTTGATTAGTTTCTAGTTGAACTGTAATTGATAAATGTCTTTGAATAATAAATAAAGGCTGTGTTTAGATTAGTTAGCCATGGCAGAGGCCTTTAGGCTTAACCTGTTCGCACACTGCCCGCGCCGTAAGCGCCTCAGTCATTTTCCTTTAAAAAAAATGCTGATGACGTCAGAAAATGCGGCTCGCTTCGCTTCGCAATCACATTCGCGTCAAGTCGCCCACGTAACACGCAGGGAAGCACTTTCAGCAACCGATGACCGTTTACACGTAAAAAATTGCAATGCGATACGATAAAGTATCAGTTGAAATTATTCCGTGTGAATGCTCTATGACTTATACTAAATTATTGGGACTAAGTATGAACACAGAATAAACATTCGAGCTCATCCCATAAATGTTTGCTTTGGGTGAGAATCGAACCCACTAATCGGGCTAAAAGCAGAAATTATCAATAAACAAGATAAGCGCGAAAAACATAACCCTTCCTTTGACAGTCGGGTAAAAAGTTTGATCTTGCATCAAGCTCAAATCTCTGATAATATATTTTCGTATTTGAAACTATACCCGGAAATATTGAAAGCAGTATTTTCAGTCACATACAAAGTTATCAAATCGAGTTATTTGAGATTTCCCGCGGCATGCATAGAGGGGAGTAGGAAAATTGTATTGTCGAAAACATACATTGTGATGGATCATCACGAAATTCATGTTAGAAACGAGCGATACCATAAAATTATAAATCCATACATCTCTCTTGTAATTAGAAAATTATTTATTTACGACATAAAGAAGCACACAGTAAGTACAAAATTTAAAGTACATAAGTAAGTACAAAGTTGATGTTACGATGGAGTCTGACTCAGCACTATGTTGTGTTTGTAGAACACAACGCTGATCTTCCGTCATTTTGAAAATCTATGCTAAGTATTGTCATGAGATCATTGAACCAGGTTGTGAAGGTTTTAAGTGCACTCCTATATTACTTTTGCATTTAACTGTTCATTGATTAGGAAGAGAACTGTCAATTCAATAGACAAAATGCTGCTGACGTCAGAAGCGAGCCGCATCTTCTGACGTCATGACGTTTTTGTATAGAAAAATGACTGCGGCGCGTACGGGGCACGGACAAGTGTGCGGTCAGGTTAAGTTCGTATAAACTACATAGCCCCAGATTCCAGGCTACGATTCCGTGTAGGTATTAAAAAATACGAGAAACTGAAACGGTGCAACTGGGTGTTGGAGTTGGTATTGATACCAACACCCAGACCCATAACAAACATTGTTCGGCTTAGCCTAGTGCGGGGTTCGGTGTAAATTATACGTATACAGGGTGTAAAAAGACTACTACCGAAAACTGAGTGTTGCAGACCATGATTCTAAACATATTTAGCGAAAAAAAACGCAAAAAAAATCTTGACATAGCTTCGTCATTTTATGTTATTTTCGGTTATTTAGTACTAGTACAACAAAATAAGACCATATCTACCTATTAATTTCATTTACAATAGAAAAAACAATTAAAACAAAAAATCCAGCAATCTACGTAAAACAACGCGCCCGAAACATACGAAACAAATCTTCAAACGCTGTTATCTCCGGTTATAATGATTTTTTCGGAAAATCCTTTTGGATTTGGTTGTGTGATGGGATGTTGTACCCATTTCATCCATATCCATATTCATAAAAAAAGCATCTGTCCCGCTGCTAGAATCAAACTCGCACTTTTTGCTTCAGCCTAGCATTTTTGTATACAGAGGTTGCTAAAAAGCACTCAGAAGCGAGAGGAAAAAACGTTACGACATTCCGAAATGTATTACGTATTCATGTGCCTAGTTACCCAAAAACGAAATTCGTAAGGAAATAGATTTCGCCCTTGTAAAAAAGCTTTTAAATTAAATTGAAAACACACGACCTTCTATTTTGATCTTTGACGCTTTACAAAAGCGTTTTTGATTTCACCTGAATTTTAAAAACTAATTTCTGTGAGGATAAAATCATTTTGTTTTTCAGTAATTGAATGCCAGTCCAATTTGAATATCTTATCAAATCTGCATAAATCTTATAAAAAGACTGCTCTGAAATTTTTGACCCATTCTTTAGCAGGTATTTTTAAAATATTTAGTAGACATTAAATTATATCGAAATAGCTGCAAAACTGAATATCTTATATAACTAAAAAAATATAAAGGAGCATGTCCATTTCTGGTTTTGTTGTTTGTCAATTGCATCTTCGAAAATAAAATAAAACCTTTAAAGACGTACGTACCTGAGCATGACACTAATTATGACTAGAAAATAAATAAATATTTATTTATTTTCTACTAGGTTAGAGTCACGTCCAAATATAAAAACAAGCGTTTGTTATATTTCCTCGTGTATTGATAGAATCTCGAAGTCTAGAAAGTCGAAAAATCGACGGAGGCATGGGATTTCATTGTATTTTATGACAAGACCTTTTTGCTACTAGCTTCGCGATGTACCTACTGCTTCTTGACATATTTCAAATATACGTAAAAACGTAAACAGGGTCACGACTGTATCCCCAAGGCGCGGTAGCCATTCTCTCAGATCTTTATACTCCAGATCCTTTGAAGATGTCTAAGGGGGTACAAATACATATTTGATACATGCCCACATCTTGCAGAAGTTAGTATTCCATACGTGACAGGTTGCAAGCCCATCGCCGCCTATACGAATACTAACTGGTTTCCTCACGATGTTTTCCTTCACCGTTCAGAGCTCGTGTTCAAGCGCATATAAATTTTACGAAACGCAAAATCCATTGATGCACGGCCGGGATTCGATCCCACGACCTTCGGATTGAAAGTCGAGGTACAACCCCATTCGGAAAACACGGCTCTTTTCAAATATTTAGCTTTATTTTTAGGCGGCGATGGGCTTCCAACCTGTCACGTATCGAATGCTCTTCTGCATGAAGTGGGCATGTGCCCAATATGTATTTTGCCTTGGGAACACAATTGTAGTGCTGTTTTTTGTTTCGTTTTTTTTACCAAAATATTTGTCAACAGCTCGTTTTGTGTAGTTTCAATAAAAGTTATTTTGTTCTAGTTTTGTCGACAATTTATAAAGGAGCTTGAGCAAAAACCCATAGGTACTGGTCCAAAACTATTCAATTACTACTTAATTTTTAAAAATATTAATTATAAATATACCAAGCTATCGAAACATCCTACTAATAAATATAGGTTTCATATCTGTTTTTTTTTTCATATTGCCTTCGAAGCAGAAGCCTTTAGATAACAGCATCCGTTCCTGTTTGGGTCAAGGATATACCTTTCCTTTACAAAGTGGCAGAACAAGACATTGTCAACCTGCACCTATTTGGTCGACCCCGTTGAGATCGTGATAAATAACAAAGATAAACTATTCGCTAGGCCAGGCCGGCTTAGGCCGGTCACGATGCGAGATCAATGCACATTGACATGCTAATATCATTATGGCAAGGTAGCTCTCACTGAAGCAAGTTTCCAATACGAGATTCCTACGGAACTAGCGCTTTTTTGGTCACCTTCCTTTTAAAATAACTCACGTTTTTATCCCCAAAGATAGGCTTTTCTCCAATCAGGTTAGAATTATTGATTATCTATTCAGAGGCACATATCCACAGATTCATTAAAGATGTTTAGAAGGTGTAGACAGAAGCACGTCCAAAATTATAATGGTAAAATGGTCCACCAAGCTGCAAAAATCTCGATCGTGCACCATGTTTTTTAAATCATCCTAAATCCCTTTTCGCTCACGTTAATGGAGAAACATTTTAATGTTCAATCTAAAAACACTAAAAAACCTACTTCGCAATCATTACTATAAGTACCAGAGTTGGCCACTGACTCATACGAACTTACTTACTTTTAGTAGCCTGTAAAAACTTTTTGCAATGGATTTAATAGTTTTGAAAAATATTACTCGTTCCCTTATAAATAAAAAAGTTTTTTTAAAAATAGATCTTGAGTAGGTGCAATAAAGTTCATTTTGCATTAAAAGCTGAGGCAAGTGACTGTTGCATCAGTTGCTTCGTGAGATCTACGTGTCGTGCTTAATCTATGAGACAATGTTCTAAGGACAATAGTCTCACGCCTACTTACCGCATAATTTGTGCACGGCATTAAAGGAGATTGCACGATTTTGGCCCAAATCGTACTTCGCCAAACACCTAACACTTTTCTAAATTATTATTAGGTAAGTACCTAATAATAATTTAGAAAACTGTTAGGTTGAAAAATGAAAATACATAAATATATAACTTATTTGTATTTTCATTTTTTTGAAAAAAAATTAAGCTAGATCACTGATCTGATTTTTTTCTTCAAAAGCAGTTCGTAATAAGAATGATTATCTCTTTAGACCACCAAAGTAAACAAATTAAACAATTCCTTCATTAGGGCTGTCAATTGACTCAATAGTTCAATCCGGCACGCGTGGAGTGGAACAATTGCGGCGGTACAAATTACATTCTGAATTCAAACACTCTGATTACTGAACAGTCACGTTCGCCAATTAGAAAAAGCTGTTCAGTAGGGTTGGATAAATAAATGAGATAAATGCTCAGCTTATTTCCGATTCAAACTGCTAGCCCAGCCGTCACTGGCGTATTTATGTCACAATTACAATTCTTATTCTTAAAACCTAAATGATGTATCTTGAATTGAAGTATAAGAACACTGGTAGTGAGGTGTGTTTTTTAGAAACTTTTTTTTTATCAAATGCGCAAATAATAAAAAGGTGACTTTATTTTTAATTAACGGCGTGTAAATTAAAAAAAACAGTGACACTCCAAGAGTGCCGGCAGAAGTGAAAACTTGAACGGTTATAAACTTGTCAAATAACCCGGTGTCGGCGAGCTGAGCAGTCACGAGAGTCGCATGTGTCCTTTTCGAGGCGAATCCATGAATTTTTTCTCATCTCAAAACTGCCAAACGCGCCTAAAGAAGTTTTCACTTCAATAATAATCTACTTTTGTTATAAACATGACTTGATCATGAGACTTCAAAACCAATTGTTCCAATTCATGTCGTCGATTATTGGTCTCATTTATCTTCGTCGTAAGATAGCATACAAAATAACATCCCTATTCGAATGCGCGCGAATTAATTCAAAATTCGAACACTCCATTTTGATGTAGTGAAAGCTGTCATGTCCTTTGTTATCTCATTCAATTGACTTTCGACTTTATTGAGTCACGTCTTAAGCTATAGAACGCCGTGGCACATGTCGCTATGTTGTCGAATGCGATGCTCTTTGTCAGAAGCTGCATCCAATTCCGTACCTTATTGATAAAAAAATTGCGTCTATTTTGTCTTGGCAAAATGTGGATGAGAGATGTAAAGCTTGAACGACGCTGTCAAATATAAAGAAAATTAGGTTTAAGCTTTACGACCAATAATTTTAAGATCTCTTCAATCTGCTGAAATGGAGTACGTAGTACGTAATTAGGTAATTTAGATAATAACGAGAATCCAATCTTTTCAAATTTTACAAACGATCTACTATAAATCTGAAAATTCGTGAATGTTGGTGTAAATCTTTTAAATGTACTTAAACAGCGCATATCTTATTTGTTGAGTGTCGCCATCTGTCTTACATCGATGTTTGCTCTTTTGACATCTTCAATGGATCTTGATTCTTGTAGTCGTGTTTCTGTTTCGTTATAATAATTGAACATTATTGAACTACCTTAGTTGCAGAATCATTATATTTCAGAGGTATCCAAGAACTCGTTAGTGCTAAGGGTATCCAATGAAGGAGCAAAGTTCATTAGTCAGACATTTTGGGACCAGTTTAAAATTACTTATTCGTGTAATGGCTTAATCTATTAAATATTGTTATTATTTATTCATATTCTTTCAATATTAAAATGAGCCAGTGGCATTGATCTTTTGGTACATCTACTTTATTTTTTCAATAGCGATTTTTAGTTAAGTACAGAAATCAAGATACTTAGGTAAATTTAAAAACACGTGCCATCTAAGGATCGTCAAAAATGATCTATAGATAGCTCGACTGATCTAAGTCGCTATATTTTATGAAAACTCTTTATAAGTTCCAAGGGACAGCAAGAGACCAAAACCTTCATATTTTGTATGGTTCCACTAAAGTAAAGTAAGTTCGTATAATCAGTGACCCACTCTGGTGACGGAGTAGGCCGCCTTAAGGCCTCCGTCATGTCTTAGCGACATAACTAACTGGAACCGACAATTTTACGTGTCGTCCGAAGCACGGAAGCGCTCAGATGAAAATGCCACTGGCGGTCACCCATCCATTTACAGACAGTTTCGAACGTTGCTTAACTTCGATGAGCTAGCAAGAACGACTAAGCAAGCGACCACGAGCGCTTCGAACCTTAAACTAAAATCTCATTTGTAGTACTTTACGAGGTGTCTAGTCTACTGGGTGCTGCGGTATTTTAGGGGGTATTTTTCGTGCACCCATTTCGTTGATTACTTGTAAGTTCCACTGAATAGAGTTGGGCATGTCGCATCTAGTTCGAGATTTGCGATAGTTTTCATACAAGTCCACATTTAGACCCCTCGCAGACTACAGACTTTCTATCGGCCGATAGTTGAGACGGAATAACCAGATCGCACACCAGATCCAGTCAAAATTTCTCTAAACCAGCGGACTTGTAATCTTGAGCAATGAAAGTGAATACTTTGTGTGTCATTCGAAGTATTTTCTGTGCAAACAGGCGTAATTTTATGTGGGTATGTTTCTAGTTCAACACAAAACTATATACCTACTTTATCCTTGGTTCAAAGTTACCCATATAGACCTAGGTAAATTTTCCTAGTTTACATTTACTTTCTCCATACTAGTACTTATTATTCACTTATGCTAGAAAACAAAGTTGTGCAAAATGGGACCTCTACTACATAATATTCGCCGATGATAGACGAATGCCGACGTTCACGAACGTGTAGAGGGCCTCATCGCCTGTTTTCGCCTGTCATCGTCTTTCCAAATTATAGTTCGGCGAATGTGTAGAGTTGCCGTAAGGTATGCCGCATTTTCGACTCGTAACGATGGTGTATGTTCTCCTTGGTTGTCCCTAACCAAGCTATGGACACAGATTGAGTTATAGTAGCTATGGAGCCAGTCGCGTTGGAAATGTCGAAGTAAATTCTTGGACGTGATGTACGCTGACTCGTTTCAGCTTGCCGCACACTTCGATTTACGTATTCATTTCTCGTATACTCCATAAAATGATACGTAAGTAACAAATTCAAATTTTTTTATTATTAAAACAGTTACTTATTGATCCTCTACATATCGCCGATGATAGGCGAATGCCGACGGTCGCGAACGTGTTGAGGGTCCCATCGCCTGTATTCGCCTGTCATCTTCTATCCAAATATTAGTTCGGCGAATAGTTCAGCAAATAGGTCGGCGGATGTGTAGTGTTGCCGTTACACACACGTCAGTAATCCCCAAAGTTGGCACAATAATATATTTGATGTATCCTTTGAAGATATCTAAGGAAGTAGTGAGAGACACATCCAAAGCCAAATTTGGCACAAATCGCAGAATTTAGTGTAGGGAATATAATAATATATATTATTTTACATTTAATAATATTATTAGTCGATTTACAATCAGTACATAAATAGGTATTAAATTCTAATGAAACACAACTATTACAAATACTTAATCAAATATTTTTTTAGTATCATGTTAAGAATATGACATGGAGGGTGATGTGCGGTCGTCCTTAGATGTTTTGTAAATTGAAAGGGATGACACGAACCGTATATTTCGCAGAAGGGTTGTACCAAAATGTCAAATACAAAAAGCATATTATGACTAAAAAATACTATCATATTTTACACTTAAATCTACCAGAGTAGACTGGAATGTGGAACTCTTCACTTGAAAAATTGCCCTCGACTTACCGATAAAAATAATTTGTTTTTCATAGTTTCCGTTTCTTTCCCAGACTGCGTCCACCTGCAACTTTACAAGGACCTGAAGGAGCGGCAGAAGAACGGGCAGACGAAGGCATCGCTGTCCCTCCAGCAGTTCCTGGGATTCGAGTCAGGGTTCACGCTGGACAAGGAGTCCAACACCCTGGCTATACTGTGCGAGGACGTGGTTCCTGTGCTAGCGTTTGATACCAGGGAGATTCTGATCCAGTGGCGGGTTAAGGTAAGGTTTTAGAGACTTTTTTTTAGAAAATCATTGGAAAATCATTTTTTCTTCACACTGAAAACACATCTGCAAAGCAATCTAGTTACAGAAAATCTTCAAAATGTACATAATAATTATGTTCACCTTCAAAGAAACGTTCGTGAATGAAACCAGAATGTCGTAAACTCTATAATGTTCGAAAACCATGTTTCTTGACATGAAAAAACCTCTTTGAAGAGAAGACGTGAAGACTCCTCTGGTCCGAACACAAGAAGACGAATTTAAAGATGTCTTCAAACAACCTTAAAAGCCATTAGCTTATGTTTCTTAGGGCTGCAAATTCATAACAGGCGTACATTTCCAGGTCCAGCACAACCTAGGCAGCAGCAAAGAGTTCGCAGCTGTCATCATCTCCTCTCCGTCTACCAACAGCATCCGCGCTGGTCCAGTCCGACTTCACGCGTGTGGGCCGCGACTCGCTCTCTGTGCTTCTAGACCGCCCGAGGTGCTGGCGCTTTGGGATGTCAAGCTGTTGAGGTAAGCCATCTCCTCTTCATCTACCAACAGCAATAGGTGACAAAAATCATTGGCACTCCCGGGAGTGCCGACAGAAGTGAAAACTTGAACGATAACCTCGTTCACATTTTCCACGTTAACCTCGTTATCGTGAGGTTATCGTTCAAGTACGGTAACGGTTTTAAACTTAAAAAAAGTAAAAAAAAAGTGCAAAAATTTACTAAGAATTCGAACTCGGGGCTGTCTCACTGATGCGGTCACTCAAACAACTCTACCAATGTGACGATACAATAGTAAGAGGATGGTGTCGTTACAGTCACGTGATTGAGTTTGATATTTTTCTCCTATCTCAAAAATGCCCAACGTGCCTAAAGAAGTTTTCACTTCAAAAATCGTGGACAACAGCATCATTGGTCACAAGTACGCAAAGCTTGCAATGATGCTATGCCACTCAACGAACGCTAGCCTAGTATCATTATGATGTTTCGCCCATCAGCATGTTCGGCCTTTATAACGAGATAAAAAAAAGTAAGTTCGTATGAATCAGTGGCCAACTCTGGTGACGGAGTTTTTAGGCCGCCTAAATCACTCCGTCATGGCTTAACGACTTAAATAGCCGGGACCGACAATTTAACGTGCCCTCCGAAGCACGGAAGCGCTCAGATGAAAATGCCACTGGCGGTCACCCATCCACTTACAGACCGTTTCGAACGTTGCTTAATTTCGACGATCTATCAAGAACGACTAAGCAAGCACGACCACGAGCGCTTCCGAGAGCGCTTCTTGGCGAGATTACACATACCGAGTAGATGAGCGAGACGAGTAGGAGTACTCGGTATCTGTAGACTCAGTGCAAGCTAGTATTTTCAGAACTGTTTTATTTACTCAAAATTTACTTACTTTTACTTAAAATCCCTAACAAAAATATATCCCAAATAAACAGAAACATTCGACTGATTACAATAACTTTACCTGAATTCGAAAAGTTTATTCAAACATTTCCTCAGAGTTTTGTGATTTTAATTATGAGGGTCTGCCAGGTACCTGGGTCTTGTAGAACTTCTACCATTAGATTTTCCCGCTCAAAATGTGAATAGCCCGGGGAATACCGTGTTGGTCAAGTCAAAGTCGCAGTGGACTCGAATCCTTGCCGTTATCAAAAAAATATGTAATTGTATTTCATTGAGATGAAAAGTATTGTCAAAATTTTCAATTCCGACGGGATTCGAGCCCGCAGCGGTCAGACGATCCTCCTAAAGCCGGAGTGCCTTACCGCTCGGCCACGGAACCCTAGTCATCACAATCGATTTTTTTTACTACACGCATCATACGCATTGGTACGAGCTCTAAACAATAAACTAAAACGTCAATGAGATAGTCGCACTGGCACTGTAACGGTATAATCTGTGGTTAGTTCTGCTTAGGACACTGGGTAATCTCGCGGGGCGGGTGAGCTATGGGCTAATTTTTCATCCAGGCCCACCCACTCTTCCGGTGGATGAGTGCGAATTCAAGTTTGACCCAGTTCCCTACCAACTGGCACAGTACGGCTCAACATAGAAATACCATAATCAGTGGAGAAAACGACGACGATGACGGATAAAGACTTTAATCCCAAAGACCACGATATTCATAAAAGTCGTGGTTCCTTTCGTTTTTGGGATTTGGTAGATAGATAGAAAATACTTTATTGTACACCACATGGACATTACAAAATACAAACAAACATACAAGATAAATATTTAAAGCAAAGTACAATGGACGGTCTTATCGCTGTGAGCGATTTCTTCCAGGCAAACCCAAAGGGAAGAACGGGACACTATTATTATGACTCCGCTGTCTGTCTGTCCGTCTGTCACCAGGCTGTATCTCATGAACCGTGATAGTTAGACTGTTGTTCACAGATGATGTATTTCTGTTGCCGCTCTAACAACAAATATTAAAAAGTAGAATAAAAAAAAGAGTGAAAACTTGAACGGTTCTAAACTTGTCAAATAACCCGGTGTCGGTGAGCAGTCACGTGACTCCCACTGACCTTTTCGAGGCGAATCCAATATTTTTTCTCATCTCAAAACTTTCACTTCAATAATAACTTAAAACTCCACACATTACCACACACACATTATTAAGCATTTTTGCTGCTACGGGTAATTTTATAATTGGAACAAAAAATTGGTTGTCTGTAAAGTCGGTTAAGGGTCGATTCACATCTGACCGAAGATCCGTCGCGGATTATCGGTCGCGGAACGCCAGAACTGACAAATGTATAGAAAAACACTCCGACGGATGATACGTTAGTCCGTCGAGTGTGAACGGTCGAGTGTTTTTCTATACATTTGTCAGTTCTGGCGTTCCGCGACCGATAATCCGCGACGGATCTTCCGTCAGATGTGAATCGACCCTTACTGACGATAGTTGAACGTGACAACGTTTGTGCTTCTTTGTCGCTCGTTCCGCGCTCTCGCTTGCACTTCAAGCCTTACATGGAACGCCTCAGAGCGAGGTAACGCCGCATTTTTTCGTGCGTGCAGCCGGCTCTATCGAATTATAAGACGTTGTTACGTCAAAATATTCGGTGTTACTTCTATGTTGTGTTGATCTGTAGGAAACTCCTTATCACTGACATTACTCGTAGAAAGTTTTTCTTCTGCAGATGTAAATACAAAAATATATTCGTGAAAATAAATGAAATAACAAAAACATTATTCCATTTTAATTTTATTATGTGGCACAGTGCGCGGAGGCCCGCCTGCGACGCAGAAGGTTGCGGGTTCGATCCCCGCCGCGGGACAAATGTTTGTATGATCTACAGATATTTGTTTCGGTCTGGGTGTTTTCCACGTATAATATGTATGTATTTACGAACAAAAAGTATATAAGTAGTATATCAGTCATTAAGTACCCATAACACAAGCTCTGCTTACTTTAGAGCTATATAGATGATGCTGTGTGAAAAGTCCAGCATTATTTAATTATTCCAACAAGTTGTAAAGTATGCCTAAGACCCCTCGCAGACTGCAGACTTTCTGTCGGCCGATAGTTGAGACGGAACATACTTCGGCTTACTTCTCCATACTCATTCTTATTCTTATTCATTACGAGCTGAAGTATGTTCCGTCTCAACTATCGGCCGATAGAAAGTCTGCAGTCTGCGAGGATGCTTAAGGCGAACAGCCCGACGGAATCGTTTCATAAGTAATGAATCCACTGACTTTAATCCTAGACGGTTGCAAAATAATAAATACAAAAAATGTAATCCATTTTTACTACAAAGTATTTGTTTTCTTCACTGAAATAAAAACCTCTTGCATTTCCAATAAGTTAAAAACACTTGAGGAATCAAGATTGAATACTTCTGTGCAACTGTTTCTTTGCAAGTGTAAACGAAACCTCCAATGAACCGAAAACCGTTTCATTTCTTCATCCAATGCTTTTTCCATTCATTTGTACTCAGAAACAATACAGGCGAGTTTAGACTTTATTTCCTACTGATAACGTCTACAATAGTTAATGCGATCAACCTTGCGATAGATTTCTACGCTTTTAAAGTGCTGAACTAATTTGTACCTTAACTTTTCAAAGCTAAGGTCCAGTTTGGTAAAGCTGGAAGGTACAGGCTAGAACAAAAGTTGCTTTCATCAGGCTATGTTTGCTAACGTGGTATTGTCTGTACTACATTTAATTAAATTACAGTGTTTCGGTACAAAAAGTAGCTTTTTGTTTGTTTCGGCTTGCTTGCGGCGATCAAATGAGATTTGAGGCCTTTGTACAGCCACACACTCTCAATAAAAGTAGAGCTTTAGTATTTTTTATTAGGGAACTCAGTGAGTACCTTCCCTGTTTTAGGGTTCCGTACTCAAAGGGTAAAATGGGACCCTATTACTAAGACTTCGCTGTCTGTCTGTCACCACGCACCAGGCTGTATCTCATGAACCGTGATAGTTACACAGTTGAAATTTTCTAACTAAAAAACAGAATGAAATGAATATTTATTGGGGCTTACTTACTTTTTTATTGGGGCTCCCATACAACAAACGTCATTTCTTGCGGTTTTTATAGGTACGGAACCCTTCGTGCGCAAGTCCGACTAGCACTTGGTCGGTTTTTACATAACTTTTTCATTGAAAATCTTCTAACTAGGAGATGATCCTATTCGTCATTTTAGATTGCACTAATGTTGCACTAAATCTTAGCATAAAATAAACTTTACTTTAGTATTTCTTAGGTTAATAAAATAAATAAAATTTTCTTTGAGTTAGCCAGAGACATGGACCAACTATACTATGTCTATAGATACAAAAAAAGCTGATGACGTCAGAAAATGCGGCTCGCTGCTAACGTCAGCAGCATTTCTCTATTGAATTGAGAGTTCCGCGCGTTCGGCTCGGCTGGACTGTTAAGGGCATATCGGTTTTCTAGAGGTCTTTTTTTCAAATTGCCCAATAAATAATAGGCTATACTATGAAGATGGCTAACATTCAAACCCAAGACCTGCAACGTCGGTCTTGGGTCGGTCTATATTACCCTACCATTCCCAATAGCCAATAACGACCGAAAAGGCAATTCTTTTCGCCATCCGACACCGCTGTATCGAGTGACAGCACTATAAGTTATTAATTTCGTTATTATTGCCCTTGCCCTGTTGTTTGGGGCAATTTATTTCTTTTGGGAAATGGAAACTATTTTTCTGACAGGTAACGTTGGCTATTGCAGTGCCACAAACTTATTTGATCCGGTGATAGGCTGATATCGCATTTGGTGTTAGCAAAAAAAAATATTTTACATTATTCGTTAGTTCCTCATTTGGCCACCGGTCCAGATTAAGTTTGTGGCACTGTAAATAATTTTTAGCCGACTTCTGACGGGATCTCGTCGTATGTATGTTCACCAAAATTTCATCAAATTGTAGAAGGATTTCAAATTTAACGTTTGAAAGTGTATTGTACTCGTAGTTTGACGTGCGTCTGACATCTTCAAAGAAGCTAAAGAAATTAGTTTCAGAGTATTTGTAAACTTTTTTTTTTCAATGCTTTTTATCCACTTTAGGTAATCTAGCCCTTGATTCAGACATCCTTGATTCAGACTTTAGCGGAATGCATTCGGGTCGGAATAGGTCAGCTGATCAACCGACCGCAACCAATCACAGTGCAAGAAACGTCAGTTTTGGATCAATTCCTGCACTGTGATTGGCTGCGGTCAGTTAAACAGCTTATTATTTATTTTTATTAGTTACTAGCTGTCCGCCGCGGTGTTACCCGCGATCCCTCGGGAAAACTTCACTTCCCCGGGATAAAATATAGCCTATGTTCATTGGGGATAATGTGGGATTCTATTGGTGAAAGAATTTTTCAAATCGGTCCAGTAGTTTCGGAGCCTATTCATTTCAAACAAACAAATCTTTCCTCTTTATAATATTATTAGTATAGATTATTTATATATCAATAAATAAAATACTTTTACTCGGTTTATTTTGTTGATTTTCTTTCTGTAAAGGGTATTTGCATCAGGTTATCTGTTAAACATCGTCTCTAAACCCTTCGTATATCTTAAGGGACGATAAGGACACAATAAGCCATAGATAACGCTCCTAGGGGACCAAATTGCTCGGAACAGATGACTTTAGAAGCTATTCATGCTGAAAAAGGATTTTGAAATCGGAACATGCTCTATCCATAAATAAATTCATGTTTTTTTTTGTGTGTACAATTTCGTTCTGTAAGGTTACAAAATAAAATCATCATCTCCCTGCCCTTTTCCCACATTATGTGTGGTTGGCACAACACGTGTTCCTCCATTCTCCTCTATCAGCCGTCATCTCAACACTCACTCCTTTCTTACTCATGTCATCCATCACACAATCCAATTTTCAAACCGACTTCAACGACTCAGGTCGACAGTTATAAGTGAAAAATTTGCGTGATAAATACCAATCTCTTAGGAATAATATTAAAATAGAACCGCTCGATAGGGTATACAAACTGTCGAACTGTTAACATCAATAAAAAAAAACATACAGCGGAACAAGAACCTGCCAATTTTTTTGAAGTCGGTTTATAAGTAAATGAGGAAGTTACCCTTCCAAGTTTCATAGAAGATAAAAAATAACGGTTTAACCTGAAGAAATGGACCAAGTGTAATGGGTAATTACATCCCGCGCCAATTACACGAGTCTTTAAGCATTATAATAAGTTAGAACTCATTTGAACTCGTATTTACTTCTACTTTTTGCCTTAGAATAAATAAATAATGCTGGACTTTTTCACACAGCATCATCTAGCCCCAAAGTAACCAGAGCTTGTGTTATGGATACTACCTACTTACATGACTTATATACTTTTTTTTGTAATGCAATAGGTACATAAACGTTTATTAAGGTAATACGTAAAGTACGTAACTGATAAACTAGAAAGAAGAAGAAGAAAGAATTAATGCACTTATTGTTTTTAAATTCATACATATTCATTCATTCATATTAAACATAGAAACACCCAGACCCGAGACAAATTTTTTGCAAGCAGGCGCAGTCGCAGTCTGAAATTTTGCGGGTGGGGGTGTCACTACTGAAATTTGAGGGGGGGGGTACTATTTGACAATTTATCCCGCCGCGGAGGTCGAACCCGTAACTAATGATGGACATTTCACATCTGGTCCCATCAGATTTGGTTTCCAAACCCCATTTTGAAGTTATAAAAAATTATTTACTTTTATACGAGGATGTAAAGTACTTTTTTTTTAAATCTGAGAATATTTGGAGATCATACAAACATTGTTCCAAAGAAGAATCGAACCCGTTATCCTTGGCGTAGCTGGCAGGCCTATCTGTGCCTATCTGCGCCCACAGAGGACGTCAACATTTTTTGTGAGATTAGACCTCCGGCGATTTTAAGGAAAAGATTAAAAGTGTCCAGCACAGTTCTGTGTCAAGTACAGTAATTTGATTTACTTTTAATTTGCTTTGAATTAAGAGCCCGGGGCACACTCAAAACGTTTCTTAATATATTTTATGTATGTATTTACAAACAAAAAAAAAGTATATAAGTAGTATATCAGTTATCTAGTTCCCATAGTACAAGCTTTGCTTAGTTTGGGGCTAGATGATGCTGTGTAAAAATGTCCAGCATTATTTATTTATTTATTTACTCTTGAATCTTGGAATAATTAGGAAAAAATGACTGTCATGACCAACGACTCATGAATTAAAAAGTCAAAGTCAAAAAGCATTTATTCAGTAGGACCGCTGGGATCACTTTGAATCGTCTTAAAACTAGGTGATTTTACTCCTGTTCCTTCGTGACGTGACCAATACCGATTGACGTCCCACACAGCGTCATCTAGCCACAAAGCAGAGGCTGTGTTATGGTAACTACATGATTGACATACCTACTTACTCATAATATACTTTTTTTATTGTAAATACAACATTTATTCCATATCAAAATCACCCAGACCCAAGAAAAATATTGGCAGATCATATATAACAATTTGTCTCGCGTCGAGAATCGAATCCGCACTCCTACGTCACAGGCTTTCGCCCTGCGCCAGTGATCGTCACTTTAGTAGCAAGCCCCGCCCAGAGACGTGCAATACAAACGCTGAATTGATATATTCCCTGAAGTGCATCACTTCAATAGAATTAGGGTCAGTTTCCAGGCAAAGCGATGCGATGCTTCACTAATTTCATTATTAAGATACGCCGTGCCAGAGACAACTCCTTGTGGATTACACGACATCGTTTGTTTTGGATGCAATGCATAAGCGGTAGCGGGTATTTTAATGAAACTTTTTGTATTAGGTATAGAAACAAGAGTTAGTAATAGTCTGTTAAGAGAATTAGTAAAATGCTAAATGAAAATGAATTGAAAGCAGTTAAAAACAAATGAGCACTCTAATAGGCGGCATACTAATAGGGTCTGGGTGTTTCTATGTATAATATGTATGTATTTACAAACAAAAAGTATATAAGTAGTATATCAGTTATCTGGTTCCCATAGTACATACAAGCTATGCTTAGTTTGGGGCTAGATGATGCTGGGTTAAAATGTCCAGCATTATTTATTTATTCATACATACTACCTAGGTGTCAAATGTGCCATGTGCCAAATATGAATTTGGACATGCTCACTCTAATAGGCGGCATACCTACTACCTAGGTGTCAAATGTGCCATGTGCCAAATATGAATTTGGACATGCTTACTAACTCCTTAGACATCTTCAAAAGATCTGGAAAACTTAAAATAAAAGATTAGGGATACAGTCGTGATCAAATCATAAAAAAAAGAGTTCTTGACGTGTCACGAGTAGTTTTGAACCAATGCGTGTGTT
Source organism: Epirrhoe alternata (assembly GCA_963565295.1). Classification (NCBI taxonomy): domain Eukaryota; kingdom Metazoa; phylum Arthropoda; class Insecta; order Lepidoptera; family Geometridae; genus Epirrhoe; species Epirrhoe alternata. Next base: position 10,390,244 of record OY751391.1, on the reverse strand, counting down.
TCAAGGATTTAGAAGGATTTAAGGATCCCTTGTTGATTGAAAAAATAATAATTTGATTAAAATGCGCCTCAAAGAGATTTCGTGCATCTTTCCCGCTATCAGCTTATGAATTAAACATCATATTACAACCTCGGGGCTATTCCTTTGTACAAACATGCTGTAATGAGCCGCCATAGGAACAAGTGCGTTGTCACGGCAACTCAGTGTGCCACCACCCTAACCAATACATTATGTCATGTAATTAATTCAACATAATTAATTTAATTTATGTTATTGCGCAGATTACAACCGCGGATTACTAGTGCCTAGTTTTGATTTACTGATCAAAGAAAATTAATTTAGCTGTGATTAGATTAGGTTGATTGGTATTTTGGTTCGGAGCTCTGTCGCTTGCAATAAAATAGGTAGAATAGGTAAATTATATGTACTTCATTATACTTCTTATCCAACTGCGTTAGGAGGGTTATGTTTTTCGAGTGTATGCATATCTAAATAGATAACTGCGTGAGGAGTAGGGTATATGTTTTTCAGTGTAAGCTTTACTCGTATATAGGTGCCTTATCTAAATAAATACAACATAATTTTGCTTGGTAAGTTAAAACCTAAACGGTTTGATAAATAAATAAATAATGCTGGACTTTTTCACACAGCATCATCTAGCAGTAGGCAGAGCTTGTGTTATGGGTAACTACATGACTGATATAATTCTTATATACTTGTTGTTCGTAAATACATACATAATATACATAGTAAACATCCAGATCCGAGATAAATATTTGCAGATCATACAAAAATCCCGCGGCGGGGATTGAACCCGCAACCCGCGTCGCAAGCGGACTTACGCCCACTATGCTACAGAGGTCGTCCTTTTACACATAATATAGCTACAAATTATTTATATTTTAATGTAAATAAATAGATATGTTCAGATCTCTACTAATAAATCAAGTTAATCTCCATACCCCCTATTTGCTTAAAGTCTCAATAACTTCAAGTAGGGATGGGAACTAAGTTCTGTCACTTAACTAAGTAATCCACTTAACTGTGCTTTGCCAATTTGGATGTAGTTTGGAGTTTGTTATTGTTGTATACGTACGAATAAATTTACATACGAGTACAATAAAGTAAGTTCGTATGAGTCAGTGGCCAACTCTGGTGACGGAGTTTTTAGGCCGCCTTAAGGCCTCCGTCATGGCTTAACGACTTAAATAGCCGGGACCGACAATTTAACGTGCCCTCCGAAGCACGAAAGCGCTCAGATGAAAATGCCACTGGCGGTCACCCATCCACTTACAGACCGTTTCGAACGTTGCTTAACTTCGACGATCTATCAAGAACGACTGAGCAAGCACGACCACGAGCGCTTCATACTTTTTTTACGAGTACAATGTAAGTCTAATATTACGTCTCGTTATGTGTAGAAATGGCATATAAATGGTATAATCTTCTTCTTCTTCCTGCCCTTATCCCACTAATTATTATTTTTAAACCGGGTATTTATCACGTACCTATTTTTATTATTTCTTTGTTCCGACGTTTCGGACGCATTGCAGCGCCCGTGGTCACGGATGAACTTATCCCACTAAGTGGGGTCGGCACAACATGTTCCTCTCTTCCATTTCCCTCTATCACTCGTCATTTTAGAACTCACTCCTTTCACTAACATATCAGCATTCACACAGTCCATCCATCTTTTCTTAGGCCTACCCCTCCCGGTATATCCATCCACCTTCATACTCACTCGTCGTGTTATATGACTCTCATCCCTCCTCATGACATGCCCATACCACGCCAACCAACAATATAATTGGCATAATATGTGGGTGAAATCAATACTTATATACATTTTTTTTTAACTTTTCTTTCTCTAGTCGATGATGCATACCTTATGTGGCTTAGTTACCAAAGCTGCCCTTATTGTACAGCGCACGTTCTCTAAGTACATAGGTACATAAAACAACAAATACCAGTACAAATATATAAACATTGTTCAAAATGCTATTTTTATTTTTCCCTCCCGATAGTAAATCGATTAGAATCGATTATCGCTTTATCGAGCATCGAATTGCTAAAGTCTCTATTCATTCGCAACCTCCACTAAGCCGGCCCTATTCGTAAAAAGATTCGGAAAACTTGCCCTGAAACGTCGAGGTAAGATAATAGTTCGAATATTATCCAAAACCTTTATGCGATCTCGTCCCGTTATTAAAACAAAAATGAGTTTAAAAAGTGAATTGCCCTGAAAAGTATCATGAAAAAGCCAAAAAAAGCCACATTGCCAAATTGCAAAGGAAGAAAGGAAAACTACAACAACTGGGTTACTGACGAAAAGCTGGTTAAGAGTACATATTTTCAAATAATAGGTAGTTAAGCAAGTACCTACTTTTGATAAGTAAGAAATGTAATATTAGGTATTATACAAACATTAGACATGATCGCCTGTACATCTTCTTAATCGTTTCACTCTTGACCGAGTGGGCGTGGTCGTCGAGTCGGGAGCAGTGTGGCTCGCTTTACAATTCTGCGCCTCTGATGGTGGTCTTTCTGTTGCACTCATTTAAGGGTCTATTCAGAACTTCCTTGACTTGGTCCGTCCATCTCATTGGAGATCTTCCTCTTGTTCTTGTACCCTCAATATTTCCCTGAACCACAAGACGTTCTATGGATAGTTCTCCACGCCGCGACACGTGCCCAAAGAACGTGAGGATGCGAGACTGTACGAGAGATGATAGACGCTGCTTGATGCCGAGTCAGGCGCGGTCCGAGGGGGGGGTCACAGGGGACATGCCCCCCCCCTCCCAAATCGTACACGTCTAATAGTAAAATCTTGTGTATTGTGCAATAAAGTCTAATATTAGTGTAGTGACCCCCCCCCCCCAACATTTCATTAGTGACCCCCCCCCCCTCGTCGAGAATGGATTGTTTTGTTTGGTACGGAACTCTACACGAAACTGTTTTAACTCCTTTTATAATTAGGTGGAGCTAAAGAAGCTGTCGCTGTCGCGTTTATAGTAGAAAATAACTGCAAAATGAGACTTTCCACGAATAGGGAGCTAAATCCCATCGTTTAGAGAACCGTGGTAAAGTCAGACGCCCGTACTCTCATCTTTTTAATGGAGGGGACCGAAAGATAAGCTTTCCTCTAATAATCCTCGTTATTTTAAGTGTATCCATTTCGATTTGGTACCATGGTGGATGGTAAATGCTCATGGGCTTGGCGTATATGTGCTTGAAAACCCTCGATATATGATAAACATAGATTAAGACAGCAAATTGAGATGTTGATTAGGAAATGCCAAATTCTATCAAAATTCTTTACGAGTAATAATGGTGATAAACTTTATAAAATCCAATAATTTTTTTGACTCACTTTTTAAAGCAACTGCATTTCACATTCATACTGCGCTATGCGCTCCTAGTAAAACGCCCTACGTGACCTGCATCCAAACTGAAATGCAAATACTAACCTACCAAATCGAAATATCTTTTATTTCATTCAAAGCATTCCAGCTCAACGACTTCTGAATTCGGACATGTATTTTTTAAATTTCGAATTCTTTGAATCCCGAATATTTTGTTCTCGCGCGCTCCGATTTGACAGCACTTTTCTTTTTAATGAGGCACGCAAGCACGTGTCTATTATGCCAGGATGTGAGGTTTTTATTTTGGAATAAAAACTTTTTTGAACGAGAAAACGCTTTGTTCGCGATTGGTTTTACTGCCGGAAAGGAGTATTTTAATCGAGACTTCGCCTTAATTTCTGGTGATAAAACTATTTTCGTTTATGAACTTTTGTTATTGTAATCGTGTGGTGGAACAATATTAAAATGGGCAGCACAAAGCCACGTATGTTAAATGCGGTTTTTTATTGGTCACGTAGTTTTAGTGGGTTATTTTAATAGTTTTTACCGGCTTTTACCGATTTAATGTCAGGTATAACGGTGAAATAGCTGTAGTAAAGCTAGCATAACACCGCTAAGCTCATAATAATATCTTTTTATATTTTGCCAATAATCCAATAGAATAATGTTCAAACAAACCGGAAGTCCCCAATTTGTGAATGGAATTGAGCGGTGCGTTCAATTTGGCCGCACAAAGAAATAGGAATAACTCAAAGACTTGTCTGCTGCAGTCGCTATTCAGACTCCTTTGCGGGTAGATCGAACTTTTGTACAGAGATGCAGAGAAAATGGAAAAGAAATGATTACTTACTTTTTTTAGTTAGTTCTTTGTACTTTATGAGCATTTAATATGTATAATATGTATGTATTTACAAACAAAAGTATATAAGTAGTATATCAGTTATCTGGTTCCCATAGTACAAGCTTTGCTTAGTTTGGGGCTAGATGATGCTGCGTGAAATGTCCAGCATTATTTATTTATGTAAACTTATATAACGAGCCTCAATTTTGTTTGACGGGCTCCCCACTGGAGCTTGACTTTTTAGTTTTAAGATGGATTACCTACAAGAATGATAGGCCCCAAACTGTGTAAACACAGGAGTAAAATTAGTTATAAGACTATTCTAAGTGAATAAATGCTTTTTGACTTTGACTTTATTACAAAATATGAATAGTTTTTTATCAACTTTACATCAAGCTTGGTTTTTAGTTCTAACTAGCAAACCCAGCGAACTCCGTTTCGCCACCAGATGCCACCAGATTTTTCCTGAATTTTCTTTGCTATAAACCTCACGGAGCCCGAGACCTTTCCAACGAATGCAAAACCGTGGAAATCGGTTCGTGCGTTCTGGAGTTATAGCGTCAGGAAGGAAAACCCGACTTATTTTTATATAGTAGATTAAACCTAACACATTTCACATCTGATAGCGTAGATCTAAAAAAAGTGGAGCCTTGATTGTTGATTTGTGTTTTGTTTAAAATTTCTCAAAATATCACTCCGATACAAAAAGCGCTTCCAGTTCCACATCTCTGTGGAGACGAGACGCTGTTGCTGCGTTTCAGGCATCCGTGAAATTCATCAGATATCGCCAGAACTCGCCAGAATTCAACAGAATTTGCTAGAACTCAGTCGTACTGCTCAAATGAAATTCCCATCGCGGTCAATGCGGTTTTATATAGGGTTAGCTATGCTAGAGGTAATTTCTATTATGATGTACAGTCAGATAAGAGAGTGAATTTGTTTGACAAAAGTCACGTTTATTGACGCCATATTGAAAAAAGCGTTTTCATTATTATAAGCTTTGGTATTTTTGAAATCTTTTTTAATTTGAAAACGGAATCTTGGGTTCAATGATTTTCACGAAATAAAAATTGTGCAAAGGAGAAATGGGCACTCATGGATAGCCACCCAAATGAAAATTCGCACGCAGAGTGAGCGTATACCTCACAGTAGCTGCTTCGTACGCACACTGGTGTCACGGAAGCCCAGCGTTAAGCTAGAAACATACTATCGGACGCGGATTACGGACGCGGCTAACAGAAGAAATCTGGGTAATGATTGTACACTGAGCTGTGCAAACTATCCGACGTAAATCGCGGACGTGTCCTTGAACTTTCGGACGTCCGACACGATCTGGCGCGCTGGATTTTTTTGTACTGTGCATACTTATTAGTCGCGGCTGTCAGCCGAGTCCATAATAAAAATAATAATTCATTTATTTCAAGTATCAAAACTCATTAAAATTATACAATATTAGCTGCGTCCGATTGTGTTTCTAGCTTAATAGTAGCTTCGGCTGCTATAACCTTTGGCTGAGTGACGACCAATTTTGATGTCACCTTAGTTACATACGAGAAATCGTTTATCAGAATAAAAAGTTTCTCGATATTTAGCTTGAAAAATTGATGTTGAGTGTGACTGTACCCAATGAATAATAACAGTAACGTGAAGGTACAAGTTGAAGTTCTACTCATCTCAAGTTTTGGTTCTTCGACCACAGACCCTAATTTTGCTTAATTCAAGGGTTTGAGATGTGAGTTTTAAATGATTTTCATGATTGCTCTTCAGACAAACTAGAACTGGACGATTTATTGACAGAATTCCTTTTTCAACATTTTCTACCGGTTTTTGCGGGGGACGAGGTAGCACACGAACGCATTTTACACACACTGACAATACACCCTCATTATTACGCTCACTTGAAAATTTCGTGTATAACGTAGGTACGTAATAATATAAGACGCACATGATTCGGAATCGTGTACATTTCGGCAGAGGGGAATAACAAGGTTAGGTGCATCTCGTCTTTATGATCTAAGATTAACTAAAATGCTATTTTTTTTTAGTGTTTCTAGTTTTTTACCCTTATATTAACTAAAATCTAATCACGCTGTGTGGCATGTCTTTCAATACTTATTTATTGTTATTTTATGTCTCACACACAACCCAAATAACTCAACACTCACTAAAGAAATCAGTTTTGATAACTTTCTAATTCCTTTTCCCCTCTCTACGAGTACTACCATCATCTACAATTAAAGTTAAATAAATTATACATTAATGAACTTCGTTAATTGTAGGATGCGGGTGGTCTGTCTTCGAATCGTTTTGTACACAAATTATAGTTAGCATAGCACTAGCTGTGCCTGCGACTTCGTTCGCGTGTGTTCGTTCTTGCGGCATAAATCCCGATCCAGCGAAAATTATCTTAGGCTCAATGCACATTGAATTGGCAAGCGACGCGAGTCAAAACATGATATCTGGCGCCATCTAGTTCTGTTCTAGGACACTACTCTCTGCATCTCTTTGTATGGGTTAATCTCTGCAACTGCTGAATCGATTTCACCGGGACTTGTATTGGAAGATAGAAGAAATTGTCGGTGAACATAAAGGCTACTTTTTATTCCGAAATTCCCAACGGACCGGGATTTAAGCGGCAAAAACTGGAAAGTAGAGTCCGTTTATAATGACATCGAAGGAATTGACAAACAAGTCATAATAAGCGCACGTCATACAAAGCGTTTTGTAAAAAAGTTTTCACAGTTTCATCAGCATTAAATATCTCATCATCAGAAAATTGTCTTCGTAAATTTGGCCACACAGATATCAACCAGTTTTTTGTTAAATTTTGATTAACAGACGAAGATTCACCGACAATTTTTCCCGCCACAATGTTATGTCGAACTTTAAAACGACTGATCCAGCTTGTAGAACAATTGAAGTCGAGAATACCAAAACGCGCGGCAAAACCATTTGCCTTTTCCTGTAGCATAGGGCCGCTGACAGTAACAAACGAAAAACAACGTGTGACCTTCAAGCGTCAATTACCCACTGAGATTCAAAACAAAAACGAGCCACGTGCCGAACGTCGTCGGGACTCAACGAACATTACCGAAGGTGTACAGAATCATGTCGGTCATTATAACCGGACATAATTTATTAAAAATGGGTCATAATAAGCGACATGTCACTGTAAGGGAAGTCATTATATCCGACTATTTATAAAGAATTTCATATGAAAACCAAACTTCGTAGTATAGTTACGTCATAATAACCGGTTGGTCATTATAGGCGGAGTCATAATAAACGGATTCTACTGTAGTCGTTCTCGAGATTTGTCCGGACAAACAGATAGACAAACAGATATTTTTTTTAAAGATAAATTGTGTTTAAGTATCGTGTAAATAACCTTATGCACCTGAAAATACACTGTTATTTTGAAATCACAGACAAACACTTCAATTTGTATGTTGGATTGCTGTCGAGTTTATTATTTCCGCAAGAAATCGCTATCCTATTGAGTTACTTGTAATTTGTATGTTAATGGCATTTTAACTTGGCCACAGTCTATAAAACCCACTCGCTACTTAACATAGGTACTTAATTCTGCAGTAAAACCAACTGTAATTTAGACAACTCCTGTTTTAATCTGATATCTAGGTACATTAACGATCAAGGAAAATGGGTGAGTCTTAATTTTGAACCGGATTAATAAAACTGGCCAAGTGCGAGTCGGAGTCGCGCACGAAGGGTTTCGTACCATTATCTACTATATAAAAATAAGTCGGGTTTTCCTTCCTGACGCTATAACTCAAGAACGAACCGATTTCCACGGTTTTGCATTCGTTGGAAAGGTCTCGGGCTCCGTGAGGTTTATAGCAAAGAAAATTTCTGGTGGCGAAACGGAGTTCGCGGGGTTTGCTAGTCTTGTATAAAAATGGCAAAAAATCATGTTCAGAGCGGCAACAGTAATAATAAGTGAAAATTTCAACTGTCTAGCTATCACGGTTCATGAGATACAGCCTGGTGACAGACGGACAGACAGACAGCGAAGTCTTACCCTTTGGGTACGAACCCCGAAAAAAGGAGGTTCTATTAGCGGCAATGATTAGTGAAATACCATTGACCTAGAGGCATATTCACTGGTATAATTCTGTGTTTGAAAGGGTCAAGGTGACCCTATATACCTAAATTTGATTTTTGAGAGAATGATAGGGACTTTTCCCGTAAAACTTCACCCTCGCCGTGATTTTCTACCTGAGTCCAACCAACATTGAAGTCGGGCAGATGTTTTAATAGCCAAATTCTCCTCCACAGACGATTCGGCATTGTCGACAAGCGGTTCTGCGTAGAGGGGGGATCCAGGTGCGGCAAGGGGGAGGGGCTGTTCGTCTTCGCAGCGGAGGGGGGGAGGGAGCTCACTGAGATCCTCAACATGCACAGTCATGACGCCCAGTCCAGGCTCAGCATTGCTTCTAGGAGTGGATCAGGTAAACTTTATGAAACTTTTTTTGTTAAATACCGTGTGTGGGGGTGACTCAGCCTTTTTAGGCTTTCCAGTGTTTAGTGTTTAGTTTCCAGGCCGACTAAGCTAAGGGGGCTTAGGTTCTCTCAAAGTCCCGAGTATAGGTGGCTGACGTATGCAACAAAATAATATTTTAAACTCAATAAAATTTTTCTACTTTCCAGTGATGGACAAGCGGTTCTCAGACACCAGTTCCATCGACGATGGCTTTCATCCATCACTACGCTCTGCGTCCCCTTGCTGGGCACCAGCCAGTCAGACGATGCACTGCCTCTCCGACCTGAACTCCAGTCTGGATAGTGAAGACGAGAGGGTTCGGAGGCCGACCTCTTTGCCCCGATGCTCTAGTTGTATTGGCAAGATCAGTCATTTGACCAGGTAAGGAACATTGATGAATACCCGACAGTCACATACATGGTTCTGACCTCACACTAGGGCTCAATTTATCGTGGGTATCAAGTATCAAAAAACATTGAGTACCTTCTTCTTCTTGTCGTGTCACTAGTTCTTTTGAACCAATGGTGTGAAAGGATTATAAGTGTGCCTTTCGTGCATACCTATTTATACAGTTTCACTATTAAGTAATATGAAAACTCCTAAAATTTCCCTTCGTGGACAAAAGAGCCGTGTTTTGCGTAGTCTGAGTCTAAAGGTTGCATTATGTAAATGCCCCTGACTAGTCCTTAGCCATCTTCAAAAGATATTGAGTGTTTTACATACATACATACATAAAGTCACGCCTCTTTCCCAAAGGGGTAGGCAGAGACCACGGATCTCCAGTCGCTACGATCCTGACACACAACTTTCGCATCATTCACTCTCATTACATTCTTCATACATGCTCGTCGGTTTAGGGTACTTTTGACCTGAGTGTTTTAATCTGAGAAAATGTCTTCATTGATGATACTGTCGATGTCGTGATCTGGCTTCATTTGTGATTGCGAATCTTTACCTAATCCTTCGTTATCCACCTTGAGAGTGGTCATTGAACCGCACTAATTAGACAGCGCACGGTTTGCTGCGCGTCGCTGCCTCCGGACACCATTCATTACAGCTTCACAAGGCTTGCATCGCCTTGGCATAAACTGGACTCATACATTTAGTTGTTATATTTATTAGTGTGATGGATCGTGTGAGACATCACATGAGCAAGAGGAATGACTGCTTTGATGAATGGGAGAAACATATGTGCCGACCCCACATTATACTTTAAGTCAGGTAGATATATTTGATATATTTTCAGGGAGTAGTTTTAATAGGAATTGGTTATCTTTTCTCACTCTTTATGAGCAGTCAGCGGTGGTGTACAGAAAACACTGTTCAATTAGATTGTTGTTGCGTTTTTACTATCACAACCCGACTATTCCTCATTCCTAGTACTAAACTAAGGCTAGCTATCTTGAGCTATCGAAGTAAAAGCGTTTGGAAGAATGCGATGCATATTACGAAAGAAAATACTCTTCTTTGTCCCTTACATCTTTTTCGCTTCAAAAGTTTTATAATCCCCTTTCAATTCCAGATCATCAACAGTCGGGACCCCTGGATCCATCATGTCCCCAGTCTGGACGATGGACAACATCATGGAGAAGCGATCTGATTCAGATCGCGCATCCATCTACTCCAGGTCTTCAGGAAGTGCCTCGGAGTACAGCGTACCCCGGACCTCCTGCCTGGACAAGAGTTTCGACAGGTCCAGTCCTGTTGGCTGCTGTCCAACGGTGCCCGTGAAGGTTGGCTGCCAATGCTGGCAGCAGAAGCCGTGCTGCTGCAGGAAGAAGCTCTTCAACGGACCTTATGAGAATTATGACGTGCCAAAGACACCTATGCCCTTAATACAGGTACTTATAGATATTTATAGTTTTTTAACACAGCGGGCCATGGAGCGTGCCATGCTCGGCATCTCCCTCCTCGATCACATACCCAACGTAGAAATACGACGTCGAACCAAGGTCGTAGACGTAGGTATGCGCATCGCAAGTCTCAAGTGGAGATGGGCAGGACACCTGGCTAGACGGAAAGATGGAAGATGGACTACAGCAATTACGAAATGGTGGCCCAGAGATGCACAAAGACCACGAGGCAGACCATCCGCCCGATGGTCGGATGACATCGTTAATGTAGCTGGGAAAGCGTGGGAAAGGACTGCACAGGACCGAGAAGAGTGGCGATATAGAGAGGAGGCCTATACTCAGCAGTGGGTACAACCGGGCTGAATAGATAGAGATAGATAGAACACCTCACATACATTTTACATAATACACTTTTATTTCCTGTTCCTGTGTATTTAAAACTACGACTACCATGGTACCCAACACCTAGACCCATAACATATACATGCAAACGTTTGTCCCACTCTGCGAGATTTGAACTCACTTCTTGCTACTTACTTGCTTGAATAATTTTCACTTTGTAAATTAGATTGGTGATGATGTAAAAATAACTTAACTTTTCTGGGTTTCAGGAACACCCTATAGATGGCAGCACAGATGCGGCCAGCCTATACGACACACCAAAGAAACTGAAATGTCTAATCAACGGCCAACCCTGCGCCTGCACCGAAACCAAAACCAACCAACCAGACACCAAACAAACCGAAACCGAGGAACCACACACTAACTACGTCAACGTTACCCCTATCACCATCAAACCTGAGATGGACTACGGAAATTACGCGAATGTAGACCTTGCGACCACCTTAGAGAAGTTCGAAAGTTCTTTGCAGATTCTAAGAAGCGCTGGCTTCAGTCAAGAAGAACTAGAAGGTCTTGAAGACATACCAGAACACGATGATGATATATCAACAGCGACAACAAACACGGTGCATCAGACTGAGTGTTGCGAATTGAACTTTATGCAGACTGAATTAGAGATCAGTAGTTCTAGCAACAGCAATAAGAACTCAGACAACATTAGTAGGATCAGCCACGTGTCGGATCCTACACAGCATTCCGAATCAGATAATACCTTGAGCACCAGACGATCAAGCTCAGCAGACTTTACCAGAAGACATGATGACGAATACGGTATCCATAGTCAAATTTGCTTCACACCAAGTGTGCTACGAAAAGCAAGTAAAAATGAAAGAATAAACGCTCCATTGCCGAGCTTAGAGATAGTTGAAAGTAAAGACAAAGTCTTTAAAGCAGAGGTAAAAGAAAACACTCTCGTTGCTAAGTTCAGAGATGTAGTAAAGATAAGACGATCATCAAGTGTACCGAGCAAATCCGAGAAGAATAGAGACTCATCCAGTTCAAACGATTCAGGAGTTTCTACAGGATCATTGAAGCATCACAAAGGTGATTTCGATTTCGAAATGCCGATCACAAACGCAAAGTCGATGAAGAAGCATTTGAAGAGTAAGCAGGTCAGGAGGTCGATGACCCCAGTGCATGTCCCGAAGTCGAACTCGTCGGATCCTCTGAAGAACTTGACGTTCCAGTTTGAGGAGGTCGCGACGATGACCAAATCGAATTCCTGCGACGCTGATACTCTTACTAGACGGAAAAAGCCAAATGGTATGTTGTTTATTTGTCTATACCTACTTACTTCCCCAACTTACGCTTACCAGATAAGATTTATTCAACAAAATTTCAGAAATCGCCACAACTCATCATTTACAAAATTAGAAATCTCTTACAAAGAGTTTTTACTTAGGCAGTGGTACACGATTCCATATTTATTTGTATGGGAAAAGAGCAGCAGGGCACCATCACCCCCCTTACTCCACTTTTATGTGGTGTTTTTAACTTACAAATCCGTTAATGTTATCGATTTAACGGCATTTGGCAACGCCATTAACACATTTTGCGCTTTATTCATGAACTGTATCTCTCTTCCACAGTGGAAACGGACTCAACCGCGCGTCACAGCCAAATGACGTCATCAGGGGCATCTGACACTTCCGACTACATGGAGTCACTGTCAGTGTCATCATTCAGTTCCTGCGACGTGTCAGCTGATAGACACGTGACACGTCCACGCTCCGGAAAGGAATACGCCAGTATAGACCGCGCGGCGCTAGCCACTTTCGATAATTAAAAAAACTATTTATAAATCAGTTTGTTCTAGCGTTCTCTTTCTATTATTTTAAATTAAAAAGAGAGAGAATGCTATCAAATTGGATCGGTATAACCTACAAACTTTTTGATTTGGTCTCTGTGTCGCTAGATGGCGCTAGTGTTTAACGTATGCCAAAGCAAGGCGATGCTTAGGCCATTTTGGTCGTTTTGACCACTGGGTTAATAGTTTGAGGTTTTCTAGTTACTTCCATAGGGTTCTATGGCTACATTATGTACGGAACATGTATATTGTTATGGTATAATTATGTAAAGCTTTGTTTGTACTTAAAATAAAGGATAGAATTGTAAAAATGTTTTATTTGACAGACCGGTAGTTATTCACCTAACCTACAAATCTTATGTTAGGTTTCTAGGGTAGGTAACCTAGAAATACCTATACAAAGTCCTTAGTTAGGTAGGTACTTACAAAAAAAAACATATTTGCAATAGACATTTCAGACCCACCATACCCCTGGGGGTAGGGTAGGAACACGGATAGTGGGTAGGGTATGGTTTCGACCATACCACAATACAATAGTGTTGAGAACTGATTTTTTTTAATTTATATTCAAACTTTATTAGAGAAGTTTAGTGCGACTAAACGTTGGACAGGTACCCGTCTCAAGTACACAACCTTGGGAATGCAGTAGGTAGTTACTATCTGGAGGTAGGTACCTCAATAGCTACAAATGTCAAGAGCAAACAATGTCCTTAACCGCATAAAATGATGTATGAGTCTACGCTATGTGTCTGAATGAAATATTGCTATCGGCACTTATGTGGGTACCGCTATATATAAGTTATAGCATAGAGGTAACATTGTCAGATAGGCATCTTGATAAAATACTATACTAATATCGAAATAGAAACGAAGTCCCCTTATACAAGTATTTGTTACTTAAAAGGAGACTTCAACCATGTTTTGTAAAATGAGACCTTTGTGAACGAAATAAACATTTTCTATTTCTATAATATCGGTTGGGTGAAGTGCCTTTAGAAAAGTTGTGGTGCGGTTGAGGTGCAGTTGTGGATTCAAATCCCGCATAGGCTGGACAGGAGTAAATAAACATGATAATAGTTTGTTTTACTTGTAACAGAATGAGCTTAAGGGTCGGTTCATATCTAACGGAAGATCCGTCGCGTATTATCGGTCGCGGAACGCCAGAACTGACAAATGTATAGAAAAACACTCGACCGTTCACACTCGACGGACTACCGTCGAGTGTGAACGCGACGGATCTTCCGTTAGATATGAACCGACCCTTAAACTTACATATCAAATAAGATTAGGATTTTTTTTGTTAACTTATACAATCCCACTGCTGGGCCAAGGTCTCCCCCATTTCCTTACAACCATCTCTCTCCTTCGAAATCTCCCACCACTCTCTCTCACCTTTTAGGAATTAAACTAAAATTCTTTCTACAATTGATACGATGTGATTACTGTGAGCACTTAGATTAGGCTACCTATATCAATAATATCATAGTTAGTTACAAACAAAATAGGTACCTGCGTAGAATCTACGTCCTCTGTGGCGTAGTGGGTGAAAGATTGGGAAACAGAAGGTTGCGGGTTCGATCCCCGCCGGGATAAATGTTTTTGTATAATCTGCAAATATTTATCTCGGGGTCTGGTTGTTTCTTTCTATGTATAATATGTATGTATCCGCGCAATGGGCATTGTGCAATTATTTTACGTAGACGCGTCTTAAGCATTATTGGGTACAGTACCTACCCAGGTACCTACGCACACCCAATCTATATTCTGTAGCTCTCTGAAGTAGATGCGTGTTTGATGACGTCTAAAAGACGTTGTATCTTAGCTGTCTCGCTCACTCAAAATATTACACATAAAATATTTATTGAAAAATACCTATTAACAGCAATATACAAAATTAATTAAAGAAAAATAGAAAATATAAAACTTAGGTATAACAATGGGCGGCCTTAGGTAATGGATGATGATAGGTAACATCCAAATAATCAGTAAAATCGGATTTATCGCTTCTGAGTAAGGCCCAAGGTTTTCGATGTTAAGCAGAAAGTTATTGTGACTGATAAAAATTAAATACCTACATATACGAGCTTATTTGTTTACTTGGAACAACAAGCAGCTACATTATACAGTAATAATGGTAAACATTACAAGCAGAATTTGACAATAATGCAGCCCACAACATTGTTCTTAACCTAATCACAACCAACACTCACTGATATCCAATTTCCACACACCCAGCAGCCTCGTTATGCTGGTATATTTTAAAATCATTATTGTTACTGGTAACATAATCATCCAATTTTCATTTCAACATCACTGCATAGCCTATTAATAGTTAATTTATTAGTTCTAATACTTACAGTTTATTTTAAGTTACTTGCTTAGATTTTACTACATTTTACCATAACTAGAAATTCATTCACCGTAAGCAGGCTGAACTGTTACAACACTACAAGCTAGGGCAATCCTCAACATTCACGCATCTCCCATCAGGTCCTTCCACCAGTCCATCTTTGCAGAAGCACCCTGTCTTGCAAGAACTCAAGCAGACCGGCTCAGGGTCGCTGCAAGTTCGCAGACAGCTCTCACACTTGTAGACTTTGGTCTTGCTGCAGGAGAAGCGAGACAGGACTGGTTCTATGAAGTTCTCTGAAAGGATGATTTACTTTTAGTAGAGGTAGAGTAGCACAGAGGGAGCGTGCCATGCTCGGTATCGGCTTATAGACCGTGTTCCCAACGTCGAGAACCGAAGTCGAACAAAGGTTAAAGACGTAGGGACTCGTATCGCGGAACTAAAATGCAGGACACCTGGCCAAGCGAGGTGATGACAGGTGGTAAGCAATAACTGAATGGCGTCCAAGAACAAGAACCGATTAAAGAAACGTTAGTCGTCCGGCAGTGAAATGGGGAGACGATTTGGTATCCGTCGCGGGCCGCACCTGGATGAGATTGGCACGGGACCGTAAAAAGTGGCTTAGAAAGAGAGGCCTACCCAGCAGTGGGCAAAGTCAGGTTATGGACGATGATGATGAGAGGTAGAAAAGTGAAAAAAAAGGCATTTTTCCTGCCAGAAGACAACGGCTTAAGCTTATTAAGCGGTTTGCAAACTGCCTTGTGGAATTTTTGCATTTAGGCTAGGCAATTTTTTTTTTCACTAAGTGTGTCAGATGTGCTATTTTTAGTTGTAGGTTAAAAGTTAGTACCTAGGTATGCCTTTGCTGTCAAATTCGTACGAAGAAGGTTATGGAGAGTGAATGAGGCGAAATATTTGTGTCAATCAGGAAATTCAGGGTATCGAGGAAGTGGAAATCTGTGGTCTCAATGAAAAGTCACATCCTCATTTGCAACGTGATTAGTTGTAGTAGATAACTAAAGATCTATCTAAGTACCGAGAAACTTACGTAACCCATTCAGTCATAATATTGGTCATAATGAGAGGAAATACCCTCTGTACAACCTACATCCGTAAAGAACGACCTTGTGGTTTCTCGGTAGCTCCGATTCATCTTATTGTGTTTTTAGAAAAAAGTCCATGAAATTGTTTTATTTTAAAAATCCTTGAATTTAAGATCCGGATACTGGAATACAAGGTGCTTAAGTAACTTCTGCAAAATGCGGGCATAAATATGCCAAATAACTTTTGAGACGAGCCTCACATATTCATACACATTTTTATCTTGAATCCCTAAAATGGTTTTGAGATGTCTACCGTGTCATGGGGATAGGTACCAGTTGACCTTAACAAATCTAAGTACCTAAATACGAAGACAATCTTTCTACAAATCATCATCTTCCTGCCCTTGTCCCACATTATGTGGGGTCGGCACAATATCAACTATCTTTCTACAAATATTGATTTAATATCTGGGTGAGACTTTTTATCGCGCAAAACTCAAGGTTTTGATTTTAGCGGAATACAAAGCCTTTGAAGGTAAATGGCTCTTATTTGCTTCCTAAGACCAGGATACTAACTCAATGTGTATGGGATGGGATCATTAAACTTCCTAACTTCCACCTGCAAGAACTCCAACGTAATGTGCGACAGTCTGTTCGACAGATTCAGATGCCACGCGAGATGCGACAGCACTAATGCTAAGGAGTTCACTTGCAAGCTGCTGTCGGACAGACTGTGGCCCCATATTCAGTCACTACGATCGTTTGGCCTTCTTCCGGACGGAACATCAGCATTTAGCTGACCTACAAAACCTCTGTCAGCATTACCTAACTTTGGTGGGTGCAACGGCGCTGGCACCGAGAGAAAAAAGGCAACATGCTTGCGCCTATCAACTTACTTTCCCTTTCCTTAATATACGCCTGGAAATTGGAACACTGTCCCCACTCCACGCATCTTCCGTCCTTGTCCCTCAGCAGGCTACCCTTACAGAAGCAGCCTCTGGCACACTGAGCGGGGCACATGGGGTTAGGCGAGTCGCAAGTTCGGTTGCAAGGCTCGCAGAACCGGTACTCCTCATCATCAGGACAGACTCCGCCGTTGACTCGGGGCTCTGATGTGTCTTGTTTGTATGTCAGTGCTGGAAGGAAAATTAGCCAAATTAGAAGGAACCGTGTTGGCCGAATGGCCTCGACTTTCAATACGAAAGTTTCGAATGCCATAGATTTTTTAATTTTCTCATAGGCGGCAATGGGCTTGCAACCTGTCACACGTATGGAGTATTAAATTAACTTCTGCAAAATGTGGCCATGTGTATTTTAAGCCGTGAACATACCTAAGTACATTATTTTTCCAAACTTTCGCAACTAATAAGATTTACAAATAATTATACCTGCAACAACTGAAACACAAAAACCGTGATGACTGGAGATAGGAAGGCCTTTGCTCTGTGGCGCTGCAGTGGTACCTTCTCTTCAGGCTCTTAATAATAAAGAAGCTTACATAAAGATGGGCATTCAGACAGCTTGACACATTGTCCCTTATCGTCTCGCACCTCCCCCTCCTCGCAAAAGCAGCCCTCCTTGCAGACCCCCTTGCATTCGGGCACAGGGTCGCGGCAGGTCTTCGGACAGCCGCATTGGAGGAGCCGCTCGTTAGGACGGCATAGGGAGCCTACTTGACCTGGAAATAGAAAAATAGAAATTGAACACTCAAATTCATGCGGAATCTATATTTTAAGACATTTATATAGGTATTATTGTTTCTAATATGAAGCAATACATACATACATACATAAAGTCACGCCTCTTTCCCAAAGGGGTAGGCAGAGACCACGGATCTCCAGTCGCTACGATCCTGACACACAACTTTCGCCTCATTCACTCTCATTACATTCTTCATACATGCTCGTCGGTTTAGGGTACTTTTGACCTGGCCCTTCTCCAAAATGTCGCCAATTTGATCCAAGAAGGTTCGCCTAGGTCTTCCCCTTCCAGCTGTCCCATGCACACTCGCCTCATACACTTGCTTTGTCAAACGATTGAGCAATGTATGAAGCAATAAAGACTTGAATTGAGTGTCCAAACTGCAGAGGAAGTGTTCCTCAATTCGCGATCTTGATTTTCGATTTTTTAAGATAGTTATTCTGAATTAGCGTGGTGGAACTAGGAAATTTTCACCACTTTTATTTTTGTTTTTGACTCGATTTTCGAATTTTTTTAGGTAGTAAGTCTAAGTACTACAACATGCCGGTTCGGCCATGCCGGCCTCACGACATTTATCTTTAGTGCACAACACACATTTTTGGACAATGGTAATGCTGGGATTCGAACACCTAGGCGTCAACACGTTGGTATACCTTTTTTTTTTTTTTTTATACCGTCAGAAAATCCATTATGGATACCCTGCCGCCGTGGGGACAGCGGAAGGGTTATGTCGGACTCTCACCGACTAAAAACTGACGTATGGCCGGCCTCCATGCACGTCAAGGGGCTCCGGGTTCTCCTACGGAACGCACCGGTGCCCCTCTCGCATTGCCTAAAGCACTGTCCCGGGAATGACACCCACAGTCACGCCCAGCACACTCGCGGTGCTTACGACGGCGCTCGCCACAGAGCGCCGCCGCCCTCCCGGGGTCCGTATCATGGACAGCCGAAGTCCCCACTTCGACCACCCGCGGACCCGGAAACGTTGGTATACCTACCTACACCTACTGCAGTGCCTATAATAATGAACGTTCACTAATTTAAATGGTAGTTTCTCTCAAACAATTCGATGTTATCTCGATAAGTCTGTATGTCAGGTGATCACTTTCGACAATAACTAATGGTTTAGGGTGGAAGAACTTGTCCGTTGGCCTCAGGAGTTAGAAAGTCTGAACAAATCGAATATGGTACTGTGTACTTACCGACCTCGGCTTTTTTAACCGACTTAAAAAAATTAAAGGTTTATGTTCAGATCTTT
Organism: Epirrhoe alternata; assembly: GCA_963565295.1. Classification (NCBI taxonomy): domain Eukaryota; kingdom Metazoa; phylum Arthropoda; class Insecta; order Lepidoptera; family Geometridae; genus Epirrhoe; species Epirrhoe alternata. The sequence goes on along the minus strand of OY751391.1, from coordinate 10,371,126 downwards.
CTTGTAATACCTGTGTTAATACCTACAGTCGGACCATGGAAAGAAAAAATTGGCAAGATAGTGAACTATTAGGTACCTACGTGAAATATGGAAAGAGACTTTTTAAGTCGGTAAACATCATGAGGTATCAATTAATATTCTATGTCAATAAGTAAAACATTTTTAGTTTCTTTGCAGTGAAGAAATTCATAATTATTTATTTACCGTTTACATAACATAAATATGTCTCTCTTCCCCTAAGGGGTAGCCTTTTATATAGGTAAATGTCTACGTTCGATGCATCGCTAGACATCATCATATTGAACTATAACGTGACTATACCTTACGGTTAGGATTTATTGTTTTTATTTGCATATTAATCGTTTCAATTTATAATATCTATAAAATATGACGGTGCAAATTCATCTTTTGAACAGGTCTGTGTTATGAGGAAACAAACCCACATTATATAAACGCATAAAGCCTCTTTACTGTATTTTTTATTACTTATTTATACAGGATGTAGGTAAATACGATAAGTTTCTGTCAATAACCTTTATCAAAACGATGTCTTTAAAATGGTAGTCTCGTAACGTAATTACGGTGGTATACCTACCATGAAGGAAAATATGGGTAAGAAAGGAGTGGATATGGAGATGACGAGTGATAGAGGAGAGTGGAGAAAGAGAACATGTTGTGCCGACCCTGAGCGGGATAAGGGCAGGCCAATGATGACCTACCATCGGTACTGGGGCCATTCGTGTTCCTTTTTCGTTCGATTGATGAATATTCGGATGCTTCCCACCACGATTTCTGACTTTCAAACTTTCAAGGGCCAATTTCAAAAGTTAAAACACGGTCTACTAACCTTTTTAGGACCAAATATTCCAAACCAAAAATTTACCCTTAAGAGTGTGCAGGAGCGATTTAAGCAGTTTTGTAGTTCGAAATCGGTATTTATCTCAGAATCTGTGAAAGCTACAACCTTCCTATTTAGGTAAATTATACTTCATTGTTTTATCTTGGATTACGTGTTTTAAAAACACGATTGGTAAAAGTTTTCTCGATAAAATATTTCTTTGAAAAATACATGTTTTGCACACATTTTGCTATTTATCTCAGGAACAGCACACTTGTTTTTGTAAGGTTTTGTTTTGTCAAGAAACCTACAAGAATTTCTTTAGTTATGTCTTTTAATTTTTCGATTGGTTGATTAATTAACTTGTAATTAGGTAAAAAGTGTTTTGGCGATGTAAATGACATTGCGTTTCTATCGTTCTGTACTTCTCACACGCCGAACAAATCACACTCACTGTCCCGCTTACAAAATGGCGGCGTATGGCACACTCTTAAAGCTCCCTGTATTCTGTGCTTAAAATCAGAAATCATGGTGGGAAGTATCCGAATATTCATCAAACGAACGAAAAAAAGAACGCGAATACGGGCCCTGGTGTACCTACCTGTTCTGAGAGCCACGGTCACCAGGGAATCCTAGTGTTGAGAGCAGAGAGATTGAGAGCATGGGTGATCTGGTGGGAGCTGCCGTACCTATCATGGGTCGTGGGTTCGAATCCAGTCGTGCACTAATGGTTTTTCTGTCAAAAATTTTTAGGTATTTGTGTATTATGTATGCCAGTAAGGTGCATCAACACGATACGATTGCAACCCTTATGATATCGCATCACACGGCAATTTTTCACGTGTAAACGCACCTTAAAGGAAAAGATGGTGAGAAAACTGGTATGTTGGAGAACTTATAATGAGGCCAAAGTTCGTCACCATCATCATCATCTCAGCCATGTAGCATCCACTGCTGAACATAGACCTCCCCCATCGATTTCCACAGCAATCGATCTTGTGCAGCCTGCACCCAACGGCTCCCAGCAACCTTTACCAAAAAAAGTTAGTGGCATAAAAACTGTCACCAGAATTTTGTAAGAAAATACCTACTTATAGGTAACTCATACAAGCTTATTAATAAATTATCACGTTGCGTACAAGCGTGTTCCATTCCATATTAGGTCAATACTTGTTTGTTACAAAATATCTTGCAGCTGTACTATGTAGTACCTAATATGACTGTACATTCTCTCATGATTCTCTCAAAGATTCTTTGAAATGTCAGGGTATGTAGAGTCAGAGATACGGAAAAATACATATTCGGCACATGCACACGTGAGGCTGTAACTATATAAATAGATAGATAGATAGAAAATACTTTATTGCACACCACATAATAAAAATAAACAAAAATGGAAAACTAAACAAAAAGACACAATGATATACAATCGACGGTCTTATCGCTAAATAGCGATCTCTACCAGACAACCTGTTACCATATAGCCAGTTAGAAACGATTTCCTCGCGATGTTTTCCTTGGACGTATTACGAAATAAGAAAACTTGAGATAAATATGAGATTATGAATATGCGTAAGGCACTAAGACCCCTCGCAGACTGCAGACTTTCTATCGGCCGATAGTTGAGACGGAACATACTTCGGCTTACTTCTCCATACTCATTACTAGCCGAAGTATGTTCCATCTCAACTATCGGCCGATTGAAAATCTGTAGTCTGCGAGGGGTCTAAAGGTGCAATTTACACGATGCAATTTTTCGTACCTAATACGTTATGTTGTAGGTAGGTACTACTGGAGAAAAGACAGAAATGGAAAATGTATGTACATAGGTACATTACTTAATGACAAATATCGCGAAAATTTATAAATATTTTAGGGACACTCTGTAGGTAACCTACCAACAAAATGCCAAGGAAAATGAGCGAATTAAAGTATTTAACTTACTTATTTCAAAAAAATAACTTAAATTCATCTTTGGTGCGTTTTTGAAAGCCATATTGAATGTCGTAAAAATATGTTTTTAAACCACTGACAATAATGATTTAAAATTAGGTTCATAAAGCTTCTATTCACAGACAATCAGAAATTTAGAAGCCGCTTGCACGAATTCTGTTTTGTAAACAATTTGCCCACATCGGTCGCAGTACCTACCTACTGAAATTGGTCATGAATAGCTAAAAGTCGCTGTTTGTACCGACTACCTAGACCTACTGATGCTACAAGTATAGATAGTACATATATGTAGTACTTACATGACAGAAGGCACAGACTGAAACTAGTTCATGAAAAACAATCCCACTAATATAATATAGCTGAAAGTTTGTGAGTTTGGATGTTTGTGTTTCAATCACGCCTAAACCAGTGACCCGATTTGGATGAAACTTGGAATAGACGTAGAGGCTAAAGGCTATTCAAAATGTTGGTACCTACCACGCGGACGAAGCCGCGCGCAGAAGCTGTCAAACATCCAATTAATCAATTATTACAAAATCTGGGCTAACTGGTTCTTACAACACTGGCAACATAGGTACACTTTCTCCAGACCAATATGTATTTCCGTTTTACAAACTTAAAATAACACTCACCATGAACAAAACAGACGGTCAGACAGACGAACAGACACACAGACACCAGTTTTACATCCATAATGAGCTACAGTTGCATCAACACTGATTCGAGTCCCCACTTACGACGGCTTAAGTAATGTGCAGTGACGTAGAGATACATGCGTCGGAGGTGCAAGGCTGTGTTTGATAAATCTAAAGAGTCGTGGTCTTAAGTGGATGGTGGATGGGTGACCGCCAGTGGCATTTTCATCTGAACGCTTCGTGCTTAGAAGGGCACGTTAAATTGTCAGTCCTATTAATAATAAATAATGCTGGACATTTCACACAACATCATCTAACCCCAAACTAAGCAAAGCTTGTACTATGGGACCAGATAACTGATATACTACTTAGGTATATATTTTTTTTTGTAAATACATACATATTATACATAGAAACACCCGAGATAAATATTTGCAGATCATACAAACATTTATCCCGCCGCGGGGATCGAACCCGCAACCTTCTGCGTCCAAAGCGGGCTTTCACCCACTGCGCCACAGAGTTCGACGATTAATAAATTGACGGAAGCCTAAAAACTCCGTCACCAGAGTTGGCCAACTTACTTTTTTATTGCTAAGTTATAATGACTGTGATGTGGCACCTCGAATTGCGATCTGAAGGTCGCGGGTTCGATTCGCGATTTTTCTCTGAAAAAATACCTATTTTTTTTAATTCTATGCTCTACACGGTGATTTTCTTTCGCCGTTTATAGCATAGGTAGGTAGTACTAGCAGCGCTCCCCGTGGTGTTGCCCGATGTTACTCGCTTAGACTTTACCTAGCCAATTTTTTTTTTAATTTAGAACACCTCTTTTCCTCGTACACCTCGTTCAAGTTTTCACTTTTGTCTGTCAGCACCACAGAACAATAAGGGTGCTCGCACAGTGCAGCCGAGCCGAACGTGGCACTGTCAATTTAATAGAGAAAATGCTGCTAACGTCAGAGGCTAGCCGATTTTCCGACGTCAGCATTTTTTGTACAGAAAAATGACTGCGGCGCGTACGGCATGGGCAGTGTGCGATCAGGTTAATACTCCTGTCGGTCAGCACAGTACTCCCACCCCTTGATTACGGATCTCGCGATAGGCGTAATCTCGCAGTCACCGCTGTCAAACTTGTGTCTAAATAAGCGTAAAGGAACCAATCCACACTCATGATGAGTTTGAATTATATTTAACTCAATTTCGAGATGAATGTGGATTGGTTTCTTTACGCATAACTACGTCCGTTACAAAAGTTTGACAGCGGCGACTGCGAGATTAACCTGTCGCGAGATTCGCAATCAGGGGACGCCGGGGTGCCACTGTTTTTTATTAATAAGTAGGTAGGTACCTACAGCCGCGGTCCGAGGGGGTCCGAGGGGGTGGTCACGGGGGACATGACCCCCCCCCCCCAAAATCTTACACGTCTAATAGTAAAATCTTGTTTATTGTGCAATAAAGTCTATTATTAGTGTAGTGACCCCTCCCCCCCCCCCCATTCCCAAAATTTCTGTAGTGACCCCCCAAAAATTTCACGCTGCGACCGCGCCTGGGTACCTAGTCTGTGGTAGGTACCCTACCTCTAGGTAATTTTGGTGGCCCCCAAACATTGATAAGTGGGTAGAAACAGCCAGCTAATAATGTTACACAAATCACAATTGTTTAGCTACTTACGGTACCTATTGGTCGCACAGGAACAGGATGTAAAATTACCTAGTTTTAAGACCAAAATTTTGAAAATATTTTAGGATTTAGGTACCTAGTCTAGGTAAATAATATTAGGTTATAGTTTGCCCAACGGATCCGTTTGTCTGCGCAGTGAGCGCTTTTTCATACAAAATTGTATTCTGCGCAGACATTGCTAACTTCACGAATGCCTAATCCATAACGGTATGTATGTTCATTTTCTTATAAATCGACAACAAAATGCCTCTAGAAATCAAAACTGAAATTAGACTTTCTTTGCTGACTGTAGGTAGCTATTTATTTCGGAATTCCCAAAGTCAAATACACTTATATATTAAAAACTTGACCTTGAACTGAATTCTGAAGAAAACTTTCATAATATTATCATCTCTCACGTCATTGATGTAGGTAGGTACCTAGGTAACACTGTGTGAAGCAATTTGCGTGCCCGATACGCATGCATAAGTGCTTATGGCTCTACAAAGGCTAAACTTCCCAAAGGCTCAATGCACATGTAATTGGGAAGCGACGCGTCAACAAGTTTTATAATAAAATAAAACAATAAAAAACTTTTATTTTCCTTACACAATGTTTGACTATAAAAAAGCTTAGTTTTTAAATTGTTTTTAAAATATAGGTACATAATACTTAGTTTTATTAAATCGATTTAACTTAGGTGTTTTGTGTGAGGACCGCCTTCAGCGGTAAAAGCCTCCTCCAGCTCTTTCCATTTATCTCGCTCTCTAGCGACTCTGCTCCATGTTTTACCGGCTATTTTCACGATATCATCGTCCCATCTCTTAGTCGGTCTTCCTTTCCTTCGTTTTTTGTTTATGGGGTCCCAATTCATAATAATTTTCGACCACCTTTCATTTTGTACTCTCTGTATATGTCCTGCCCATTTCCATTTCAGCGATAGAACCTTATGGACAATGTCTTTTGCCTTTGTTTTTAATCTTATGTCCTTGTTTTTGACTTTATTTTTAAGTTTAAGGCCCAAAAAACTTCTTTCTATCCCTCTCTGACAGACTCGTAATCGTTGTAGGTTTTGTTTAGTTAGAGACCACGTCTGGCATGCGTATGTGAGACATGGAAGTAGGCAAGTTTCCATAGCAAGTTTTATAGCAAGCCATTATAAACCTTCTAAACAATGATACAAGATGTAGAAACGCTTGTAGAATTAACGAGATCTGGCGAAGCCATCTAGCGCGAGCGGTTCATTCTACAAGCGTTTCTATATCTTGTACCATTGTTCATAAAATGGCTTGCTATAAGCTGCAGAATTAGTTAAGCAGCATCCAGAACTTTTCAGACGAAATAACGATTTCCGTTCTAGAAGATTAAGGGATGCAACAGACAGCAGACTACATAACCCTAGGTATAATTTAGAAATGACAAAAAAACAGGCATACTATATGACAATTAAAATATATAATCACTTACCAGACGACCTAAAAATATTATCAAGAAATCTATTTAATGTTAAGTTAAGGAAATGGCTTAGTATCAAATGTTATTATTCAATTGACCAATATTTTAATTATAGGGACATGGATTTATGATTTTAAATATTTGACAACTAGAAATTAATTAATCGAATGATCTTTCCTAACAAGTAATTTTTAATATTTGCATGCCTAATATAGGTAGAATATATCTGGACTAACCTTAGTACCATAAGACCTAATTGTTACTTATGTTCTGGCAAATAAACGAATCTTATCTTATCTTATCTTATAAAACTACTTATTTGACGCGCGCTTGCCAATTCAATGTGGCTTGAGCCTATACGTGCCCGATTGAGCCCACAATCCTCGAGCAGGATCCCTGGATGCGATATGCAGAGCAACTGAATAGGTTCCAGGCACGCGTGTGTGGGTGCCGGGCGTGGCTGTGGGTGCCATTACCGGGATTGTGCTCAAGGCAAAATGCGAGAGGGGCACCGCGTGCGTTCCGTAGGAGATCCCGGAGCCCCTCGTTATGCATAGAGGCTGGCCATCGGGTAGTTTTTAGTGGGTCGTCGAGTGCTCGATAACACCCCACTAAGTTCCCTCGACGTAATTGGATGTCTTTGAGCAGATTTTCTATCCGTAAAAAAAAGTATACTTAGGTACCTACCTATTCTAAAAACGACTGTTGGTTTGTAAGCCTATTTAAACCAATCTACTTACGATAACTAACATTGTACATTTTCAATAGATAAGTAGTTTAATTTAATTAATTATTAAGTAGGTCTTATATTGTAATTGTACGCATATGGATTATCTTTTACGCAATTTAATTCTAATTTGCTTATTTTTATCTACAACTAGGCATTTTAAATGTGTTAGGTACGCGTACAGCGTAAAATTACAATACAAATATCCTACCTACTAATAATAAATTAATATACTATCTATTGAAAATTATCAAAATAGGTTACTGAAGATTGATATAAATAGGCTTGAAACCCAGCAGTATTCACTCCACGTTCGTTCTTCAACAGTTCATCGTTCGGTAGCACAGTACAGGACTCGCCATGGCCAAGTTTTCCGCTGTTTTGTTCTGCGTACTGCTGGTGGTCGTCTGCGTGATGGCAGGCCCGACGAAGAAACCAACTACTGGTGGTGGCCAGGGTAACGATGGTAAGATATGGAACTGCTTAAGTTTTTAAAAATTGTTTGAAAAGGATCTGAGAACTTCTACCTTGTCCTTCCTGGTATTTTTAATGACCGTCCCCCAAAATCGTACACGTCAAAATGAAAAATTAGTGAGTAGGTACCTACCTAGGGCTTATTGTGCAATAAAGTCTAATATTATGAAAAAAATTAATATTAAAAAATATGTTATAATAAAAAATTTTGACTGTGACGACTCTGGGGTTCCGTCCGTGGCCAAGCGGTAAGGAGGATCGTGTGCGGGTTCGAATCCCGTCGGAATTGAAAATCTTATTGAAGACTTTCCATTTCTCTATAAAACATTGATATTGATATTTCCTGAGGATATTTACAATCATTTATCGCACCGCACACACACAATTGACGCTGACCTACCTAAGCCGTGACTTGGTCAGTAAAAATCCATCAATATCACAGATTTTTTTAAGTTCCATCCGATTTTCAAGTAACGTCCATAAGTTTCATCCATTGATTTTAGTAGGTACAAAATGTTTGGGGAAAGTTTTTGTCGATATCTGACTTTTGTAGTAGGTACCTAGGTACTTACTTACTTACTTATATGGTCCCATAGACATAGAGTATAATCCATAAATGAAACAGAATCGCACTTTGAGCATTTTTGTCGCTGACTGTACAAATGCAGTTCAAAATTCTTCACTCACTACATTGTCGATTACTTTGTTAAAATATCATTTTAATAGGCCGTCGATTGTATTTTTAAGTTTTTGTGTAGGTATCATAATTTTAAGAGCTGTGGATTTTATTTAATAAATACATACAGAAAATATCTCAAAGAGCTAGGGACGGTCTCCTACGAGCATTTTCCTTTAGCTACAACGGTTAAGGTACCTGCCCTCCATGTCCCATCTCTAAAATCCACTGTGTATAGGTACTGACTACCGTTTTCATCCATCGGGTACGGAACTCTAAAAAATTAATATTCAAATTACTTATATTATAAGTTTTGGATAAGATTCTTAGAGTTCATGAAGTTTAAAATGTCCATGCACACCAAAGTAACGCTCTAAAACAGCTCTTGTATAGTTTATTAATGGCCAATATTATATTATATAACCTTGATAACGCATAAAGCCGATCTACAATGCTAAGGAAACACTAACCGATCCATTATGATAGGGAAGCAGTAATTTTATGTTTTTTCATTTTATTATTCTTGATACGGACCTGAACGCATTGAAAGCACCCGTGACATAATAGGTTACACTGCTTTATCCCCTTGGTGAATAATCTACTATTATTTATATAAATAAGATACTTTGAGATAGAGAATCAGTTAGTAATAGAATGATGTAGATGTAATACAAAGTAACAAATATACCTACTAATTGCCTACTTAATTCCAATTTTAACATCACTTGCACACCCATTACTTGCACCACTACATTGACATCCAAATAAATATCGCGGTAATTAAAATAGCGGTGGGTTGGTTGGTAGGGGAGAGTTGGCAAATACCGTGCCCCTAAGGGAATTATTCTATAACTCAGCTCAGGTTAGGTTAAAATAAATTCTAAATAGTTTAATAAGTGGAGAATTTATCTGGTTACAATTACAAAACTTCAAATTCATAAAAAACAAACACACAAAAATAATACAAGCAAAAAAACTAAAATTTGGGAAAGCGCGGTATTATCAAACTGGTCTGGAAATATCGTGCCCCAGGTTGGTAATTTCGCGCTGTCACCGAGCCTGCACAAATGACAATGAAATCATCACTACGCAATAAGTCATTCAAAGAGTAGAAGCCTGGAGCCTGATACATACAGACTCCAGCATTCACAAATGTTTAGTATTAGCCAAAATTATTAACAAGTTTAAGACAAGAAAAGAAATCTTTTAGGATGGAAAAAAATAAAATATACTAAAGTACTTTACTTATATATTTATTATTATAAAATCAACTCAGTCTCAACATTATACTTCTCAGTTCTGTGTTTCCTTCGACAGTGACCTACCGTGTCAAGAAAGTCGTTCCTGTAAATAAACAAATTTGCCATAGATATTTTCATACTCGTTAATTTCGCGCGTGGTTTGATAATACCGCGCCCTACGCGCGAAATTATCAAACAAGGTAGTTTTATTTTGTAACCTTAAAAACTAAAACAAACTCAAAGGATTAATTAAAATTTATTTTACACATAAGATCTACACAATTCCCCCCCTAAAATTGCGTATAATATATAACTAAATGTGAAATATTCATTGACTCACCTCTTATTCAAATCTCCCGAAAAAATAGATTGATTGCGTGGGAAAAATAAAAGAGCGCGTCCTTCCTCTCTGCTTGCTCGGTGGAAACTGACAGTGCTCGGAGGGGGTTGGGGGGGTGTAGAGCTAGGATTTTACTAACATTGCGGGCGCGTATTGTTGATAGTTTTAGAGAAACCAAGGGGCGCGAAATTATCAACCGCGCGGTAATAGCATACTCTCCCCTACCTAAAAAGTCCCTGGCATTATTGTGAAATATTATTGCAGTTTAGAAAATCGTCATCACAATTGATTCTCGCCTCAAATGTATACATTATTTCAGGATGCGGAAAGAGTATGAAGAAGATTGATTGTAGTCAGAAATGCAACAAGATGCGTACCTGCAAAAACCCAGACCCCCCATGCATGAAACAATGCGACCCCAAAATATGCATTTGCGTCAATCCATTACTCGGTGTGGTGGAAGGCACATGCATCGACTTGAACTTGTGCCCCGTTTTGACTTTACTAGGACTAGATGGAGCACCCCTAGAAGGAGGTTTAATAGGATAATCGGATATCCACGTGCGGGTAAGTTTCTACAAAGGCCCTAAGGCTCAATGCACATTGAATTGGCAGCGACGCGACGTAACGAGACACTATAAACCATATGAACAATGTACCTTACAAGATATACAATGAATGTTAACCTTTTGCGTCGCAGGCGGGCCTTCGCCCACTGCACTACTGTTACAGAGGTATGACAAAATGTCGTTGGGTGGGGAGGCTCATGTCCAGCTGTGGGTAACAAGCTGTGAATGATCATGATTAAAATCCTACAATTATCCTTGATAAACATAGGTTATAGGTACTTACTAGATTACTTTAAGAAAATTAGAGATTCGTATGAAAATTGCAAAATATTTGAACATACAAACTCTTAGGCACCTAATTGACTATAATATTTTATTTTTCAGGATCATCTTCAAGAATTCAGCTCCGTATCAAGAATTAAAGGAAACAATTACCGATCCATTATGCTAAGGAAGCAGTTTTTTTATTTTATTATATGAAAAAAATAAAGAAAACTGCTTCCTTAGCATTGTAGATCGGTATCTAACCGATCCATTATCATAAAGAAACTGATTTACTTCCGTTCTACTTCTGGACAACCTTCGGTGGCGCAGTGGTCGGAGAAGTGGGTACCTACTTACGTGGCTGAGATGCAAAGTTCCATTCTCGCAGCGGGACAATTTTTTTGTATGATTCAGATATTTGTTCCGGATCAGCTATCCGTACTCGCATTGAGTTATTTTTATTTCGTATAGAGGGCACCGCAACCAACTTTTTTGTAACACGCGTTGCGGTGAATGGACCGCAACTACGTACTCGCTCCGCGGGGGCTCTCCTCCACGATCACAGCCTAAATGTGTACTACAGTGGGTACTGTTCGAATCACTATTCAAATAAACCTCAGGTGACTTTTCACTTTTCAATACTTAGATACTTCAAGCAGCCTTCGCACCGCGCAGGCTTCCGCTTTTGCTAGTTGCGAGTTGCGCGACACGTGTCGTTGTTTGATTCGAATAGCCTCTTTAAGTACATAGTAGGTAAAATAATTGTAGCTCAATGTATTGTAGGTACCTACTTACTACACGTAGCTTCTGACTGATACCTTGGCACATTCTTGGGTATATTCTGTTGGTTGTTGTTTATGATCACTATATTTAAAATAAACTGTCACAAAGAAAGCAATAATTTTATTTGATCATTATACCTTCCATACCTACACTAACCCCAGTGAAGTGAGCGAAGAGACAACGAAACAAAATAGTAGGGGTGGACGCTGAACTATTCGAAGGGCTAATGAACATTTTAGTATGGAGCCTGGCCATTGGCATAACTCTGTCCGCCATTTTGATAAAATCACGTTTTGGCGGCAAAGGACGAAACCTATGCCGATCGATAGAAATAATGATTGCAAACAAAAAGTACCTATCTACCTTTACAGGGATAAACTGTGCTGCTGTACTAAGTGATATACCTACACTTCGCTCAAGGGATCTAGGCATTCGTGAAGTTAGCCGTTTGTCTGCGTAAAAGCACATTTTTGTATGAAAAAGCGTTCATTGCGCAGGCAAACAGCTAATTACTTCCTACCTACTTTCTGAGATATATGATATTAAATTTTATTTAATAAATAGTAACAGGGAGGTGTTTCAGGATGTTTTCCATGAAAAGGAATAAGCGGTAGTTAGGGCTCCCTAATGATTGACATAAAGTCTCTTTTCCTAATAGAATAGAATAGTTTTTTTTTAAGTAATTTAAATTCCCATACTGTATTTTGGTACTAACTAATGTTAGATAGTCCTAATTAACAATAGTCCTATTATTAGGTAAACATAACATTACATAGTCATACCTACCTCCTAACATACGATAATCCTAAAGTTATAAGCCCTAACCATATCGCACCTCACAACTAATATAGTCGTAACTCAAAATTTTGCACTTTTGAGTTAAGTATGCCACCAAGAAGAAGAATTCTTTCTCTACAGACTGGTGAGACCCTTACATTTCTACCTATTTTTATCGCAAATCGGTAGTACTATAAAACTTTATTGACTGTCAATCTCGTTCATTCTTTCGACAAGTAACACCGTCACAACTTAGTCCAGACGTGTTTAACCCGTCTCATGTTAATATAAGACACAGTGATTGTCAGCTTTTATACAAAAACAACACAAGTGAGTAGTCAATATAGTCTTATTAGCTAGTTGTGACACTTTTGCCTGTCAATAAAATATAAATATGAGGGTTACATCACAAGTTGAGACTTTATTGCTTGTCAATAATTTCCTTTCGTGGATTATTACGAAAAATATTTTGACTTAGGACTATATTGCCACTGTTTCGTTTGAGCTATTACTGTATGACCTGTTAAAATCATCGCGAAAGTTATTCGATATTTTGGGTTAACTATAAATATGACGGTTCCGCCTGTTCAGTTTTGCTAAATATCTATTTATTTACAGAAAGAGTCCACAGTCGATTCCACATAACTGAGGGTAGTGACCTCTAATTAAGGTTTTTTCTTTCTCATTAAGTATGTTGAAAACCATTGGTAAGTGGATGCAGCCTTGCCTTACTCCTGAACTTAAATGGTTGATAAAAAGTCTTATACTACCCCCCGACTCATGGCATTTAGCGATCTGATGAGGGAGATAAGTTGTTGTGGTACTCCAAAATCAGTCAAAAAAGGGATCAGTTAACGCAGTCGAATGCCTTGCTGTAGTTGATAAAGCAAAATTACTCCAGGAGTGTCGAATATTCATAGCACTTCTCGATAATCTGTTTTATATTCAGAATGTATCCTTTCACAAATCCCGGTTGTTTCGGAGATATCTGCCAGTACAATAAATGCCACAATCTGCTGTTAATTATAATCAGTAGTTTTCGCTTGCGTGATTCGTATACAGAGAGGGATAAGTTTCAAACTTCTTAGTATAACCCTTTCGGTGCATCGATATATTAGTAGAATCCGACCAGTCCTGAGGCCATACACCCGTCCGAAAGACAGTATTACAGATTCCGTGTAACACGTCCACCGCAGCGTCACCTAGAGCTTTCAAGACTTCAGCCACAATCATATCAGGTCCTGATGCTTTGTTTAAGCTTCTTAATTTCAGCATACACTTCCCTTTTGAGACTTATTATCCTCTTTATTCGTGGTCATGTGAATTGGCTAAAATATGTGAGGTAAGCTGACAATTGACGTATCTTTGTAGAGGTCTTTGCAGTTTTCACACCATCTATATGCTATCGGTTCTAGTCTTAAGATAGTGCTTACCTTATGCATCTTATAAAGCATAGGACTTTGGTTTGATTTGAACTTTCTTCAAAGGAGTCTTTTTTTAACAGGTCTGCTGTTTGTAGTCTGTGAGCGTGCTTTGTGGAGAGGAGTGGGTTGTCCCTACCCTAAGATTAATATCCACGGCTGGGCTGCTGACTGAAAGATAGCTCTGTTTTGTTGATTTTTTTGGAACCTGTAATAGTGCATTCCACTGTTGCCTTCAGACGCATGGAGAACCACGTTACGCTACGAATAATGTGTGGTCTATGCCGCAATCTTTTCATGGGAAAGGTTTTGCATTGGTGGTGGATGATCTCCAGCGGGTATTGATCATGATGTAGGAAAGTAGTCAATTTGGTTGCGGTATCTGTCGCCTGGAGATATCCAGGTGAACAACCTTCTTATATCTTCTTATAATATAAGTAGATTGTACCTAAAACTGAATATTATGATGTAAGTCTCATACATATTCATTTAAATAAAACGCCCGTCAAAACGCATTTTTGTTAGTTTTTGAACAGGCCTTACAGTCGTAATTCCAAAATGGATTTTTTACTGATAGGCAATATAGTCTTAACTCAAAGTACTAGTAAAATAAAATTTATTTCTCAGAATGTTTTAGCTGTATATAATTAAAAATATAAAATTATTAAAGCCAGATAATATATCTACAATTGTGCATTTAAGAAAAAGCATAATATTTAATATTCTGGGCGGTATGATTTTTCAAAACTTCAAAACGCTGTATCTCAAAATCGCCTTTTTTGAGTTACGACTATATTAGTTGTGGGGTGCGATATGTACTCGTAAAGTTATAAAGCACGATTTTACCAGCTATAGACAAAATTGTGGAAAAATACATTTGTGGTAAAATCCAGCAATTCTACTCCTTACACGATGTTTTGTCGTCCCAACAGTATGGCTTCCAGCCAAAAAAAAGTACTACACTTTTAATATCTCGTTTACTGATGATGTTAACTACCACCTTAACGCAGAAAGACATGTTATCCTAGTCTTTATAGACTACGGAAAAGCGTTTGACACGTTGAAGCACGATCGCCTAACTGAAAGGCTGGAGAGTAGCGGACTAAGAGGAAATCTGCTGGAATGGTGTAAGGACTACCTAAGTAATCGTAGCTACCAAGTCAGAGTAGGAGACGCATACAGTGACAGCATTAACATCACTGAAGGAACAGCACAGGGATCGGTATTAGGACCGCTGCATTACTTAACTTATGTCAATGACCTTATCAACGTTATTAGGCACTGCATGGTGTATCAGTTTGCTGACGATACCTGTCTCATGGTTGCTGATAAGAATCCTTTGATTGCTCAAAATCTGATCCAAGAAGACTTCACAGCAATCTGCAAGTGGTCACCATGATTCAGGTCTAGTCATTAATGATGACAAAACTAAACTTATACATGTTCGCTCCAGTCATAATTATGATTCTGGCAGTGAAAGCCTAAATGTTGTGTCACATAGTCACAGTATATAGGTATACTGTGACTATGGCTAGTAATAGACAATACATTCAATTGGGCTAAGCATATACATAAAACCTGCAATAAGCTGAGAGCCATTATGGCTAAATTTTGTATTATAAGATGTAAAATACCATATCACATTCTATTGACCACAAGACGCTAGTAGAAAGATTATCTTAAGTACGGAATTAGTAGTTATAGACGAACGTTTAAAACTCACCTAGATCAGATATATAAAATTCAATGTACACTACTGAAATTAATAGTACGAAAAGTTAAAAAAAGTACTCAGGTGATCCTGATGGACTATTTAAATACTGTGGAGATTACAATACTTTCGTACAGAGATCCAAATTCCAATAAGTCACGCCAAAATTACTAGAAGCATAATGCAAAAAAACTTAAGATCCCCCCATTTAATAATGAATACGGTAAGCGAACCTACTACTATACTTAATCCCATACCTCATAATAATTTGCCAATCGAACTCAAAAATAACTCAAAACATTATTAAATCTCTAATAAGCTTTTTTGATAAGATTATTTTTTATGTAAGTTTTTAATCTTCGAATAGGCAGTTTAGTCGCGTTTTCGGGAAGTTTAGAAATATTTATTTTATTATTATAACATGTCTTTTTGCGTTAAGGTGGTAGTTAACATCATCAGTAAAGCGAGATAATAACAGTGTAGTACTTTTTTTGGCTAGAAGCCATACTGTTGGGACGACAAAACATCGTGTAAGGAGTAGAATTGCTGGATTTTACCATAAATGTATTATTTCACAGATGTATTTGCCTGGATCTTACCACAAATGTATTTGCCGCCAAAACGTGATTTTCTCAAAATGGCGGACAGAGGCATGCCAATGGCCATGCTCCATACTAAAATCAAAATCAAAAATCATTTATTCAGTAGGACCACAGGGATCACTTAGAATAGTCTTAAAACTAATTTTACTCCTGTTCTTTCGCGACCAATACCGTGAAGAATTAGGGCAACAAACACGGTCTGGGGCCTATCATTTTTTTAGGTGATCCATGGATCCATTGAGTTGGAGCAAGTCCCAAGCTTTTTTGTCATCCAAATAATCAGATATCTTATAGTAGGCTTTTTTACAGAGATGACGTTTTATTGTATTTTTAAATTTAGTGATTGATAAATTTTGCAATTCGCTTGGGACTTTGTTATAGAAGCTTACACATTGCCCTTTAAATGATTTCATAATTTTATCTAATCTAGTAGTGGGAACAGCGAGTTTATCCTTATTTCTAGTGTTTACATCATGATTATCGCTTTTTTTCTTAAATGATTCAATATTTTTACGAACATACATCAGATTTTCATATAATTATGTACTGACAGGGTACTGTCAGTATGAATATATCTTTAAATTTATTTCTAAGCGAATCTCTGGGACCCATATTGTAAATTGCTCGAACAGCCCTCTTCTGCAACACAAACACGGTGTTAATGTCTGCAGCAGTCCCCCACAATAAAATGCCGTAAGACATAATGCTGTGAAAGTAGCTGAAATAGACTAATCTGGCAGTATCTACGTCCGTGTAATGACGTATCTTTTTAACTGCGTATGCTGCAGAAGCAAGTCTCTTCGACAATCCATCTATGTGTGGGCCCCATTGTAGCTTACTATCTAAGGTTATGCCTAAAAATGTAGTGGTGTCCACAAGATCTATCTGTTCATTTTTTATTATTACATTGGTTTTTATTGGTTTTACATTTGGTAGTATGAAGCGAATACATTTAGTTTTCTTCTCGTTTAATAATAAATTATTAACATTGAACCAATTTACAACCTTAGAGATTGCATTGTTCACTTCGTCAAAGTTAACCTGTTTACGTTTCAACTTAAATATAAGTGAAGTGTCATCTGCAAACAGGACAATCTCGTGGTTGTCTTTTACAAGTTTTGGTAGGTCATTAATGTAAATTAAAAAAAGGAATGGACCTAATATTGATCCTTGTGGTACACCCATTGTCACCACTGACCCCTGAGAACGCTTCCCATTTACGTCAACTCTTTGTATTCTGTCACTTAAGTAGGAAGTGAAAAGGTTGAGAGCAACACCCCTAACACCATAGTGGTAGAGTTTCCTAATTAATGTTTCATGATGTACACAATCAAATGCTTTAGATAAATCACAAAAAATACCAAGCGCATCATGAGAGTCTTCCCAAGAATTAAAAATATGAGATATTAGATCAACACCGGCATCAGTTGTTGATCGTCCCCTTGTAAATCCAAATTGTTTGCTGTCAAGTAAGTTGTTAATATTAAAATGTCTTTGTAATTGAATAAGTATAAGTTTCTCAAAGATTTTACTAAAAGTTGGTAAAACTGATATTGGTCGAAAATTGCTAGGGTCAGAGTGAGTACCAGATTTAAAAAGAGGCGATATTTTACAATATTTCATCAGATCAGGAAACACACCACTATCAATACATTTGTTAAATATGAGAGCTAGTTCAGGTGCAATGATGTTAATCAACGGTTTTACGACGCTAACGGAAATTCCCCAGAGGTCTGTGGTTTTTTTTACATTAATGAGATTGAAAGCTTTGATGATGTCTTTATAATCCACATAATCGAAGGAGAATTTGATGTTACATTCAGGTATGTTATCTTTTAGAAATGACTCTGCGATTATGTGGGAAGAGTTCAAACATTTTGTAGTAGAGACTGGAATGTCAGTAAAAAAAGTTTCGAATGCCTTGGCTACGGCATCGTCTTGGTTTACGATGGAATCACCAATTTTAAGTTTGTAGGTATTATTATGAACCTTAACATTTCCAGTCTCACTATTAATAATATTCCAAGTAGCTTTTATTTTATTTTGACTATTTTTAATTTTATTGCCTATATGCAGTGATTTAGCTGTGCGACACACATTTTTGAAAACTTTTGAATATCTTCTAACTCTTTCCTTGAACTCTTCACTAAAATTATATTGTTTTTCGCTATAAAGTTCATACAATTTTTGTCTGCTTTTATGGATCCCCGCTGTTGCCCACTCACAAAAGTTTGAACCTTCAGTAACCATAATCGATTTAGATGTATATATTGAGTTAAATTGGTAGGTAAATTCATTAAAAAATTTATTGTACAAGTAATTTGGGTTATCATTGTCATAAAATAGGTTTTCTAGTCTGGTTGCTAATTTTGATTTAAACTTTTCCAATCGATTATTGGTCATTGGTACATAAGTAATTTTTCTCCTTACATTTTGCTTTATTTGATTTTGAATTTTAATTAATTGACCAAGATGGTCGGATTTAAACTTACTTACTAAACTTTTATCAATTATTTTAACATTTGTAAAAATATTATCTATACATGTGGCAGAAGTAGCTGTAATTCTTGTAGGTTCCATAAATGAAGGTTCAAGGTTAAATGACTTAAATAAACTAGTTAATCTGGTATTATAAGAGTTATTTTCTAACAGGTTTACATTAAAATCGCCACATACTAGGATTTGTTTCTTACATTTGGTTATTTTAAACAGAATTTCTTCCATAACTTTTTCAAAAGTATTAAATGTAGCGGATGGTGGGCTATAGGCGCTTATAACAATTAATTGCTCCAACTCTACGCACGCGATTTCAATGTGTCTTTCTACAGAGTGGTGGACAATATCTTTGCGTTCTTTAAATTCAAAACTCTTGTTTAATAATATTAGTGAGCCACCTCGAATAAAATGAACTCTGCAGAAAGCACTACCAACCTGGTGATCACTGAAATTAAACATAAGCTCATGACTTTTCAGCCAATGTTCTGTAATACATACAATGTCAATATTATTTGAGGTCATGTACGAGTCCAGTTCTAATTCTTTACCGCGTAAACCTTCAAAATTTTGATGCACCAAGTTAGTAAGATTTACATTTGATTTTTTATTTTGACTCTCTATTTTATTATTATTATTTGACTTTATTGCAATGCTAGAGGTTCTCTCTATTGTCTTAAGATTTAATTTAAATGGCTTGTATAAACTTCCAAAGCCATGTTAGGCATGTCAATCTTCTGCTCAATAGAAGCAGATTGAATAGCCAAGTTTTTGGCTGTTATACTAAAATAATAAGATAGCGAAACAGCTACCTGTCGTTGGTCAAAATGGGATAGGTAATAGCTACCTTTGGTCAAATAATAATTTTTACTAACAATATTGTTAGAGTCAATTACATGTATTAAATTATTATTGCATGATATTGTATGCAAAGTCATATTTAACCTATATCTAAGTTCGTTTTCTGCTTGTGGCAAGCTGTTGCTGTAGGGGAATGTAAACATTACAATTTTATTTACATTTAATGTACACAGTGTCTCAAAATATTTTATTAATTCAACTTTATTTACATTTCCCCTATTCCCAACCCAAATTACTATGTTGGAGCTATTATTGAATTTATTTTTAGTTATTAAACGCATGATATCATGTAGATTTGACCCGGGCAAGCAATTATTTAAAACCGAGTGTCCCATTCTTATATTTAAGAGCTGGCCCATATTTTTTCCTATTTCATCGCTGTACATGATAGTTTGTTGTGTATTTTTGCACAACTTAGGTGAACTGACACTCAGCGGGGAGGCTGACTCGGTGACACTCACTGGTTCTGGAGTCGCAGGGCGTTGGCAGCCACAAGAGTGGTTGGCCACAAATGAATCATAGCGGTCTTTGTTGCTATGTGAAAGTTGGAGTAGCTCATCCATGGCCAGTGAGTACTCCCGCATCGCCTCCTGGGACTTTTCATAGCGAGTAGTGATGGATCTCAAAGATGCCTCAACGCTGGCCAGTTCACCTTGTAGATGTTGAATGTCAGATTCATACTGAATTTTATTATTTTCTAATTGCAATGTGCACATTTGCAAGTTATCCAATATTTCTAATTTATTTGTTTTATTTCTAATCTTATGAACTACTAAAATGTTCATTAGCCCTTCGAATAGTTCAGCGTCCACCCCTACTATTTTGTTTCGTTGTCTCTTCGCTCACTTCACTGGGGTTAGGTTAAGGAAGGTATAATGATCAAATAAAATTATTGCTTTCTTTGTGACAGTTTATTTTAAATATAGTGATTATAATAATTATAAACAACATCCAACAGGTGCATAGATAGTCCTACCCAAGAATGTGCCAAGGTATCAGTCAGAAGCTACGTGTACTAGGTACCTACATTGAGCTACAATTATTTTACCTACTATGTACTTAAAGAGGCTATTCGAATCAAACAACGACACGTGACGCGCAACTCGCAACTAGCAAAAGCGGAAGCCTGCGCGGTGCGAAGGCTGCTTGAAGTATCTAAGTATTGAAATGTGAAAAGTCACCTGAGGTTTATTTGAATAGTGATTCAAACAGTACCCACTGTAGTACACATTTAGGCTGTGATCGTGGAGGAGAGCCCCCGCGGAGCGAGTACGTAGTTGCGGTCCATTCACCGCAACGCGTGTTACAAAAAAGTTGGTTGCGGTGCCCTCTATACGAAATAAAAATAACTCAATGCGAGTACGGATAGCTGATCCGGAACAAATATCTGAATCATACAAAAAAATTGTCCCGCTGCGAGAATGGAACTTTGCATCTCAGCCACGTAAGTAGGTACCCACTTCTCCGACCACTGCGCCACCGAAGGT
This sequence comes from Epirrhoe alternata, assembly GCA_963565295.1. Lineage (NCBI taxonomy): Eukaryota > Metazoa > Arthropoda > Insecta > Lepidoptera > Geometridae > Epirrhoe > Epirrhoe alternata. Next base: position 10,350,157 of record OY751391.1, on the reverse strand, counting down.
TGTCCAGAAGTAGAACGGAAGTAAATCAGTTTCTTTATGATAATGGATCGGTTAGATACCGATCTACAATGCTAAGGAAGCAGTTTTCTTTATTTTTTTCATATAATAAAATAAAAAAACTGCTTCCTTAGCATAATGGATCGGTAATTGTTTCCTTTAATTCTTGATACGGAGCTGAATTCTTGAAGATGATCCTGAAAAATAAAATATTATAGTCAATTAGGTGCCTAAGAGTTTGTATGTTCAAATATTTTGCAATTTTCATACGAATCTCTAATTTTCTTAAAGTAATCTAGTAAGTACCTATAACCTATGTTTATCAAGGATAATTGTAGGATTTTAATCATGATCATTCACAGCTTGTTACCCACAGCTGGACATGAGCCTCCCCACCCAACGACATTTTGTCATACCTCTGTAACAGTAGTGCAGTGGGCGAAGGCCCGCCTGCGACGCAAAAGGTTCATTTCATTGTATAGGTATCTTGTAAGGTACATTGTTCATATGGTTTATAATGTCTCGTTACGTCGCGTCGCTGCCAATTCAAAGTGCATTGACCCTTAGGGCCTTTGTAGAAACTTACCCGCACGTGGATATCCGATTATCCTACTAAACCTTCTTCTAGGGGTGCTCCATCTAGTCCTAGTAAAGTCAAAAGGGGGCACAAGTTCAAGTCGATGCATGTGCCGCCCACCACACCGAGTAATGGATTGACGCAAACGCATATTTTGGGGTCGCATTGTTTCATGCATGGGGGGTCTGGGTTTTTGCAGGTACGCATCTTGTTGCATTTCTGACTACAATCAATCTTCTTCATATTCTGTCCGCATCCTGAAAATAATCTATACATTTGAGGCGAGAATCAATTCTGTGATGACAATTTTCTAAACTACAATAATATTTCACAATAATGCCAGGGACTTTTTAGGTACCAACCAACCCACCGCTATTTTTACCTCCTTTTTTCCAATTTTAACCAATTACCGCGACATTTATTTTGATGTCAATGTAGGGGTGCAAGTAATGGGTGTGCAAGTGAAGTTAAAATTGGAATTAAGTAGGCAATGTACCTAGGTATATTTGTTACTTTGTATTACATCTACATCATTCTATTACTAACTGATTCTCTATCTCAAAGTATTATTTATCTTATTTATGTATATAATAGTAGATTATTCACCAAGGGGATAAAGCAGTGTACCTATTATGGGTGCGTTCAATGCGTTCAGGTCCGTATCAAGAATAATAAAATGAAAAAACATAAAATTACTGCTTCCCTATCATAATGGATCGGTTAGTGTTTCCTTAGCATTGTAGATCGGCTTTATGCGTTATCAAGGTTATATGTATAATATAATATTAGCCATTAATAAACTATACAAGAGCTGTTTTAGAGCGTTACTTTGGTGTGCATGGACATTTTAAACTTCATGAACTCTAAGATTCTTATAATATAAGTATTTGAATATTAATTTTTTAGGGTTCCGTACCCGATGGATGAATACACAGTGGATTTTAGAGATGGGACATGGAGGGCAGGTACCTTAACCGTTGCAGCTACAGGAAAATGCTCGTAGGAGACTTTCCCTAGCTCTTTGAGATATTTTCTGTATGTATTTATTAAATAAAATACACAGCTCTTAAAATTATGATACCTACACAAAAACTTAAAAATACAATCGACGGCCTATTAAAATTATATTTTAACAAAGTAATCGACAGTGAAGAATTTTGAACTGCCATTGGTACAGTCAGCGACAAAAATGCTAAAAGTGCGATTCTGTTTCATTTATGGATTAAACTCTTATGTCTATGGGACCATATAAGTAAGTACGTAAGTACCTAGGTACCTACTACAAAAGTCAGACATCGACAAAAACTTTCCCCAAACATTTTGTACCTACTAAAATCAATGGATGAAACTTATGGACGTTACTTGAAAATCGGAGGGAACTTAAAAAAATGTGTGATATTGATGGATTTTTACTGACCAAGTCACGGCTTAGGTAGGTCAGCGTCAATTGTGTGTGTGCGGTGCGATAAATGATTGTAAATATCCTCAGGAAATATCAATATCAATGTTTTATAGAGAAATGAAAAGTCTTATCAAGATTTTCGATTTCGACGGGATTCGAACCCGCAAATCACACGATCCTCCTAAAGCCGGAGTGCATTACCGCTTGGCCACGGACGGAACCCCGGAGTCGTCACAGTCAACATTTTTGATAAGCTCATTAGGGGGTCACTATAATACACTAATACCTAGGTATTAATTAGGTAGACTTTATTGCAATTTGACGTGTACGATTTTGGGGGACGGTCATTAAAAATAAACAAAAACTAGGAAGGACATGGTAGAAATTCTCAGATCCTTTCTACTATTCTTAAAAACTTAAGCAGTTCCATATCTTACCACCCTGGCCGCCACCCATGCTTGGTTTCTTCGTCGTGCCACCACCAGTAGTTGGTTTCTTCGTCGGGCCTGCCATCACGCAGACGACCACCAGCAGTACGCAGAACAAAACAGCGGAAAACTTGGCCATGGCGAGTCCTGTACTGTGCTACCGAACGATGAACTGTTGAAGAACGAACGTGGAGTGAATACTGCTGGGTTTCAAGCCTATTTATATCAATCTTCAGTAACCTATTCTGATAATTTTCAATAGATAGTATATTAATTTATTATTAGTAGGTAGGATATTTGTATTGTAATTTTACGCTGCACGCGTACTAACACTTTTAAAATGCCTAGTTGTAGATAAAAATAAGCAAATTAGAATTAAATTGCGTAAAAGATAATCCATATGCGTACAATTACAATATAAGACCTACTTAATAATTAATTAAACACTATCTATTGAAAATGTACAATGTATATATAATATACAGGGTGTTAAAAGACGTCTACCGAAGCCGAAAAGGGCAGTACAGCCAACAGCAATTAAACACACAACCAAATCCAAAAGGATTTTCCGAAAAAAACTTTATATCCGGAGAAAACAGCGTTTGAAGAGCACTGTTTGCGTATGTTCTGGGCGCGTTGTTTTACGTAGATTGCTGGATTTTGAGTTTTAACCGTTTATTCTCTTTTATAAATGAAATTATTAGGTAGATATGATCTTATTATGTCGTACTAGTAGTAATTAACCGAAAATATTATAACATGACTAATCCAAGATTTTTTTTGCGTCTTTTTTCGATAAATATGTTTAGAATCATGGTCCGATTGCAACCCTCAGTTTTCGGTAGCAGTCTTTTTACGCCCTGTAGATTGGTATAAATAAATAGGCTTAAAACCCAACATTCAGTTTCACTCCTATACTTAGATACCTACCTACATGTTTTATGTTCGGTATTCTTCAACAAACGTCGGCCAGCAAAAATAAGGTAGGTACCAATTTAGGTACGAAAATCTCCATCTCAATTTATTTATTTTATTTTTATTAGGCACAAAAACAGTTAACAAATCAATACATTCACACAATCAGTGGACAAAAGAACAATTATTCAAGAAAGTAAAGTTGAATTTGTAAACCTAAAGGTTGTGCACAGCACTTAAAAAAGAAACACTTACACAAATGAACATCAAAAGAGAAAACAATAAGAAATAGAGAGGGTTAAACAAGTACACAGGTTTTATGTTTTATCACACGTTGCCATCATCAGTGTTCCTAGATAACTAAAGTCACTTGAGCAACCTGTCAAAAGTTCCTGTAGACAAACTTTGAAACTCCGTTTTTACCCCTTTTGAGGGTAAAACACGGTTTTCACTTATTTTTTTATATGTAGGTATCCAAATCGAGTTTCAAGCCAATCGAGCGTCCCGTCAAAAACTTCCTACACAAACTTTAGGTTATTCTGAAAATCCCTGAAACACAAAATGTTCATTTATTTTTATTAAAAGCTTTTAATTAACTTGCAATGTTTGTAAGTTTATATGTTTGTCCGGGTCAAATCTTGCAAGCTTAATTTGACCCACTTCCCAGTGTCCGATTGAGCTGAATTTTGGTACACTTATGAGTTCTCGGTGACAATGCAATAATATGGTAACAGCGAGCTGATCTGATGATGGAGTCATGAGCCGTTCCAGGGAACTCCTAAGAAAATAGGCCGATTGAGTTGAAACTCGGTTCGTAGATTAAGTATCATCTAATATTTTCAAATATGGTGACAGCGAGCTGATCTGATGATGGAGAACGGAACTCTTCAGAATAGATTGATGGAGTTGAACATCGGTGAGTTCAATCAGTTCACGGTAATCCATTAGTAGCTTGTACTTACTTGTTGAATTAAAAAAAACCTTATTTATTAAGTATAAGTAGGTATCCAAATTGAGTTTAAAAATTTCATTCTTATTCATAAATATTTTTTCATTTTCATTTTTCATTTTCACTTGCTATGTAGGTACTACTTTTACTTGCCGAATTTCCTATTTCAACATAATGTCTTCTGACGTAAACATGGTAACCATCCATAAGTCTAGCAAACGTTTCAAGCCCAAAAAGTTACCTAATGTACTTAACTTAACTAAGTAATGCGCTAAATTTCTTTTCACCTTACTAGCTCAAAAAGGGCGCTTTTGCCGCGTAAAAACAGTGAGCAATAGTACATTGTACCACAAGAGAGCAAAATTCGTTTTTGTTGCGAGTGCAGAGTTTGAATCCCGAACAAACGAGGGATTCTATATTTGAATCACGAGCGTAGCGAGTGATTCTAAGTTAGAATCCTGAGTGTAGTGAGGGATTCAAAAGCACAAGCAATAAAATATTTTGCTCTCGTGTGATACATACAACTTTTCACATTACTAGCGAAAAAATACAAGATGTAAGGAAAACCCATTCCCGCCATTATTATTTTTTTGCCCCTCAAGTGGCAGGCTAAAGACCTGCTATCAGACCACTGCGGCCGCCGCCGCCTGGCCGGGCGCATGCTGCAGCCTGTAATATTCGATTCTCATTGGTTGCTTGCAGCATTCTAAATTCAAATCACTTTTCCTCATAGTGTGAGCAAAGTAGAGTTTTGCTCACTGTTTTTACGCGGCAAAAGCGCCCTTTTTGAGCTAGTAAGGTGAAAAACTACTTTTCTCATTCACCTAGATCGAATATAGTTGGTTGGGTTATGTTTGAGTAGTGACCACTAACGCGCGAGGCGAGTGAGCGTAGCGAGCGTGCCGCGGCAGCGGCCGCCAAAGCGCCAGAAGAAGTTTAGTGGATTCACCCTGCCTGACTGATCGAAGTTAGATTACACATTTTCGAAGTTAGGTTAGTTAATTTTATGAAAACCTTACAAGGGTGATATAGTTAGAATCTATTTAGGTATATTACGACCTCTGTGGCGCAGTGGGTAAAAGCCCGCTTGGGACGCAGAAGGTTGCGGGTTCGATCCCCGCTGCGATAAATGTTTGTATGATCTGCAAATATTTATCTCGGGTCTGGGTGTTTAATGTATAATATGCATGTAGGTATTTACAAACAAAAAGTATATAAGTATTAGGTAAATCAGTAAGGTATGCTTAGTTTGGGGCTAGATGATGCTGTGTGAAATGTCCAGCATTATTTATTATTTATTTATTAGTTCATCCAGACCTCATCTTTAGTATGGTATTTTTTTAATTGTGTATTTTAGGATTAAATGCCATTATGATTTCAATTGTTATTATTATTACCTATATTTGATTATTAGGATTATGACTTTAGGATTGTAAGGGCTTATGACTTTAGGAGGATTATCGTATGTTAGGAGATAGGTATGTTTTTATAACTATGTAATGTTATGTTTACCTAATAATAGAACAAAGGATAATAGGTGTAGTATTATTTTTATGTCGAGTAATCATTAGGACTATCTAACAGTAGTACCAAAATACAGTATGGGAATTTAAATAAGGATAACACACGTTATGTCAATCATTAGGGAGCCCTACCTACAGCTTATTCCTTTTCATGGAAAACATCCTAAAACACCTCCCTGTTACTTTATTAATTTAATTTTTTTAATATCATATACCTACTTAGGTATATCAGAAAGTAGGTAGGAAGTTAGCTGTTTTCCTGCGCAATGAACGCTTTTTCATACAATAATGTGGTTAAACGCAGAGAAACGGCTAACTTCACGAATTCCTAGATCCTTTGGGCGAAGTGTAGTATATCAGATCACTTAGCACAGCAGCACAGTTTATCCCTGTATGGGTCTGTACTTTTAGTTTGCAATCATTTTTTCTATCGATCGGCATAGGTTTCGTCCTTTACCGCCAAAATGTGATTTTCTCAAAATGGCGGACAGAGTTATGCCAATGGCCCCAGGCTCCATACTAATATGTTCATTAGCCCTTCGAAAAGTGCAGCATCCACCCCTACTATTTCTTTTCGTTGTCTCTTCGCTCACTACACTGGGATTAGGTTAAGGAAGGTATAATGATCAAATAAAATTATTGCTTTCTTTGTGATAGTTTATTTTAAATATAGTGATTATAATTATAAACAACAACCAACAGGCGCATAGATAGTCCTACCCAAGAATGTGCCAAGGTATCAGTCAGAAGCTACGTGTAGGAAGTAGGTACCTACAATACATTGAGCTACAATTATTTTACCTACTATGTACTTAAAGAGGCTATTCGAATCAAACAACGACACGTGTCGCGCAACTCGCAACTAGCAAAAGCGGAAGCCTGCGCGGTGCGAAGGCTGCTTGAAGTATCTAAGTATTGAAAAGTGAAAAGTCACCTGAGGTTTATTTGAATAGTGATTCGAACAGTACCCACTGTAGTACACATTTAGGCTGTGATCGTGGAGGAGAGCCCCCGCGGAGCGAGTACGTAGTTGCGGTCCATTCACCGCAACGCGTGTTACAAAAAAGTTAGTTGCGGTGCCCTCTATACGAAATAAAAATAGCTCAATGCGAGTACGTATGGTAGGATAGCTGATCCGGAACAAATATGAATCATACAAAAAATTTGTCCCGCTGCGAGAATGGAACTTTGCATCTCAGCCACGTAAGTAGGTACCCACTTCTCCGACCACTGCGCCACCGAAGGTTGTCCAGAAGTAGAACGGAAGTAAATCAGTTTCTTTATGATAATGGATCGGTTAGATACCGATCTACAATGCATAGGAAGCAGTTTTTTTATATTTTTTCATATAAATAAAAAATAAAAAAACTGCTTCTTTAGCGTATTGGATCGGTAATTGTTTCCTTTGATTCTTGATACGGAGCTGAATTCTTGAAGATGATCCTGAAAAATACAATATTATGGTCAGTTAGTTGTACAGTCACGGACAATAATATGTATACCTACACTCCATACTTTTAAAATTAAAATCATACTAAAACTAATAGATGTGGGTTAAAAATAAAAACAAAAAGCGGAAATGGATTTCACATTGAACTAGTGGCGAAATCAATCAAAATACCAGAACATTGTTGGACATGTTGTACATGGGTTGAAACATTATGAGTGTATACATCTTATTGTACGTGACTGTACAACTTGGGGTTACATTATTGCAATTCTCATATGAATCTCTAATTTTTTTAATTAATTAAGTAAGTGCCTGTAGCCTATGTTTATCAAGGATAATTGTAGGATTCTAATCATCATCATTCACAGCTGGACATAAGCCTCCCCACTCAAACGACATTTTTGTCATTTTTGACGACCTCTGTAGCGCAGTGGGCGCAAAAGGTTGCGGGTTCGATCCCCGCGGCGGGACCAATGTTTGTATGATCTACAAATATGTCTCGGGTCTGGGTGTTTCTATGTATAATATGTCATGTATTTACAAACAAAAAGTATATAAGTAATAGGTATTATCAGTCATCTTAGTACCCATAACACAAGCTCTGCTTACTTTGGGGATAGATGATGCTATGTGAAATGTCCAGCATTATTTTTTTTATTTATCCTGTGCCCTTTCCATTCAGTTTCTCTCTTGTATGGTCACAATAGGTATCATCCATCATAATGTATTAGAATTTTTCAAAACGGACAGAAAACATGTTTTGTTAGAATGTTTTGGTCGCAGGAGATACGGTTTTACAATATATTACAAACCTTATGAACAATGTAACAAAATATAGAATAGAAACCAATCCGATTGAAACGAAAAAAGCAGTTTAATACCGAATCAAACCGCTTTTTTTTGGTCTAAAATAATTGGTGTTGATAACCATTGCATGTAGGTGAGTAGGGATAGGCACAGAGGTTCCTAACTTCATAGCTCTGTCACCTACTTACCTCATACCTACTTTTGTATTTTTTCTTTTTTGTACCTGTTCTCTGTATGTGTAATGTACCTGTGTCTGTGTGTTGGCAAATAAAGCTTTTAACTATCTATCTATCTATCTATCTATCCATAGGCGGATCTAGCCCCCCCCGACGATATTTTTGTGTACCTACTAACTACGAAAAATTAATAAATTGTGAAATTTTTGTCAGTTTTTGTTTCTTGTGCCCCCCCAGAAATAAATCCTGGATCCGCCCATGTTGATATGTTTTTCTTAAATTGTAACTACATTTTCCTGATTTTAGCAGGGGTACAAACGCTTGTAGAATGAACGAGGTCTGGCGAAGCCATCTAGCGGGCCTTCTTCATAAGGTTTAAAATAATGGCTTGCTATAAAACTAATTGTCGCGTCGCTTGCCAATGTGCATTCAGGCGCGGTCGCAGCCTGAAATTTTGGGGGGGTCACTACTGAAATTTGGGGGGTCACTACTGAAATTTGGTGGGTCACTACTGAAATTTGGGGGGTCACTACACTAAAATTAAACTTTATTGCACAATACACAAGATTTTACTATGAGACGTGTAAGATTTTGGGAGGGGTCATGTCCCTGTGACCTCCCCCCTCGGACCGCGCCTGTGTGCATTGAGCCTAAGTATGTAGGTATACTATACCTATCTGTATTGATTTGTTATATTAATTACACACAGACAATATTTCAGTACTATGCCGCCCGTTCTAATTGCGCATGAAAGAGACAACGTTATGCCTTCAAAGCAGTCGCGCGCGCCGCTATTAAAAATGTCTATTTATTTAACTACCAACATATAATTTTTAACTGATCAATAGAGTTTTATAACTTAGGTAGGTTATTACACTTGGTCGGACGGACCAACTAGAACTAAGTATTTATAAATTCTTTAAACTAATGTAGGTACTTTCAATAGATTTTTTTTTAATGAAAATGAAACATGACGTCAGGTGACCAAAAATCAGTTCAATTGGGGTTTAAGGGTCGATTCACATCTGACGGAAGATCCGTCGCGGATTATCGGTCGCGGAACGCCAGAACTGACAAATGTATAGAAAAACACTCGACCGTTCACACTCGACGGACTAACGTATCATCCGTCGAGTGTTTTTCTATACATTTGTCAGTTCTGGCGTTCCGCGACCGATAATCCGCGACGGATCTTCCGTCAGATGTGAATCGACCCTTATTCGGTTAGATATTTATTGAAACGTATCAAACCGGTTTATTTACATCTATAGCTACACCTCTTTCATCTTGTAAGGTACATTGTTCATATGGTTTATAGTGTCTCGTTAGGTCGCGTTGCTGCCAATTCAATGTGCATTGAGCCTTAGGGCCTTTGTAGAAACTTACCCGCACGTGGATATCCGATTATCCTAATATAGGTCCTAATAATTCATCTAGTCCTGCGGCTTTCAAAGTGGGGCAGAATTTAATTGGGAAGCATCCGATGCCTTCCTCCAGAACGAGTATTGGATTGCTGCAAAGGCATAGTCCGGGGTCGCATTGTTTCATGCATGTGGGGTTTCGGTTATTGCAGGTACGCATCTTGTTGCATTTCTGACTACAATCAATCCTCTTCATACCCAGTCCGCATCCTGAAAATAATTTATTTATTTATTTTAATTCAAGTAACACGGTTATTACCAATTACATTAATTAAATACAAAACTAACAATACAAAACAATAGTCACAATTAATAAAGTCTTAGAATGAAATAAATTAAAATTAACAAACTTGCACAAAATAGATAGTAATTAATCATGTCAACCTAAATGTCATGTCGCTCACAAAATCTATGCATTTGAGGCGAGAATTAATTCTGTGATGACAATTTTCTAAACTGCAATAGTATTTCACAATAACGCCAAGGACTTTTTCAACCAACCCACCGCCATTTTAATTACCGCGATATTTATTTTGATGTCAATGTAGGGGTGCAAGTTAAGGGTGTGCAAGTGGAATTAAGTAGGCAATGGCGTCGATTCTGCTGTTCACTGACTAAACTTAATTAAACTAAAACTTGAACGTTCTCATTTCGTTCTCGCTAAAGACGAAAATGGAACAATGGAACGAACAACAGAATCGACGCCAATTAGTAGGTATATTTGTTAGGTACTTTGTATGACATTTAAATCATTCTATTACTAACTAGCGAGGGTGTTTATAGTTAACTCCCGAGTGAAACGAGGGAATTAATGACTAGAATCCTGAGACAGCGAGGAATTCAAGAGCGCCCAAGACTAAGACAGCTTTAACCCCGAGGTGAATACTCTACTTTTCACACAGTAGGTATGTGCGAGAAAAATAGTGAATACATACACCCAGAAAATAGTTAGCAAGTCTAATGAACAGGTTTACAGTTAGGTTTTAGCATTAATATGCAACAACATTAGATCGCTAAATAGTTTGGAGGCATTAGCCACACTCTTTTCTTTTATTTGAATAAATTCTACTTGGTCGCTATGGTAAACATTTTCATACAAACATCAAAATTCACATCGGAAGAAAAAGATTAGTTGCCACATTTTTTCTTTTTTTTCGTATAAGTTTTTTTTTTTAATTAAATAGGTCAGCATTTGACCTCACTCTGCCTGATGTTAAGTTCTATTCGGCGTGGACTCAATAGTAAAAATTTCCATAGAAATGTTGAAGTTCGAGATTCGAACCTCATTACTTATCTGTTCACATGAGGTTCAGAGGGAGAAATGAGATCCCGAGATTACTTAACTCCCGCCGGCCATTTTGTTTTTTACGAGGGAGAAATAACTTACTTTGTCATAAGACTGTGAGACAAAAAAAAAGTAAGCATTTCGAGCGGGTAGCGTGAAAAATAATTATAAGTTCTCATTTTTATATAATCCATCTTCAACTAGTTACCTATAGTAAGAGTTAAGAATTGTTTGTTAAAAAATTAAACCTAAAGATACCTACTTACCTACTATTATATCTGTAGGGAATGGTAGACATTCTCAGAATTTTAAAATACTATATTTAAAAACATTAGCATTATCTTACCACCGTTGTTGCCACCGCCGCCGTTTCCACCGCCGCCGTTTCCACCGCCACCGTTGCCACCGCCGCCGTTTCCACCGCCGCCGTTTCCACCGCCGCCGTTGCCACCGCCGCCGCCACCACCAGTGGTTGGTTTCTTCGTCGTGCCACCACCAGTAGTTGGTTTCTTCGTCGTGCCACCACCAGTAGTTGGTTTCTTCGTCGGGCCTGCCATCACGCAGACAACCACCAGCAGTAAGCAGAATAAAACAGCTGAATTCTTGGCCATGGCGAGTTCTGTGTACCGAACGATGAACTGTAGTAACTGTAGCTTGGGAGTGAATACTGCTGGTTTGGAAGCCCATTTTATACCAAACTGCAACAACCTCATTTGCAAATTTTCAATAGATAGTAAGTAAAAGTTAACTTTTAATAGATAGTGTTAATTTATTACTAGAAGAATGCACCATTTGTATTGTAAGGCTCAATGCACATTGAATTGGCAGCGACGCGTAACAAGGCAATATAAACCTTAAGAACAATGCAACAAGGTAAAGAACGAGGTGTCGCGCCGGCTTGTATGTCTCGCGCGGTCAATCGTCGTAGGTACATTCTATCAAGCTTTTCTATTTTGACCTAGACGACCTCTGTGGCGCAGTGGGCGAAGGCCCGTCTGAGACGCAGAAAGTTGCGGGTTCGATTCCCGCCGCGGGATAAATGTTTGTATGATTTACAAATATTTATCTCGGGTCTGAGTGTTTCTTTCTATGTAGGTAGGTATAAATAGTAGGTATTGTATAAGTAGTAAGTATATCAGTCATTGTACTTACCTTATGAACAATGTTACAAGATATATAAATAAATAAATAATGCTGGACAATTTCACACAGCGTCATCTAGCCCCAAACTAAGCAGAGCTTGTGTACGTGACTAATGTACTAAGTACTTACTTCTACACTTTTTGTTCGTAAATCAATTACATATTATTATTATTTTTATTAAAGCCCATTTATTTCCTATCCCTTAAATAATTACATACTATATCTTGTCGACTACGGTTGACACAATAGTTTTTTAATATAAAAAGAGTCCTTATGGTCACTCTTCGTTTTCTTGGATAAGAACCCCTCTTTGGGTGTAGGCCTCCTCCAGCTTATTCCAAATACTTCTCTCTTTTGCTTTTCTGATCCATTCGTTCCCCGCTATCGCTTTCACATCATCGCTCCACCTTTTCTTCGGCCGACCCTTTTGCCTTTTTCCGCGAGGACCGTTCCACTTTGTTGCTTCTATTATCCATCTATTGTCACTGTATCGTGCTAGGTGACCCGCCCATCGCCATTTCAGACGTAGACTGTAGTGGAGAGCATCAATCAATTTGGTCTTTTTTCTAATCAATGTGCTTTTTATTTTATGGATCCTTCTAATTTTAAGTACTTATACATAGAAAATACCCAGACCCGAGACAAGTATCTGTAGATCATACGAACATTTGTCCCGCGGCGGGGATCGAATCCGCAACCTTCTGCGTCGCATACATTCAATGTGCATTGAGCCTAATTAGATAAGTTTCTAAAAGAACTATGCAAAGTGCAACTAGGTAGATAACTATTAATTCAGTTAATTCGTTTAAATAAAAAATGATAAGAAATTGATAATAATTCTAATGCTTATTTTCGATCGTTTACTTCGTTGCTGGAAACCTTGGAACGATGAACGTGTTTGTTGATGGGTGACGTTTTCCCAAGAACAGCAGAGGGATTAATTGGTACCTACCTAACCTGATGAAATGAGAAAAACCGAAATTAAAAAAAAAAAACAAAATATTTATTTGTAACTATGTAGGTAGTTCTTTGTCCGTCGCGGTGTTACCCGCGTTCCCTCGGGAAAACTTCACTTTCCCGGGATAACATATAGCCTATGTTCATCAGGTTTATTGCAGGATTCTAATGGTGAAAGAATTTTTCAAATCGGTCCAGTAGTTTCGGAGTCTATTCAATTTAAACAAACAAATCTTTCCTCTTTATAATATTTCATCATCATTAGGAGCCTGTAGTGTCCCACTGCAGGGCAAAGGCCTCCCTTCCCTCTCTCCATTCATCTCTATTTTGGGCTACCGTGGACCAGTCCTTTAAGTGGGCATCCAATTCGTCCCTCCATCTACGGCGTGGTCTGCGGCGAGGTCGTTTCCCGTTCAGAGGCGTCCACTCTGTGGTGGTTTTCGCCCACAACGCATCCGACATGCGGCTGACGTGGCCTGCCCAATCCCATTTCAGTCTACCCGCTTGCTGTCCGACATCTGCGATTTGCGTTTTGGAGCGCAGTATAATATTACGAACGCGGTCTGTGAGTTTGACTTCTAAAATACTGCGCTCCATCGCCCGCTGGCAAACCCCGAGTTTGGACTTTTGTTGATCAGTCAGAGACCAGGTTTTTGCGCCATAGGTTAGGACGGGGAGAATACATACGTCCATGAGCTTCCTTTTTAGTGAAATATCTTTATAACATCTAAAATCTTTATAATAGGTATTAGTGTAGACAAAAAGATATGAGAGTAAAAACTCCAGAGGGAATTTTAATTTCGAAAAATTTTCAAAAAAAGTTTTTTTTTTCTGCAAAACTAACACGTAAGTAGATTTGGTCCTAAGTTTATCGAACAGGTCATACAGCTAACTAGTCAAATGCCGATGTGGTTTAAACGCTCCTAACCCGGTAGAATAGGTAGAATTCATCATCATCATTTGCCTGCCCTTATCCCGCTTATGCGGGGTCGGCACAACATGTTCTCTTCTTCCACTCTCCCCTATCACTCGTCATCTTCGTATTCACTCCCTTCTGACCCATATCTTCTTTCACACAATCCATCCATCTTTTCTTTGGTCTACCTCTACTCACATATCCATCCACATTCATTTCCATCACCCTTTTAGTTACATGAGTTTCATCCCTCCGCATTACATGCCCATACCACGCTAACCTATTGCTCCTCAATTTTTCAGTCACCGGCGCTACTTTCAGACTTCCCCTAATATATTCATTCCTCACCTTATCCATTCGCGTCACTCCACACATCCATCTCCCTAGAATAGGTAGAATTAAGGTATATAATAACAATTACTTAACAATCCCTATTCTAGATAAAACCCATCTCACCTCAAGCACAGAATACCTACAGACCTCAAGCTTTGTTAGACCGTTTATAAAGGTAGGTAAAAAACGATAAGATGGTAAAAAACGATGAAAATTAAACTCTTCATCTATTTTCGTATCTGGACTACTAGATGTTCAATTCAGTTTAGAATATCTCAAAAAGTTATGGATGGTCTCCTAAGAACCTTTTCTTATACCTTGCCCTTACAACCCAGTCGCAAAACTCAAGCCCGTATTTCTCATAACTGCCGGGACATGATTTTGATGGACCTTTGCACAAGGATGTACCTAGTTGAGGCATCTCTACTGAAATACCATTACATTATTGCTATTGGTTCAAAGACCACTTTTGGGCAGCACTTTTCTCGCTGACTGTACCCATTTTCCAAAATCTGTGGATGCAGTTAAGAATATCTCAAAAAATTGTGGATGGTCTTCTAAAAACATTCTAGAACGGTTAAGGTACCGCCCTTACTACCCCGCCCAAAAATCCACCCTCTTTAACTCAAAACTGGCAGGTCAGATTTTGACGCCCCTTTGCACAAGGATGTAGATGAGGCATCTCTACTGAAATACCAAGACAGTATCACTCTAGCTTCATAGACCACGTCGCATACAATTTTGAACAGTCTTGTTTAATTTTCCCAATTGCAATGATGAAAATGAAACTTTAAAGTCTCTAATTATTGTTCAAGAACTTTTGTCGTTGACTGTATGTAAGTAACCTTCATTTACCATATGATAGATAAAAATAACAAACACAAAATCGGAAAAATCTCTTTAATTATATAACCTTAAGACCCCTCGTAGAGTACAGACTTTCTATCGGCCGATAGTTGAGACGGAATCGGCTCGTAATTAGTATGGAGAAGTTGAAGTCTCAACTATCGGCCGATAGAAAGTCTGCAGTCTGCGAGGAGGCTAAGTCGAAGAAATCCAGAGCTTAGATATCTTAACATTACCTACGTGTTGAGACTTTAACTGGAAGCCATCATCGTGTACGCAGGTAGGTTCTGTAGGAAAAAGAAAACAACGTTAGGTACCTATATGTGGTTGATAGGTTTATACTACCTATTTAGTATGTAGTTGGTATCACCCATACGATATCGGCAATTTTTCACATGTAAACGCTCATCGTATGTGATTTGTCATTATGTAGTTAGTTTACACGGTGCGATTTCGACCCATACATACCATATTGTATCGCATGACAATTTTTCACGTGTAAACGCTCATCGTATGTGATTTCTCATAGAAACCTACTACTCCCGACCCTTAGATCATGAGTCCCGACCACACTCCCGATAATGCGTTAGCTATCTCTTTTTTTGACAGGAGGGTTGGCACGCGAGCGAAGAGAATGAATGAATGAATGAATGAATGAAAATACTTTATTGCACAATGCTCACATTACAACTAGGTACAAGATACAGTAGAAATGAGAACCATATCACAATGCACAATGATGGGCGGTCTTATGGCTGAGAATAGATTTCTTTCAGGCCACCTGTAGTGTATGATTCATGTAATATACCTACTTAGGTACTCTAGCTAATAAGGGTCAAGCTACATTGAATTGGCAAGCGCGCGACTTTTAGTTTTATAGCAAGCCATTATATACCTTATGAACAATGGTACAAGATATATAAACGGTTGTAGAATGAACCGCTCGCGCCGGCGCTTCCCGCTAGATGGCTTTTCAAAATCTCGTTAAGTCTACAAGCGTTTCTATATCTTGTGCCTTTAATGATAAGGTTTATAATGGCTTGCCATAAAACCTAAAAGTCACTTCGCTTGCCAATTCAATGTGGCTTGACCCTAAGACATGGATACCTATTCAATAAACAGTCTTTAACCAGCTCTCGCTTGTTTCACTACTCTCATAATAGGCTCCTATAGCATGGCGACCCTGCCTCTGGATGGAGAAAAATGCATGGAAGATTGAACGGGTGCAAATAAAAGTAAGTAAAGTAAAGTAAAGTAAAAGTTTATTTTGCTAAATTTGTGGTAGGTACAAGTTTCAAGGTACAAGTTACATTCATGTTATTAGCAAAAAAGGTTACCACTCAGCATCGTGCAAGTGCAGAGAAGGATACCTCCCCTGCACAAGCGCTGGTATTATGTGGCACCAGATGCGAGCGCGCGACAGACGCTGCGATTACATGCGTTTAAACTAAGTAAGCTAAAGATACAGTTGTGTATTTAGAGAAATTAAAATTCAAACAAATAAAATAAAATAAAATTTACCCATAAAAGCAACAAAAATTATATAAAACTTTTTTTTGAACACAATCAAGAACTATACAGAGATAAGTGAGTACTTAATATTAAGTTAAACAAAGCAAATACCTGCTTTGATAAAATAAGACTGAACACAAAACGGCTACCTTGCAGAACAAGCTTTTTGTAGTTCTAAAAGAAATATTTTATAGTTTTTTTTTAATGTAAAAATTGAGTTTAAATTTTTTAGTGGCGGGGGCAAGTTGTTCCAGCATTTCGTGGCAGCATAGCGAAAGCTGCCACGAAAAATATAGGCATAGGCCTCTCCTATGTCCAGTGTGTTTGAAACTTGAACCACGTGATAATGTAATGCTGAAAGATGTTTTAAAAGCTGGCCACCACATACTTTTAGCAGTCCGAGACAGGTACGCAAGGGCCATCTCTGCTGACCCTGACGGTGCCTCTCACGCAGTTGCAGGCGGGGGCGGCGCAGATCGCTAAGCAGTTCAGGTTCCCGTGGGTCGCGCAGGTGATGCTAGAGTCACACGGGGAGCTGCATACCTTGAACTCCTCGTTCTGGCCGCAAGCTGGAACAATTTAGACAATACAACCCCCGCCACTGGAAGCCTCAATACCAATTTTTTGTCGGGCGGGTCATCGTGAAAACCCGAACGAGTGTCGATAACGGTTCTAAACTTAATTTTTTTTTACAAAAAAGTGCAAAAAGTTACTGAACTACTGGGATTCGAACTCGGGGCTGTCTCACCAGAGGCATAATTCAAACCCCTTGAACATTGAGTGACGAAATTAAGGTAGGTAGGTATTAGGTATAGTAAGACTAGTGCTCTATAAGATATAGATAAATATAGTAAATCCGTTATTGGATGTATGTTCTATTTACATAAGTTACATTTACCTTATCTTTAAGATCTGTGGATTTTGTGAAATAAATAAATAAATAAAAGAAAAGGTCGCAACAGTCACGTGACTGAGTTTGATATTTTTCTTCCCTCCAAAAATGCCCAACGTGCCTAAAGAAGTTTTCACTACAATATTTATGTTATCGTAACCATGGTAACCATGGTAGATGGATAAGAGTAGTTTTTTATACCTGGTACTGAGTAGACGACAGTCGCAAAGACCATCAAGTAAAGAAGAATAACTAAGCCCCTCATGATGACTTCTGGATTTTGTTGAACTGGAAGTGGATGCAGTATTCTGTGGTGGATGCTCGGAGACGAGTGTGAATATTTCAATCGAAATCCTTTTAATACATATGAACCTATCTCTAAACCAGATACGTACCTAGGTATTTACATATTAACTTATCTGCTAGATGCCGAGCTGATAAAATTAACAAAGTGGCCACAGCTGGCTCTTATAAGTAGGTACATAATTACCTACCTGATATAGCTAGCTTTCGCCCACAGATTCACACAGTTAAGTCAAGCACAGCCTTAGGTACTTCTATTTTTAGGGTTCTGTAGGTACCCAAAGGGTAAAACGGGACCCTAATACAAAGACTCCGCTGTTCGTCTGTCACCACACCTCTGTGCTTACTCTGTGGTTGATCATCAAATTCATCAATCATCACAGACAAAAACAAAACGCTAAGGGCATCCTCCTTAGCGTTTTGTGTACACACTCAATACGGATCGTGATATTTGGATCGTGATACAGGATTTTATTCAGCGATCCGTATCACGATCCGCGATACGCAGATGCTACACACTCGACATGTTGATCACGATCCAAATATCACGATATGTATCGAGTCATTTAGTCATTTAGTCATTTATTTATTAAAACTTAGGCTAACATTACAGATAATCTAATAGCTAAGGCGTTATCCTAGTGAGATCTTTAATTAAATCTTAAACTTAACTTAACTTAATAAAGAAAGGCACAAGTGGTACAAAAATAAACAAAACTAAAAACTCTTAATAAAAAATAAAAATAACATTCTCTTAAAATAAAATAACATTGCACAGATAAAAAATTCTCAGTAATGTCACTACTTTTCAACATTTATTATATTTATGTACCTACCACCTACTGATCAAATACTACCACGGCAGTGTGTAGCATCCCCCTAAGCTCGTGCGTGACGTGAACGAACACAGAGGACGAGACGTGAACGTCGTGAAAAGGTCGTGAACGACCACAAACGTACTATGAACGACCGAACGACGTAACTTTTATTGTTCTGTCTGTGGTTGTGGTTGAGAGTTGGTTTGGTTGTGTTGTTGTTGCAGTCAGTTGTTGTCAAAGAGCTATAGTACATTGTAATTAATACCATTGTGGGAATGGGGGAGTATTGAAGCAGATTTCTCATTTGACGAAAAATTTCCGTTAGTTTTGAAGAAAACAAGCCGCCATGTTTTGTTCAAACCATCGACATGACTTGACTGACTGACATGACTTTATATCAATATTTAAAACTTGACATTGGCAGAATTACACCTAGTTGTGTAGATTGCCACTAAATAAAAAAGAAGAAGAATTAATACCAATTGTGTTGCTTGCGCGTTGGAAACTTGGAATCTTTGGTGGAAGGAATAAAATAAACTTGATTTGTTTATTTTTCTGAGACTATCGGTTATTTAGAGTATTACTAAAATGAGTGACAAACTACGAGAACTACGAGAGAGATCTCAAAAGAGAAAGAAGCTACTTGCTCAAACAGTAAGTAGCGTTGTGTAATCTAACCTGTAGAATGTAAAACAATATAAACAAAAAAAATGACTATTGTGAGATGGACATGGTACCCCCCGCAGGGCTCAAAGAAGCATTCATCGTGTCAATGTGCTCATATTATGCTCTTTATATTAAATTTGCTTGCTCCAAAATGACGCCACCGCTATGGCCCTATCTGAAGCCGCAACAAAGTCTTCCTGGGTGCAGCTGGCTGGGCACAAATGGCAGGAAATGGCGACATATTTTGTGTTGGGGCTCCGCACTTACACTGGATTTCGGAAGGATCCCCTATACCCCATTTGGCTAAGTTACTTTTGCATCGACCAACCTGTTTGTGGAGTCTATTGAGCGACTTCCAGATTGGCCAATGCAGTTTATGGTCGGGGGGCAGGCGTTCGGCTGGGGTAACAAAGTCCAAAGGAGGGGTTTTTGCTTCTACTGCGCAAAGATATTGTAGGTAGTCCATTTTTATAAACTGTATTGGCAGATGCCACAAAATAAGCAATATGTAGTCCTATGGCCAAAGACCCAAGGCATGGTAAATTTTGAAATGAAAAGTTATTCTGATTCTTCGTTCTTCTGCCCTGTAGTCTGTGTCACGTATTAAACATTTGTGTAATTCTCTAACGATTGAATATAATTTTAATATTTTCCCTTCGATCAATATTTTCCACAATAAAATCATTTATTTATTAGGCCAACAGTATACATGACACACATTTGTAACAAGAACATTATAAAACTGTCATTCTATAGAATGAACATCAAATACAGGCATGCACAACATTTAAAATAAGTAATAGGGAATGACAACAGCTAAAAAGCTAATAAAAGTTAAAGATTCATTCAAATCAAAACAAAAAATAAAACCAATAAGAAACAAATAAAATAAAAATAAATAAATAAATCATTTTATGCCTTTGATCACTATAGTTAGCAACTTCACTTAGTGAATCCTTTCAGCTGGGTGTATCGAGTGTGAGTGAGTTGCGCCATGCCCTCGGTTCCAACCTGGATGTGCCGAGCAAGAAGCTGATGAAGGGCAAACATCGGGAGCCGGCAGACAAGACGCCTAATAAGGAACAATCTGATGAACTTGTTTATACTGACTCCTCTACATTCTTAAAGGTATACTTTCTTCTCAAACTCATACAAACATCGTTTTACCTGTTTATTATATTTATTGAAAAAAAATTACCGTTTTGAAACTAGCGCCGGTGTCTGAAAACTTGAGGAGCATTAGGTTAGCGTGGTATGGGCATGTAATGCGGAGGGATGAAAGTCACATAACTAAAAGGGTGATGGAAATTAATGTGGATGGGATATGTGAGTAGAGGTAGACCAAAGAAAAGATGGATGGATTGTGTGACAGAAGATATGGGTAAGAAGGGAGTGGATACGAAGATGACGAGTGATAGTGGAAGAAGAGAACATGTTGTGCGTTGTGCCAACCCCGTATAAGCGGGATAAGGACAGGCAAATGATGATGATGTGTTTAAAAACCTAGAATTCTTTATTAAAGTAAGAAAAATTTGAGAGGATAGATAATATATCTTCAATTTCCAGGGTACACAATCATCCAACCCCCACAATGACTACTGCCAACATTTCGTTGACACGGGTCAACGGCCTCAGAACTTCATCCGAGACGTGGGTCTGGCCGACAGGTTTGAGGAGTACCCCAAGCTTAGAGAGCTGATCAAACTGAAGGATGATTTGATAGCGGAGACTGCGACGCCGCCTATGTATCTCAAATGCGATTTGAAGGTGAAAGACTCTTGAAAAAGACTAAAAATATGTGCATCAACACTAGCTCTTAACACGCAGTTTAGTCAGCTCCTCAATTGTCATGATCATCTCATGGTATCACTGCTGGGATTAGGTTGTAGAAAATTAAGCACTGTTTGACATAAGTACAGCAGTCGGCCGGAAACTATAATGGTACATTTCAAAATTATACTGTTCTGTTTAACTGAGGGGTAAAGTTTTTGAAAGTATTCAATTACTTTATGAAATGAAAAGTCTTATCAAAGTTTTGGATTCCGACGGGATTCGAACCCGCATCGATCAGACAATCCTCCTAAAGCCGGAGTGCCTTACCGCTCGGCCACAGAATCCCTTGTTGCCCGTGTTTTAGGACTATTCTAAGTGATCCCAGCGGTCCTACTGAATAAATGCTTTTTGACTTGACTTGGATCAGAAGATCCAATTATATTGAAGTCTGTATGAGTAGGACCTACTAAAGCAGTAAGTGTGCTTGCAGACATTCGAGCTCTCAGAATTAAACAACAAATTCGACGTGGTAGTGGTAGAGCCGCCACTCGGTGCCGGATGGCGCTGGCAGGACGTGTTGCAGTTGGACGTGCAGCATGTCGCACAGCCGCGCAGCTTCCTGTTCCTCTGGTGCGGCAGCTCCGACGGTCAGTACACATACACACACACACACACACACAAGCGCACACACACACACACACGACGACGTAATCTATTTATTAAACCCACATTTAATGTTTATATGGGTCAATATCATAAATAAAGTTAATATTTAACTCTCAGGCCTTGACATGGGCCGCGAATGCCTCAAGAAGTGGGGTTTCCGTCGCTGCGAAGACATCTGCTGGATAAAAACCAACATCAAGAACCCAGGACACTCCAAGAACTTGGAGACCAACGCTGTCTTCCAGAGGACTAAGGAGCATTGCCTCATGGGCATCAAAGGTAACACATCTTTCAGGTAGACCCCGCTTATTCAGCTCCACAAGTATTGACGTTGTGCGTTGTGATAGAGGATGAGGTGCTGGGCAAGCCTATTCCATCTCAAACAATGTCCCAGGCACTACAGCGTCCCGTTGAGTGTAGGCATAGGTTGCCTCCTGACGCTGTATAAATCATCTATAGTCTTTTTCACGCCGGAACGTATGCAAGACACATTGAACTTGTTTCGTTTCACGTTGTGTGGCTCACAACAATTTTGAAACAAAAAAGTCAAGAAAAAAAATTAAACGATAAAACATACAAAAAAAAATGTTTTTGTCTATTTCCTGATTAATTATTTCATAAATTATCATAAACGAGCCATAAAATATAAATAAATAAACAATAAACATTTTCTAAAAAACTCCGCTAATTAACAGTACTGAGTAAAATGGAATGTAATCAGAGAGTAAATGTAAAAAGAGAGTGCAAAAATGAAAATCGAAACAATCGATGAATCGATAAGTAAAAAAATAATCGTTGGTTTAGTAATTTTGTCTATGAATTAACCTTGTAATCGATTGAGATGAATTGATAGTAGTGAAACAAAAATCGATTTTGATAATCTCGATTAAACTTTAGGACATTACTATTAGACTGATTTTGACATTATCTCGAAGTGTCTTGCATACGTTCCGCCGTGAAAAAGACTATAGTATCTAAGGTCCTTCATTTTAAACTACACAAACTGACAAGGCCTAATTTTTGGGTTGTAAATAGACGTTTGACCGTATCAATTTAATTCCTGAGCCGATTTAAGTCCTTCGCGATTTATCTCTTATTGATTTTTAGGACATGTTGCATAATGATTTTCAAGGAGATCAGACGTTCCCCCAATCGCAGCGCAGCTACATCCGAGCACACACATTGGACTAAGTTCCACAAGAAGCAACAATCAATTGATAGATTAGTCTATCAATTTTTTTAATATTTTTTAATTCATTTGTCGAGTCCAATTCCTGAATTAAGTTAGTTTAAAATGAAAGACCCTATAGATAGATTTACCTAAATGCCTGAGTTTCAGGTAGACCCCTAACTACCTAGGCAGAAACCACGGCCAATCATAATAAGCAGTAATTTATCAATGATCTTTTGATGACATTTTTTGTACATGCCTCTGACTACCCCCTTAGACATCTTCAAAGGATCTGGAATCTATAAAGATCTGAGAGAATGTCTACCGTGCCTTGGGGATACAGTCGTGACCCTGTTTGTTTTTTGTGTTTGTTTGTGCACTTTCGATGACACGTGAAAGATAAGATATTTAGTTCATAAAAACTTTGTTAAATAAAGTGACAAAATAAATAGATTGATTGATACCGCTCACGGATCTAAGAAATTCTGATGTCTGTGATTGATAACACTTTATTGATTATCACACAAAATCAATTTAGATTGGAAAGATTTGATGAAGCAAAAACAAAACAATTTGGTGTCGCTATGATAAACTGAAATGCAATAATATCTTAGATCATTTAGACGGGATGCGCCTTACCTTGAAATTTCCCCTCTGCCAAAATGATTCCGAATCATATGCGAGTATTATTACGTACGTCACTTTATTATTATAAACGAAATTTGCAAGAGTGTGCGTAAATATGAGTGTGTGTTGTCATTTTATATGCATGATGTGTAAAATTCGTTCGTGTGCTACCTCGTCCCCGCAAACATTTTGTATGAGGAATTCCGTCATTAGCGGGTCCCTACTTTTTTGTCTGAGAATAATATACATATAAAAATAAATAAATAGATGGCGTATGTATGTTTGTATGAGTCAGTGGCCAACTCTGGTGACAGAGTATTTAGGCCGCCATAAGGCCTCCGTCATGGCTGAACGACTTAAATAGCCGACCGACAATTTAACGTGCACACCGAAGCACGGAAGCGCTCAGATGAAAATGCCAATTGCGGTCACCCATCCACTTACAGACCGTTTTGAACGTTGCTTGACTTCGACGATCTATCAAGAACGACGCTAGCTACACCACGAGCGCTTAACCCATTCATCGCCTCCCTAGAAAGTAACTTCCCCCCGCCCTCCCCCCCCATACCGCCACATTGGTCATCATCATCATCTTCTTGCCCTTATCCCACTCTATGTGGGGTCGGCACAACATGTATTCCATTCCCCTCTATCAGCCGTCATCTCAGCACTCACTCCCTTCTTACTCATATCCTCTTTCACACAATCCATCCATCTCTTCTTCGGCCTACCTCTACTCGTATATCTTATAGTATTGGTATACCCATGTCGCAGCCAACTGGTTTAATCAGCCGTTCAATGAAAAGCCTAGTCATTTGATTAAACGGCGCGCGTTCAACTAGTGGCCTGAATGATATTAGGCAAATGGCTTGGAGCTATTACGTTTAACTACTTGCCTAGCCAAGTCATTTTGTTAGCGCGGCAGTGGCCGCCGATGCGCCATAAATCTATTAAAACTATTTAAAAATGAACAGCCTCAACATCTAGCCAGCCAGTTATTAAATGTTTGTATTTAACCAGACGGCTGAATTCAGACCGTTAGTTGAAAGGCACCGTTAAATGAAATGGCTCGACGTTTAGTTGAATGGCTGATTAAACCAGTTGCCTGCGACACATACTACATGCCGCCATACATCCCGAGCCCGCCGATCGAGCACTGAATGAGTTAAAGCATCTAATAAAATCCTCTTTCATACAGGTACTGTCAGACGGTCTGTGGACGGAGACTTCATCCATGCCAATGTGGACATTGACCTGATCATCTCCGAGGACCAGGAGTTCGGCAGCACGGAGAAGCCCATAGAGATCTTCCACATCATGGAGCACTTCTGCCTCGGCAGGAGAAGGTAAAAATATACATTTACAGTCAGAATTAAAACTTGATTAACATTTTTATATTTTTTGTATGTGTGTGTCCTAGCCGTTTTCGGCTGCGGCGACTGGTTTTTCCCGGACAGGCATATTTAACTGTTTGTTAGGTTGAGGCGTCGTTGATCTGCCCTTAGGTGCGCTCGTTCGAGACTACAGTACCCCAATTTGTAAAAGTACGTGCGCACTTGGGGCATGTAAGTACCCCGTTGATGTAAATATACGAGATAGCCACAGGTGATCTGGCTTTTAACTCATCTCGTTTTCTATTTTTTTTTTGTATAATATGTAGGTGTATGTATTTACAAACAAAAAGTATATAAGTAGTATAACAGTTATCTGGTTCCCGTAACACAAGCTGTGTTTACTTTGGGGCTCGATGATGTACGGTCACGTACACTCTTAAGTGAACTGAGTCGGCATTTACGCTGCCTTAGCATTTTAATAAATATAAGTACTCAGTGCTGTGTGAAAAGTCCAGCAATATTTATCTGAATATTTATTTCAGAATCCACCTCTTCGGCCGCGACTCAACCATCCGCCCCGGCTGGGTGACAATCGGCCACGAGCTGACCAATTCCAACTTCAACGCGGAGCTCTATGCGTCTTACTTCACCGAAGGCAGAGAGAGCACTGGTTGCACGGAAAGGATCGAGGCGTTGCGGCCTAAAAGCCCCCCTAATACCAGTAAAGGGACTCGTGCGAGGGGCAGGGGAGGGTTTAGGGGCAGAGGGAGGGGGAGAGGGGGGTAGGCCTAAGATTATTGACAAGTGTGACCGCAAAAGAGACGAGAAACTACTGGCAAGTCCACACTGCGCTGCTATTCAATTTGTTTCAGTGACTGAATGCATTTCCTCTGTTTCCTGTGAACTGACACAAAAAACTTTTTCACCAATCCTGATGTCAGCTGATAGAACTTAAGACATCTATGTATACTTTTACTGTGTATTTTCTGTTTTTGAAAACAAATAAATAAATTATTTATATTTATTTATTATTAACTGTCAGTGCTAGTGTCAGTGTTTGTTAGTGGCCGAGCGGTTAGGCACTCCGGCTTTAGGAGGATCGTCTGATCGATGCGGGTTCGAATCCCGTCGGAATCCAAAATTTTGATAAGACTTTTCATTTCATAGTGCTAGTTTCAGTTTGTCTTGAATGGTCATGCTACTGAGGTTTAAGTATTGTTTTGGCGTTGTATCAGCTAAAAGCTGCTAGGAATTTCGACTGTACTGTGATGCAGATAAGTTTCAAATTGTGTTAGCGTTTGTTGGTGTAAAATGACTAGTATTTACTGTGTCCTGGATCGTTAACAAGTATTTTGTTTGATTCATAATAATTTTGTACCAACAGTAGGATCTAAAACAGGTCTATAAATAAAACAATCTGAATATATACATCAATATATTTTATTTTACATTAGTTGTCTTTAAATCAACTCGACTATTCCGAAGTTCCTCAAAATATAAAAAAGACAAAACAAAAAATAAGACATGAGATCTTTTACTTCCTAAGATAAGAAAAATTTACATATTTTTATTAATTATTGTGGAACTAAGAATTTCTTATGATTTATTAAATGAAAACTATTATTTTTATGCGTAGGGCTTTATGGTGAGAATACTACTTGGTATACTGAGGGCTCTGAAATTAACTTCATTACTTTACAATCATAGATGATGTAATAAAAAAATTATCGCTCCCAGTATATCAAGCTCCATTATACATGCAACGCACCGTAGGTCCAACTTGGAACGCATTTCATTGGTCCTATTAGAAGTAAAAAATATACGATATTGGCACCATGTGTAGTCCCTAAAAAGCCCTTTCGCTAGTTCATACAATACCGGACAAGTCAATAACTATATAACATTTCTTTGTTATCATTATACAAGGCATTTGCATATTGCTATAGTGAAACTAAGTAATTTTTGAATACAATTGCCGCAATTGATAAAGCATTTTATTACTTTCACCGTGATAAAAATGAAGGGTTAATTTTTATCAAGGCACTAAAAAAAGGACTAAGATGACAGCAAGACTACATAAATAAATAAAATAAATAAATAATGCTGGACTTTTCACACAGCATCATCTAGCCCCAAAGTAAGCAGAGCTTGTGTTATGGGTACTAAGATGACTGATATACTTCTTATATACTTTTTTTTTGTAAATACATACATATTATACATAGAAACACCCAGACCCGAGACAAATATTTGTAGATCATACAAACATTGGCCGCGGGGATCGAACCCGCAACCTTTTGCGTCGCAGGCGAGCCTTCGCCCACTGTGCTACAGAGGTCGTCATATACATACAAGGTATAGGAGAGATCTTACATATAAACACAGAAAAGATTTAGTACATAATCCAGTTTCTCAAGAAGTGCAGTCAAACGGAAAGCTCGGTCGTTTCACGATAGCAACATACAACAGTACCTTTAGTATAATCGTCATAAGATCACATTCAAGGCAAACAATCATTTTTAAAGCTAAACCTTTCAAGGGTAAGGGGAGGTAAAGCAACTGATGACGTATTCCCAATGCAAAACATACGATTCTGGAATGGGGTTAATATAGGTGGCTGATACATTTTTGGGAGAATTAAAAAAAACAATGACTTAGTCCACTTCGCCATTAGACGGCAAAAACTAACAACACTTAAATATTTTGTACTTGATGTGATATATACGCGTAATATTAACTTCGGACGCCAAAAATTTTAGTTTGCTGGTTGCGCAATTTCGATACATCGAGCCAAAAAATAACTAATATTAATTTAGAATTTCAATCTTATTTACATAATGGAAGTTAAAGTGACGCATGGAGCTTTAGAAACAAATTCAAATTATGAGCCAAAATACTTAACAGAATAACTACGATGTAATCTGAAGCGATACCATTAAAAATTAAATTACAAACTAATTAAAAACAATGCATGACACTTAAAGAGACATCCTCATACTGGAAGCATTCGTGACTCCGCATAAGGGCCGCTTCACACTAGTTCCCAAGATCCCATTAGTTGTTGCATGATACGTGCTATTACGTAACGTGAACTAGTGAGCACTCGCCCCTCTTAGCAGTAAAAGAAACATTCAAATAAATTCTAAACGAACCAATATTTTTTTGTAATTTTCTCATTGTTTACACAGCTCACTTTCCTTTCGTTTCTATGACGTTAATAAACCTATCTAAACACGATCTAACCTAGCTACATTAACCATTCCTCTCACTAGTCTAATCAATAGAGTTTATCCAAAATGTATTATTCGAATTCTTACCCTTAGTATAAACAATCATCATCATTCCACTACGCTACATCCCCAGGTCTTATCCCATCTCAATTTGCAAATATCTGTATGACAGTTTAGATAAACTCCACGCATTCGATCATGGCTCAAATATTTTGGAATTTTGAATTAATTGACTGGTTCAGGACAGGATTCATTTCAGATATTTTTTACCGAATTGCCAATACTAAAATGTCACATAGCCAAAATATTCTTTATAAAAATCACAATTTCGTAGATGCTATCCAAACTACTCCGCCCGAACGCATAAACGAAAATGAACTCTAGATGATAACCTCTTTCCTAGAGCCTCTTCTCCTCAAATCAACCGACCAGCGACTGGCCACTAAGGACGGGCTCTTCGGGATTATATGGGGGCTTAAGAACGGGAAACTCAAATCCGAGTCAGCAAAATTGGCAGAGATGGCAGAGATTTCCTCAATGGTATCAGCTGACTTGAGGCTGTGCAGCAATGAGGCCAAGACCTTCAGGGAATCTCAGACAATAGCAGAGAAACAATGGGGAGCGCAGTCCTCCCTTATCTCGAAGTATATCACCTCATTGGAGGTGCTATCCAAGGAGTTAACACTCAAACTAGAAGCCCCTTGTCCCCTCCCAAAAGATAAACCTGTTTACCCTGAGAGCAAAGTCATCAACCATCCTGACGGCTACCAGGTAAAGATAAAGAACGGAATTGTAACGTCATTGGCCCACTCAAATTCAGGATCTGGAGGGAAAGTTGATAAAGTCATAGCTCAAGTGGGCCAACTTTACAACTGTAAGACCATACCCTTCAATACACTCTTAGATGTCTCGCCTATCTGCATCTATGAAGATTTCAAGAGAAATGTCAAGCTTCATAACAAGGACATCCAAAAAGCAATGTTAGCCACTTATCACGATATCATGGATAGAAAAAGATGCAAATAAAACAAGGCTGGACGTAGTGTAGGTGGGCACACTGTACTTTGTACAAAATCTTGTTCAGAACTTCATATTTCATGTTCTGACCCAAGATATATCATAGTTTTAACATTGTTTCCTTGTCTTATAAGACATTTGTATTAAATTTGTATCTAAGGACACCCACCTCGTCAGATGCTGTGATGACACAATGCCAATTAGCCTTATTATATCTAAGACTAGATTTTAAGAAATTTGACTTACTACTCTATAGAGATAATTCTAAGTGAAAGAATGGAACAGGTATACCCTCAATGGTAGCCAGTATTTTGTAAGGCATATACTCAGCAATCGCACAGTTCTGCCTTCAGGGTAAATAGATTTGAGCCACCAACGCTTAGCCGCTTCATCACATTGACCAACGCACCTAAACGTCATAGAAACATAAAAATTAGGGGTCTCTGATCCTGATCTTGGTAGAATATGATTGAACATCGCTTTGGACTTTTCCTTTTAGCCACGCGAGTTTATAAATCGCGCAGTCATTTGCATATTATCAGTACCAGAGTGCCGCCTTAAATAACTCTTTACTGCGAATGGACCCGCCATCAGCGTATCTATTGTCAAAATGATAAAATATTCAGGCAGCGGTTGTGACACAACCATCTTATCTAAAAACACAGATCTTGTTTAAACACTAAGTAATAACAATAGTATGTACATTTCAATGATGTTTGAAGCATATTTTCCGGTCATTTGTTGTGGAGGAAAGTTTTAGTGGCTCTCTATCATTCAATAGTTTTAATTATAAAGTAAAATATATCCGAAAGTATTTGCATCCTTTCTATTAGATATTCATGAATAATGACAGTTCATTATGCAGCGTTTAAACACTGTTTTCTGGTTTTTGCATTTATTCAATAGACTCATTACAAATGTATCAAAAACGTTGATAAGACATTTTGGGAACCTGCTGCAAAGTATCAGTAAAACATTCCTCCATAACATTGACTTTGATAAGGTACAGCACATTTTATAAATGTGCATGTAAACAAAACATGAAATAGAAATTCAACAACTTGAATTCAAGCAATCGATTCCATCGAAACTTCAATAATGCTGTTTGGTTCGTGCAAATACGAAGGCGCTGACAGTATATTGTAGTAAGTGAATGCAGAACAAACATTGAAGCATTCCCTCAAGAGAATTAGCCTCACTCTGCCTCGGTTTATCGACAACACAAGGATTCAATATTCAAACGAATTCAAGTTGAATATGTTCTGAAGTTACTATAGGAGTCGAAAAAGTGACTTGAGTATGTCTAAAGGCCAAGCTTTTAAATGATATAGTTACACAACACAAAATACATATTAAAGTTTTGTACAGAATCGATTTCACACAAACAATATTCGCAGATCAAATGTCTGCTAAAACAGGCTAATAAACATAGAGGACTCAGCATTAAGTATCTTTTCTCTGTGTTTCGTTTCAAAGTTCAAAATATATTTTTAAAGTCACAAATCTACATATTTTTGAAGTTTTTTTCACACTAATTCATCACTGTGAGATTCCGCGACAGTTTCAATTGTATTTTGATCAATTATTTAATGTATACGAGTTAAAATTACTCGTGTTATCTGCACCAAATCTCACAGTGGCCACGAAGCCAAATCTTAAAGAAATCTAAATTGACGGCAGTTGAGATCTTTAGAAATTATACAAAAACTGTCCGCCCGTGGACTTAAAAAAGCTGGTGGGAAAATCTGCCTCGCCTAACGGCAATGTAATTCTTTAAATTAAATCAATCACTTAAAAGATAGATGGTGCAAAAGTAGTACAAAAATAAGCAACTGTGCTATTCTTGATATCTATTTCATGAAGTTATGCTGTCCGTTGTGTACTGTTCCATCGAACCAACAAGAGCTTGAGTTTTTCGATTTAAGAGGGGTCCCAAACCGCGTTTCCTGTGTTCTTCACGGAATAGACGAAAGAGCTCATTGCTTTTAAAACGATTCTAAATTATCCCAGTTATCTTTTAAATACTTATATCAATGAATTTGACCTCGCACACACTAAAAAAAGCACGTTTTGTAAGTGTGTGTGAGGTCAAAAATCTCATTGATTTCACTTACGCAAACACTTACGCGAACTTGATGAAATAGATCTCCAGAATTTTCAATAGTCTCCCGATAAAGATACTAATAGAAATCCAGCAACCAGAATGATCACGAGTGTTTAATAATCGTTCCTAATGACATTGACGTAAGATACATTTTTATATAAACGTTAACATAAGAGCACCACCTAGGAATTGGTTCCATTTGTAATAAAATACTTCTCAAAATCATATAAGACAACGGCGTTGTCCATGAAGGCGGAATAAATTCGGGATTACTCCCAAAGTAAATTCCATTCTAAGATTGGATTCAGTAGGAATTTAGTAGGCACGTTTGCTAATCCTGAAATCAAATTGAATGAGCACTTTGCTTCAAGTAAATCCATCCGGTGAAGTTCTACACAGCAGTATGAGTCAACCGTCAAAAAAGTTTTCAATTCATTTTGAGTTCAGTTTTAGAAACAAATACACATCACATCATTTTCCTCGCGATACACAAGTCTCGATAAAAATCCGAATTAAAGTCTGAATCGTACATATCAATCGACGGGCCAGCACACCATTAGGCATTTTACTAAGCAAGGAGTACAAACAATCGGTTTTCTAGTAGATGACAGTATTGCACTGAGTGTTGCTAGCACAAATAAATTAATGTTACAAGTTTCACCAATTCGTTTCATTTTAGTTTACCCTGCGTTAGGTCAATGACCAGGCTGAGGTATGGTGGCCCTAAAAAGAACCATGTGAATGATTAGAATACAATGAAAAATCTGATTGCTTGTAGTCCTTCTTAGTATCTGATAATTCTCATCCAGATTATTATGGCAATACAACTGACTAAGTGTACCGTGAATAATGCCACTCAGAAAGTATTTCAATAAAAATTCTCATAAAAACCGTGCCCTAAGCTCAACGGCGAATACAAAGTACCTGCCTATAAAATCATAGAAAGTTGACAATACAAATACACAGTGTACTTATCAGTCATAAGAATTACGTAATTTATAAGATTATATAGACGAGAATTCCTCGCGACGCGAGTTACAGAGAAATATGAAACACAATCGCATCGAACGTTACGTTGCGCACAGACCCGAGCCAATCAGCGATGCTAGAGCGAGACAGAATCATTTGTTGTCTCGCTCCGACTGGCTCGGGAACGCAGGCAATAGTACCAAGATTCATTATCATCCTATTAGTCCATTCAGCACTCATTTTTATCACAAACAGTATTCATCAAACTGTAAGTTGTCCGTCCGAGCGCGGCAATGGCACAACCCGCTTATAAATATCTACACAAATTAGACACACATAACACTACTTGTTCAACGTCACTAAGCTAAACGCTTCATGGGATAATAGTCTTTAGTGCACCGCGTTAGAGTTTAGTTTGCCACGGGGGGGGGGGGGGGGGGTGTAAAGCGGGGTTTATTTATAGAGAAGTGTTGAGTCCACGTGCCACCTCACAAGTATGTGGATTCACCTGAAATGTAAGAAACCCATATAAGCTATGTAACCACAACATATGCCACTGATAAATTGTTTGTTTGACTCATGACGCTATTAATAAATCATTTACAGAAAGGTATTCTTTATTTCTCTTTCTATAGGTTCGAAGGTAGTCGCCAAAAATCAAAACAAATTCGGGTAGTGTCTCCTAAACGCAGATTTTACGAGACGTTTAGGAAACAATGTATGTGGCGTGTGTTGTGCAATGTGCAAAGCGGATGTATGGATGTTAGAACGTATGAAAGTTGGAGTTTAGTGAATATTTACACAGAACACAATCCACACAACAAACAGGGTTAGTTGCACCAGAAATTAATATTAAAAAAAATTCATGGAAAATTCTATGACCAAAATAAAATAAAATTAGTATGTTCTTAGCTATCACAATTCATAGTTGATTTGTTTAAACATGATTTTATTGCGTTAAATACCTTTCATTTATTTCCCGACGTTACGGCTGTGTTGCTACAACCGTGGCCGCGGACGAACTGGAGGTAGGCAGTGGAGCCGACGAGAAGTGGCAGTAATTAGATACAAGTACCCTCAACTCCGCTGCCTACCTCCAGTTCGTCCGCGGCCACGGTTGTTGCAACACAGCCGAAACGTCGGGAAATAAATAAAAGGTATTTAACGCAATAAAATCCTGTTTAAACAAATCAACTATGAATTGTGATCAAGAAAGTTTAAGAACTGACTATTATAAATAGTTTTTAACTAAGATCGAAAATTTTTGTTTAATTTTTTGGTGCAATTAACATGAGAGTATGAAAAAATCTCAAAAGCAAATTATACTGGGAGATATTTCTCAGAGCGGCCGTAATTAAGTTCGTAAGTTAGTTTAGTTAATGTACTGTTCCTGAAAATATATCAATGTAAATAGATTTGTATCAGGAAAATATAATATTTGACTGTTTGTACTGCGTTACGACCGCTCAAAAATAAAACATTGCTGTTCCATCATTGAATTGGAATGGGAGAATTAACATGCATATTACAATTTTTTTTTTCTTTTGGATGATCAAAAAAAAAATCAAACAAGTCTAAAATTCATGCCTGATTTTTTTGTAATTATAAAAATATTTTAATCATTGTAGAAATTGTAAAATTTTGAAACAGCAAAGTTAAAAACAAATATTTTTTTATAAAAGCATGCACATGATAAAAATTTGATATGTATAAAAGTTAGAAAACAAACACAGACAATCACATAAATAAAACAAAATTAGAAAACAAAAGGATTAAAATAAACCATGAGACTGAAAAGATTTCGAATTTCAGGAATTTCTGAATAAATTTTGGAGTAGAACAGCTCTAAAATAAGTGACAAATCCAAGCACTTTACACAATAAATTTAGAACTAAAAATGTACTTGGATCTCATAAAAGAGGTCTGAGATTCAAGCACATTTTTAGATAAAAAGGTAAAACTTTATTTCTTGGAAAGTCTAGTCTGCCTGCGATAACATAAACTGAAGTACAGTGCCACAAACTTATCCGGACTGTACTCTTCAATAGGGTAATCTTTAAAGTCACATGGCAAAATGAGCGAGTAATGAGACGAGACGATAAGCGATGAACGAAAACGCAAAATAAAACAAAACGGGGGTCTATCGAAAGCCGAGCGGTTACGGACGTGCTAAATCGGTGATGCAGTTTCTACATTCTTGGACAGACTGCTAATTACTTTACATCAAGTACAGTAGTCTTAACGGATCTTTGGCTTTCTGAAGTAGCTGTGCAGAACCCATTTTTGATGACACTTAAAAGACGAAGACAGCGGTGTATAGCTGTTTCGCTCACTCGTTTGTTACATCGTTCTATCTTGGTTACTCTACACACGCAATGCGCTACATGCGCGAACTTGCGCAATCGTTTAGTGCACCTAAATTCAGAGCGCTAAAGCCTCAATGCACATTGAATTGGCCGCGACTGCACGAGACTGCTCGAGCCGGCGCGAGGCTTCGCCACACCTCTTTCATTCTATATCTTGTTACATTGCCCTTAAGGTTTATAATGTCTTGTTACGTCGCGGTCGCTGCCAATGTGCATTGAGCCAAAGATCCGTTGAGAGTATTGTAGGTAGGTTTGACGAAGATTTTTCAATAAGCATTGAGACTCATTTCGCAAAACTACAAATAAATAGTTCGCTATTGAACCTTGTGTGAAGTGACTTAATTTTTTTAACCGCAAAGCTTTTTTTAACTTGATT
Source organism: Epirrhoe alternata (assembly GCA_963565295.1). NCBI lineage: Eukaryota > Metazoa > Arthropoda > Insecta > Lepidoptera > Geometridae > Epirrhoe > Epirrhoe alternata. Next base: position 10,315,208 of record OY751391.1, on the reverse strand, counting down.
GAACGAGTTCTCAAGCATCCGTTTTGAGATCGCGCAGAACTTTGCGAATGACGATCTAAGAGCAATCTTCACCATGTGAGAACTTTGGATCGGGCTTATGTGCCAGTTTTTTTTTAATTTTAGGGCATAGAAAGTGCATCACCGAAGAGTATAATAGAGATATAGTTACGTGTGCGACGCTCGCTCAGGCGACAGAGGCCGGTAGAGGCCGACGCGCTCGTCCGATGTTCCTGCGCACCAACGCGTTATATCACGAGTCTAGTTTGTACCTAACATGCCCGACTGCTGTTTGGTATATGAAATAAATCCTTTATTGAGTTAAAAAATATATTAGGGTCTTTCATTTTAACTAAATCAGGAAATATTTTGTAGAAGCATTGTGGCTGAGTTTTTCGCGGATAAAATTTGATTTTTGTAGAGCTGTATGGAGTACTGCTCTCACCTCTGGGATGGCTCTGCCAAGCACCATCTCCAGGCATTAGAGTCGATTGAGAGGCGAGCCAAGAGGCTAATAGGTGATGACACTCTGGTTGAGTCTCGGCTTCAAAGCCTTGAGCATCGCCGTAGAGTCGCGTGTCTGTCGGTCTTTTATCGACTTCATTTCGGAGAGTGTGCACAAGAACTCCATAATTTAGTTCCACCATCCCCATTCTATTATCGGGCCAACAGGTTCCCGGAAAGACGCCACTTGTACATGGTCGACATTCCCAGAGTTCGTACAAAGCGTTTTGAGTCCACATTTTTCATACGCACCGCCAAATTGTGGAACTCATTGCCGGGCTCTGTATTTCCCGAAAAGTACAATTTAGGGGTCTTCAAATCAAGAGTAAATAGGTTCCTTCTAGGTAAGCATGCTCCATCTTAGACCTCACTACTGCTTAACATCAGGCAGAGTGAGGTCAAATGCTGACCTATTTAATTTAAAAAAAAAAAAAAAAAAGCTGTGGACCCGAAAAGTAGAAGAAGGAAATGGATTCAACAAAGAAATTAAAAAAGATTTATGTACATAATGATTTTTCTTTGTTTTGTTATGAAAATCCTGAGAAAATCGATAAAGACTAGCTTTTCAATTGATTATCGCTTCTTGTATAACTTAGTCCATTCGAGCGTGTGACGTGATGTAGCTGAGCTGCGAGTGGTGAAATGCCTGTTCTCCTTGAAAATATTATGCAACATGTCCTAAAAAATCAATAAAAGATAAATTTTGAAGTGAAAACTTAAATGTTAGGCTTACGAATTAAATTGATACGGTCAAACTCGTACAACCCAGTGTAGTTTAAAATGAAAGACCCTGTGACATACTTATGCAAAGTGGTTCATTATTTTTTTCTCAAATAAAGAAGTTACTGGTTGATACTGTATATTGTAGAACGTAGGTCGTGGGCAATCGTAAGGCATAAGTTTTATGATGTATAAATCATTTGAAATGAAATTATGAAAACAGACATACATAGAGCATAATCTAGCAGTCGGGCAAAACATGTAACTTAAAAATAAAACTTGTTAAAATTCTTTAGAAAATATGCTGCGACATACAGTGCACATGAATGAATGGTGCGAGTACCAGTGGCATATCGTAAACTGTACAATATAATCCATCACCGCTCTATTAATCCAGAAATCTCACATACATAGGTGACAAATGAACTTTATACAGGGTGTGGCGAAATTTTACAACATCAGGGCAGCTACCTTTTCTTTTGCAGTTAGAAGGTTTTGTTCTTAGAAAAGTATAGGTATATTTTAAAAATAAAAACAACTGCATTTTTGGATTTTTGAAAAAAATTACAGTCAGCCTAAAAAATTACATTTCTCAAAAAACACAATTAGGTCTCAATCGACGCTATTTCCCATTAGGAACACTTTTCCCAAAGTAACTTAGCAAATCAAATCGTAAGTTTTTTAACGCAGCGTCATTTCAGCGTTGCCTCTCGTCAAGCAAGGACATTTCGTCAAGGAAACGCGGCGATACCGTTACGAGTCGCCGCGGAAACGCTGCGATTCCGTTACGACTCGCGACGATACGCGGCGAAATTATCGCTCGTTCGTGGAGATTCTCCGACGATATGAGGGCGGACTCGTCACGATTCTCTCGCTCGTGGAGACAGCGCCTAAGAACAAAACCTTCTAACTACAAAAGAAAAGGTAGCTGACGGGTGTTGTAAATTTAGCCACACCCTGTATTTGTCTGTCTGTGTGTATGTTTAAGCGTTATTCTGTAAGTTTCTAAGCTTCATTTTAATCCTACGAATTGTAATGCCTCGTCTATAGCTTTTACAAGTAGATCACTGTAAATAGTAAAGTGAAAATTGTTTCACGAATAGTAATTTTATTTGAGTGACATGATGACGCCATTTTGTTAAAATGAAATCTCACTGAACCAGACAAGTGCAGCTATATTAATTCCATACAACAGAAAGAGACGTGATTATACGCAATCGACGAACTGATTGGATGGTTTTGCATGTACCAAAAATACGTGGATTCGTTCACAAATATTCACAATCCACAAAATGTCTGTCAAAATGAATGACAATCTGCGATGTAGTCATTCCCGCGTTAAATGATAACGTTTAGAAAATATAAAAAGTGATTTATCTCCATGGTAACAGTCTTAGACAAAATGGCGTCAGAGCCACAAAAGCATCCATATTGAACCCCATCGAAAGATCTAGCATAATGTAACTTTAAAATAAACTGGCCTATAGCATCAAGCTATCGGTAAAGAGATCATCGTCCCAGACGAACTCCCGCCTCCCCGCGTAAAGTTTGTAATCAATAATATTAAAAAATAATAAAATAACTATGAATCCATATTGATACTACAGCAACAGTTCATACAATATTTACAGATGTTTCCAAAACTACAATAGTTTTAGTGCGTAACTTTGCAACGATTTCTTTTAGACTTTCATCTACTCGCCGTTTCAGGTCAAAGTCAATAATAATAATTATTTCATTAACCATACTCTATAGTTTATGCATGACATAACTTTGTGTCAAGTTTATTAAGACCCTAATATTCGAACTGTAACAAAAAACTGCTATTATATAAACTGCTGCATGTAGCAATTCTAACCTGCGCTTATTATACAAATACACAACTTTATAACAAAATACGAATTACGAATCTACATAAGTCGGGCGATATTTAAGATTACATCTAAGGTATTAATGGGACTGTGGGGACAAAACATCTGAACAGATGTTTGTATAATAGAACCGAGAAAACCTATTAGGCATCGTATTATCTTGAACCACACCCAAACATATTAATTGTAAAGCCTACCTAACCTAGCCTAACATCGAAAAACTAAAGTCTCTCGCGAGACTACCGAACGGCCTAATCGGTTATCGTATACGCTCCAAATTGAGCTATGTCGAGGCGATTTTATCCTGAGACCTGCGCAAACCTTACGCACAATATTATTACAGTCCTCAGTTAATAGACTGGGGGGATATTTCAAATCCCATGTACGTTGTACAAATCCTCACCGGTCACGAATTTTATGAGTTAGGATTCATCCTTCACCCGTCTATCAGAGCCGAATTTACCGCTAAACTCCCGCCAAGACGCTCTTATGTCTAAGGATAACCGCGGCTTAGATTTATCGTCTCGTTTCCCTTTACACTCCTCTACCGGACTTTCTCTAGCGGATGTTGGCGCGGAAGAGAAAACATCATTTGCGTATTCCATAGGTTCCTCAAAAGCGGTGGCTTTCTTCTCTGTGTAGACACCTTTATCTTTAAATTTTTCAGCATCTGCTTTACTGCAGTATAAAGGATTGACAGTGGGCGCGCTGTTCTTACGTCCGGCGTAAATAGGGTTGACAGTTGCATCGCTTTTTCTATCCTCAACCGGGTACAGTCTCTCATCGAACAGCGTCTCAGGGTATCTCCTGTTCAGGTCGTTAACCCGGGCGCTATCTTTCCTGTCGTAGATCGTAGAATCGAATTTGAACCGATCGTTAAGAGGATCATCGGGGCTGGATTCTCCAGAATCCAGTCTGCGATCATTATCACTCGGGTCTTTCCGGGGATAGCCACCTAAGCCGTCGCGTTTTGCGTCACCGGGGTCGACCCGCTCTTCATATTTCCGGCATTCATGACTCGTGTAGCCGTCGCATTTGCTCGTTATAGTGCCGGAGCTTCCGGAATCGAAACGTTCTTCATATTTCCCCGAATCGTTTCGATCTTCAGTCTGCCGCCGATCTCCATGCTTACAATTAAAACTGTCGCGTTTAGGATCCTCATAACCGTCTCGTTTCGTACTCTCTCTCTCATCAAGCTCGTAACCACAATCACGTTTATCACTCGGATAAGCATCTTTATCACCGTATTCAGCCCCGGCGCCCTTTCCAGCGAACTCCCCGGGATAACCAGGTTCACACGTAACCTTGTCACTTGCAAAACCGTCCTTAGGATCAGCGTAATCACAGTATTGATATTGTCCAGCGGGGCTCGGCAGGCGCGAGTAGGGGAAGCGCTCACCGGAGTCCCAGTGCGCGTCGGGCTCGGGCTCGGAGCCGGAGGAGGCGGAGGCGCAGGAGGAGGGCGGGGAGGGCGCGCGCGTGGCGGCCGCCGCGAACGTGGCCGACTCCGGCATCTTCTGCACTATCAGCTCCACCTGGGGACAACAAACTTATTTATTTTTGTTGGTATTTAATAGAATTATCACCCAGTAAAAAATTTAGGAGAACAAAAACTACCTAGGTTTTGCTTAGTTTAGGGCTAGATAGCCCCGTGTGAAATGTGCAGCATTATTTATTTCTGTAATCATCTTACATGGGGGTACGGTCCTAATACTTTGCTCTATCTATGACATCATTTTGAAATATGCCTTCATATCCTGTTCTGACAGCTGTCCAGGGTAGCAATCCATATTTCAGCGGAACGCATCCGCGACAATCAGTTCCGTAGAATTGATCCAAAACTGACGACAGTTTTAGAGAAAACGGTTTATCCACTGTGATTGATTGCGGTCAGTTGAATGGCTGACCGATTTCGCCGCGGATGCGATCCGATAAAGCATGAAATACGGGATATGAAAGCATATTTCAAAATGACGTCATAGATAGAACAAAGTATTAGGAAGACTGACCACATGTAAAATGAATACAGAAATAAATAATACTGCACATTTCACACCGTACTATCTAGCCTCAAACTACCGTACTATAGGAAAAATATGATTGATATAATTAAATATTTGAGAAACCAACAGCCATACAACAAAGCAATCGGAATGCGCCTATACAAGTTTCTACTAATCGAAACATAGATTCAATAATGTGAACAAAATTTCCACATTCCTTCATATCCCTTACATTTAAGGATCTGAAATACAAGAAAGATCTGAGGGAAAGTATATGCCTTGGGATACAGTCGTACAAGTTTGTTTTTTGTGACAATGTACCTTGAAGTCTTGGCTGTAGTTTTTGTGTTGTTTATCCTTATGCGCGTCGTCCAGCTGCCACTTGTTCAGCGTCAGCTTGAACGTCTCCAGGTTCGGACCTGGAATTTCAGGAGTTAAAATCATCATTCAAGAAGTTGAGGAGCTAGGTTGTCGCAATATGAGCGTGAAGAATGTTAGGTTTGAATATGGAATTAACGAAAGAGGCAGACCAAAGAAAGGATAGGCTGTGTGAAGGATGATATGGGTTAAAAGAAGTGAGTAAATAAGAAGTAGACCCTACTTCTCCCAGGCACTACGTCCCGTTGAGTGTAGGCATAGGTTGTCTCCTGACACTATATAAATCATATAGCATAGATGTAAAGGCCTGAAGGTGCTCGTAAAGGAGCTAGTTTCTTGCCAATTTCTTGCTGCAATGGTACAGCCGCCAAGTTGCCGATTATATCTTGCAACACAGTGTAATAATTATAAATAAATAATGCTGGACATTTCACACAGCATCATCTAGCCCCAAACTAAGCAAAGCTTGTACTATGGGAACCAGATAACTTTATTTATTTATTTATTTATTCACACACAACAACACATTACAACCACATTCAATTCATAAAAACTAGGTAGGTACATATCAGATCTTGATTATGACGTAAAAACTTGTGCGTACTTAAATACCAAGTTAGTTAAAATGTCATGCAGGTAAGCTATGTTAAAAATAAAAACGAAAAAACGAAAGTAAGTAGGTATAAAGAAAATGTAAACAGCTAGATAACAGAAAACGTAGATAATATGATTTTTTTAAAGTTAAGTTTGACTCAGGACACAAGGGTGTCTGAGTTCGTACTATGTTGTAAAATAATACTTTTAATATTTTTTATGAATTGGTTTAATTTGGGGACAAATATGTCTAATTCCAGATGATCCTTTAGAAGCTCATTGTATTGACGTGCCATTCTGGTCAAGGGATTAAAAAATGAGATGTTATTTTTGTATATTTGTAGGGCAAACAGATTAGACGCGTTAGAGTTACGAGCTCTGAATTTGATATTGAATGACAACACCGATAGCAACTTTGGGGAGTCAATTAATGAATGAGTTATTTTGTACAGATAGATAAAATCATAATAGACACGCCGACTTTCCAAGGACTGAACATTAAATCTAAGTAGCCTCCCCTCGTAATTCAGACCAAGGCGACCAGGTTCCAACCGATAACATAACAGCCTAAGGCATTTTCTCTGAACTCGTTCGATATTATAGCTATGGATCTTATAGTTTGGAGACCATACCGGAGTTCCATATTCTAAAATACTCCTCACAAGGGAGTTGAAAAGATAGATTAAGGTACTAGTCTTCTTAAAACCCTTAGTGGATCTCAGAACGAAACCCAGGAGTTTATTGGCTTTTGCAGTTATGTACTGATAGTGTTCACGAAAGGTAAGTTTATCATCAAATAGAATGCCGAGATCTTTAGCAACATATGACCGGGTTATTACCTTATCCTCAATTTTGTAATCGTGTATAATTTTAAGTCGCTTATTCGTGAACGATATAGAAAAACACTTACTGATGTTTAAATACATAAGATTGCATTTGCACCATTGCGTAATAGCATCTACATCGTTTTGAAGTAGAACACAATCATCTTTGCTAGTTATTAAATTAAGTATTTTTAAGTCATCCGCATATAAAAGATAATTACAATGTAACCGAGATACAAGGTCATTAATAAAAATTACGAAGAGAAGTGGTCCCAGATGTGATCCCTGAGGCACACCAGAAGTTACTACTGTAGGCGCGGAGACAACTGATATACTGATATACTACTTATATACTTTTTGTTTGTAAATACATACGTACTACACATAGTAGCACCCAGACCCGAGATCAATATTTGCAGATCATACAAACATTTATCCCGCAGCGGGGATCGAACCCGCAACCTTCTGCGTCCCAATTGCTGCAATATTGCTGTGTAACCCGGCGATATTGTCAAGATATATCTTTGCAAATTAGCCGGCTAGATTGCAAATGATTTATCCCGAGTTGCAAATAGACTGAGTTATTGGTCAATAAAAATTGCCAGCATGATGCAATTTTTGTATCCCGTTTACAGTCGTCTTAGGTATAGGCTTACTGTCAGGCAGAGGCGGATGCGGCACTGCGCCGGCGCAGGCTGCCACGAAGAACGTGTTGAACCAGAAGTGGAAGAGTTTCTCTTTGCGCATCTTCATCTTGTGCTTGTAAACGTCGACGCGAACGTCTCCGCAGAGAGGCGTGCAGTGCGTGAGCCGGACTCGGAGGGATTGCTCGCTTCGACGCACATCGTGGCAGCCTGTTGGCGCCTGAAATGTACAACATTTTTTTGAAATACTTTAGAATGAACAATAACGAATTAATTATACCAAAATGCACATGCACATGCACCCACTGTTACAACCCCATCTCTCTCTCTCCCATAAGGTTTGCTGTAAGAGAACTCTTTTTAGGGTTAAGCTCGCCTTTGCCATTACTTCTCTAGATTAAGTGTTTATGTATATAATTTCTTTGTGCAATAAAGAATAAATAAATAAAAATAACGATTTGAATATTATAGAATTCTTAATTTTGCAGTGCTAATAATGATAATATTAGCGTTAGCAAAAACTCGCTTCGACGCACATCGTGGCAGCCTGTTGGCGCCTGAAAGATACAATTATTTTTTAATACTTTAGGATAAACAATAAACACATTAATAATACAAGCTTGTTGTGGGGCTAGACTAAACAGTGGCACTCTAAGAAGCAGAAGTGAAAACTTGAACGGTTCTAAACTTGACAAATAACCCGATCACGTGATTCGCACGTGACCTTTTCGAGGCGAATCCAAGGATTTTTTCTCGTCTCAAAACTGCCCAACGTGCCTAAAGAAGTTTTCACTTCAAAAATGTATCTAGCATAACTATATTAGCTATTCATACTTCAGCGAAACGCATCCGCGACGTAGAAAGTAGTAGTAAAAAGTAGCGTGTATGCTATTTCTTACGATCTATCTCTGTGCCTTTCATCCAGATTCCAGATCCATTTCATCATCACGTCTAATGCACACCATACCCTATTAGTATGTATTAGACCTGTGTAACTCTTTAGAGAAACGACCCTGAGAGTCACTTCCTCAACATGTTTCAAAAGATTTGAAACATTTGTGTTGATAGAATGACTCTTGAATCTCTATCACTGCCTTCACCAATCACCGCACGACCTACGCTGGCTGTATCCGCATCAATCAATCTGAATCTCGCACTGATCCAGATTCAGATTGACGAACGACGACGCACTGAGAGCGCGTTTCAGAGCGAGATTCAGATTAGTGAGCGACGACGCCGGCGGAATGAAACGAAACATATCTGTTCCGGAACATTGCACTGATCCAGATTAAAATGTTCCAATCTCAACCAAGATATACTTTTGCCAGTGCTACATATTATACACTAACTTATGCGCGCGGCTTCGCCCGCGTGGTACCTACCAACATTTTGAATAGCCTATATGCTATTCCAGGTCACTATCTACGCATATTCCAAGTTTCATCCAAATCGGTTCACTGGTTTAGGCGTGATTGATACACAAACATACAAACATCCAAATATCCAAACATACTCGCAAACTTTCAGATTTATTATATTATTAGGATATTAAGATATACTTTTGAGAAGTGTGCTTGTGAAGCGTGATGTTCCGTACCTTGAAGAAAGGATGAGCCTGTGTGATCAGCAGCTCGGGCGCGGCCTGCCCCGCGTGCTGGAACGGCGGAGGCGTCATCAGCAGCTCCCGGATGTGCACTTTAGTGGGCGCGTAGCTCAACCCAGAGCGGAGTAACCACGCGTAGTACTCGACGTAACGTCGCTGTGAGGGGATCGTCACGCCTGGGAGAAATAATGCTTACAATTAACTGATAAAGGGTACCAAGGAAACTATTCCTAAAGAAAAGTATATGCAAAAAAATTTTGTGCTTAGAGTTATTGAGTGACGAACTCTGTGGCGCAGTGGGTGAAAGCCCGCTTGGGACGCAGAAGGTTGCGAGTTCGATCCCCGCCGCGGGATAAATGTTTGTATGATCTGCAAATATTTATCTCGGGTCTGGGTGTTTCTATGTATAATACGTATTTACAAACAAAAAAGTATATAAGTAGTATATCAGTTATCTGGTTTCCATATACAAGCTTGGCTTAGTTTGGGGCTAGATGATGCTGTGTGAAATTGTCCAGCATTATTTATTTATTTTGAAAATCTAAAATTCGACGTAGATAGAACCGAACTTAGTCTTCAAAACTTCTTGAATACAAGATCTGAAGATTGTTAGCCATGCCCTAACTAAGGATACAGTGTCGAGTCAGTTTCGACGACCTCTGTGGCGCAGTGGAAAGCTCGCTTGGGACGCAGAAGGTTGCGGGTTCGATCCCCGCCGCGCGGGATAAATGTTTGTATTATCTGCAAATATTTATCTCGGGTCTGGGTGTTTATTATTATTTTTATTCTTTTAGTCTGGGTGTTTCTATGTATGTATTTAAAAACAAAAAGTATATCAGTTATCTGGCTCCCATAGTACAAGCTTTGCTTAGTTTGGGGCTAGATGATGCTGTGTGAAATGTCCAGCATTATTTGTTATAGTTTTGATTTGTTTCTCATCGATGTTTCGACGACCTCGTTCGCGAGGTGGGCGAGACGCTAGAGGCACTTTTATCAAATCTAAGCGTGATCTGCTATTTGTTCCGGGGTCGGAGTGGTATGGTATCATGGTACTGAAAGGCTTCTGATACGATACAAGTGATCCCAGATAGATTTTTTGTCTCACCTTTTTCATCGTGCGTTCGCTTCGTTCCATAAAACTTAAGCGCCTCATCCGCCGTCGTTTTCTGTCGACTGTACAGCAGGTAGCAACACACCATAGTGCCTGAAATATTACAATACACATTACAATAACCAGAACATTACATTACACATTGTAAGCCTCGGCCTCCAGCTTTTAAGGTTGAAGGAAAACGTAAGTAAATTCGTATGAGTCAGTGGCCAACTCTGGTGACGGAGTTTTTAGGCCGCCTTAACGCCTCCGTCATGACTTAACGACTTAAATAGCCGGGACCGACAATTTAACGTGCCCTCCGAAGCACGGAAGCGCTCAGATGAAAATGCCACTGGCGGTCACCCATCCACATACAGACCGTTTCGAACGTTGCTTCACTTCGACGACCTATCAAGAACGACTAAGCAAGCACGACCACGAGCGCTTCAGACCAGAGCGCGAAGAAAACATCGTGAGGACTCAAAAACATGACATGTCTAGTGGACGAGAAGAGTCTCTTTGAGGTGCATTGAAGTTCTTTCATCACAAGAACAGGAACGACAAGAAAAGATGATGAAATTAGTCGTATTGAACTTGTGCTTTTCACTTTGATTTTGAGTAACAACAGAGCGCTTCAGGGAAAGATGGCACGACAAACAAACACGTTTTCACTGTAATTGATCTGAGCAACAGATGTTTTATTTCAAGATGTACATTTGTCTGTTTATTGTTGTGCATGTACTGTGTATATGCATCTGTTTTTACGTGCGTTCAGAGCCAATTACTGGCACTAACGCTTACACAGACAAAAGTAGTCTACGGACTTGGAAGCTAGGAATGATATTTTCTCTGATTAACAAGAAGATTTCGTAACAAAAGCGATATTGAAGCTTTAAAAAACACAAAGAAAGTCACGACACAAACTTTCTCCAATAATTTCAACTAATAAATATCACAATAGAAAATGCTACCGTTGGCATCAAAGTTTGTGGCCGTCGTCCCCCTAAATTATTGGGCTATAAGGAAATGTCACTTTCTTTCGAAGCGATATTAGTCCAATCCAATAAACTATCAAAAACTTTCTTTTTTCTTTTGCCTTCTACATTTGACAAAACCCCTACTTTTTGACCCAAAAAGTAGGCGGTCCAGAAAGGACCTTTTTAAAAATTTACGACCGTGAAAGCCGGTACCAGCCCAATTATCGCGCGCTGCAAAGAAATTTCGCAATTACGGCACAGAACTTTCGTGTGCTTTTTGTCCGCATCAATAATGCCTGGAGCGAATAATGGGCCACGTGTAATTTGTTGCCTTAACCTTTGTTATGGAGAGTTCGGGGCCTATTATGCGATTATGCAAAATTTTATGATCTCCATCTGGTTTGGTGAAGAGATAATTTATTCTTTTCATAAAGTCGTCTCGATGCGATCTGACGTGAACCGAAGATCACGACTCGATGGCTGAGATAACGTGTTTTTGCCAGCCCATAAATAAACAGTGACACTTTTTCCTCAAGGGTGAAAGGCCTCTCTATTGTTGCTTTTGCACAAAAGACATCTCACATTTTGACGAGTTTTTTCATGTCCCAAACATACCCAGGCTAAAAGCATCATAGGGAGCAAATCGAATCCGTCATTATTACAGAGAGATCCATCACTTTCGAGGCGATTTCTAAAAAATAAAATATCTAAATGAAAAAAAAACGAAATTTTAAGCAATCACATTTTGAAATTTCAACCCAGTTTCTTGCTTCCCTAGAGACATGACTGATAATGATATCTCCGAGTTCATTTTTCAACACTTCTAGCATCTAAGAGCTGGTTAGCCTAGACTTGAGTGGCTACGAGTAACAAAGGATAATTACCCGTTCGTCCCTTCCCCGCTTTGCAATGGACCGCGGCCACATTTCTCGAATCTTCGCTGAGCCACTTATGCACATCCTCGCAGAACGGTTGTATCATCTCTATATTCGGCGGAGTGTGGTCTTCAAACGCGTACCTTTCCACCTGGAAACAAAGTCAAAATAAATAGACTTTCAAGGTTCCTAATGTCTTACCAAACCAACGTTAGTCTGACTCCTATAAATAAATCTTTGTAAAAATATCATTCATTTCCGTCCAATTAGTGCGCGAATCAATAAAACGACAATTTATCTCGAGTTACGTAACAGCGCCGCTGGAATATACCTAAATTTGGAATGTAGATAACGTTTTTGATGTTATTATAACTAGAAATCTGAAGCTCAACAGCCGATTCCTTAATCGTCCATCAACAAACTTATTCTGCTTTATGGATGCATTAAGTTGAATAACTCTATACAATGTAAAGTATTTTTGAATCGATAAGTGTCTAGGTAGAATCAATGTGCTGTATTGACCTGGTTACAACATGAGGGCGTTAGAAATGTTAAATGGCTTAAAAAACGCAGACACCTCATAGACTATGCGGCGGCATACGCATATTTATGTTTCTTGGAATTGGTGTGGTTTTAAGTAGAAACTGTCAGAAGCATCCTTGATAAGCGTTATCGGTGAACAACTGATAGCCGGTTGGTTGGGCGGCGGTGGCGACATCTAGTCTGCTAGACTGACACTTAGCACCTGGCACTAGCAGCTAAACTGTGACTAGGACGATAATGCCCTCCTCCGATCAATTTTATCGAACACTGATTGACACTATCTTTCATAGATAATGATAAAGACAAGTATAGAATAGCCGCAGTCGAAGAAAATGCGGCGTGCTTAAATTAAAGCAGTATTCGGTTCTAACCTTCATTATCTATTTCGATATTGCTTGAAGGACATAGTCAGGGTCGCCTATTCTTGTGACTAAGCAATAAATGCTTAGGTCACCTCGTCCTACAGCCTACTGCAACCTCTCGGGCATTAACCTGTAACTGTCTGAAATACAGTATTCACCCCACTAATGGTATGCGCAAGTTTCTGTGCAGTGTGGATAGATGTTTGTGATGCAAAGTAGCGTGACGTCTGATCGGATTTGAATCGGTCTGATCGACTTTTGGAATAAATAGCTCGATATCCGCAAAAAAACACAAGCCCCAAAAAAGATAGAAATCGGCTAAAACACTTTTCAATTCAACGGCAGATTATTTTCGTTGGGACCATAATCTGACCAATGGATATCAAGAGCGATCAAAGAACTAACCTAAAATATACAGTTTTCTTAGGAGCATCCTGTACTTTCCAAAAATGCTTTACTGTGATTGACCAACAGAATATTTGAGTTTGATTTATGTCTTAAATGAGAAACAAACAAACTTGATTACGTAGGCAAAGCGTGGGCGTTGTGGAGACACAAGAAGAAAACCGATTCGGCATAAAAATTACGGATATTATTAGAATTGTGGAGGGTTTATTGATTTTGTCTTTGAATAGAATACCTATAACGTCCGAATGAAGAGTTTGTTCTGTTAATCTTCCGTTTTATTATTGAGTAGGCAGCATTGGCACTGTAAATGCTTGAGAAGTGATACTTTCTGAACTAAGGAGTGATTCACGCTGATAAGACCAAACATCGACGATAAATTCCGTGGACCTACAAAGCGTCAACTCCAAAAGCTTTATGCTGATACCCACGCTGATATCATTTGAGAATTTTGCTTTGTTGCACTCATTCCAGTCAATAGCGTTATACTCGATCCGATCAATGGCAATCAACGCCCGTATCGCTGCAGGGCCACCAGGGTTCCAGCTTCTAGTTTGACAGCTGTCAAATGCATAAATAACGCAACAGATGAGCTCTTCAGATAAAATATTCGCTCACACAGCCCCCTTTTTTGTGGTAATAGGTCCTCAACTATTATTTATTCAAATTTTATGCGACACGTGTCAAATGGCGACACTGGCTGCGATTCGCTCTTCAATGCAATGAGACGGAAACAGAACCAGTGCCTTATGAAACTTAACTTGAAGGGTATGCGATAGTGGAACTTAAAACCGATACGTAACAATTCGTCCTCCAAGATGTCTCTGATCTTAACCAGGTACTCTAGGTAGATTTGATAATTAAAATTATATTCAATCGCAGATACTCCTCGTTTGTGGTCAAAGAGGATGAGCTAGTGGAGATTTTTAATGGGAAGGAAGATGGAATGATAATAGCTAGCGCGTTCAAATGCCGTGATAAGTTTGACGACCTCTGTAGCGCAGTGGGCGAAGGCCCGCCTGCGACGCAAAAGGTTGCGGGTTCAATCCCCGCGGCGGGACCAATGTTTGTATGATCTACAAATATTTGTCTCGGGTCTGGGTGTTTGTATGTATAATAAGTATGTATTTACAAACAAAAAGTATATAAGTAGTATATCAGTCATCTTAGTACCCATAACACAAGCTCTGCTTACTTTGGGGCTAGATGATGCTGTGTGAAAAGTCCAGCGTTATTTATTTATAAGTCGGGAAGGCAAAGAAAAACCTAAAAAGCATCTAAAAGCATTGTCACAGAGCTCGGTTTCGAATAACAGAATGCTATAGTGACACTGGCACGAGCTGCACAGAATAGGATTATTATGCAAATATCCCGCTAGATATGCATTCGAGTTTCCTCTTAAACAGCACGTGGCCTATTATTGCGTTGGCCGCTTGGTACTCGTCAGTGCCTAGGTACTCGATTACTTTGTAGCAGTGCAAGTATGCTCAACATTAGGTCCGCAAGCGACAATGTTTGCTGTCAATGGTTTTGAGTTGCGCCGTGAGCACTTGTTGAAAGATTCTGTCAACGACTACATTCGCTGAAGATATTTTGTGAACGTGGTTGGGTATTTTAAAACTTTGTTCGGTATCGTAAATCTGCCTTATAGAAAATTAAATAGTGACGTACGCGCTTCAACCATAATAACACCTATGCACCTATGAAACCTTTAACTAACCAATTATTTTCTTTCTTTACCTTAAAAGATTAGTCAGTGTGATCTGTTAAAACCCGGCTTCAGAAACGGTTGACCACACCTGCTAGTAGGACCTAGTACATATTAGTGCTATTTAAATTCATGTTCTTTAGCACGTGTAGCCGTGTCCCGTGGCCATTGTTTTAATGAGCAGCAGTCATGCAGACTGATGGCAAAGTTTCCTCGTTTACGATCATTCTATTAATTTATTCCTAGACATGTCGAACATAATCCTAAGCCCGCCTTTGAGCTTCCAAACATAAACATCAATCAATACCCCGAGCTGAACAATTTTGTTTGACTTTTTTGTATGAAATGGAGGCTATCTCTAGACTCCTTCAGGCAGCCTAGAGATTTATCGAGCCCAGTCGAGGCCTAAATAGATACAAATACCGCAATACTTTGATATCTAACCCCATTCCATAGTCAGAAACGGCACACATTGACGCATCTACTCAATTCTCTGGCACGGATCGTTCCATAAAAATGTCTGCATAAAATACAATGTAGTTCTGCTCGACGATTTTAGTCTGGACTATTGAAATACCTGCATTTCGGCGCCACAATGTGTCTTGAATCGACCCGCTTTCTGATATTCATAGTAATTCCTGTGCTGAACTAATAATGGACGTGAAAGTTTTGTTTGCAAGCACATAGTCGTAGTTCTGGATAAATGCGTAGGTAAGTACGTGGCTGTGGGTGGCTACATTGTAAGATGCTCTTGTGAGGAAAACGGCGGTTTCAACTACTTTGTTCAAGTATGAAAGTTACGTCATTAGTGTTCCCTTTCCTTATAGAGGTAATTAATGAGAGCACGACTTTTGTAATTTACCAGAACGGTATAAGTATAACGTAGTAGTTTTGCAAAATGCGACCTCTTTAATCACATTACATGCTGACGCCCACAGGAAATCAACGGTCGGTTATAAGCATCTCCGTATTACTATTTTTGAACTCTCCTCCTTAACCTTAACAAGTGGATTCAGAGCATAAAATAGACGCAATAAAAATCCTAAGACGACTTACAAGTTACAAAGTTAAATCAATATATCGAAAGTGGAGATAATTTTCGGCACCTCGGAAATAAATCTCGGGATGTTCAAAGAAAATCATGATATTTTATCGCATATCTTGTACGCTTGGCCAGAAATGGTAGCAACTCCAATTTCCGGTTAATACAAGTACCTTTACATAAATTCTGTGATTCCGTCAATTTATCATCGGACCTATTAGTTACCGGGTCGCGCTGCCTAGTCAAGGTTATTTACATCAATAAAGTCTTCCGTGAACGTTTTCGGGCAAAGCACGACATATTTAAGGAAAAACATATGTATTAAAACAGCTGATACTTTAATAAAACTCATAAATTACAGTTACGTAGCTGTTATGTAAAAACATACGGCCTTACTCAGTATACGCAATTTGAGTTAACGCTTAAAGATGTTTCAATAAGTAAAATGAACGTAGCATACTAATTCGATTTATCAATTTCGTGTAGTTTTAGGTAAGTCAAAGTCAAAAAGCATTTATTCAGTAGGACCATCACTGGGATCACTTAGAATAGTGTTAGAACTAATTTTACTCATGTTCTTGCGCGACCAATACCGTAAAGAATCAGGGCAACAAACACGGTTTGGGGCCTAGCATTCTTTTAGGTGATCCATCTTAAAACTAAATAGTCTAGCTCCAGTAGGGAGCCAGTCAAAGAGAATTGAGGCTCGTCAAAGAAGTTTAGATGCTCATAAAGTACAAAAAAAACTAATAGTATAATGTCTTTAACTGATAAACTATAATGTCTTGAATTCCTTTCCAGAGATTTTGATATCTTATTGAAAAATATATTCAAGCGTCTCCTCTCCTGACATCCTCGAACGAACAACAAATTGTGTTGTGTGGCATAAGATGGGCCTGAATACGGATAGATATGAATGTGGATGGATATGGGTAAGTACAGAGGTAAAGCAAAGAAAATATGGCGTAGAAGATGGCAGAAGTAACAAAGGAGTGTAAGTATTGAAAGACTGATAGAGAGTGGAGGAAGAGGAAGACGTGCTTTGTTGATTCCAAATAGTGGGACATGAACAGAAAGAAGAAGTAACACAGTCTGGATAAACATGCTCATCAAGAAATCCTGATATGACCGTAAAGGCCAGTACAACAAAATTTATATCTCTGAGTGCGATCTACTGAGGCCATCATCATTTACCTGACCTTATCCCGCTTATCCGGGTCGGCACATGTTCTCTTCTTCCACTCTCCCCTTTCACTCGTCATCTTCGTATCCACTCCCTTCTTATCCATATCTTCTTTCACACAATACATCCATCTTTTCTTTGGTCTACCTCTACTCACATATCCATCCACATTCATTTCCATCACCCTTTTAGTTACTTTTCACGATCTACTGAGTCCAACTTTACACTAATCTGTGATGGGCGTAAAAGGTTAATGAAATAAAGGGGGTTTCAGTACAGTAGCACAGCACCTATATAATCGTGCGAAAGATAAAGAAACCCAATTTCATAACACATAAGGTCTAGAATCGCATGCTATATACATCAGGTAGCATGATCGCACGTGAGAAAAAACACGTAGTCTATGAGTCAGGTCGCGTTTAACAAGGTACAAAATAAATAAATATCATGCATGTTTATGTAATAACGTTTTTCATTGTCACAGCGTAGATAACGGCTAGATCAACAGCTTGCAACTTGTTTGGCAATAATTCGACAACTACGAGTATACAACAATGATAGTGTCGGATATCGTCTTGTGATGCACACAACTAGAGATTTCATAATACTTATTAAGTTATCATTAACGTCGTAGGCCGACAGTGGAGCAGGCTGGCACAGGACCGGGAAGAAAGGCAAATGCAGAGGCCTATACCCAGCAGTGGGTGAAGTCGGGCTGCAGATGATGATGATGACTAGCTAATGCGCGCGGCTTCGCCCGCGTGGTACCAAAATTTTGAATAACCTATTCTAGGTTACAATCTACACCTATTCCTAGTTTCATCCAAATCGGTTTGTTTAGGCGCGATTGAAACACAAACATCCAAACATCTAAACAAACTTTCAGCTTTATTATACAAGTGGGATAGTAACTTTCAACAAAATAATTCTCATAGTGGGCTTTGAGCAGGAGAATGAATTCAGATTTTGATTCTCGTTAATAAAGGTACGACAATATTATGGTCAAAAAACAATATCCCTGAGTAAGATATAGATAGAAGATAATGAATGTCGCCACATTTTGCAAGTAGTTAACATTCCATAGATGACAGCTTGCATATCCCTAACACGTGTATGATGTAGTTGTAGTGTACAGAGAGTAAGTTTGCACGAGTAGTAGCTAACGCTGTTGACGTAGGTTTTAGGCCGCCTTAAGCCCTCCGTCTAGATAGACGGAGGGCGGAGGCACTAAATGATGAGACAGACAGAACAATGAGAGTCCTTGAAGCCAAAAAAACTCCGTTACCAGAGTAGACCATTGATGCCATTGACTCAGAATTCGTTTTAAACTTATGTAGTTTGAGAAATGACGATCCTCCTAAAGCCGAAGTGCCTTACCGCTCGGCCACGGAACCCTAGTCGTCACAATCGAAATTTTTAATAAGCTCATGTTTATCGGTTAAACACCGGTAAGCGCCATCTACACGTTTCACCTAAGTGTGGTTTAACACTTTAAAAATTACAAAATTATATAGTTTGTTCAACGGATCTAGGCAGGCATTCGTTAAATTGAAACGGCTAACTTCACGAATGCCTAGATTGAATGTACTGTAGTTCCGTACTTGCAAACTTGTTATCAAAAATATAATATTACCTAGAGAAGATTATTATGATTGTTCAATACCCAAAGCGCCCTATTACAAGCCCTACGTCTGTCTGTCCGTTCGTCTTTCACAGGGTTGTAAACTGTGGTAGTGGTACACTTAAAATTTCCACTGAGTTAAAAATATAACATGGCGAATTGGCGAATTTTATGGCCCATAAACTGGCGGTTCTTTTTTCGTCTTTTTTGTTACTTTTCGTAGGTTAACTTGATATTTACCAGCAATTTTATAAACCTTCTAATTGACGTGTATGAATAACACGTGATGTATCACGCTACTGCAAAGTCATAAGTAGTTTGTATAATTAACGAGAAATTCCGTTACTAGGTATCTATGTATGACTGAACTAAACTAACCACATAGTATAAAACAAAGTCGCTTTCTCTGTCCCTATGTATGCTTAAATCTTTAAAACTACGCAACGGATTTTGATGCGGTTTTTTTTAATAGATACGAGTGATACAAGAGGAAGGTTTATATGTATAATACTAGTAATGTTTATATGTATAAATATAGTAGAGAAATTTAGTATCAGCATTGCACCCGTGCGAAGCCGAGGCGGGCCGCTAGTTTAGTACAAACTACAAAACCACTGTTCAGTAGAAAGCAATACGGTTAGTCATTTAATCGTCAAAATAGCTCTCAAAAATAATGTTTGACTAGGGGCTTTTTAACGCATTGTATTTTTTTTTTTTGTGATTTCATGTGTTCAGTGTGTAAAAAGACAACTACCGAAAACTGAGGGGTTGCCACCATTCCAAACATATTTAGCGAAAAAAAAAACGCTTACGTGTGACTTAGTGATTAATTTTATGTTATTTTCAACCTAATAATTGTAACTCAAAATCCAGCAATCTACGTAAAACAATGCGCCCAGTACATACGCAAACAGTACTCTTCAAACGTTGTTTTCTCTGGATAAAATGATTTTTTCGGAAAATCCTTTTGGATGTGGTTGTGTGTTGGGATGCTGTACCTACCCCTTGCGGCTTTAGTAGACGTCTTTTTACACCCTGTATGTTCTTCAAGTAGTTTTCGCAAAAAGTCTTACGAGCGATAGAGATGGATGGCAGAACTTGGGAGAGACCTTTGCCCTTTGCCCGGCAGTGTGACGAGATAGATAAAAAATCTAGTGTTTCAACAATTTTAGGTTGGCACAGAAATCAATGAACTCAACCTCAACTAAATACGTAAACGTAAACAGGGTCACGACTGTATCCCCGAGGCGCGGTAGACATTCTCTCAGATCTTTTATATTCCAGATCCTTTGAAGATGTCAAAGGAGGTAGTCAGAGGCATGTACAAATAAATATTTGATACATGCCCACATCTTGCAGAAGTTAGTATTCCATACGTGACAGGTTGCAAGCCCATCGCCGCCTATAAGAATAACTAACTGGTTTCCTCGCGATGTTTTCCTTCACCGTTCAGAGCTCGTGTTAGAGCGCATATAAATTTTACGAAACGCAAAATCCATTGATGCACGGCCGGGATTCGATCCCACGACCTTCGGATTGAAAGTCGAGGTACAACCCCATTCGGCCAACACTGCCCCTAAAATACATAGCAGTATAATCAGACTATTATTTAACACATTAGAACATTAGCTTTATTGGTACTAAAATTCGTCCTGTCTGAAGTTCAAATCATGACTAATACTCTAATTATGATGAATTCGTCCGACAGAGTTTACGATAGTTTTATGACTTCAACAATGACATTGACTGCGTTGGCTTATCAAAAAAAAAATTGTATTGTCACGCTCTACGACAGACATTTCAAGTTCAACTGCATTTAGCATGTAGCCAGTCTAGCCACACTAATTCAGTCGTTAGAGCTGAGCAAGGGCATGAAATTGTTACTAACGTATTAAGGACTATTATCCAAGACCAGACAATGAATATGACAAGTCACCGAAGTATTACGAAGCGTGCAACGTTTTTAAACTAGTTAATTTGTATAAGGGAGCATTCGAACAGGGGCCGTATTCGCGTACCTTTTTTCGTTCGTTTGATGAATATTCGGATGCTTCCCATCACGAAAGGGCTAATTTCCAAACGTTTAAACACGGTCCTAGCCTAGGACCAAATATTCAAAACTGAAAAATTGGCCCTTGAAGTCAGAAGCCGTGGTGGGAAGCATCCGAATATTCATCAAACGAACGAAAATAGGAACGTGAATACGGCCTTGTTGTTGCTCAAATATCTTTATCATTTCTCCAATTTTTCAGTAGGCCGAGCGCACGCGACCTTTGGCTTAGTATTGTTGTATAAAGCATGTATGGGTTGATATCAAGTATCAAAGTAATACAGTCGTATCACAAAAAAAAAATCTAAATCTATAGTGAAAGAAGACAACAAAACGTCTTATTCTGGTTCCATATTATTTATGCCAAAGCTAATAAATTGGTAGATCCAGCCTTTTTATGACAATGCCTTTATATCGAACATGCTCCAAAAGCGATATTGATAATAAATAAATAAATAAATAATGCTGGACTTTTTCACACAGCATCATCTAGCCCCAAAGTAAGCAGAGCTTGTGTTATGGGTACTAGATGACTGATATACTACTTATATACTTTTTGTTTGTAAATACATACATATTATACATAGAAACACCCAGACCCGAGACAAATATTTGTAGATCATACAAACATTGGTCCCGCCGCGGGGATCGAACCCGCAACCTCTTGCGTCGCAGGCGGGCCTTCGCCCACTGCGCTACAGAGGTCGTCAAATTGATGACCGCAAGCCTTACTTTTATTGATGTACTGTTAGCATAGAAGCTAAACAACTTTTGTATCAAAAATAGAAATACAGGGACCGTATTCGCGTTCCTTTTTTCGTTCGTTTGATGAATATTCGGATGCTTCGGACAATTTCTGACTTCAAGGACGAAATATTTCAAACAGAAAAATTGGCCCCTGAAGTCAGTTCACCAGTTCTATGCTGTACAATTTTCCTACACTTCGATTTTTAGAGATTTTAATAATGAATTATACTTAAACTAAAGACATCGTAGCGCGCTACCGATCACCACATGCTTCAATAACACGGCAGCACCACACCATGGATGTGTAAAGCTAATATTGACCAGTTTAGTTGGCCAGCTACTTCTGACCGTACCGCAAACCTGTTCAGAAAATGTTACAAGAAATGCAGATATAGTAACTTGTCGACCTCTATGGCGTTACGGGACATCGCGCAGAGACAAAAAAATCGTACGTATTTGTATTGTTATCGCCACCCTTCGTATACAATGCACGACACGACATTTTAATGAATGAAAAAGAATTAAGAATAAAGGTGCATTTACACGGTGCGATACGATTTAGCATCGCACGTCAATTTTCCCGTGTGAACGCTCATCGTATGCGATTTGTCTTAGTAAAATCGCATACGATGAGCGTTCACACGGGAAAATTGACGTGCGATGCTAAATCGTATCGCACCGTGTAAATGCACCTTAATATATTAAATCGACAATCGATGTTACGATTCATCACACAACGAATATGGAGGTCTGTCGTATCGTTCTAAACCTTTGACTAAACCAAAGGTGAAATCACTCCCTTATTATAAAAATCTCGTCGTGTCGTCGCGTCGTCAGAAATCGTATCGAGATCTAGAAGCGATTCAGGGAATTTACTAAATCTCACTATCGATATATTGGACATACCTACAATCGATCAATCAGACAATAGTCGTATTTCATCAACAAAAGCTGAACTATAAAAATTGCCAAGATATATCGTAAAAAATATAGGATCAACGGACAGTGGCTTCGCACAATGTAAAAAAGGTTTTAATAGGTTCAGAGAATTCTAGTTTAGATGCGGGACGTGCCACTGAAAAACAAGTGGACAAGACCATAATTAAAAGGAAAAAGTGTCGCATTTTCAGGACCGTGCGATTTCTTATCGTACATTATTTATCATTAATCAATTAAAATCTTCAAGACGTGACATTGTAATGATCATTGTGTCACTTGGGTTACATTTTAGTGATTCGGAGATGGTTCGAGTATCTGTCCATGTCGTATGAGGCATCGTCCTAATAGAACGCGACTACACGATTATCGCGCGAGTAAGCGATGCGACCTCGATAAAATCCATCAAAAATTTTTGTCGCGCGAATGCCTATTCCTATCACTATGTTTGATCGCATAATAGCGTAGAATAGAATAGAATAGAAAATACTTTATTGCACACCACATAATAAAATATAACAAAAATAGAAAACTAAACAAAAAAACTTAATGATCGGCGGTCTTATCGCTAAATAGCGATCTCTACCAGACTCTCTCGCGTAGTCTCATCTATTAGGACGGTGGTGCCTTAAACGAGTATTTCGCTGAATTGTGACAATTTCACCACATTTTTAGGCCCTATTCAGTGGTTTCCTGATGGTCAGTGCGTAGCAGTATATTGACTAGAGTTTTTGTTCGTAATTTCATGAGGACGAGGAGGCCAGAACAATCTCTTTCGGACGAATCAAGAAAAATATTCATTGGGATGAAAAATCTTGGGATGTAACAAGAAGCACTCCATTAAACGCACGCACGGTTTTCAGGACAGCTACAGACGACATCAGAACTGACCGTCAGGATAACACCAAACAGGGCCTAAACAAATAAGCATCAACAACTCACCCTCTCATGGAACTTGCTCGAGTCATACGACCTCTCAGAGCAGAGGTTGTAAATCTTGTAATGATCCTTGTGCTTTTTCTCCAGGAACCTGGAGACCTCGTCGATGTGGTTCCTGTAGACTCCCTCCAGCTTCTCGGCGGGGAAACCCATTGCTATCAGCCTGTCCGTTATATCTGTACCGCTAGT
Source organism: Epirrhoe alternata (assembly GCA_963565295.1). Taxonomy (NCBI): domain Eukaryota; kingdom Metazoa; phylum Arthropoda; class Insecta; order Lepidoptera; family Geometridae; genus Epirrhoe; species Epirrhoe alternata. The sequence continues at coordinate 10,291,400 of OY751391.1, read as the reverse complement.
TAAGAAAATTTTGAGGAAAAGAGATGGTCCTAGAATCAATAGAAACTAGATTGAGTAATACGTGACATAAAATGCAGTAAACCCAGGTTTCATCAGGTTGAAGTGAGATAGAGATTTGACTCGTTTCCAATTCAATAATTAATGATGCATTCGCTATCGCCCGCTAATCCAAACCTTTAAGAATTCTGAACGTAAGTTCGAAAAATATTAAAAGAAAACTTAAATGACTCAATGATTTCAGAGTCATACGATTTCTGCTTTCATGTCATGCAAGACCTCACAGGTCATTTCCTGTCATTTATGAAGCAGGTTTTAACATGTATAAAAGTATTTTGCAATAACTGATTAGAGTATATTTTATGCATTGCGCACGGGCGAGCAATTAATATTCGCAATAATAGCGGAAGGCAGGCGTTGATTCAAAGTGCCAACTTAAAGCAATTGGTGCATACATATATAATTTAATCGTCTTGCAATGGTTTAAGGTTCAAGGTGTATTGGATCTCGTATCTTTACCGCATAAGAATAACTTCTAAAAAAGACTGAAACAGTTAATAAACGAAACTAATCCACGTTTTTAAACTCCAAATCCGATAAGTAAATTGTAAAGAAATATACAAAATTGATAAGCAGGATATCTGAAAGAATTTTAGCATTAAACGGTGAGTATTATACTGACCCAGTTGTATTTGTATATGACGGAAATGCTGACATCTACGTAGGTAGGTACTTATATGTATAGTGCTAATATTTCCTTGATAATGAGGAAATAGACATGATCTCGAGTAGAAATATTTACATCATGCTAGATAATATTTCAATTGCATAAACGCCCAAGGTCAGAGATAGATTTTTCAAATGGTTAGTTACAAGGGGAAGTGGGATATTATATTACATTATTTTATATTATTATTGGCGGAGAAAACTATAAATTCAAAGAGTTGGCAGAGTCTTGACAAAATCCTCATCTGCCATCTGTTCTCGGTTACAAGACCTCAGTTTCGCAGAAGGTACGTTAAAAACCTATATTAAATAATCTAAAACCAACTTTCAAAACAGAATCCAGTAGTCCACTGGGTAAATATTTTACCGTATGTAGTCTGAATTATTTAAGGTCATTAAAGCAGTTGTGAAACCTTCGCGCGGCCTATGAACTCCATCGCCAAGGTTGATCACTAGCAGTTTGCTTATTATTATGCTGCCTAACATCCCACACAACGTAACACGAGTAGCAAGAGGAATCGCCATCAAGACAGTCGTTGCACCCGTCCAACGTACACAAAATATTAAAACCCGGGGGCAGTTATCGCGGGTACACTTTAACGATGACAACACAAGGATATAATGTGCAATGGTGCATTAAAACCGCTGTAAATCACCAGCTTTATTACGCAAATAAAGATAAAACGCCAAAAATACGCATTGATGCATGACAATTTTCATTCTTTGTTCAGAGCGTTTTACAGAATTTACAAGCAATCAAGTCGACTCGCTCGGAATGCGTGATAAGTTACGAATTGGCAGTTAGCCCAGAGGTGCCCAACCTCTGTCCGAAGCAGCACAAAAACCAAGGACATTACATCTGCATTAGAAGGGATTTCTCAAAGGGCCACAGAAAAATAGAATGAAACCTTGACTATTCTTGATTTATCTGTTAGATCTGAGATTTGTATCGGCAGCCGCACACGGAAACCGAGGCCTCAATAAACTATGATTTCTAGATAATAAATATAACTATCGGAGTAGAGCATACGCACACCATGAAGTAATAAAATCGAAATTCTTCGCTAGAACGTTTTAATTAATAAATAAATACCATACGGTTGGCAACAGGACGGAAAAAGTAACTAGACAAGATGAGTTATTAACTGCCAAGATATTTACACAAATACAATCGAACAGTTACTAAAATATCATCTTTTTTTATGATGAATGGGTCGGCTCTTGAGCTCGAAACTTACATAAGCAAGAATAAGGTCTACGATGGAGCGAGCCTACCCAAAAAGTGCCTATTAACTCTCTTCTTGAAAACAACAGGGTCGTCATCTGCCCTAATATCATGATAGAGCAAAAGTTATCTGATTTTGATATTCGTGTCATATTTTTGTTACCACTCTGGTGGGCTCTGGTAAGGTATTTTGCTTTTAGGGTCGATTCACATCTGACCGAAGATCCGTCACGTATTATCGGTCGCGGAACGCCAGAACTGACAAATGTATAGAAAAACACTCGACCGTTCACACTCGACCGATGATACGTTAGTCCGTCGAGTGTGAACGGTCGAGTGTTTTTCTATACATTTGTCAGTTCTGGCGTTCCGCGACCGATAATACGCGACGGATCTTCGGTCAGATGTGAATCGACCCTTAGTGTATTAAAAAGAAATATTTTATGGCACAACGCCCTCTACAATTCCACCATCCTCTGTTCGCGTTGGGTACAAATATTTTGCTTGGTCTTGATCACTTCCTCACCCAAAAATTTTGTTGTGTTGTGACATAATGCTTATGGAACTTGGTAGTTTTCATAGACCCAGCAGATTTATTTCTTTTACGACATCATCGGCCTTTCCTCCTAAAAAGAACAGTTTACTAATAGGTACCTTGTCTTCTCCCCGCTTTGACGTCACCTACTAGCGTCATCATACCAAAACGTACCTACAAATAATTTTCTTGTGCGACTTGATCTAATAGTTTAAATTATTCTAAAACTAAGTACCTAACCTATACTCAATGATTTTTCCATACATTGTGTAACATATAATTTGTATAATAGGAAAACTTTGAATATCATCATATGACGTAATATCGCAGACCAATTTAATAACATTACAAATTAATTGATTGAATCATAAACAGTACTCACAAGCTTTCGCATTTATATATTTAGAGTACCTAGTAGTATTAGGATTACGCCACAGAACGGTGCCTTAGCGACTAGCGCAAGGTGTAATAGTGAGTGACGGGAATTAGGCCCGTCACTCACGCCTAATTCATAACGCATGGCATTGCTACATCTAACAGGCGTCTGCTACGTGGGTGAAATATTAAAACTGCCTGCAATTTTTCATGGTTTCCCTAAGATAAGTATCACAAATACGTTAGCGAATCGAAAACGCTTAAATGTTATGGCTAGCTTTGACCTTGCTAGCGTTTTGGATCGCTTATAACTTTTGAAGGAGTAATTCAATGTCGACAAGTTTCTATCGGTGCTTAGTTAATACTTAATTCTCGGACAAGGCCTAATAATACAATAACCTGCCCGCTCTGTTATCAGTGTACTCTATGTTACATAGGTTTTCTAGAAACCGCATACCTCAGCTTGCTTCGTATTTTAGTTTTAGAAGCCAAAATTCTAAGTCATCGAAAGGAACCTTGTAGATTTGCCTTGAAAATCTGTTTCTGCAAAATTCGTGTCTGCTTTAGTAATGTCGCTCTAGATTTCCAACACGTTTAATTTAGACTACAGCCTCTTACTAAAAGCCAAACATAAAGAAAACATAAAATCCCTCTTTAATAACTTAATTTTGCTGAGACGTGTCACATGTAGCAAAGTTCGTTGATCCTACTTGACTTCAGCACTAACTCAACATTTTCAAATAAATAAAAGCGAATTGGGTTGCGAGTTGCAAGACATGACCCAAAAATTAAAAATATAAGTACATCTGCATAACGAGTTCAGTTTGCAAACAATGTCACACACAGTCGCTGAAGACGATGATTGGGTGTATCATAAAAAAGTGTGTATAATCACAGCAATTCAACAAAGCGATATGGTAGCCGAAAAAAGAGCCACTCACATAGCTAATTGCCTGTTGCCATGGCAAGTTGCTTTACAACGCAGCAATTGTTCTAACGTAGCGTTACATTACAATCAAAAGAAACGCTTTGATCGCTCGACTAATATGGGAACGTCAGGCTACAAGTATTTCATGCCTTTCGAGCTGGAGTTCCATGAACTAATTGCTTGAATAGAAACCGTCAATATTTTATTTGTTTGATCTAAATCCCACTAACTTTACAAAACGATTTTGGCCCGTGATGTTTGTTTCAAGCCTACAGGTAAAAGAAACTTGGAACTAAACATAATGTCTAATGACTCGAATAACTTAGTTATTTTAACCAGATAAAAGAAAAAAAATAACTTTTAAGTCCGATAGTTATCGAAGACGAAGATACAACTGTGTGAAGGATGATATAGGTAAGAAAGGAGTGAGTGTTGAGATGACGGCTGATAGAGCAGAGTGAAAGAGGAAAACCTGTTGTGCCGACCCTACATAAGTGGGATAAGGGCAGGGAAATGATGATGAGTTATCGCAGGCACAAATTATACTCGTATGCCGAGGGCTGATTACATTACAGCAAAAGGTTATTACGATTGTTCAAAAGCCCCAACAACTCCTTGTATCCCCACGACCGAAGAAACCCTTTTAATAATACTCCGCGCAACGCAACGTCTAGATCAAATTAAAATAAGTACCTACTCATTTTGTTCGAGTTGTTTCCTCCCGATTTACCGTCATACAAGCTGCGTTGGTTCGTAACCTAAGCTTCGACCAGACAGCAAATATCGAATTGCAGCAAAAAACGCCAACAGAGTGCAACAACCTAAACAAATCCAATTACACAAAGAAGTACGCCGCTGACGCATCACTTATATTGAGGGATTATGCACTTTGCTATTGTAGAATTGCAAGCGGTGGTCTAGTAGCTAATGTTAACTGTAACCTTTTTCAAACTTATTAAGTGGTTTCGTCAGCGGCATGCTTATTACTCTCTAACTAAACGATACGTGTCGATGAAAATGTCTTGAATTCTCTACAGCAAGCCGCACTAAACCTGCATGCAAGACTTCACGAACTTTGTCATGCTCATTGATTTCCCAAAACTCCAAAAGTGTCTGCTACAAGAGCAGAATAGATTTGCTAGTTGTACAGTATCTTTAACGACATTGATAAACCGCTCATCAACTCATCATAACACAAGCTGGTCATTGACCTAACGTGGTTACTAAGGAGCAGGACGAGTAAGCATTAACAATTACTGAACTGCATACCTAGCTAGGCGAACGTGAATCATAAGCGCCCTAGATTACCTGCTCGATAAACGATTAAATAATGCAACGAAGAACAACGGCCAGACGACGCGGAAGCGGCGATCGATTGGACATGCGACTACTTAAAACATTTACAATAACGTATCATTACAGCCCGGTTCGTGATAAGAAATACTTGGGGCGGATTGCATAATAAAGAAACACATTACAGTACGACTCTTTGTAGGCAGAAATAAGTCGGATGTTTGGAGGATTATCAAGCTAAAATAAACTAGCCGCCAAAACTTGTATCACTGAATTTTTCTAGTTTTGGAGACAGCATAACGTAATAATATGATGCCAGGACCAAAATGGGTATGCTCAGAATTAGGTTGTACAATGTTAAGGATTCAAGACATGGGCTAATCAACACGAGGAATCTGAAGACAGCCCAATCCACCGAGTAATGATCGCGTGAAACGTGATTTGTGATAGCATCTCGAATGTGCCTCATTCGGCTGCGTTCGTTACCCGAGATCTATCCGCTGGGAGTGCGTTGCGATTATAGAGTAACCCGTCTCACTAGATCCTAGTAATCCTTCCTACTCATACGTGCGAACGATGTATTGGGAAGGTCTGTTAACCAATTCAAACGTTTTACTTTTAATGAGTTTATTGATCTATATAAATAACATGATACACAACGGTAGATAGAGCCTAGTTCAATAACAACTTTAGAAGGAATTAAGATTACTAACTAAAATCAAGATAAAATTTTAATTAAGTCGTTAAATAGTAATGCGTGTCCCTATACGCGTGAAACTGTAAATTTTTAATACGTGGTCGTGTTTAAATGACTTGGCTGCGTTTCACAATGCTATTTTCGATGTCACACTTGCCTATTTCGACGTTTCGTTCCGAAATAGAATTAACTTAGTGAAAACTTAGTTGTTTTAAATTTACTCGTTCGTGCTTCTGATTAGAAAACTAGACACAGTCACAATTTAAGTGGTGTGCGAGCTAGAATGAAGGGGAACGCGCGTGGAGCACGTGTGACCGATTTTCGCGAGGCTAATCGCCGAGCAGAGTGCCGCAGTAGAAGCGTGCTGGGCCCATAACCCAGAGGTCCGTGGATAGGAACCATTTTTTTTTTTAAATCAAGCAACACAACACAAAGGACAAACAAAGTAACTTCCCCTTACCCCAAAAAGAAAATAAATTCGCCTAGTTAGTTGAAAGAAAGAAACGTACGAATACGGCAACTAACTATGCCATCAAAGAAACTAGTTAATAAGGTATCCCAAATAACCTTTCCGCTCGATTTAATCAACATCGTAAACCATTACAAGACCCCGCTAGCGGACAAAGCCAGTCCAATTTTTTTTCATCCACCAAACTGGATTAAACCACTATCCCTTGGAGCATGTCTTCATTTATTTTTATTTTTTGTTGCCAGCCCACATTACCTACGTACGATCTTCGGGGAAGTTAGGAACTACATAAAGCAACTTTGTTGCGAAGTTGTAAGTTGCTAATTTCGTGCTGTAATGGCCGTGCGTTTGTCATGTTGCGTAGCATAGGTATCTGTGAGTAACGTCGTTTTATTTACGATCTTTACCGACAGCGCACCGCATGTTCAATTCCTCGGAAAGCCATACAAATTACCCGGAATTTGGATAAGGTTTGCGTCATCACTCATCCGTAGCTCGCGAGACAAGCGTTTGAAATGTTCATTATCCAATACGCCGCGATCTCTGCCAAAAGCTTCGGTTTATCGCTTGCTAGAAGTGTCATCAACGCATCAAAGACGTCTATGATCCACAAAAAATGCCAACTCATTTTGACGCCATACAGTCTTGACAATGTTCTATTTTCGATGAGCCGACACTCTTCGTACGCTAACCGCATGTATACGTACCACGATAATATGCGGCTGAGCAAGCCCTGCACCACGATTTACCTGCTATCAATTACAGGAAACTAAAACGCTGGCGTACTTACATGTCAGGGGTACGTCGGCTCAGTTGACATCTATAGTAAATCACGCAAGGTATTACTGGTGGCTGGTCGTGGTTTATCAAGCGAGTTCCAGGCACAGGCCCCGGCTGACCTCTGTTATGTAACCGATCCCTGAGTTACTGCTCAGCTTACTGACATGACAGCCTGTAGAGATAACCGCTTTAACCGATTCAAAGCCCAAAGCTGCTATTTGATAGTTGACTGACAAACAATCGGAACTCACTCCGCACGCGAACCCGTTATATCATTACGTTATTCTCTCTAGCCAAAAGGAAATATCAGGATTTCCTTAATATGGGTCGATGGAATTTGTTCCCGCCTGATCACCGACACGAAATGGGCGTGGTCGTGACAATCTGAACCTAGTCAAACTGTTTCCTCGAGCGAACTTTCCATTGGCGACGCAACCGAAAATATTGTTAGTTTACGTAAAATTGATCCACATTGTCCATCAGACTGGTTATCATTTCATCAGCACAAACTAGTTTCGAGACCGTTATGTTATCGTTCCAGCGAAAGATTAGCTTTAATATCAAAGGAACACAGATATGTACTTAAAAACCAGCGTTTTCTTTTTCAGGTTGGCGACAAAATAAGGCAATTGTTGAAACATGTGCCAAGGACACTATGACTATCGGTCTAATCAGCTAATTCAGTTTATAAATCACGTTTTATGCCGAAAATGGAACAAAAAGCTAACGTCCGTTTGTCCGCAGCCTAAAAGTTAATTAAAAACACGGTTCAGAGCCCAGTTATGTAAATGAACCATTGTTGCTATGCACGTTCGAGTCGTAAATACATTTCACTGCCACATCTTTGAGCAGCCTTGGACTAACATGTTAAATGATGTTTTTATGGGGAACCGGCTGGAACAATTGCAGTTTGGTTTTTGTGTGAAGGGTCAGTACCGGAGGAGACCTGCTATGCAAATGTCGAGCGAAAGTTTAGGGCGACTGACGCCAATTTGTTTGAAATATCAATTTAAAACCAGTGTAATGGATTGTAGAAATCTTTGGTAGACATGCACAGTGTAGCAAGCCATAATTTAAAGTGACACTTGAAGACCAGTTTGCCAAATAAAGATTGTCGTAGAGATTGTGAACGGCAGACGTCGTCGGTCGGCTCGTCGCGGCCTGCGGGCCTAGCAACACATGCCACAGCTTGTTTGGAACAAGTCGACGACTACACTTGTTAGGAGGTGTTCCCAATTCGGAAAGCACCTATTGTTTACCGATTTTGTACAACGCGCCTGAGCCAACGGATTATTATCAAATAATTTATAGCCTGACCTGCGACTGTGCCCAATTTTTGTGCATCAAATCGCATGCAACAATAGTCTTTACGACGTGCTATTACTTATAATGTCAAGTACAAAATGACGAAACAATCGAGCGGTTAAAAACCTCCTTTTTGTTGCTAGCATCCATTGTTTCAGAGCTTTGTGTGTTGGGATTAGGTATACAGATTTAACAATTGCATAGTTTTACGTTTCGAGTTCGTTGACCCGCCGTCATGCATATGGCCGGTGCGGTGCAGACTTTTTATTACCATTCCAATATCTGTTTCAGTCCAACACTAATATGTAATTTGCATTACTATTGCCAGGCGAAGCCCACGTTATTATATGCCACTTTAGGCATATGCGAGGCTATAATAGCTATAAACGAATAGATTCCGGATCATTGTGAAATCACGGGGCATCTTCCGAGCGAAGTATAACCCAATTGTCCCATCTAACATGCTTTTGATTACTTTCAATATTTGAAAATGGTCTGACCCCTTTTGAAAGAAATCGAATTGGACATGATGATGCAAATAATTGATTGTGCAACGTAGGACTCTGAAGATAACAAGGTCGACAAAATATTACTAAGGTTATTATTAAGGTCGACCTGAAGTGTATGCACTAAACTAGGGGAAATAAATAGAACACAATTAAATACTAAAATGCCAGAACAAGCTGAACCATCCAGCCTCAAATGATTACTAAATCCTTTACTTTCTACTGAAATGTTGATTTTAGATAATCTTCAACGACGTAGATTCAGACATTGTTGATCTAGACTCTAGAGAGAAACACATATTGTATATTGGCATTGGCATGGCTACACATTTTACTTTAGCAACGACGAACGACTTTCGGAAACTTGATACAGTGTCCAGCGATACTCATTTTCAGCGATGCTTACATGTGGTTCATATTGGAAGTGTCATTTGGATGAAGTAGTTTTTGAAGCCAGAAATCTGCGTGAACTTTATTTTAGTATTTTGAAAGTCGAAAATATCCCGATATACACCCTGTGGTGTGGTTCCATTGTGTAAGCCCCGAGGTTAGTCTGACATTTCCATCTGCTCTATAGTCCGATAAGGCTTGGGCTTCAATATTTGCATAGAAATGTTTACTTAGGCAAAGCACAGAGCGATTTCACAAGACACCGATACTAATATAAGTATAGCTATAGAACAGAAATTGTTCAATAAAACGGCCCTGTATATAATAATCGAAGCGTCTAACTATCGCAGTTACTTAATTTTAAACGCGGATATTAAAAGAGGAATTGCGTTTCTATACGCCAACATGTTACGTTAGATACGAAGTCATACTGTGCACACTAATTTATTCCAAGTTTCTTAGATGTTACAGAGTTCGCGTAGCAACAAGCCCGGCATGGTAGCTAGCTACTAGCTAAGTATTATTAATTTAAATGTCGTAATATTTTGTCGGCTACGATTGAAGACATATATTTCTAGAATACCTAAATAGTTATTTTACCTACAGACAACATCAAAGTTGATAGCGATTGAATATGTAAAAAGTATTTTATTTAGGAAAATCAGTGTAATCGTATTATTTTAGGAACTAAAGACTCATTTTAAATTTAATATAAGTGATATCCTTGACAGTCACGTAAATGAACACTATCAATGCACAAGGTGGGCAAAATTGCCGCAAAATAATAATTGTGACATGTACTAATCAAACGACAGCTACCTTGAGCTTAAGAAAGGACTAAGGATACTTCCCTATCATTCACAGACTGATTTCGCCCACCTGTCATGCCCACAAAGGTTCTGCGATTCTGTCATCTATGACATGATGTAGATACATTTCAGATCGACCTACGATTTTTTCACCATACCCTCTACTCTTGTGACCGAGAACACCACATCTTTCCACTTTTCCTCATTCAGTTTCTTCTGTGATAAGGCCGATTATGCTGAGAGGCGATAGTTTAGATGCCTTCTCCATCTCAACTAGTACTAGTGTAAGCACAGGTTGCCTCCTGATGCTGTATAAATCATCCATTAAAGATGATAACAGTGGAAGTAAACCTAAGGCCTTCAGGTTTACTTCCACTGTTATCCTCGTACTCTCAGTTCTGCCCTACTCCATAATGACTCGGTAGTACATCGCCCCCCCCACCTTTTATAACCACCTATTGCGTACAGTAAAATGAGAATTAATAACCCAGCAACAGCTTCCAGTAATAAACTACACCATGTCGATCATTAGTGCAACTTTTTTGCGTCTGTGCGTGTAGACAAACGCCCGTGCGAAACGTGGAGCGTAATGCGATAACGCACAGTAAAATAACATGCGATCGACTAAGCATCGAGGTCATCACCAGCCGAGCAAAATTACTTAGCGTCTCTGTTTTACGTTTGCGCTTAAGCTAATATTTGTCTAGGCTTAGGACGAAAATGATTTAAACGCCCAAGAACATAGATAGTTTAAACCAAGTTTATATTCAGGAGTAAGGTTGTTTAAACGTTCTTTCCTTTGTTTTACGAGATGACGATGAAGTAGAAATGGCGTTATTATTAGTTAGGGCTATTTTTGTTCGATGTTACAGATCCATCTTCCGAAGACTCGACGCGTCACGAGCATCGAGTTACCAAAAATCATTCAAGCATGCGCAAACAGTTTGTACAGATAATTTAGTGTCTATGGCACCAGCACTTGTAAGTTACAAGTGGGGGGCTTTGCGGGACCTCTTCGAAGCCACGGAGGACGCAGTGGCTGTGGCTGTCTGGGCCCAAAAAATTTAAGGAACCAACAGGGAACCATCGACACGAAGAAGAGCAATGCGAATAGCTATTACATGAACCATAATTTGTGCAAGTAAAACTCAGCGTGTAGCAGAGACTGACATTACATCGGGTGAACAATAATGATTTTAAATACAGATAAGTGAATAAACGAGCAGTTACTAAGTACCTCTAGGTATTTGATGTAATTTGCTTTTAAATGTACATTTATGCGCTCAACCTTGGTTTCACTACATTTTGGGGTTCAGTATGAAGAACGACCAAGTAATCGTCAAAGGCGCTCGTGGTCGTGCTTGAAGTCGTTCTCGAAACGGTCCGTAAGTGGTTTAAACAGTCCGTTTTCATCTGAGGGCTTCCGTGCTTCGGAGGGCACGTTAAATTGTCGGTCCCGGCTATATAAGTCGTTAAGCCATGATGGAGGCCTTAAGGCGGCCTAAAAACTCCGTCACTAGAGTTGACCACTGACTCATACGAACTTACTATCCGCCACCTGCACTCGGGAGGACATATACAAGGCCACGGATGATGAAGATTTCATTTCATTTTATTCCATAATAACAAAATACATTGCATGCGGAAATACACAGTACATAATAAAAATTTAAACATGTCAAAAAACGAAAACAAATCTAAAAAATAAACTTAACTCTTATGTTATTTAGGTAAGAGAGATTTTGAAGTGATCAATTTGTCAAAGGTCATCGAGAGAATAGAGGCACTTCTCTAGAAGAAAAGTCTTTAATTTATTTTTGAGTATTGTTCTCATATGGATTACAGACTTTATTTGTTGTGGCAGTTTGTTGATTTAAGGTCAAGCCATTGACACGAGAGAAGAAGAAGACTATCGTCTGAGGAGTAGGTACATACCTAAGTAAGAAACGAAAAAAATACATTAAGGTCAAATTATATTGAGATGCTTTTAGATTTTCCCCGTGAACAAGTAAAACATAATGGCTCCACTTTCCTCCAATGATAAATAATCGTAATTTTGGCTCACTTCTTCACGAATTTATGGATTAATTCTACATCAAACGTACGCTCTCGATTTATTTCTTTTTCACAGAAGATTATTTCGTATTTCAATCAAATATAATACGCGGTTTCTGAGAAAATCTGTGATGGAGACGCTTTCAAGATGGAGCTGCTATCAACTCTTCTCACAACCTATTATTTATACATCACTTCAATCTTTTGATCAATATATTACAAGCTCCCAGAATCCTAACACCTCCTCTATCTACGACTCAAATTTATTTTTATTTTTTATAAGAAAAAAAACTTGACTTGCATGAGGGTTGCCTGCACCCCGCTTGCAGTTTTGGTGATAAATCAAAAACCAATCCATTAAAACGGCAAACTACAAGACAATCATACGAGCTAAGTATAAATTAGCGAGATAAAAATATTGCACGCTATACGGAACCCATCCGATATCGGTCGTTAACGCTTAACGCTTTTTTTATGAAGCTCTGGCAACAAGGTAACTTCTAAATTAAGATCTGTGTAATGATACCTTTTGGGATCAATTGAGAGGGCTTATTCCCAAGAGCACCAACATACTGTGAGTAGATACGGTTGAAAATTTCGTAGCTTCGTGCACCGAATTACTGTGATAGCCTAAACAGGAATTCTACTCTTTAATCAAAACGATATATTAATAGTGTTCTGAGAACCTAAAAAGTTCATAAACACGTGTGAAATGCACAAAAGGAATCTCTTTGATGCATAATTAAAATCCATAAACCAGACTTCAAAAAACTATTCACACGGCAAGAAGGTCCCAAATCCCATATCAAATTCTGATCTCACAATTATTTAAACAGCAAAGTTATTGAGTAGATAAGTAATTATTCAAAGAATTACTTTGGAAAGTAAACTCGCACAGTGCTCCATCATTTCAATTTTACCTTTGCTGACGCTACTCGAAATAGATTTTGGAGCGGTGCGGTGGGGTGCCCGCCTGCTTGTTGCCAAGCGAGCCAGCCGCGAAGGTCGAACGTACCGTTCCTCTGCGTACGATTCTTTAACCTCTCGCTACATTGTCTTTTCCTTATTAAAGTCTAATGTTGTGTGAAGTGATTTTTTATTGTTGCCAGGCAGGGTTTGTGGCGATCGATAAACCGGTATTTGTATAGGCGAAGTTTTGGTTCAATGCCGCTGTTACTTACTTTTAGTCGCCGCGAATAGAGATAAAATAAGTTACCAAACTATAGGTATTGATTTATTTTGGTATGGATAACTTATGATAGTAAAAACATTTTTTTCTATTCTTTTCAAAAACTGGGGCCACTTAGAATGGTTTTGAAAGATAGGTAATTCTACTCCTTCGCGATCAATAAGTTGCGGATAACGCCTTAGTAACCGACTTACCTACTTCATTATATTTTTCCGAATCAATAAGGCTTCATCTAAAACATTTCTACGCAACCTTCTCTAAAAGAACACACGAATCTCTTTGATGCTTAGCCTCTTATAAATACAGCCCAAAAGAATATTAATGCTACACGATAAGAAAACTTTCTGTGGTTTCACTTCAAGTATATGTACAGGGACTGGGTAATAAAATTAGGTTCACAAATTCCTGATCACTGGCCAGGGTCGGTTCACCGCAAGTTCTAAAACTGGTTCAATTTTCTTATTTTGTACTTTCAAACTGTGGTAGAATCGTGGTATAAGACGTGTTTTATTATTTAACTTTGATTTATAGTTGTCCACTTGGGAAATCATAATTTTTAACAAACGAATGGTCTCTATCACACAATGTTATATCCCACTCTTAAAATAAAGCTGAAAGTTTGTGAGTTTGTTTAGATGTTAGTATGTTTGTGTTTCAATCACGCCTAAACCAGTGAACCAATTTAGATGAAACTTGGGATAGGAGTAGATAGTGACCTTAGCATAAAAGCTATTCAAAATGCCACGCGCAGAAGCTAGTTTTAATATTAAGGTTTTGAGTGATTTCCTACAACTTACGACGATATCAACTCATTAGCTAAAGCTTATTTACCCACATACATTAGATAGTGTCACTTTAACTATTTTGTATTCACATTAAACATTTTTAGAAATAAAACTGATAAAATACGTAAAAACAAGACAATAGAATACCCAAGGGGCTTATCTAAATGGCAATTACGACAGGCCCTGACTGTCAGAATGCTGATTAATTAACTGCCTAGGCAGCGCGATATTTACAAACTTTATCGGAAAATTAATGCGGGCAAGTTCGAGTAGGACGCTCTGATAATGTTAAGTTTTTTTTTGTATCGTAGTTTCTACAGCTTTTTTTGTGCGCCAGGTTATATTTGTACTAGACCTAAAGAAACTGTTTTTTCTCTTGAATTACGGTGTAAACTTGTGAATGAATGAATGAATGAATGAATGAACACTTTATTGTACACCAAAACAACAACGAAAACAATACATTAGAGACATTTACAAGTTCATTAGTACAATGGGCGGCCTTATCGCTGAAAGCGATTTCTTCCAGGCAACCTTTTACTTGTGCTTTTTTTTAACTTGTGCTGGGTGCCCTCAATAAAAAAATCTCCTATACCATTACAGGCTTCGATCATAATTCCAGGCCACATCTCCCCCTCTCGCAAGTTTCATTAGAATCGGTCAAGGCGTTAATAAAGAAATTTGGGTTCCTCCTATAACAAACAATAAACCCCATATAGGTACGACGAGTCCTAAGCCGCGGGCTAGTTTACGACAGTAAAAGAAACTTAAACTTTCGAATTCGAGAAATATACTACAGAAACTGATGGGTTCCGCCGTATTTAACTAACAAACAACCCAAGACACTCATAGGATGTTCAATCAATTTATAATTCAATAGTAAATCACTAAGCAGAATATTTAAACCAATTTACCTGGCACGCGATACAATTGCAAAAAAATACGTAGCTATAATGCAATCAAACGGACTGTGAGGATGTCTGATATACAATATCAGCATAATTTAGCTACATACATAGGCATAGATACACCTATGCCAATATATCAAGGTGAATGACATCGGTAAGCAACTGTTATATGAAAATTTATATTTAACCATGACTTGTTTGTTAGTCAAACATTTAGTCAGCTAGTATGTGCATTGGACACTACATAGAAACAGGCTGTACAATGTATTGTAGATCATTTAGCTAGAATGTCTAAAAAAAAAACTTAGACATCTACTATATTGACGACCTCTGAGGCGCAGTGGGCGAAGGCCCGCCTGAGACGCAGAAGGTTGTGGGTTCGATTCCCGCCGCGGGATAAATGTTTGTATGATCTACAAATATATGTGCTTCTATGTATAATAAGTATGTATTTACAAACAAAATATTAGGTACGACATGGCTGATATAATAAGTCATCTAGAACCGATTTTGCAAAAATTGCATCCCAGGAAATGACAAAATGTTACTTTTTTGTTTCAAATTATCATTTAAGGGTTTTTGTATTTGTATTTATTTAAAACATTACATCTATTACCAGCTTCTGCGCGCGGCTTCGCCCGCGTGGTACTAACATTTTGAATAGCGTATATGCTATTCCAGGTCACTATCTACGCCTGTTCCAAGTTTCATCCAAATTGGTTCACTGGTTTAGGCATGATTGATACACAAACATACAAACATCTAAATATCCAAACATACTCACAAGCTTTCAGATTTATTATACTATTAGGATTACAGGTATGACCTAATGCAATAGAGTAGTCACCATAATATTATTCTATTCTATACTATATACAATTCTATTCTAGATAACCAGCAAAATAATTTAATTCAATTGAAAGTTTGTATGAAATGAAAGAAAGAAATGTCTATCCTCATACTTGTTGTGAAATACTCTGCCTGCGAAGTAAGGTACCATCAAATCTATCTATCTAATCAACCCAAATTAACCCTGCGCCAGTTGAATCCATTGCCTTCCCGCTACTTGGTAGTAGCGTGATGGCATAGTGGTCCATATCATCAGACCATCTGGCGGGCCACATATAAACGTTGGTGGAAGTATTTATCATGTAGGTAATGTAATGTGGATTATGTTCCAAGCATGTTGCAAATAATTAATGGCCGTTATTTTATCAAGGAAAATCTTGGCGAGCTCCTACACGCATATGAACATTACTTAGTGCAGCTTTTGGACTGAAATAGCGAGACATGAGTGACTCAAGTCCATTACAAATCAAAGAACTAATTTGTATTGAAATTTATCCAGATCCAGAGCCATAGGAGTTGGCATTCAAAATAGAAAACAATTTAAAAACATAGCAAGAAGTTAACTTAATCCATAGTAATATACTAGGGTTCATCTTGGACTGTCTAGAACAAAATTTGACAATGTAACTCTGTCTGTCTGTTTGTTACCTTTTCATTCCCAAACCGCTTATGAGATTAGGCTGAAATTTGGCATGAATAAAGGCTTTATCCCATGGAAGGACATAGACTACTTTTTATTCTGAAAAAAGGGACATCCTGTCACACCGCGGGCGTACAGCTAGATCCTTCCTATATTATAAGAGATATTTTTTTTTTTAATGATTAATGGGTCGGCTCTTGACCTCGAAACTAACATAAAGCAAGAATGATGTCTACAATGGAGCGAGCCTACCCAGAAGGTGCCTATTAACTCTCTTCTTGAAAACAACAGGGTCATAGCTTAGCGGAAATACATATTCAGCAGATATTGAATCGGAAAGGAATTTAAAATCTCTCAGAACTAAGCAGATCATCTTCCTGCCCTTGTCTAACTCTATGTGGGGTCGGCACAACATGTATTTCTCTTCCATTTACCTCTACTAGCTGTCATCTCAGCACTCACTATGAAGATAACTACAAGTCATAATTTTTTTTTTTTTAAAGCTGGTAAATGCGTAGGTAACGCATTCCCTCCGCCGCGGGGGCAGCGGATGGGATATGTGGGGCTTGCACCCACTAAAACCCCGTAATTAGGGCAACTCATTGGAACTGCATCTAACCTATAAGTGATTTATATAGATAGGGATTTGATAGCATATAACAGAGAGATAATAAATTAACTACTTTTTATTAATATTATGCCCTTAATATTCGTGAAACATAAACAAAACAGTATGTTAAAACATGAAACCTGCTCCAGCATAAACTGACAGCATATCACTACATCGAAGATATGCACCATTTGAACAAAGAATTACATACATACATACATAAAGTCACGCCTCTTTCCCAAAGGGGTAGGCAGAGACCACAGATCTCCAGTCGCTACGATCCTGACACACAACTTTCGCCTCATTCACTCTCATTACATTCTTCATACATGCTCGTCGGTTTAGGGTACTTTTGACCTGGCCCTTCTCCAAAATGTCTAGAATTCAAAACAAAGAATTCTAGATGTTTTACTAACTTAGACACCCTAGCAACATTATCATGATAATTTGATGTCTAGAGAGTTCAAAGTAAAGTTGACTGATATGAAAATGCCCAGCCCCAATAAACCTTAATATAGGTATTCGGTTTTCACAAAACCTATAGAGCTATCTGTAATCTACTATGAAAACATTATGATTTCCTGCTATCTACAGCACTCAATGATAATCAGATAGTTTCTATGTACAAAGCTATTATAGCCATGTAGTTGTACTATGTATACACAGTTATAGGTTATATGGCTTGTTGCCATGCGAGATTTCAACACTGTTATGGCAGATAAGCAAATGGTAACGTTACCGAAATGCAACAAATATATTTGTACTGAATTTTCAGTAATTCTGTACTAGTTTAGACACTTTTATGGAATTCTGACTTTAAGGAGTGCTATGTTTTTTTTTCTAGGAAGACCTTGAAACTCTAACAAGACTTTTGGGTGGGTTTTGGGTGAATTTTAGATCCAATAGAAAGTGCATGATAAACAGTTCCTTTGGACCAAACCAGAAACTGAATTGAATCTTTAGCAGCACTATTTATTGATTGTAATTTATAGGTTATAAGTTGAGTGCCCTTGACAAAATTATAAGGATGGTCTAGTTAGGTTAATACTTTGATCTTGCAACAATTTCGAGGTTTGAGTTACCGGCGATAGCTACCAGCCCCTGAGGTTGAAGGACGATCGTAGGGAAGTGATCTAAACAAAAGGAACTCACCAGTATCGACGTCTATCTCACTTCGCACACAAAACGAGCACAAAACTACACAACGCCTCATAAAAGGATACAGGCTAAGTCCAGGTTGAATCCATCTTTCATGTAGCGTCTCCGACGCTTGCTGACGATGCCCTTGATAGGGTTGGTCATCTTGTAGTTAGACATGGAGTTAGCCATCATTGGCAGACGATCGCCGCGGCGCGGCAGAAGCTCCGCCGCTGCTGCGCCCTTAGCGGGCCCGCCCGCTCCAGGCACCGTCCTCTTCTCTGGTGCCTTCCGCTCGCGACGCCGGCAGCTCACGCAAATCCCCATAAAATAACCTCCGCCGCGTCGAGCGTGCCGCGCTCATCGGGCCGGCGGCGGAGGCTAGCGGCCGCGGCCGGGCTCAGCTCGCGCCCGCCATGCCGCCTCGAGCCTCCGCGCCCGGCGACCCTGCAGCCGCCACCACCACCGCACCGCTGCACCGCTGGTGGAACCGAACCGCACACGCAGCGCACTATAGCATAGCTCCACGCCCGGCACCGAAAGCTTGCTGATCTCGCTGGACTAGCGAACGGAAAATTATATCGCGCGAATGGCGTCCATCCTGCGTTTGCAGTGCACTAGAACACGGACGGCCGAGGAGAAACAGTTGCACAAGAAAGAAAGATGGTTTGACGGCAGAAAGTGTGTTGTGCATCTCGTTTGCGCCGCGTTGATATCTTCGCGACTGACAGAGATAAAGCACAACCTTATTTTTCTAGACGAGTGGAGAGCTCTTTGTTCAGTTTTACTTCGGTTTCTATCGTTAGGTGGCGCTAATACCAGGAAAAAGAATAGCGCCAATTTTCAAATATATATCAAATCTTTGTCTTTATGAATGAAAAATCACCCACAAAATACATTTAAGATTTATTTTGCAATAAAATACCCTTTTGACATTATTTTACGTAGGTATGAGTGTTTTCTTGTTTGCAGTGTAATAGTTTGATTTTTCGTGATCGTAGTCAGTGCTATTTCAAATCGCTAGATGGCGGTAACTATCGGTACAGACTATAAATAAGTTAACAGATTATAAATATAAATGTATCCACAGAGTATATCGTTAGTAATATTTATAAAATTATAAAAAACCTAAAAAATAAGTTAACTCCTAGGTAAGTTTTCTTTACCTAGTTATATTGTGTTATTTTAATTCGGTTAATTTAAATAAAACCCATAACAGATACATAATTACTACAATATGTACCTACCTTACCTACCTACTAATGACTCCCGCGCTACACGTGTTTTCCGCTGTTATACTCGTACCTACTATAAACTTAGAGAAAGACCTGAAAATAATCAAGGCTATAGTTATTTGGAATTGCTGATGTTCGCGTTCGCCTTAATAGAACCTACTTGCTTAACTGAAATAGCAAAAAGACTCCTGCGTAGGTCACTGTTATTGTTATACCTACCTACGCTACCTACAACTTCATCTAGGTAATATTAATGTCTAGGCTACCCATTTAACGCTTCCGCTGCCACTATCTCCGGTACACACTGCAGGGCATCACCAGCATCAAGTATTATTGTTCTGTGACCAGCATTGGGTGCGCCAAGATATTATTGTTCTTCAGCCCACATACAATAAATAGGTAGCCACCTCATAAAAAAATTGTAGGCTTCAAATTCAAATTGAATATCCTACTTCACAACAACAGGCGCAAGCCACAATCAAACACCCTGTCTACATAATTTGGGGTAATAGCGTAATAGATAGGTACAAACTCTAAATCTGTTCTCAAAGCAGGCTGAATACATCTGCTGGTAACCTGCTAAAACTACCGTTTCACCGATTGAAGAATCATCAAATTGATTAGGCATCTAGTGACAAATCCCTACAGTCATGTCTGAGTTCCCTTTATTCAAAGTAAGTACAAGGTCATTACTAATTGCTTGCGCAAATGAATCATATTGTCGTCAAGCCATTGAGGGTTCCTCTTGATCTTAGGTAGGTAGTTTGCATCGTTTAAAAAGTAATGTTGCTAATTGTTGCTAAAGTATTTCACCGCTAGCTTCATCAAAATTCAAATTGTCAAAAATAAATCATCAACCTTCTTAATTCTGTTCTTTATTCTTTAGGTTCTAGGGTCTTTGCTTCTGCCGCTTACCTATAGCTTGAGCTACCAATATAAATACCTACCTGTGTTTTAAAAGTGAAGGTATAATAACAATTAAATCTTTTAAATTCACTACGGAACCTTAGCAGCATCACAAAACGTGACGTTAGGTAGGTACAGTCAGCAACGAAAGTCAGTCAACAGTTTAATTTTTAAACGCCATTTTGTTTTCGATTTATTTTTACTTTTCCAGATAATTTATTTTTATAATATTTGTAAAAATTTTTGAAGGTTAAGAAGTATCTTAACCTTCAAATATTTGTAAAAATTTTGGTGATTAGGTTACGGATTTCGGAAATGTTCAGATTTGGGAAACATCAATGTAATCGACTCGTTGCATACTGTACGTACCTACTTGTGCTTATTATCTTTTCGTATCGGAAGGTGCGACTTGCCTAGCCTGTGGCGCTGATATTTGATACCTAATTAGGTACTTATGGAAATGTGGCTCACACATTATGTAGATTTTTGACACCTTAGGTACCAACTTCAAACTGATTCAGAGTGATAAAACCTTGAAAACTCAAGGTTTGCAACTTTGCAAGCTACCTTGAGTTTTAATACCACCAACATGCAACGCAAAAAATAGGTGTATCATAGAATTTCTCTGCCTTAACATTTGCAAGCAATCGAAGTACCTAAACTCCTTGCGATAACGTGCAATAAAAGATAAGTAGGTACCTGCCTAATACCCATCGATATCGACATACTACCTATAGATAGACATCTTGGAGGCACTTCAAACCAAGTGCGTCAAGTAGGTACCTAGGTAGATTCATAGGTTTATGTCTGCTGTGCCTCTGATGCAATATAGTATAGGTAATACACGTGGAAACGTTTTTGAATAACTAATCATTGTATGTATTTATCCTTATATATACCTACTTGATATGCATAACCAAGGACAGAACAGTATAATGTTTCTTGTTTATTTTGAGGTCAGTTTCTGGTTACAGGTGGTTGCCTTTTAGGAAAATAAAATTCAATTCAAGTACCTGTTATAAAAAACTTGTAGGTACTTTTGTACCACGTAGCGGTGTCTCAGACCACAAAATTCGTCTCCCAGCAAAAACTTCGGGCGGGCTTTAATAACCCGACCGAAGTTTAGGCTTCATGAATAGCCCGGCTATTCATAGTACCCGCAGGCGCAGTGAAGGTGTTAAAATATAGTTTTAATCTGTGGTTTATTAAAATCTCAGCACCATAGACAACATAGCAATTCTTTCGTTCGGAGCTGTAGTAAGCATAACGCGCTAAAATCAAATGGGTAGGTAGGTACCCCTCGTTAGAGTAATATTATTAATTGTTCTGTGAGGTAGCCGACCTCGTCGTGGGTTCGGTTCTCTTGTAACAGTTGTAACGTACAATTTCTCCTTTAGAGTAAAAATACATTTGAGTTTAGGTTAGTCGATTTAGATTTTATCGCGGTCTATTTTAGAGCATTTATCCGGTCTTTAGTAATTTAAGAGGTAGATTTAATCAATTTGATCGTAGAATAATTTCCATTAGAAGTCGGTTGAAAGGCGAAGTTAATCGAATGGTGTCCCACCGGGAGCGCTATCGCTATCAGTAGTGATAGCTTGTCCTAGCAGACGAATGATAAGATACGAGTTGCTATGACGGCTGTATGCATTCTGATTCGGAGAAAAGGAGTTAAATCACCTAGCTTCAGTGAACCCAGCGGTCCTACTGAATAAATGCTTTTTGACTGATTATTTTCTACTCCTTTTGTTAATTTTGTTTGGCTTGTTCTAGTCGCTCAAGCATTATAAATAAATAAAAAAACAGTAGCACTGGAGTACCGGCAGAAGTGAAAAGTTGAACGGTTCTAAACTTGACAAATAACCCGATGTAGGTGAGCAGTCACATGACTCGCATGTGACCTTTTCGAGGCGAATCCAAGATTTTTTCTCATCTCAAAACTGCCAAACGCGCCTAAAGAAGTTTTCACTTCAATAGATAATGCTGGACTTTTCACACAGCATCATCTAGCCCCAAAGCAAGCTGAACTTGTGATATGGGTACATCAGTGACTATACTACTTTTACACTTTTTGTTTTTAAATAGGTAGGTACATACGTAATATACCTACATAGAAAACACCTAGGTACAAATTTTGTACCTAGATCATACAAACATTGGTCCCGCCGCGGGGATCGAACCCGCAACCTTCTGCGTCGGAAGCGGACCTTCCAACAACTATCTATAACTATGTATGTATAATAAAATTAATTTCGGTATCTATATTCAACGTAGTATTATAATATTAACTAGGATTCAACATAGATTAATGGTCTTTTATTTGCATTGATTATTTTTCTCGTTGACATCCTTATTTTATCAATTCATATATGATAAATAAAAATCAATTTAAATTAGTTTTTTTGGATAGCAGCCCATTTGTTTAGAATAGCTGTTAGTTTTAATCTTTATTTTATGCAAAATTTAATCAAAATTTTGAATAAACAGCCTATTATTAGAAACATGAATAATAATTGGAATATTTGTGACATTCTAAGCCAGTACAGCGTCCCGTTAGCGTAGGCATAAATTGCCTCCTAACGCTATAGATCATCAAGAAAAAATAACAATTTATAGTTACACTTTGTCAAAATTTTATGCTTTTCTTGATATACCTTTTCTTACACTTTTTGACCCGGACAAACATACATACAAACATTGCAAGTTAATTAAAAGCTTTTAAAATAAATCACTCTGTCTCAGCTGTTCGGTCCTTGAAACTAAAGTCTCATTAGTTCGGTTGTGACTTCGGTCCCGGAAACTAAAAAAAGTCTCATTAGTTCGGTTGTGACGTCACAATGATAACAATGGGCGGATCCAGGATTTTTTAAAATTTCACAATTTAATGATTTTTCGTAGTTAGTAGGTACACAAAAATATCTTCTGGGGGGGGCACTGGATCCGCCTATGATGATAACCAAACTATGAGACTTTTTAGTATCAGTAGTCCGGCCTCCTGATTACGGATCTCGCGAAAGGATAATCTCGCAGTCACCGCTGTCAAATACTAGCGGAGCGGCGGCGTTCGATCATCTAAGTGATAAACGGACGTAGTTTTTTGTAAAGGAACCAATCCACACTCATGTCGAAATGAGAGTTTAAGCTTAATTATAATTTCCAAATGGACATAAGTATGGATTGGTTTCTTTACGCTTATCTACGTCCATTTAACACAAATTTGACAGCGGTGACTGCGAGATTACGCCTGTCGCGAGATTCATAACTACGGAGACTAGAGGAATAAATCAAAAAGTCGAAGTAAAAAATAACAACAGAATCCTAAAAAAATCTTTAATCAGAATCTAAGCTTAGAATCGTGCATAGTCAATATCTTCTTCACTTCATCTGCCCTCTCCCTCAGCACTCCCATCTCACTCTCACTCAGAACACTGTTCTTCTTTCCCGCGTTTTTTACCAAGAAGTGCTGTATAAAGAGTTTTAGACTCTCTCTGAAGGTGTGGAGTTTGGGAGACTTGGCGATGCGATGGAAGACTTCCAACGCTGTCGCCAGGTCCTCACTCATGATGATGGAGAGGAGAACTTGGCGCATGAAGCGGACCGAGTGCTTATTCAGCTCCGAGAATTGGATCACCTGGAAATAAGATTCGTTAAAACACACGTCAGTTAAAATGGTCTTGAAGCGTTCGTGGTCGTGCTTGCTTAGTCGTTCTCGATAGATTGAAGTTAAGCAACGTTTTAAACGGTCTGTAAGTTGATGGGTGACCGCCAGTGGTATTAACAACTGAGCGCTTCTATGCTTCGGAGGGCACGTTAATGTATGTTTAATTTTACTAAATGAAAATTCCATTGATGCACGGACAAGATTCTTCGTCAACAACTTGCCACCTTTGGATTGTAATTTCTCGGCCACTAGGCCAACACAGCTCCTTAGGCTCAATGCACATTGAATTGGCACATCGCTACGCGACGAGACGTAACCAGACAATATAAACCTTATGAACAATGTAGCAAGGTATAGAATGAACGAGGTGTCGCACCGGCTCGAGCAGACTCGCGCGGTCTTACATTCTATCAAGCGTATCTATATCTTGTTACATTGTTCATAAGGTTTATAATAATGTCTTGTTAAGTCTCTTCGCTGCCAATTAAATGTGCATTGAGCCTTGTCCAAAGTTAATTTAAACTACCTTCAAAACAGACAACGGCAGGCCTTTCTGCATTATCAAGTGTATCAGGAACTGAGCTAGGTTCGCCAAACTGAGCTTCGATTGGTTCTCGATGTCTTTTATTTTGTCCCAGATTGAGTATTGTATTGAGAGCTGTAAAAGAGAGGAATTGGTTACGTATAATAAATAATAAATAATGCTGGACATTTCACACAGCATCATGTAGCCCCAAACTAAGCAAAGCTTGTACTATGGGAACCAGATAACTGATATTATACTACTTATATACTTTTTGTTTGTAAATACATACATATTATACATAGAAACACCCAGACCCGAGATAAATATTTGCAGATCATACAAACATTTATCCCTCAGCGGGGATCGAACCCGCAACCTTCTGCGTCCCAAGCGGGCTTTCACCCACTGCGCCACAGAGGTCGTCAATGTATGAAAACGAACTTGCGCTAGAACCTTGATACACGTGTGTACTTAGTGCATCAAACTTATTTGGACCGTTGAGAGAGGCGCTGTTATCGCATATGGTGTTGGTAGAAAAATAAATTTTACAGTAAAATTCGTTAGTTCCTCTTTTGGCCACCGGTCCAGATAAGTTTGTGGCACTATACATATATTACAATTTACGTAATTTTTAAAATGATAATCTACACAGTTAGGTATTTCGAACCCGCGACGATCAGACGATCCTCCTAAAGCCAGAGTGTCTTCAACCGCTCGGCCGCGGAACCCACTGACGTCAAAATCGAAATTTTTGATAAGCTCATATTTATTAGTTAAGCACCGGTTAGCGCCATCTACACGTTTTACAGTGAACTCATGCTCATTGTCCGACCGAAGTTACATTCATAATCAAATGACGAAGAGATGCTAGCTCTATAATCTATATACATAGATAGAGATAGCTAAATCTATAATTTATGAAGGCACTCCGGCTTTAGGAGGATAAACGATTCGATTTCGAGAAATAACGATTTCGAACTACAAAATTGCTTAAATCGCTCCTGCACACTCTTAAGATAGATAGATAAAATAATTATTTGGGAAAACACACACATTGGCCGGCTTAAGGCCTCCGTCATGACTTAACGACTTAAATAGCCTATACATATAATAGCATCGACACAATTTCTCGTTAAGAAATGAAAAGTCTTATCAAAATTTTCGATTCCGACGGGATTCGAACCCGCGACGATCAGACCTTCGACCGCTCGGCCACAGAACCACATGCGACGATTTCGAAATCTATATATTCTATATAAATAAAAATGAATTGCTGTTCATTAGTCTGCTTAAAACTCGAGAACGGCTGAACCGTTTTGGTTAATTTTGGTCTTGAAATATTCATGAAAGTCCAGGGAAGGTTTAAAAGTTGAGAAACATAAATAATAATTAACAGAAAATATTAAAAACGATAATTTAGTTTTCCAGTAAATGAGGTCCGATCACTTTGGTCTGCTCCTAGCTGTGAAGTGAAGTCCAATCTCTATAGCCAAACAACGTTTTGCGGGTGAGTTAGTTCTTGATAATTCTTGATTTGCGAAATTGAGAAATTGTAATTTACGAAAATTACAATTTCTCGTGTCTAATGTCACTCAGGTACTATCTAGGTTGGGGTCTAGTGACCTGGTATTTCCTATCAATGTCGCACAGCTTCTGCCCCAGCAGTGCGTAGTACGGGTTGAAGGTCTTCTCCTGCAGACAACACGCCAGCAGCACGTGCACCACTTCTCTCTCCTGCTGGCCTCGCAGACCCAGGTGTTGGAGCTTCTCGAACGCGTCCATGTAGTCCTGGGAAATACAAGTCACTTTTAGTCTTTCTTAAAGTTTTCCCCAATAAATAACACGACTGTTTTCGCAAGGCGCGTTAGCCAGCTTTCTGATATTTTTATTTTCCAGCATAACGAAAATACTTCAGCGGCACGTATCCAACTATCCACGAACCAACGGACGAAATCAATGTTTGCCAATGTAAAAAACGAAATCAATGCAAATCGTTTGCGATTTCGGTCGAAAAATTCAGTGTACATACATTTCTTTACTTATTTTATATTCAAAGGTTGTCTGGAACTTGGAAAAAATTGCTTCTAAGCGATAAGACGACCCATTTTATATGTACAATAAAGCGGGACTGGGCGTGTCACGTGAGCGGATGGACCGGGGAAAATGGGCCAACATAGTCACGCCATGGATGCCAGAAGGAGTAGTAGAGATCGCCCTCGGAAACGACGATTGGTGGAACGTGGCAGAGGATAGAGAACATTGGAGGAGTTTGGAGGAGACCTTTGCCCAGCAGTGGGACGAGATAGGCTATAAAAAAAGCGGAATTCATTTCCCTAAAGCTCACCTCAGCAGCCATGATAACACAGAAGATGCTTCTCCGAACATCGGTGTTCATCCTCTGTTTCCTCGCTAGTTCTAGAAGCTTCTGATCGTGTGCGGGTTTCACTGTTGGCTCGTCAGGTCGAGTCACGTTGCCTTCCCACGCTGATCCAACCACCCACCATTTTCCTCGCTCATCCGCTGAAATACAGACCGACAAACTTCCAATACATTTACGACCTCTGTAGCGCAGTGGGCGAAGGCCCGCCTGCGACGCAAGAGGTTGCGGGTTCGATCCCCGCGGCGGGACCAATGTTTGTATGATCTACAAATATTAGTCTCGGGTCTGGGTGTATCTATGTATTTACAAACAAAAAGTATATAAAGTAGTATATCAGTTATCTGGTTCCCATGGTACAAGCTTAGCTTAGTTAGGGGCTAGATGATGCTGTGTGAAATATCCAGCATTATTTATTTATTTACTAGCTGACCCGCGCAACTTCGTCTGCGCATTATTGAACAAAGTAGAGGAGTTTTGAGTGAATCGAGAGTAGGTATATACAAAATATAAAACTCCGTCGCTTGATATACCTATTAATAATATTTTTTTTATATTTATGTTTCTCTCAAGAATCCCATAAAAGATAGAGGTAGGGAAAATCTTACCCAGATCTTGCAATGCTAAGAACAAAACGAATACGGTAAATTGGTATAGAATCGCTGAAGCGAGCGGCAATTTTTTTGAAGAAATTGTCTCGAAACGTATTTTTTTTTGAATAGCAAGTATTGTATGGTTTTGAATTTCGAAATAAAACGATTAACTAATATTACCTACCAGCGACTTCGTCAGCAATATAAAAATATCGAAATCTCTAAGCAAAAATCTCCATTAACTTTTCAAAACTCAAAATCAAAGAAAATTATTATACTCGATCGTATCTCCATCTCCGCTATAGTAGAAACGCCACCTAGGAGAAAAGGTATAAAGTAATTTTGACGTCGGTGATATAGATGGCGTTCTAACTATAACCAAAGAAAAAATATTTTAATATCAAAAAATCATAACTTCGGAGTTCGGATATATTGATGGGTGGGAATACACATGTTACATGTTTATCATTAAAATTAAAATAATGTATTATGCAAAATACAAAAAAAATTAAAAAAATCTAGAGTGCAAAAAGTGGCTGGTGGCGGTCACCCATCCTTTTTATGACCACGCCCAGGGTTGCTTAACTTTTTTCCCCATACAAACTTCCAACCCTTATTTTCCCGCCCCCTTATGGTAATTGACAAAAAAAAGTATCCTATGTCCGTCTCCTGGCTCTAAGCTACCTCCCTACCAATTTTCAACCAAATCTGTTCTGCCGTTCTTGAGTTAAAAGTGGTGTAACTAACACGACTTTCTTTTATATATATAATAGATTTTATACATAGAAATGAAAACGCGTACGGTATAAAGTACGGTACCAAATTTCGAATCGATCGGACATAAGGAAGTTAGTCAGATCCCCTCATCAACTACAAAAGAGCTGATGAACTTCAAACGGCTGAACAGATTTTCATGAAACATGGCTAAGAACACTCGGGATAAAATCATCTATGACAAACAAAAAACTAAACCGGTTTCTTTTTTTTGTTTTTGTCTTATTCTTTTCATTATTATTTTTTCTTCTCATTTTGTATTTTGTGTGTGCTTGAGTGGCAAATAAATAAATGTCTATGTCTAAACGAAAATCGGTTCATCCGTTTGGGAGCTACGATACCACAGACATATACACAGACACGTTAAACTTATAACACCCCTCTCTTGCGTCGGGGGATCATCTGCCCATTATGAAATCTTTCATTCGGGTTCTAGTCCATCAGTGTCACTTGACACTGATGGACTGGAGCGTGAATGAAAGACCCACTCAAGGCTTCAACTAGTTGCCTATTCTAAATGCATTTGGCTATGTAATACTAATATAAGACATAAGCAAGTTAAATACTAACCCGAAATGGGCTTAAAAGTTGTCTGATATAATAAATTGATTTGATTTGAAAAACCAACCCCTATTACTAACCTTTCAATAGATCGTCAAGTCTAATATTCAGCGGTGTGATATAATTCCCCTTCCGCACTATAGTTCTCGTCAGTTTCCTCAGCTCCTCTTGATAGGAAGGATCGTAGTTCGGGATCTTGGTCAGATTGTTGTTTTTGACAGCCATTAGCACTTCCAACAGAAACTTCACTCTGGACCTGTGAACAAAAGCTTGATTAACACTTTCGCTGCCACTTACACTCGTGTCGTGCAATCGTTTCGTTTTGTGATTTGCTTTCAGGCAGTAGTAGGTCTTAAATTCGTGAGTTTTTTTGACCACAGCTTAATTCGATGTCTTTACTTTTTTTATCACTTTTATACGTAGAAAAGTTTAAAATGAAAGGCCCTATATAAATAGATATATACACCGCTATTTTATGACTACTAAAAAAATTTAAAGACAGGTGCAGCAGACGCAGAAAATGATAATGACATGGGCAGAACTTTTTTTTATTTAACTATTACAAAGGTATCTAGGATTTTAGTCAACCAAAACCGAACAAAATTTTATGAAAACTGTACAAATAAGTACTACAGACAATAATCGCGTACGCACTCTCATTGTAACTATGCTCTCGTATCATCCCCAGTCAGTAAAACCGCAGTAGCTATCATAAATCCATGTCTGACTCGTCTCGTCTCCTTTTGAGGTTATAATTTTTTTTTCTCTTTTTTTGAGTTTTAACTACAGAAATGTGATCAGTAACCGATACCGAGACCATGTTTAATTTTTTTTTGGTAATTAAAAAATAGGGGTGTATATATAGATAGGGTCTTTCATTATATTTACAAAGGAATATGTATTACTCGATATCCGACTTTTTGACTTCTAGCATCATTGCCTGTGTATGTGCCACAAACTAGCCACGTTTTGTCCACACTCTATACTCTTCTACAGACACTGTTTAGAAGACTATAGGAGCTATAAGTCATATATTAGCTGTAAGAAAGCTGTATTACCCGCAATCTGCTCCCTCCATCCCTTGCACCTTGGCTTGCGCATATGCCAAGAACTCTCTCAGCATGGCGGGCTCATCTTTCCTAACACCAGCCCCGGCCACTCTTAGTACTGAAACCACACATTCTATGGTCTTTTCAGTGACGGTGGAGAGAAGACGGTTGAGAATATCGTAGAGGAGGGTCGCGTGGTAGATCTGGAAAAACAGTCTGAATTATTAAACATAATAAAGCTGAAAGTTTGTGTGTATATTTGTATTTTAATCATGCCTAAACTCGACTCGACATGCCTATGCTCGACTTGGGTTTAAAAATCGGGTGTTGTATGGTAGGCCTAAAACTGGGTTAATATATAACATGACGTTAACTAGAAAAGTTTTTAAACAAAAATTGAAATGGTGTCAGGACCACTCAGAGCAAATAAAAATGGATATTTTAGCAGAACATCACTCAAATAAAAATTTTAGTAAATTTTGGAAGCAGACCAGTAAACTTAACCCCAGGTCGGGTCTACCAGTAAGCGTCGAGGGTGTTAGCGAGACTGCAAAAATAGCTGACCTTTTTAGGGATCATTTTAGGGTAAAGTCACCTCTTGAAGCCTCGGGGGGATTGTCCAGTTCTGTAGACTCTAGTGAGTTGCATATTGTGTTCACTGCTAAGGAAATAGCGACAGTTCTAAGAAAGATGACGAGGGGTAAGTCACCCGGTCACGATTCCCTTAGCATTGAGCACCTGCAGCATGCTGGCGTTCATCTGCCTCGAGTGTTGGCTATGCTTTTTGCCTTCTGTATTGGACATACCTACTTACCTGAGAATATGATGAAGACTGTGGTAGTGCCCTTAATTAAGAACCGGACAGGAGACGCTTCTGATATATGTAATTATAGGCCCATATCGTTGGCCACTACTATAGCCAAGGTGCTGGATTGTATGCTTGATAAACAGTTGGAGAAACATCTTAAGATACATGATGCCCAATTTGGCTTTAGGCAGGGGCTTTCCACTGAGGCAGCGATTCTGTGTCTCAAGCATACAGTCCGGTACTACACGGACAGAAAAACACCAGTGTATGCGTGCTTTCTTGACTTGTCGAAGGCCTTCGATTTGGTGTCCTATGGTGTCTTGTGGAAGAAGCTTTCTGAAGAAACAACATTGCCTGATGAGCTTATTGATTTGTTTAAGTACTGGTATGGCCATCAGAGCAATGTGGTTAGGTGGGCAGACTCGCTATCCGAGCCATATGGGCTGGAATGTGGGGTGCGGCAGGGGGGGTTGAGCTCGCCTCGACTTTTCAAGCTTTATGTCAATCGGCTGATTGGTGAGCTCAGTGATGCCATGGTCGGCTGTTCTGTAGGTGGGAAAATAGTCAACAACATCAGTTATGCTGATGATATGGTTTTACTGAGCCCTTCAATCAGTGCCCTCAGAAAGCTGGTGGGTTTATGTGAGCGGTACGCTGTGACACACGGCCTCAGGTATAACTCTACTAAGAGTGAGCTGTCTCAGGCACTGGACTAAAATGCATGTGCTGCCATGTAACGCTATGCGGTGTGCGAAGTAGGATAGTGTCCATGTGATATTTAAATTTAATTTATTAATTTCGTTATTGACATGACTTGATTTGATATATAATGTTATTTGATTACTTACTAACAATTAGGCTAAGCATTTTACTAATATTATATGGTGGACGTTTGTGAAACCGAAATAAATGATTTGAATTGAATTGAATTAAACTACTGAACCGATTTGGATGAAACTTGGAATAGGGGTAGATAGTGACCTAGAATAGCTATATGCTATTCTAGGTCACTATCTATAGGCTATTTATATTGGTACCACGCGAGCGAAGCCGCGCGCAGGTGCTAGACTACACTAATATTATAAAGAGGAAAGATTTGTTTGTTTGAATTGAATAGGCTCCGAAACTACTGGACCGATTTGAAAAATTCTTTCACCATTAGAATCCTGCATTATTCCTGATGAACATAGGCTATATTTTATCCCGGGAAAGTGAAGTTTTCTCGAGGGAGCGCAGGTAACACCGCGACGGACAGCTAGTCATCTAAACATCACTTACGAGCCACAAATTTAGCAAAATAAACTTTTACTTTACTTTACTTTACATGATATCTGTTGTTCAACTTGTTCTTCAAAAGTTCAATTGCATTCCATTCCGCGGCAATGTAAATTGAGCGTTATGATGACACTTTGACCACGTATCTTTTAACAGACTTCAAAAAAAGGAGGAGGTTTTTGGTCACCGATATCATCATCAATATGGACCGATTTCCAAAGAGCTTTTTTTTTGTTTCAAAGGTTATACTCTCGTGGTGATCCCATATAAATTTTATTCCTGAGGGTTTGATAGTTTTCCCGTAAAAATCCAAAAAATCTCTTCCTCAGTACACACCCTGAGTAACGCCGCGCATTGAAGTCGATTTTCTTTTTAGTTTATAAAACGTAATTATGTTATTTGAAATTTGCCTGTTATACAATAAGCTCCGTTGAGCGGCTAACTTCACGAATGGGCATTTGTGAAGATCTCTTGAGCGAATTGTATTGTTGTTTAATATTGGTTCTTGATATTGGTAACTCAAATATCTATATACCTTGAAGCTGTAAAGATGCGCCAGACAGCAGACGAGGTTATCCAGCCGTTTATCTTCCATCGGCTGCGGCCGCCGCGTCATCTCATCGAACTGTTTGCACAGCTCCTGCAGGAAATGCGCGCCTGGAACATAAAAGTATTTATACATATAAAAACTAACCTTATCAATGCTGAAGATTGTATATAAGAATATGAATTAAACTTAAACTACGGGTAAGCATTGTGCTCTTAGATCATTGTCTGCGATTGTGCTATCCAGTGTGGTGCCAAAAAATAAATATATGGAGTGGATAAGTTTGGATATACAATTCATAGAGCTTTTATGAACTTTATGACGGCATTATGAAATTCATCAATCTGATACGAAGTCATTATAAAATTCTCATAGGTGTACATTATGATACCTACTCGACAATCTCTATATGAAATCGTTACAATTAATTACTTAGAGATTCTAGCTGAAGCCGTTATGAAACTCACCTTATTTCTGACGAATATAACGCCTATACTCGTATTACAATAGAGATATGAAATATTATGTTTTGCTACTGATATGATCTCTATGAATCATTTTAGAGTCTCCACCGATGATTTTAAGGTCACGATGGAAGAGACGAGGTAGAGCCGTGTTGGCCGAATGGGGTTGTACCTCGACTTTCAATCCGAAGGTCGTGGGATCGAATCCCGGCCGTGCATCAATGGATTTTGCGTTTTCGTAAAATTTATATGCGCTTTAACACGAGCTCTGAACGGTGAAGGAAAACATCGTGAGGAAACCAGTTAGTATTCTTATAGGCGGCGATGGGCTTGCAACCTGTCACGTATGGAATACTAACTTCTGCAAGATGTGGGCATGTATCAAATATGTATTTGTACATGCCTCTGACTACTCCCTTAGACATCTTCAAAGGATCTGGAATATCAAGATCTGAGAGAATGTCTACCGCGCCTTGGGGATACAGTCGTGACCCTGATGGATGAGACATCTCTATAGATGATATACAAAACTCACCGATCTCCGAGCCCACATTGGCATGCAACACAGATATAAGCGCGGCGTGTTCAGTGAGCAGCCTGTCGGGTGCGTGCGAGGCTCCCACTGCCGCTTCCAGCCACAGCTGCGTCAGCGCCGTGTTCACAGAGTTGCGGCTGTTGCCGGAGTATAGGGCTTCTACGGAGGTACACGCCCAGTGGAGGTTTGTGCCGGCCAGCTTGTTTAGTATACCTGGAGATTTATATATAAATAAATAATGCTGGACATTTCGCACAGCATCGTCTAGCCCCAAACTAAACAAAGCTTGTACTATGGGAACCAGATAACTGTTAAACTACTTTTATACTTTTTGTTTGTAAATACATACATAATATACATAGAAACACCCAGACCCGAGATAAATAATTGCAGATCATACAAATTTTTTTTCCCGCGGCGGGGATCGAACCCGCAACCTTCTGCGGCTCAAGCGGGCTTTCACCCACTGCGCCACAGTGCGGTCGTCAAGTGCCACAAACTTATCTGAACCGGTGACGGAGGCGCTGTTATCGCATTTGGTGTTGGCAGAAAAAAAAAATACAGTAAAATTCGTTAGTTCCTCTTTTGGCTACCTGTTCAGATAAGTGGCGTAGTGGGTTAAAGCCTGCTTGGCCCGCAGAAAGTTGCGGGTTCGATCCCCGCCGCGGGATAAATGTTTGTATGATCTGCAAATATTTATCTCTGGTCTGGTTGTTTCCTTTTATAATATGTGTGTACCTATTTACAAACCAAAAGTAGTAACCAGTAATCTGGTTTCCATAGTACAAGCTTTGCTTAGTTTGGGGCTAGATGATGCTGTGTGAAATGTCCAGCATTATTTATTTGTTATGTTTCTTTTCGAAACAGTAACATTTGCATTCAGCTTCATTCAAACATGATAGCAGAGATAAAAATTTTGATATTAACTCACTTTTGATTTGCCTCTTTAGCTGCTGCATTTGTTTATCATCAGGTCCAGTCCCTTTATTTCTGAGATGGGGTGGCACATACACGCCTTTGTCCTCCTGAAAAAAATTATTACATTTGAACAAAATTTCCAATTACATAGTTCCAATTATTATGTGCTAGCTACGGCGCGGCTTCGCCCGCGTGGTACCAACATTTTGAATAGCCTATATGCTATTCCAGGTATCTACACCTATTACAAGTTTCATGCAAATCGGTTCACTGGTTTACGCGTGATTGAAACACAAATATCCAAATATCTAAACAAACTCTCAAACTTTCAGCTGTGTTTCAGTTATATTAGTAGAATTTGGACATACCTCTAGACTTTTTTGTAATTTTTATAGTGTTAATCCACGCTTGGTATTTCATTAACAGGTGCTTAACCGATAAATATGAGCTTATCAAGAATTTCGAATCTGACGTCAGTGGTTCTGTGGCCGAGTGGTTGAAGGCACTCCGGCCTTAAGAGGATCGTCTGATCGTCGCGGGAATCCCGTCAGAATCGAAAATTTTGATAACCCTTTTAATTTTTTCATATAGGTGGCCGGACATTATCATACATACTTGAATTTTCGAATTGACCTATCACAGGGGATTGGGTGAAGGACGACATGAGTAAGAAAGGAGTGAGTGTTGAGATGTATTGAATGGAAGAAGAACACATGTTGTGCTGACCCCACATAATGTGGGAAAAGGGCAGGGAGATGATCATGATGACCTATCACAAGGGTCAATTCGGCGCTTGGTAAAGTCAAGTGTGTGTGATCACTATGTCATGTTAAAATTTGTTATATTGGAACAAAAATGGTGTAATAATGAATTTCCCAATTTATATTAACTCACCTTAATAATGTTTCCTTCTTTATCCCGTTTCCTGCCATAAATATCTTCCCACACATCAGGTTTCTCTTCCTTCTTCTCCACTTCCTGGTTTCCTTCAACATTTTCACTCTCATCATCAGAGAAACCTAAATCATCATCACCAGATAAATGGGATATCTCATCATCACTAAATATTTTGCTTAGATCTTCTGCTTTTACTATTCGTTTGCTTGATTTTTCTAAGCTGGGTTTCAATTCCTTGTTGGGTTTTGGTTCTTTGCTTGATTTAGATTTTTCTGATTTTAATTTACTATCTTCAGTTGATTTGTTTTCCTTTCCTAGTTTCTGTTCTTTTGATTTTGATGATTTTTTTGTGAATATTGGTTTTTCTGTAAAATGCATTAAATTAGTAGGGATATTTTTAAGGAGATTGAAATAAGATGTGTACTGTACAAGCTGTTCTTGTTTTAAGAATTCGTACTTAAGTATGCAGAATTAAGAAGGGCAATATCCATATATTGGGGAGAGTTTTTGTAGTTTATATTTCAAATTTATTTAATTTAATTTTAGTGTAGTTTATTACCTACCTTCTGGCTCATCAGAATCGCTGTCACCAGCTTCATCACTTCCATCACTGTTCTCATCATCATCACTTAATTCATCACCTAACTCATCATCAAAGTCATTTTCGCTGCCAAAGTCTTCATTTTCACTTTCATTGTCATCAAGATCATCTTCACTGTCTTTCTCTTTGCTTTTCTTCTTTTTTAATTTATCTTTTGTTAGTTCTTTGCCAGTGACAACAGCTAGGTCTTGTTCAAAGTCAGAGTCACCTTCCACTTCTGCGAGGTGTTTTTCAGCTGCAACTATTTGTTCTGTGGTTTTCTTGTCGCATATTTCTAGTAAGTCTAGATAGTAGCTAAGGAATACCATAGAAGGTGTATCATGGCTACCGATAAAGAGAGTTGAATTTTGCCTATGTATTGACTATGGAACTAATAAGTAAGTATGTGAAACATGGGTGTTTTAGTTCTGGGCTTTAAAGGATCAGGAATACATAAAAGATCTGAGAAAATGGGGGGAAGCCTTTGCCCAACAATGGGACAGTATGGGCTAATAGTAATATCTAAGATAAGGTAACATGGATTGTGATGCAAGTTAATGTAGTGTAAAGAATATGAACCTGTAAAGGATTCTGTTTTTTTTTTAAATAAGTAAAGGATACAATCCAGCCCATCATCAGCAAAGTAGTTATTCTTATTCTTAGACTTCTTCAAGCCCATTTGCTTTTCCAATTTCTTAATTAACCGGTCCTCTTCTTCATTGGCTTCTAATAGAATCTGCCGTCTCTGTTCCTCCATCTCAGATTTGAGCTTGTTGGCTTCTTTCATCTCTTTTGCCCGCTGCCGACTGATGATGTCTTGAACTGTTGGTTGGAGTGAAAGTTTTTTCTTCTGGAAAGATAATAATACATAAAATTTTACCGAAACAGACTCCGAGTTTATTCATACAGACTTATTTTATATTGAGAAGTTTATTCATATTATTAAGGACTACCTGTCCGTCTCGGTGTTACCCGCGGTCCCTCGGAAAAACTTCACTTTCCCGGAATAAAATATAGCCTATGTTCATTAGAGATAATGTAGGATTTTAATAGTGAAAGAATTTTTCAAATTAGTCTTTAAAGTAGTTTTGGATTCTATTCAATTCAAACAAACAAACAAACAAATCATTCCTCTTTATAGTATTAGTGTAGAAGTAAAATAATTAAACATCTGTTCTATGCAGAAGGACGAGATCTTAGAGTTTGATTTATACAAAACTAGGAAACCAGCTAAATAGGCACCTTGGAAAATACTACTATTCCCGTATTAGTCTGAACTCCATTCTGACCTTAACTTCTTTTACTGGTTCATCAGCATCTGCTGGTCTTTTCACGAATCTTCCAGCAACATAAGTTGGTTTTTCCACATCACTTTTCTTCTTCAAATAGTGCTCTTGTCGGTGTACTTTTTTCTGTTGTCGCTTCTGTTTTCGCATAGCTTTTCGGGAGTTATCTACTTTGGGCCGGGAAATAGATTTAGCTCTCTTTATTTTCCGCATTTTACAGTTAATTATATACTTTTGCTTGAACCTAGAAAACCAAAATCAATCAAAACCTTTGGGGAATTTGGTTTGGATTGGATTTGGATCAAAACAAAGTTTGAGGTTGTAAAAATTTCATTTTTTAGGTTAAGTTTTGTTCCATTTTTGTAAGTGGCATTTTTGACATTGGTAACTTGGTAAAGCAAGATAGCAGCATTTTACTCTGTGCATTTTGCATAGAGAGTGACAAAGATGTGACTATTTTCTCTGTGATTTCGCCGGATTTCGCCTCTCGGATTTGTTTGTAGCTTGTTCAAGTACCATAGTTTTTAATTTTTTTAAACTCTTGTCTGTCATTTGCCGTCAGTGTCATGTTAAATATTCTCGCTCTACTCTACTATTTCTTTTGTCTATAGTTCAAAATTCACGACGGAGAGCATGACGGAAAAAGATTTTTCATCAAATAAAATTGTGTAACTTCTCTATTACCAGGAGCACGCGTATTTGAACGACTGGTTCAAGCTATATTTGTGACCTAATTCCTAAAAGTAATTCGGCATGATGGTGGAAGGGTCTGCATTTACTAGGAACGATGTGTTCCAAATGGCAATTCGAGTTTGTTTCGTGTCTGCTGTGACTTATTTCTCGATAAAATGGCTCGTAAACCAGATAGACCCTACGTCGAAAAGTCGGAAGAAGGCGGAGGAACGAGCGCGGGAACAGTTACGCAAGTGAGTTATCGATCGATCTGTCTAATCAGAATTTCAAATGTTTGCCTCCACTTCATTTGCCTGAATATTTTCTACTCACGAAATCATTCGAACTTCTTATTTTCATGGCAATGAATTATGAGAACCTCTCCAGCTATTATTCTGACTTATAAGATTCTCATATAAAAAATCTACTTACATACTCTATTGAACATTGTGATGCTGTAAATACTTATGTGACTCTGCCAACTGAAACATGCCTTTACTGTGATGATTTGATGAGGCTCAAATCTTGAGTCTCTTACTTCCTTGTTAATGCCTTCACAAAATAAATTCAAATTGCAATGTTTATCATTTCATGTCTATTGTGGCTGTTCAAGAGCACCATCTGTTATAGACAGTCACTATAGAACATCCATGACAGGATATCTTCCAGAGCGGGGCTCGGCGGGAAGCACTCTGTGGCGCTCGACACTCTCACCGACCATGAGATGATCATCGCCTCCCAGCTGGTTGTGCCAGATGAAATGAGTGTATGTATTTAACTTTTTCTTTAATAAGACATTGTTAGAGAAGGCCTATATACCCAACAGGGGGTGCAAATGAGTTATTACACTCATATCACATGTCATTGTGTGAAGCATTGAGAACGCAAGTCTCTCTGATTTTATCAAGATAAATTCTCTAGATGGATTCAAAAATATGTAGGTACATTATATTTAATTAGATTTCCCTTGCCAAACAATGGCACATACTTGCCATTCTTCACTTTTCTCATGCTAATAAAAATATCTACATTTATCCCCAAGATTATTCAACTAATACAATCATTGTGAAATATGTTTAAGAACATCAGAGCTGACAAAAAAAAAAACAAGTAAAATTATAAATTGTTTACAAATTAAGTTTTTTTTATGAGGAGACTACAGTATATTGTATGTACAAACAACTATGTAATGGCTAATGCAGCCTCAAGGACAGTTTTAATTACTCTCCGGAGATCTAAATGGCATGTCTAAATGACTGAAATATTATACTTTAATGCTAATTGGAAAGACTACGCCTTATTATGTAACGAGAATATTGTACATGCAAAAATTTGCATTATATTTTTGTTGTATTTGTCATGTATGAAATAGTATTAGTATGTCGGCTGAAGGGTTATTTTTATTGCTATAATTGACCATTCGATGCTAATATCTCGTGGGCGAGGTGGATAGGTGTCAAATGTCGATTCAAATGAAGAACACTCAATATCTTTTCAGCAAAGTATCTGAAACTAAAGTATTTTACACAGACTTTATTATCCAAGGTAGACACACTATCCAATATATCAGTGTATCTAACTAGGTTTACACAACCTAACAAGGGACAGTTCCTACAACTACTGGGCGGTGAAAACCCAGTATTCATATTCATTATCTTTCAGGTGAACTGGAACGACATTGCTGGGCTTGACAACCTGATCCAAGAGTTGCGGGAGACCGTCATCCTGCCGATACAGAAGAGGGATCTGTTTGCTGATAGCCGACTGACTCAGCCACCCAAAGGTGTCCTCTTACATGGACCTCCTGGTGAGTAGCTATGACTATGAACTAAACTTTCGTGATTTGGTGACATAATTATTATTTTTAAAACCGGGATTTATCACGTACCTATTTTTATTATTTCTTTTTTCCGACGTTTCGGACGCATTGCAGCGCCCGTGGTCACGGATGAACTGAGGCACGGCGAGTTAGCTTCTATTATTGAGAGTAGATTGCGTCTACCTTCTATTCGTCTTCAGAATCCGATAAGGCCAGACTCACACCGCGACACACGACACTGAGGGTACGTGGTACGTGATAAATACCCGGTTTTAAAAATAATGACTATGAACTACACTTAAGGAGACTTAAAAGCGCATGGATCTCTATTTCAGCAATCATTTTAATAGTTGGTTCATGTTAATGATTTTAGTTGACATAAGGTCCTAAAGTGGACATGCATCAAATATGTATTTGGACATGCCTCTGACTACACCTTTAGTTAGACATCATCAAAATGATCTAGGAATACTTAAATAGATCTGAGAGAATGTCTACCGCGCCTTGGGGATACAGTTGTTTTACCCTGTGTAATATAAAAAAATAAAAAAATTATAATATGTGTGAATGTTACTATAATATGGATAAATAAAGATGTAAATATACTAAAAAGTGTTTAACCGAACCAATTTAAATAGGTCGGTTGGTGTCAAAAATTCTAAAAAAGCTAAGGAACAAAAACTCTCGGGCGCCAGACACCAGACCGATAATATATAAATAAATAGAAATAAAAATAAGAATACCTGGATAAGCTCTGCGCCAGATGAACTTCTAATCTTAGGGCGGGGGAAATGATACAATCTGATGTTGTTATTGTACGAGTCTTTTAATGCATAGATAGTTCCATAGATTGTATGATATGTTCAGGGGGATGGCAATAATTATATCTAAACTTATAACTGGTTATATCAATTTAATTAAACGGAAATTACATCTAAAAGAAAAACAGAACTGAAATTATATCTAAAAGTAAAACTGAACCAATTTGAAAGAAAAACTGAAGCTATTTAAAAGAAAAACTGAAGCTATTTAAAAGAAAAACTGAAGCTATTTAAAAGAAAAACTGAAGCTATTTAAAAGAAAAACTGAAGCTATTGCAATCTTGTAAAATTTTAAAGGAAAGGTTATCCGTTGAAGACGGCCTAATTAAATTTAATTTTTATTCAAATTTTATAATTCACCATAGGTCGAACAAATTCTGCGGCGTCGGGAGTGTCTCCATAATTTTAAATTCCATAAATTTTAACCCAAAATTAATTCCAAAGTAAAATAAACACCCGTTTGTCTGAAACAAACAAACTCAGTTCAGAATACCAAAGTGGAAACCAATTTATTTGCCCCTAACTGAAAGATGTTGAGATAACTTACCCGGGCCAGACTTTTAAAACAGCTCCAAACAGTATTGCAGCCGACTCAAGCTTCTGTTAACGAAAAACAATCTATTTGAATCCGCCATTCTACACACAACACGATATGTTAGCATGTCATCGAAAAATTCACTCACCAATAAATCATCGCTCCAAAATCTAAATAGTCTATCGCCTTTAGGCGATTATAGACCCAAATTCAGCAATCCATTGTTCAGATGAACACGAAATCAATCGAATAAATTGAGATTTAAATTACAACAAAACACTCGGAAAGAATGCCGTGAGAAAAGTGACTTCTGCTTCTTTTGCAGAAATTGAGGTTAAGAAAGACTGTCAAACATACATCAATCTACAATCGTCATCTACAAAAGCCAAATCAAACAAACACATCAAAACAAAGTAAAAAAGTTTAAAGGCCAAAAAGTTTAAATTTTAATATTTAATAATATCTTTAACTAGCTGCGCCCCGCGGTTTCACCCGCGTAAGTCCCGTTCCCGCGGGAATATCGGGATAAAAAGTAGCCTATGTGTTAATCCAGGGTGTCACCTATCTACATACCAAATTTCAACCAAATCGGTCCAGCCGTTTTTGCGTGAAAGAGTAACAAACATCCATACATCCATACATCCATACTTACAAACTTTCGCCTTTATAATATTTATAGGATAGGATGTGATAACGACCAGAGGTGTTTTTATTGAGGTCTTTCAAAAGGTAAACATTATTAGAATTTTTTTCAATAATTTCGCATTTAACAAACTTAGGCGCAAATTTTGCCGAAAAATATAAAGGAGCATTAGACTGAACAAAACTTCTCCTCCAAACTATATCACCTACATCAAAAGAAATGACTTTCCTCCCTATATTATAATACCGAGCGTTACGCTTATAAGCTTTTAATAAGTTAGCTTGAACTTTAACAAAAATATCACTAAGTGATTTAAGAGAAAATGCAAACGAATTTCTTTCACCAAAACCAAGTTGACTTAAATTATCCAACGAATTACTAAAACGGTGCAAAGAAGCATCAAAAATTAATTCTCTCCCAAACATGAGAAAATTAGGTGTGAAATCTGTAGCAAGATTTTCACTATTATTTAAAGCTAATTGAACATGGGGCAAAAATTTAGACCAAGTTCGTTGATCGTTCATGACAAAACATGAAATACAAGTTTCTACAGTTTTATTGTACCTCTCAACAGGATTATTTTGTGGAGTATACAATGTATTATAAAATATTTTGGTTATATTATAACTTTTCATGAAATCTACAAAATATTTGGCAGTAAATTGAGTACCATTATCACAAACTATAATTTTAGGACAACCAAATTTAAGAAATATCTCTTTTTCGAATAATCTACAAATAGTTAAAGTTGTTGCTTTTATCATAGGAAATATCCAACAATACTTAGTGAAAACGTCCACAACCGAAAGAATGTATTTATGACCAGAATAACTTTTAGGCAAAATTCCAATTATATCCACCGATAACATAACCATGGGCCGATCTACTTTTTTAGGATTAATCATTAAACCAAAAGGTGGAGATGTCGAGTGTTTGTAAGCTTTACAAATGTCACAAGACTTAATATAATTTTGAACATCATTAAACATTCCGTTCCAAACATAATGTTGTTTTAATTTTTTCAAAGTTTTGTGAATTCCAAGATGACCTGAATTAATATCATCATGGTTTGACCTAATTGTATCCAAAATATGTTCTTTAGGAATAACAATTTTCCAATTTAATCTACTATCAGGATTGAATTTATTCTTACAGAATTTGTATAAAGTTTTATCATCAACTCTGTAATTTTTATATCTACAAGGAAACTTTTGACAATTAACAAATATCTTCTTATACCAAGGATCATCAATATCATCATCCGGTGAAACGATTTGAATAGAAGAAACTAAGATTGTGGCAACCGAAATCCTTGACAAAGCATCAGGAACTAAATGTAAAGAACCCTTTTTATGAATTATATGAAAAGTAAACTGAGAAATTCTAGCAGCCCATCTAGCAAGGCGTCCACTAGGATTATTTAATTTCAAAAGCCATTTCAAACACGCATGATCTGTAATAACAGTAAATTCCATTCCCTCCACATAAGGTCTAAAATGTTCTATTGAATCTAAAATTGCTAACAATTCTCGTTCTGTGGTACTATAGTTTTGTTCACATTTATTAAGAGATCTAGAATAAAATGCGATAGGATGTTGTTCACTATTATCATCCTCTTGACTCAAAACACTACCAATTCCAACAGAACTAGCATCACAATGTAGAAAGAAAGGTTTACTAAAATCAGGGCAACTCAAAACAGGCGAAGAAATTAAAACTTCTTTAAGATTTTGAAAAGCAATTTCTGCATCATCGTTCCAAACAAGAGATTTTTTCGAGTTTTTACTACCAGCAGTTAACTTAGTAAGTGGCGAAGCAATATCAGCGAATTTATAAATGAATCTACGATAATAAGAACACAAGCCAAGAAAGCTTAGAATTAGCTGAAGGCAAATTCCCCTTAATCTGCTCGATCATTGTGTCGAAAGAATGCAACAAAGTAGGCACACAAGCTGAAGAAGTGTGAACGGCCAATTTAAGAACAGCACAACGAGTCCTCTCAGATTCACCTTCCTTTTCAACAGAAAAGGCAGAAGAAAACAGAGCAGGCGAAATTGAACTCTTTCATCCATAATGAGAACCAACCAAAAACAACCGCAAACAAAAGTTCAAGACTTCGAAGCAAAACCCTCAAAAGTTTTCAAAAATTCCGAAACAATTCCCTAAAATAATTCCCAAAAATTCCCAAAATAATTCCGAAGAAATTCCTAAAATAATTCCCAAAAATTCCCAAAATAATTCCGAAGAAATTCCTAAAATAATTCCCAAAAATTCCCAAAATAATTCCGAAGAAATTCCTAAAATAATTCCCAAAAATTCCCAAAATAATTCCGAAGAAATTCCTAAAATAATTCCCAAAAATTCCCAAAATAATTCCGAAGAAATTCCTAAAATAATTCCCAAAAATTCCCAAAATAATTCCGAAGAAATTCCTAAAATAATTCCCAAAAATTCCCAAAATAATTCCGAAGAAATTCCTAAAATAATTCCCAAAAATTCCCAAAATAATTCCCATACAATTCCGCAAATAATTCTGAAAAAGGTTTAAGTTCAAAAGTTTCGATTCAAAATGTTATCAAAGTCAGGTGTTCGTTAAGGTTTCTAACCGAGATTGCAATAACCACTCACAAAAATATTCTTACCTGGTCAAAGTTTGAACCTTCAAAAAGAAGTGTGTGAAACATTCATTAAGTTCACTATCGTTGAAAGTTAAATAATTTATAAGT
Organism: Epirrhoe alternata; assembly: GCA_963565295.1. Lineage (NCBI taxonomy): Eukaryota > Metazoa > Arthropoda > Insecta > Lepidoptera > Geometridae > Epirrhoe > Epirrhoe alternata. Next base: position 10,246,984 of record OY751391.1, on the reverse strand, counting down.
TGAACTACTTTTAAATTTACACAAGTTAATTTTAAATTCATAAAAGTTAGTTTTAGTTTACAAAGTTAAAAGAACTAATTATGTTTATGTTAATTTTAAACGACAAAATATTACAAGTAAATTCCAAATACAAAGTGTTCTAATAAAAAAGTTACTTGAAAACTTTTAGGTTACCCGTTCAACAATGAACCATGTACAATAAGTTATTTTCAAGTTCACAAAAATCAAAGGTTAAACGATTAATGTATAAGATGTTTTCAAGGTTACACAAGTTTTACACATGTTGGCATGGAATAAACTGCTTCACAAAAGTTTTATCTAAACTAAATTATCACTACAACATATTAAATTGTTTTTCAAAATAAGTTTTCCACAAATATCCATAAATGAGTGCACAATACACTAAGACACTGCATTGTTATTCGTTTGTCAAGAAAATTAACCTCCTGTGATGAAAGTCACAAGGATTCAAAAAAGTTCCGAACCAAAGTTACAAAAGTTGTAAACAAAACTGTACTTAGGTCTAACAAATATAAGGTTGCAATAACTTACAGTTCCCCTGAATAACACATAGAATCCATTTCAAGTCCCTGAACGCTGGCGACAAATTGTAATATAAAAAAATAAAAAAATTATAATATGTGTGAATGTTACTATAATATGGATAAATAAAGATGTAAATATACTAAAAAGTGTTTAACCGAACCAATTTAAATAGGTCGGTTGGTGTCACAAATTCTAAAAAAGCTAAGGAACAAAAACTCTCGGGCGCCAGACACCAGACCGATAATATATAAATAAATAGAAATAAAAATAAGAATACCTGGATAAGCTCTGCGCCAGATGAACTTCTAATCTTAGGGCGGGGGAAATGATACAATCTGATGTTGTTATTGTACGAGTCTTTTAATGCATAGATAGTTCCATAGATTGTATGATATGTTCAGGGGGATGGCAATAATTATATCTAAACTTATAACTGGTTATATCAATTTAATTAAACGGAAATTACATCTAAAAGAAAAACAGAACTGAAATTATATCTAAAAGTAAAACTGAACCAATTTGGAAGAAAAACTGAAGCTATTTAAAAGAAAAACTGAAGCTATTTAAAAGAAAAACTGAAGCTATTGCAATCTTGTAAAATTTTAAAGGAAAGGTTATCCGTTGAAGACGGCCTAATTAAATTTAATTTTTATTCAAATTTTATAATTCACCATAGGTCGAACAAATTCTGCGGCGTCGGGAGTGTCTCCATAATTTTAAATTCCATAAATTTTAACCCAAAATTAATTCCAAAGTAAAATAAACACCCGTTTGTCTGAAACAAACAAACTCAGTTCAGAATACCAAAGTGGAAACCAATTTATTTGCCCCTAACTGAAAGATATTGAGATAACTTACCCGGGCCAGACTTTTAAAACAGCTCCAAACAGTATTGCAGCCGACTCAAGCTTCTGTTAACGAAAAACAATCTATTTGAATCCGCCATTCTACACACAACACGATATGTTAGCATGTCATCGAAAAATTCACTCACCAATAAATCATCGCTCCAAAATCTAAATAGTCTATCGCCTTTAGGCGATTATAGACCCAAATTCAGCAATCCATTGTTCAGATGAACACGAAATCAATCGAATAAATTGAGATTTAAATTACAACAAAACACTCGGAAAGAATGCCGTGAGAAAAGTGACTTCTGCTTCTTTTGCAGAAATTGAGGTTAAGAAAGACTGTCAAACAAATCAAACTTCAAATGCCTGGCTGTCAAAAATGCTACTGTCACTTGAACGTCAAGCAAGACAGATCGCTTCCACTCTGAGCACTGGTCAATTATGATGTTTCTGTAAAGTTGAAACAACAACGTTACACCTGTTTACGTTTTAGATTACGCCCTACCCTTGTGGCGTCCTTTTTATACATTAGTCGGTACCATCATCATCATCAGCCTATGGTAGTCCACTGCTGGACACAGGCCTCCCCTAATTAGCGCCATTGCGCCCTGTCTTCAGCTCGACGCATCCAGCTTCTACCAGCAGTCTTTCGCAGATCGTCACTGGCCGGAGGGCGTCCTACACTAGGACGCCCTCCGGCCAGGTGGAGTGACTTTTTTTTTATGATGACGGCTCTTGTCCTCGAAACTTACATAGGCAAGAATGAGGTCTACGATGGAGGGAGCCTACCCAGAAGGTGCCTATTAACTCTCTTCTTGAAAACAACAGGGTCGTAGCTCAGCGGAAATACAGACGCTGGAAGCTGATTCCAAATTTATGCAGTGCGCATAATAAAAGAACTTTTGCCGAGCTGCGGTCTCCCAGCAGAGATAGTATAGATTCATCATCATCATCATCATCCACAGTCAATAACATCGCCTCCGTTTTTATATGCCGCACGCAATTGATGGTCTCTTGATGTCGTCGACCCATCGGGCAGATGGACGTCCTCTTTCTTCGTTGTGTAGAAAAATCTATATTAAAAAGTATTCTCAAAGATCCCATATTTCAGGTTGCGGCAAGACCCTCATCGCTAAAGCCACCGCCAAAGAGGCCAACATGAGCTTCATCAACTTGGACGTTTCCCTACTTACCGACAAGTGGTACGGCGAGACGCAGAAACTGGCGGCCGCTGTATTCAGCCTCGCTGTTAAGTTGCAGCCGTGTATCGTCTTCATTGGTAAGTAACTTATATTAGCTATGTTGCTGATTTAAGCACAAATAAATAAATAATGCTGGATATTTCACACAGCATCATCTAGCCCCAAACTAAGCAATGCTTGTACTATGGGAACCAGATAACTGATATACTACTTATATACTTTTTAACCGACTTCAAAAAAAGGAGGAGGTTCTCAATTCGCCTGTATGTTTTTTTTTTTTATTATCTTGTTTCGCGATTACTCCGCCAATTGTGGACAGATTTTCAAAATTATTTTTTTGTTTGAAAGGGTATGCTCCAGAGGTGGTCCCATATCAATTTTATTCCTGAGGGTTTGATAGTTTTCCCGTAAAACTCTAAAAACCTTCCCTCCTAGCCATTGTAAATCGAATCGACAGATAAGTCTAAGACTATTTATGCATTATGTCAAATTGACGCTTAACTAATGCCGAACTCACGTGCCGCGAAACTTGACATAAAATGTATGCAGTTTTGGTAATTAATGCCCTTCGATGCCGGTGGAGCCTAAGCATTATCTGTCGATTTGATTTCTTTTTCTTAATTTAGATTTTTATGGATGGCTTATTGATTCCCTGAGTCACGCCGTATGTAGAGTCGAACATTGAAGTCGGTTTTTCTTTTAGTTTTAAAACGTAATTATTGTTTTGTAAATACATATAATATGTATTTACAAAACAATAATTACTACTAGCTGCGCTCCCCCGGGGATAAAAAAAGTAGCCTATGTCCTTGCTTGGGATACAACCTTTATCCATGCCAATTTTCAGCCTAATCTGTTCTGTGGTTTAGGCGTGAAAAGGTAACAAAGCTCATTTTTTTACTAAGCGGGTGAAGTCATTATTTTTCGATATTTTTCGATTTCCGGACTATTCAAAAAATACACTAGACACCTAATTGTGCAAGTTTTCAGTTCTTTAGGCACTCCCGGGAGTGCCACGGTTTTTTTAATGACTTTCACCCACAGACATCCGTGCTTTCACTACACTATCTTAATAATTTATATATCAACCCCATTAAATACAATAATCTTCAGTAAGCAGTTTTAACTATCATGGTATTCTAAGATATTGAATTGATTCAGGCGTATTCTAAGTAAAATCTTATGACTAAGATATTCTTCAGTAAGTAGTTTCAATTGAAATGTTATATTGCAGACGAGATAGAGTCGTTCTTGCGCACGCGTACAGCCCACGACCACGAAGCGACCGCCATGATGAAGACACAGTTCATGTCGCTTTGGGACGGACTCATCACTGACCCGGGCTGCACTGTCATTATTATGGGTAAGTTAGCTTCTAACATAAAAATAGATACTGATTTTGACAGCTGTGTGACAGCATGGGTTGAAATGAAAAGGTTCAAGATTTAAGAGCAACAAGAGATAAGGATAGTAGAGCCAAAAGAAGCCAGGCGGCCTGATGGATGTTGCATGACAAACTCCAAATTTGTAGTTATTCATAGGTTATAGATTACATAACTTTATGCAACATTTATTAGTAATAGAGTTAGTCACTAGGTTACAAAGTACAGTAGTTGCTAATAGCCTTAGGCTTTACTCATCAAGCCATGACGGAGGCTTTCAGGCGGCTTATAAACTTGGAGTTGGCTTCTAGCTCCTTTGAGCTAACACATCTTGTAGCATTTTATAAATGTTGTTCAGGAGCAACAAACCGGCCCCAAGACCTGGACAAGGCCATCCAACGTCGCATGCCGGCCACCTTCCACGTGCCCATGCCCAGCGAGCTGCAGCGAGAGCGCATCCTGCAGCTCATCCTGAGGGAGGAGCCTGTCGCTACTGACGTGAGTGCACACTTACTAACTCACCTACTTTCCAACTCACCAACTCACTATCTTACTCACTAACCCATCCACCAACACACATCCTCACTCACTCACTCTTCTTCAGCGTATTTCTTCACTGTCTCACTCACCTAAGTAACCAAATGCCTACCACCTATTCAATCATTCATTCACTCGCTCACTTGCTTATCTAATCCACTAACTTTACTTACTTCATCATTTACTGACTCACTTTCTCATTCATTCGTTTACCTCTCACTCACCTATTACTTACACATATTGTTTACGGGCCCATGTCTTCCAACTCTTAGTAAGAATCTAAAATATAATCTACCGTCCAATCCTGTTTATTCTGCAATGTTGTTCCCCTTACAGATTGACTATCGCCGTCTCGCTCTAGCCACCGAAGGCTTCTCGGGCTCTGACTTGCACGAGCTGTGTCGTCAGGCCGCCGTGTACCGCGTGAGAGAACTGGCGAGACAAGAACACGCTAAGGACGCAGAGGTATACAAATCCCAGGAATTCCGGGATAAAAATATCCTTTATGTTGCTCTACTACCTCATCTATCTTCCAGTGAAAGAAATACTGACAGACAATATTTTTGAAAAAGCTTGTTTCTGTTTTATTATTATGTATAACCTAAATAACTAATAAGAGACATAAAAACATAGTTATTTTGAAATCACAGACATTGACTTTGATTGATGATTGTTAAAACCTAAACTGACACTTGCTTCTGCCAACATTTTGAATAGCCTATACGCTATTCCAGATCACTACCTACGCCTATTCCAAGTTTCATCCAAATCGGTTCACTGGTTTAGGCGTGATTGAAACACAAACATCTAAACAAACTCTCTGTTCTCCACGAGAAGTGTAAATCTGTATCACAGGAAATTGAGTTTAATTAGGGAATAACCTTAAAATACGCTATTCTAATTGTTATGAGAATACCTTGCAGACTTATCAAAGCATATAATTTCCAGGTGAAGACCACCGGCACAGATTCCGAAGAAGAATTCATGGATGCGGTTCGTCCAATCACAATGGACGATATGCGACTTTCTCTCAGCAAGCTCAAGGAGTCCAAGATCCAATGTGGCAGCCTAGCCCCCAACACCAGGATAGAACTCGACTAATGTACGTGCTCGGATATAATATAAATCTACACTCGTTATTTGAGGTGTTTCTAACAAGTTAAAACAAGTTAACCAACTCATATACGGTTTCACTCGATCGAACATGTCGAGTAAATCACGCCGAGAAAACACGTTCGAGATAGTTTTGCTGTCCACATATTGATTTCTCTCGACCTCTAACTGCGACCGCCTGAACTACAAGAGCATCGTATAGGAGTTGCCAATTACAGAAATCTAGCTACTTCAGAGCTTCACCACTAAATCGCTAGATGGCGCTGGCGCGCTTTAGCGCGATCTAGGATTCAAATCGCTTCGGTTGGCCGAAGCGATTTGAATCCTAGATCGCGCTGACGATGTTTACAAGCACATGTAACCTATAAAGGACTATCTGACATAACCTGTTAGCTGAAAGGCCTTAAGGTATGTGGACCAGATGGCGTCGATCTTAGCGAGGTTAGTACTACCTCTTTGCCATGGATTGGGGGAAATACCCCAAAACACTCTCGAGTAATCAAATGTGTGTATAGTTTTAGAGTAATTATCGAGTAATACCGAATGTGTGTGCATTAGAGTCGCGATAAAGTCGACTTTGCGCTGTAAACATGAATGTATACTAAGTTATGAAACACCCAGATACGAGGTGTTTATCTATAAAGTGTTAACTCACTTATGATCACTAAAGGCTTTAACATGCATTCTAAAAACAGTGAAACGCTGGTTACTTTCACAAAATTTCAACCATTGCGTGGCCTGCGCATTAGTTTAGATGGATAGAGCGAGAAGTAAAAGTCGCGGGTTCAATTCCCGCAGGTGCAAATTATGAGATGCATTTTAAAATCTTTTTTCGATGTCCCAAAGATCTTGGTTTACATCAATTTAAAGTCTATTTCAATAATGTTAAACGTTGATTACGTATGACATTGACATCACGTGATCACACAATTGACCAATCACAGAGGGGAAATCAAATCGAAATGTCCGTCAAAGTTTCGCGTATTCTTTGTATTTAAAAAACTGTAAACCAGTTTTCTTTTAGAAGTGAGTGTAAAGATGAGAGCTCGGCTTATCTTTATAGGCTAAACTTATTCATCTATGCTAGATGATTTATACAGCGTCAGGAGGCAACCTATGCCTACACTCAACGGGACGCTGTAGTGCCTGGACATTGTTTGAGATGGAATAGGCTTGCCCAGCACCTAAACCATCCTCTCAGCTTAGCCTCCACAGGAAATTTGGTGACTACTGTGTGGAACTCGACTACGAACGTTCATTTAATCATTATGGGTATTACTTTTAGTATAGATGACATAACACTAGAGACAGCGCCACGATAGTCCTGTGGAATTTTGCAGAACTAATGAAAAATCTATTGCAATTTTTCTTTACACGTAGATACTAGCGCCACTTCGAAAATACTTTTTTTGTGACTACGTACACACTAAGGCTCAATGCACATTGAATTGGCAAGCGACGCGTCAATTAGTTTTATAACAAGCCATTATAAGCCTTATGAGTAATGTAACAAGATATAGAAACGCTTGTAGAATTAACCGCTTGAAAGTGCTTGATAGATGGCTTCGCCAGATCTCGTTTATTCTACAAGCGTTTCTATATCTTGTAACATTGTTTATAAGGTTTATAATGGCTTGCTATAAAACTAATTGACGCGTCGCTTCCCAATTCAATGTCCATTGAGCCTCATAAGGATTTCTGAGAAGCTTAATACTAAAAATTTACGGTTTTAGGAATTAGAATCTTGCGATTTGATAACTATTGGACTACCCTCATTTAGAAAAGAAAGGGTTTGTCGTTACTGGTTATTTCTTGGTCACGTAAAATGTTCAGATTAGACAAAATTCTCCATATTTAATCAAATATGGCTTCGTGATTAGACTATAAAACGAATTGACATGATATTAAAAGATGAGTCTGGTATAATATTTTTTTGACGTTTATTTTATCAAGGCTCGTATTAATAAACCGAACACAACTCCCTGTACATTCAACTTTTTGAAAAAAAAAAAAAGAATTTTGGAATTATCAAAGTCAAAGTCAAAAAGCTGTTCAGTAGGACAGCTTGAATCGTTTTAAAATTAGCTGATTTTACTCATGTTCCTTCGCGACCAATACCGTGAAGAATCAGGGCAAAATAGTGAGGAACTACATAGATATCAAATATATTCATAAAACTGTGTGACTGTTGAAATGACTTATGTAATCTTTATAGTCATATAAAGTGGTTGCTTTTGTGATTGTTGCGATAACTCGCTAGATGTAATAATAATCGAAAATAGGATGAATCTATTTCTTTATATTGACGAGAAAATCATTGTGTATAAGTAACTATATTTTCTGAATTCTACTTTATTGCACCGAACTATGTATTACGACAGCCGTCTACACCTTACTTGTGTTACATAAGTAATCGGACTCAGGCCCCTATTCTGAAACTATGGACAAGAGGAAATCGTGTCTCATGTTTAAGATTTAATAATCCTATCCGAACGATTACAAGCTTAGAATTTCACCATTGAAACTTGGTCTTGTTGGCAATACTGAAGTTGGTATCCGTTTTGAGATCATAGCAAAATCAATATTAGACCTTCATCTTGGACGCAGTGGGCGAAGGTTCGCTTGCGACGCGGAAGGTTACGGGTTCGATCCCCGCGGGACAAATGTTCGCATGATCTACAAGTATTTGTCTCGGGCCTGGGTGTTTTCTATGTATTATATGTATGTATTTACAAACAAAAAGTATTTAAGTAGTATATCAGTCATTTAGTACCCATAACACAAGCTCTGCTTACTTTAGGGCTGTGTGAAAAGTCCAGCATTATTTATTTATTCTTCTGAGAACCTAAATATATTTTATAAAGTTCGATTGTAGTTTTAGAATACTGGCTGAATACGGCTGCAAATCTTAAAAAGTTCAAAATGGGAGTGAGTGCTAATAAATTGTATTTAACGTATGATTCAACTGAAATATTTTGAAATGTTTGAATTAAAATATTTGAAGTTAAAAGTGAACATAGTTCCTTTTGGTTCATATCGTTAAATTATATAAAGTTAAAGAATAAAAAGGCCTCTTATCGCCATTACACACATACATTTTGGTGTCTTTAAAAGAAATCAGCCCCTTACCATGGCGATTGTCTAAGAACCGGAGAATAGATAAAAATGACAGTAATGACATTATAGTGTGGATAAAACGCGTAGAATGTGGAAAAAAAGTTACTTTTCCACCCGTTTTATCCACACTCTAATGGGCACAGATCAGATTTTGTGTGAGTATTCTTGACCAGGATGCTTAGTATGACTTTTATCCACCATTCGGTATCGACACCGTAAACGTATTATTATTGGTTTTCAGTAGTTGTGAGCGAGTACCAAAAAATGGCGCTGCTATTTTTCCATACAAATCTGCGTTTACGGCGTCGATACTGAACGCGTAAAAAACTAATACTAAGCACCCAGCCCAGATGTTAGTTTGGGTAAGTCCTTCGTCCGTAGACAGAGAAACCAATAGACAAGTAGATAGCACTTCGCATTCATACAAGAAAGGGAAACACTTATGTAAACATACTGTAAAGAAACGAGATAGAATGGTTTGATTTTTTGTTTCATGTGCCGGTTTTTTTAAGGTCAGCACACTACGTGTGTCGTGAATCTACATACTTCGAGTATGCAGATACATTTTCGGCACAATCACCAGATGTCTATGTTTCTTTGTCTACGCCTTCGTCACACTCTTCATATTTTTCTTCTCTGTGTAGAAATAGTGAGAGAGGCCTTGAGAGTTTATTTATTGTCATGGAATGATATCGGTGAAATCTATCGTGTAAATAAAAACTATCTCTAAATTACCTTTAATAGTAGTTGAATAGAGTTAAGGTGTTACCATGAAGAACAAAATAAAGCTAACTGTTTTGTTACTACGATTGGCAAAAATACTGGCAACTTTAAATTTCAAATTATAAAAATAAATTAGATTATGATTAATAGGATACAATGAAATGAAACTATTAAATGAAATGAGAAAATACTGTTTTAGGCTTTTTATATTTTTGCTAAACCCAGTTGAAATAATGTTTAGTGGCTTGTTAGACAAAAGTGTTTGTAGTTTTGCTCTAGCCATCTCATGAAACTGAAGTATATTGTATATCGGTATATCGGGCGATGTTTACGTTCCAAATTATGGTGAACGTTTCCGAGCTCTGTGTTCCTCAACATAAATTAGATACCTTACTACGACTTTATGAAATAACGCATAATGTGATTGAAATAACGCAGAAAGTGATAGAAATAACGCAAAAAGTGATTGAAACAACAGAAAACAACAAAAAGCCTATTCTACTCGTTATCAGGTTTTGCGTTATTTTAGCAAGTCGTTTTGTATAGATTGATTGTTAAATGCCTTGAGGTATCTCTTATGTTTTACAAAACTTCAAGACGGAAATCTCAAACAGTTTGTTTCTATCTACTGTTGCTTACCTATAGTTGTTAGATATTTGTATTTTTTGAGAAGCTATGTCCATTTGGCGGAAAGCAAGATTCATTAGGGCTTGTGTATGGCACAGCACCGTCAAATGATCTACTAAAGTAAATCGTTTGAAATGCGCATTGGTCAAGTTTGTGGGCTTGAAAATTAATCAATAAGAACTAATCATACATCCTTTTGTCTGCATTTTATCTGCATATTTCGTATGTATAGTTCGGATTATTTTGTACATAAGTCTTTATGTGGCTGTGTCAGTTAAATTGTTTAGTATATAATCTAGTTGTTTTCTAATTTTAGTTGGTTCTCGCTGAGCGAATGTTTTTTTTAATGTGATTTGTTTGTTGGGGTCATATTTTTTTATGTAAGGTTCAATTTCGGTATTGTATGCTTTTAGTCCTTAATGTATGCCATAACGAATTTTTGTCTCATGCTCTTATAGAATAGTGAGATCTTAACCATAAAATAAAGTTTGTATCTCAGAGGGTATTAGGCAAAGATTCAAAGCACGAATCGTAAAAACTGGCTAATCTGTAAAGAAATTCAATTTTGTAACGGATATTTTTGTCACCATGTTTATAAAAATTACAGATTGTTCGAACTCGACAGGCACAACGTACTTCACATTATTTTTAGCACAAATTGTCCAAATAAACATTGTACCTATGTAGTGACAAATTTAATGTATCTGATAAATTAGAAAGCTCTTTAAATTAGATTATATTTAAGGTAGCGGCGAAGTGTCTCCAGAAATGGCTATGAAATTACATTATTTATTGAAACGTAAAACTGGCGTCGATTCAAATGTTCAAATGCATGTAATGAAATCGTTTTGTACATATTTTGTGAGCGCGGTGTAACTGCTTTATTTACATAAAACCGTAAGATTAAAGTTATTGCACTTTGCATTACTTAGAAATTGAATTCTAAGGATTGAACCTGAATTACCATTAAAGTATACTGAGTTATAAACTTATAGATAAATTGTTACACAGGGTGTTTTTGTCAGTTGATTTTGATCTTCTTCTTCGTCTTATCGTGTCAGTTCTTTCGAACAAGTGTGGTGAAAGGAACTTTAGTCCTTTTCGTGCACTTGACGTCATGACATGTGGTCATACTCGTATTTTAGGGCTTAGCATACACGACAGAACTTAGACAGACAGCCGTATTCGCGTTCCTTTTTCGTTCATTCAATGAATATTCGGATGGTTCAATCGTTAAAACACGGCCCTAACGTAGGAGCAAATATTCCAAACCGAAAAATAAGCCCTTGTCATAAATCGTGGTGGGAAGAATCCAAATATTCATCGAACGAACGAAAAATGGATTGGCCACGACCCCTTTTGCGATTGCTTCGATGTTGTATGTCACTTATGCGTCGAGAAGGATTAGGTTTGAATGTGGATGACGTCATGGAAGCGGCAGACCAAAGAAAAATGCATGGACTGTGTGAATGACATTGAAAGGATGATGTCTGATAGAGTGGTAGAGAAAAACCGGTTGTGCCGATTCCACAAAGTGGGTGGATGATAATGATTGATGCTGTGTATTTTAGACAAAATGATAATTCTTTAATCTTACGATTTTAGTAGAGAACCTATAGGTTTTTATAATTGTGTTTTAGTTAGCTTCTCGGGTTATCGAATGTGAAGCTTCAGTTGGTCGTTATTCGATTTGCAGATATTTATTGTGTAAATAAAACAATAAATTATATTACATCTTTTATTATTAGTTTAAATTCCCTATTCCACTCTGATCCACTAATCAAATCCACTAAGGGTCCTGTAATGGGTACCTTAATGGGTAATGGGTACCGACCTGGCGAACCTGGGCCATATATGAATACTTCCTAATTATTTATACAGGGTGTAAAAAGACGTCTACCGAAGCCGAAAGGGGTAGGTACAGCATCCCAACACACAACCAAATCCAAAAGGATTTTGTTGTGTGAAGCGTTTGAAGATTACGATTTGCCATACGCAAACCGTAATCTTCAAACGCTGTTTCTGGGCGCGTTGTTTTACGTAGATTGCTGGATTTTGAGTTTTAACTGTTTTTTTCTTTTTTAAATGACATTATTAGGTAGGTATTGTCTTATTATGTTGTACTAGTAGTAAATAACCGAAAATAACATAAAATGACTAAGCTAAGTAAAAAAAAATTGCGTTTTTTTTCGCTAAATAGGTATGTTTAGAATCATGGTCTGATTGCAACCCCTCAGTTTTCGGTAGTAGTCTTTTTACATCCTATATATCCTATTTAGTGGTTACATTCACTTTGATCCTACTTATTTTATAAATGCGACAGTTTTAGAATAGGTATTATACAAATTATACACCTTACGTAGTTCAAATTGCAACGATAACGCGATCTAATTTGTAGTGTCGCCATCTAGTTATATAATACTCAAAATTTGTATAGACTCATTCTGTAGACACCTTTTTTCGAAGCTTGTAGCATGAAATCCGTAATTACATTATAGTTTAATTAATCTGAAAATATATATAGTCTCCTCGGTCAGGTAATGATTTGGACATCACTTGAACTAATTCGAATTCTAAATGCGCTCACCAAAAGCATGACCAAAGCGGTGGGCGGAAGCTAGTCTAATCTGGCTTCGATTATGATTTTGGGAGCACGAGTTCACTTAAAAGGAACTTTCATTATTTATGTCAGTTTAGGTCACTTTGGCCAGAATGTTTTTAATTGCAAATGTTTCTACAACATTTCGAGGTTTATCTCCAGGACGCCATCTGCAAAAAAGTTAAGTGTTAAGGGTCGATTCACATCTGACGGAAGATCCGAGAATTATCGGTCGCGGAACGCCAGAACTGACAAATGTATAGAAAAACACTCGACCGTTCACACTCGACGGACTAACGTATCATCCGTCGAGTGTGAACGGTCGAGTGTTTTTCTATACATTTGTCAGTTCTGGCGTTCCGCGACCGATAATTCGCGACGGATCTTCCGTCAGATGTGAATCGACCCTAAGTGTAGGTCTATTAATCAAATGTTTACGATGTTTTTTTATTTTTACCTTGGACTTAATTTATGAGACATACATTCTGTTTTTTGTCTACACTAATAATATTATAAAAAGGAAAGATTTGTTTGTTTGTATGTTTGTTTGAATTGAATAGGCTTCGAAACTACTGGACGGATTTGAAAAATTCTTTCACCATTAGAATCCTACATTATCCCTGTGAACATAGGCTATATTTTATCCCGGGAAAGTTGTTTTCCCGAGGGAGCGCGGGTAATACCGCGACGCGCGTAGTACCAACATTTTGAGTAGCCTATATACCTATGCTATTCTAGGTCACTATCTACGCCTATTCCAAGTTTATCCAAATCGGTCCACTGGTTTAGGCGTGATTGAAACACAAACATCTAAACAAACTCAAAAACTTTCAGCCTTATTATAGTGGGATTGTATGTTTGTTTTGTATAGTCAATGGTATGTATTCTACGCTTACTTACCCAGTTCACTTTACGCGTCACTTTCTTCCTCTTATTCTTCCGTCTCTGTTTATTTCTATTTCTATTCTTTTCTGTTTTCGGCTTTGTACGCAAGGGTTTGTGTGTATCAATGACTCCTTTTGTGTTAGGTTTCTTGGAGTTGAGTCTCTGTTTTTGGCTAGAGTTAGTCGGAGCACGTCGTGGGGGTAGCACCACGGTTTTGAGTAGCAGCCGGATAAGCTCTGGGGATAATAAAACAGTGATTTCAAGCACCAGCTTACTATCTACATTTCAAACTGATCCCAAAAATCACGGCTATATAGGTATGCTCTAAAACCAGGATCTTTTAGGTAAAATCATTCAAACATATTTGGTAGAATTTAGTATTGTCTACGGTTACAAACCAGAGACGCTAATTATGACTTGCGAGTTTGTAAGCCTTAGCTATGATATCTATCAATCAAGTTACATAGAGGATATATTGTTTCAAAATACATAATGAATCACATTTTTTATCCTGACAATGATTCACATGCTGATAACAAGAAACATTATCGGTTCTTAGCTTACGAGTTACAACATTCATTGCTTTTACTGTGTCGCAAGAGTCCGCTTTCCATAAATGTCAACTAAAAGTTGATAAATCAACTTTCTGATTTTATTTTGTACATAATTTATCAATATTATGTAAACATGTCAAGATAAATTATTTTGATCAATACCTATCATTTATCCCGTCAAAATTGTTTATTAAAAGCCCGTTAGTACCTAACCTATGCCTTTACTATTATTACTACTATACTTAGGTACCTACTACCTCGATAGTGTACATAACACTACTTTTATGGACTGTGTACCTTACCAAAATACCTTTTATGGATTGTGCATTGAAACGTCTTTGGACAGATTTTTTTGAGAATGTTTAGTTAAAGACATGTGAGTCAAATCGTAGAGGCTCTCTATGCTTTAAGATATTGATTAAAGGTAAACTAATCATTTATTGTAGGTAAGGTAGGTACGACTACTATCAGTATTTTCTTAAGAACATAGGTAAATAATTAGGTAATGTGTAATCTTGTATGTGGACTGCACAAGGAAGAATAACAAGCTCAACATTGATAGGTTGATAGAATTATTTTATTTTTATGTTTTTGGCACATGAAATCATTGACTAGCAAAGGTTACCTATATATTATTGTAGTTATTTAGGCTTATCTTCTGTAAATAATACTCTTAAGACTCATTGGTTTTTGGACTCATTTGGTTAACTTTTTTGGAATTTTCCTCGTCTTATATTCGAACACATCTGTAATTCTACACATCTGTAATAAAATCACCTTCTTCATCCACATTCTGCAGCAGTAGAGAATCCACTGGAACGTACTCCGGAAGGTCAGGGTTACCCACGATAGAGATGTCAGAGCACGCTCCGAAAGTCTCCTGGTTTCCGCATCCTAGGCCTTCGGTACCATTTTTACATCTCCCCCAATTGTTTCCACATGTGTATCTCCATTGGAGGACGCACAGATCGCATGAGACTCCTTGAGGAAGGCGGTAGTTGACGTAGTATTTCGTGCTGCCCTGGTTTGGGTAGTATTTAGTGCCTCCATCTTCAAGCTCCAGAAGGTTCTCATCGAAGCACTCCTGGTCTGGCTCGTTGCCATCAGCGCAGAGTTTGAACTCCCAGTAGCCGAGGTGGTGCGCGGTGATTTCAACAGTGATGGTGATGACTGAGCCTTCTTCGTAGGAGCCGACGATGATGTTGCCGTCATAGATACCTCCGCGCTCGTGTGCACGTGGTCTTGATTCGTCGTAGGCGTCCCCACAGAGCCCGCATCTGAATGATGAAGACAATAATTGTATCTATATTTTTTTTTGTAATTTTTTTGACGACCTCTATGGCGCAGTGGGTGAAGGCCCGCTTGGGACGCAGAAGGTTGCGGGTTCGATCCCCGCCGCGGGATAAATGTTTGTATGATCTGCAAATATTTATCTCGGGTCTGTGTTACTATGTATAGTATGTATGTATTTACAAACAAAAAGTATATAAGTAGTATATCAGTTATCTGGTTCCCATGGTACAAGCTATGCTTAGTTTGGGGCTAGATGATGCTATGTGAAATGTCCAGCATTATTTATTTATTTATTTTATAGTGTTAACCAGTGCTTAACCGTTAAATATGAGCTTATCAAGAATTTTGAGTCTGACGTCAGAGTTCCGTGGCCGAGCGGTTGAAGGCACTCCGGCTTTAGGATGATCGTCTGATCGTCGCGGATTCGAATCCCGTCGGAATCAAACATTTTGATAAGACTTTTCATTTCTTTATAATTGTATCTTCTTACACGAATATTAAAAGGTAACTTCGTTGCGAGTAGGTTTCCTGTCTTTTGCCAAAAATATCTGTCTCAAATCTTAAGAAGCATAAAGCTATTTCAGTGATTTTGAATGATTTAACGGTATCAGCTTTTTTTTACTGTTTTCTCTACAATGCAGATCGCTATCAAAATTCATAGTGCGTCTAGATAGGCATTGCCTACAGACTACTAGTAGTTTGTAACTGTTTTAAAAAGTTTTGTCCACTAGAGATTGTTATTTGTATTCTGCACGTGATTTAAAATAATTCTACCCGCTTTTAGCTACTTTAGATAGTATTCAATGTACCTAGGTGATAACGTCGATTGCGTATATTATTTACTTACCATAATAACGGCGTGCTTTGCACAATAATCAGAAATTAGAAAGTCAATAAATAGAGATGAGTTTCAAATGAGAAAGAGTTTGATTTTACAGACATAGGAGCTTTTGAAAAGTCTACTAAGTTTAGTAATTGGATTGTATAAGATTAACTATTTACTAGCTGTAGGGTTATTTGTAATACACCGGTTACCTCTCAGGACTGTATTACTATCATCATAAACAACAACTTTTGATCTATGACTTTTAAAAATTCATCATTATACAAGTGTATGAGATTTTCATACAAAAATAGAACGCTCTAAATTTTACGAAGTGTATGCCAAGCAAAAGAAAGCGATAGTACTATAGCGAGAGGAGCGGGGTTATGTTTGACGACCTCTGTGGCGCAGTGGGTGAAAGCGAAAGCCCGCTTGAGACGCAGAAAGTTGCGGGTTCGATCTCCGCCGCGGGTTAAATGTTTGTATAATCTGCAAATATTTGTCTCGGGTCTGGGTGTTTCTTTGTATATTATGTATGTATTTACAAACCAAAACGAAATAAGGTATATCAGTTATCTGGTTCCCATAGTACAAGCTATGCTTAGTTTGGGGCTAGATGATGCTGTGGGAATTGTCCAGCATTATTTATTTATTTTATTATTTATGTGTTAGATAGGACAACGAAATCTTGAAGGTTTGTTTTTGATATGTTTTGTAAAAAGTCATACAACAAAAGTTGTTGTTTATGATGATAGTAATACAGTCCTGAGAGGTTACCGGTATTTTACAAATAACCACCTAGACTTGCAGGCCCAATAGTCAAATCACTATAAGGAGATGCTACACTGTTACTCACTTGCCACCATTAACGGAGTGCTGATGGTAGAACCCTCCACAGTTGAGCCCATCATCATCATAGTTGGCGCGAGAGTTGAACCCTGATCTCCAAGCGGTGCCTCGGCCCGGGGGGTCCAAGACTCTACCGTGGCCAAGCACGAGTGACACCGCTACAGCCAGGGTTAAGAGAAATGCCCACATCTGGAAGACATGCTGGATTATGAAGACAAATGGGTAAGTTAAAAAAAAACCATGTATCCCGAAGGCGCTAGACAAGTCTCCTTTTTATGTATTCCAGATCCTTTGAAGATTTCTAAGGCCCAAGGCGGCACTGAGGCATTGTTCACATTCAATACACCGTTGTACAATCTACAGATTGTACTACGGTTAGTGTGCCCAGGAGCTACACGACCTTATTCCGCCTTCACCGTTCTTTTACAGGAACTTCAGACGCACAGCTGATTATCATCCTCACCTGGTTGATATTCCACTTATTAGAACTAAGCGCTTTCAAAGTTCTTTTATTATGCGCACTGCAAACATTTGGAATCAGCTTCCCGCGTCTGTATTTCCGCTGAGCTATGACCCTGTTGTTTTCAAGAAGAGAGTTTATAGGCACCTTCTGGGTAGGCTCGCTCCATCGTAGACCTCATTCTTGCCTAGGTTAGTTTCGAGGACAAGAACCGCAGTTAGCAATTTCAAACCCATTGCTTCCTTTTCTCACGATGTGTTCCTTCACTAAGGTATTTGGAGATCTCATCATCTTACGTTGCCAACTTTAGTATTTCACGTGAGATGAGAATACAATAAATTCCTACCTTTATTAAATAGGTTATCTCTTCCTCACATAACTGACGACTAACAAGAGCCTCCAACAACATTTTATAAGTATTACTAACATAGCTAAATAGCGATCGTTATCTACAGATACTAGTAAAGATAGCTAATAATCTGTTAAAATCAAAACATGTGTACCGTACCGACGCTCACTTATCTTTTACAACCGTAGGCTTATTGAACTTTACACTTAACTGTCATCATACTTTCGTTATGATATCTATAGTGCCACAAACTTATCTGGACCGGTGGCCAAAAGAGGGACTATTTTTCTGCCAACACCAAATGCGATGACAGCGCCTCTCTCACCGGATCAGATATGTTTGCGGCGCTGTACTGCTCTACTCTCAGCTCCACCTGCGTCCTATTGCGTTAAAAAGTGTCATTTTTGACAGAAAATGTATGCGTCTAATGTCAAATATGTCACTTTTTAACGCATTAGGTATTAAGAAAAAAAACAGGGCCTATCCAGGAGTGCCGGCAGAAGTGAAAACTTGATCGGTTCTACACTGAAAAAAATATATAGCTTAACTGTTTTGGCTAATTGAAATTTATCCAAAATTTGTTTATTCATTACTAAAGTTAATATAAAATAATAAAACTGGTTTATTAATCAGGCCCTTAACTTGTTTTGTTACTAACCCGTAGGTTAGATGTAGTCAATTTTTTTGTTATTAGTAACCTAACTTCTGTAGATAAACTGATTCATTTACCTGTAAGCAAACCTTTGTACACAATGTAACAAAACTCTTCGCTACTATAAAGCTAATAACATTGACTTTATGTTGCAAAAGTAATTTAACCAATAATTTTGTCAAAATTTACCAACAAAATTTGGCTATTTTAACCTAACCCTCTGTAATTATCTAATCATTGACTTTGTTTGTAAACACACACACGGCCAATGTGTTGCTTTGCAAAACTTTGGCTATACATAAATTAATAAACGACTATCCGATAACGAAACTATTGTAGCGTGTAACGGAACGTTTTGGTTGTACCTGCCATTAACCTGTCGAAACCTGCACAATTTGATTGATTACGCATTATTGATGGCGTCGGCGGCACGGCACTAGGTGAGGTATTTTGCGCGTGCGTTTGTTGCATAAAGTCCTATCTACTGGTAATCATTGGTACTGTGCTATGTTTGTGAAACTACTAAAAGACACAAAAAGACGTCCTGTAATGTACGAAGAAAATACAGTTCTAGATCGGCCTGTAGACGATTATCTCCGGCAGTGGGGCCTTGAAATGTATATTGGAAAGTTCAACGGTAAGTACCAATAAGTCCTACTGTTTCTGTTTCTATTACTTACCTACTTATCTATAAAAAAATACCGCGAGTGGAGTTCTGTCTGTTTGTCTGTTACCTTTTCAAGCCCAAACCGCGGATTAGGCAGAAATTTGGCATTCTTATATTGTATCCCATCCCAGAGAAGGCTGGGAAAAAATCCCGAGGGACCGCGGCGCGGATCACCGCGGGAGTGCAGCTAGTTATTTTCAAAGTGTAGGCATATGTTGCCTTTTATTTGACTCATCTAGAGTAGATGATAGGTATATACAGATAAATCATCTACTTTATGTAAATATAAAGGCCTGTTCTTATTTGCAGAGCAAGCCATAGATTTAGAAACTCTTCAAATGCTATCAGAAAATGACATAAAAGACCTAATACCTATCATTGGCCATAGGGCCAAACTAACAACACAAATCAAAATGTTACGGACTTTATCTGAAGCTGGTCTTTTCTTTCTTATTTGTTTGTTGTAAGTACCTACTTGTCCATTCCAAGATGTTTATCAGTTCTTTTCGTCACAATTTATTTTTTGTATGTATTTCAGATTTCTGAAGCCCAGCAGTCTCTTTTGTCAGATAGTGTGCTCAACTTCATTTTCGAACCGAACACTGCTGAATCCTCAGCGATAACTATAGATGATTCTGCACCCATAGCGCTGGAAGTGGACAGCACTCATGATACAAGTCCAAATACATCCTGCGTAAGTATTCCCCGTTTCAACAATTCAATTTTCTTATTATTGTACAAGTGGAACCACCTGCAACTTCATTTGATTTTTACCATAGAAATCTTCATCTTCCCTTGAAGCCACACTGGTATCTATGCCACATGGACATACTGCTCCTGTCCACATAGAATGTATCACACGATCGGAAGCTATTAATAGATAAACATGTAAAATAATGTTTTATGTTATTTCAGGAATTATACAATATCTTAAATACATGCAACGAAGGGAAGTCATTGCTCTTAAGGTATCAAGAAAACGGGTTGTTGAACAATTCCTCAAGACGAAAATTATGCAATATTGTTATTGACAATGAGCTGAAAACTGACCCTAATAAAAAAAATACTAGCAGTAGGCTATATCAGTTAGCTTATGATGTACCAAGAGTATTTAAAAAAGAAAATTCATCGGTATATTTCATACCTTTCATGAGCTTCAATCCAGGTCAAAAAACATCATTCAAAGGGAAACTACTCGACTGCTACAGGCAACGCAGGAGAGAATTTATTAAGTCTGGAGTAATTGCTGAATCTTCAAAACGTGGCTCTTTATCTACCAGTAAAGGAGGTTCACCCGGCCCCAGTTCCAGCTGCAGTGTTCAAGACGCTATTGACCAATTAAATGAATTGACGGAGGATGTTGATGAGAAATTATTGTGGTTGAAAAATTGTTGTGACCCGTGGGTGACTGTTGAATTCAACTGGGATATCACAGCCAAAAAAAGGCTGTCTGATTTAACTTCTAGTGAAATAACAGTTGAAGACTACCTTCGGGAGTTTAAGCCTCTCAACCAGCCAGGCGGTGTCTTTTTGGTAAGTACTTATGTAGAATTTCTTAAATAAATCTGTGTTAGCTAAGTGGGAGGTCCCTCGACTATTATTTATTGGTATTATACATTACGGTTAGCTGTGTATGTGTTGGTCGAATGGGGTTGTGCCGCGACTATCAATCCGAAGGTCGTGCGCTCGAATCCCGGCCGTACATCAATGGTACCTCCTAACGCTGTATAAATCATCTAATAAAGATGTAAAGGCCTAAGTTTAGCTATGTACTCGTATATAGTTTTAACAATGTACCTACTACTTTTTTTTTGCAGCTTCTGAAAGACATCAAAAATCTTTACCAAGAAACTGATGATAAATTATACCAGAACTGGCCAATAGTCCGGCCAAAAATTCTTGAAGAAGTTAAAAAACGACCCCTTAATGTAGATTCTGGGCTAAAGGATATTACTACAGATATTTATGGTAAGTTTTGTCGTCATCTTTTAATCTTTTGTGCCTGTTGACCAATCTTACTTAATGCTTTATTGAGCTTTTTTTTGAGATTGGATTTGATTACAGGAAAACGCTCTTAGGAGACCTTCCCTAACTTTTTCAGATATTTTGAACTCACAATTCACAGATTTTGAAAAAAATGTACAGTCAGCGACATAAATGCTTAATCTATTTTTTTTATGCCAATCGATTCTGTTTCGTATAGGGATCAAAAGACTCTATGGGACCATTTAAGGTTTGAGTAGGTACTAGAAAAGTCAGAAAGGGACTACTAAGACTAACAAATGTAATAAGACTACTTCCGAAAAGTTTGGGGGGTTACAGTACCCATCAATATGAACAACTTTTTCTATGGAACCACCAAAACTGCTTCTCCATACAAAAGTTATTACCTACTTGGCTAAAATGTATAATACAGCTGTTTTTCTGTCTCGTTAACGTTAGTATTTTTTTACAGATGATGATGACGAGGTGCTGGATCTCATTAGTTTTATGGCGCTGCCGTTTTTGATGACGACATCCATAGTAAAGAATACTAATTCGAAAAAACCGTGGCGCCCTTCGAAGCACGAAGCCCTACAAGGTTTCATATGTCACGTGAAGGCTGCTGCGGAAATTGAAGAAACAATTACACGTCGGAAAGCTAAGCTTCTGGAATTGGGGTTAATTTTGCAAACATTTATAATTGTGGTAGGTCCCTCATTAAAACAAATATCTGCAAGGTATATCATCCTGAACAAGTTGCGTTATGAAATGCCTTCAATCATCAAGACGGTTGACGCTTGTTTTAAGATAATATTCGTTTTGAATGCCCATTATTCCGCAGAAAGTACACACGTTTGGCAGTTCATTCAAAAATATGTTTTCAAACTAAACACCAAATATGATAAAATCTACACCACAGTGCGCGCTCTAGCAACTGACCTTGGCTTAATGTAAAATAAAAAATAACTATCTCAGTAAATGGGTATAGTGCCCAAGTATTAAAATCATAAAATCACTTTTACGTAATTTAAAATGATCACATGTTTTTTATGTTTTGGTAGGTTCTCATCTGTCAGAGATCTGTTTAAACATTTTGATTTAATTCATAAGTCACATAAATTTACGGTTTATCACTGTATAGATGATGGTTGTGACCGTTCATTTTATTTAAGAAATACATTTAGAAAACATATAAATAATAATCATGTTGTTGCAATTACTACTTGTACCTTAAACAGTAAAGAAGACTTATGTTTGATTGATCCTACGAGTAGACCTACCACATAGTACTAGAGTAGTTTTTTAGTAGGTTAGCATAGATACTAAGGTATTATAATTATAAATATTATATTAACCAGGTGTAATATGACTTCCTAATTCCAAAATGTTTGGGGGGGGTTATAGTCCCCATCAATATGAAAAAAATTCAATGGATCCAACACTGAGCGCGAAAAAAAATAGCTGTTCCGTACATTTTAGCTAAGAGGATATTGTATGGAACTGCTGTTTTTGCATTCACAGTGTTGGTTCCATAGAAAAAGTTTTACATATTGATGAGTACTGTAACCCCCTAAAGTTTTCGGGAGTTCGCCCGGTATAATATAAAAAATGATCATTCTTTAATATTCGTAATTAAGTACAGTGATCATTATCATTACTGTCACCTCAAGTGAAAAAAGGTTATGTAACGCAGAGTGATAAAGGACTAAGTAACTGTAAGTGATAAAAGTGTTTATTTTTAATAAATAATAATGTCGTTACGAAATTGCTTATTTTATTTTATCATACGAAAGCAGTAAATCTTTCCTTTTAATTTATAACTAGAGACTGATTTTCCTAATGGGCAGCTTTTTATATTATTATAGTTGTTAACCAGTTTTACATAGTAATTTTCTTACAGGTGGACGCGCATTACTCTGAGCCACAGAAATTTTCTACATACTTTTTGTCAGCTGAATTGCATTTCTCAAAATGCTGACAGCTCAAATTGTATAAATACCGAGTGTAATAAGACTACTCCTGACAACTTTGGGGGTTACAGTACCCATCAATATGAACTATTTTTTTCTATGGAATCAACACTGAGCGCGAAAAACTGTTCATACATTTTAGCTAAGTGGGTCATTAATTAACTATTATGGAGAAGCTATTTTATTTCGCGCTCACAGTGTTGGTTCAATAGAAAAAGTTGTTCATATTGGTGGGTGCTGTAGCCCCCTAAGTTTTCTGAGGTAGTCTTATTTCACCCGGTATATTTCTGCGGCTTCGGGTAGTGTGCGTTTGCTACGCATAACAAAACACGTTATCTAAATATAGCATAACTAATGGTTCATATCTAACAAAACAGGTTATCTGCAAATAGCATAACTATTGGTTCATATCTAACAAAACAGGTTATCTGAATATAGCATAACTAATGATTCATATCGAACAAAACAGGTTATCTAAATATAGCAAAACTATTGGTTCATATCTAACAAAACAGGTTATCTGAATATAGCATAACTATTGGTTCATATCTAACAAAACAGGTTACCTGAAAATAGCATAACTAATTGTTCATATCCAACAAAACAGGTTATCTGAATATAGCATAACTGATGGTTCATATCTAACAAAACAGGTTACCTAAATATAGCATAACTGTTGGTTCACATCTAACAAAACAGGTTATCTAAATATAGCATAACTATTGGTTCATATCTAACAAAACAGGTTATCTGAATATAGCATAACTATTGTTTGAGCTGTAGACCCACTGTTTGAGAACCCTCAGCTAAAAAGAATAAGCAATACAAAACAAAAAATAGTTTAGTTAAAGGCTACATAACTCCCGTTACCGAACTGGGTTTAGCTATATGTTACATTGGTTTTGCTGTCACTCATTTTGTGTAACTGGTAGACAAAAAGTTGGTTACCTAGAACTAAACATTTTTTTCAGTGTAAACAGTTGACAATAACCCGGTGTCGGTGAGCAGTCACGTGACTCGCACGAGACCTTTTTGAGGCGAATCCAAGAATTTTTTTTCATCTCAAAACAGCCAAGCGCGCCTAAAGAAGTTTTAACTTCAAAAATCTTTCAAACTGTTACTGCATTGGATAACTTTAATAATAATCCATGCCGGGCGTTGGACCATTTTACTACGAGTTCACATGTTGTTTTAACTATTGTAGAGACGACATTTAAACAAAAGATCAATGCATTTTTATGTCACAAAGAAAATAACAAATAAACACTCTTTAAAAATATGAATATGACTAACTCCTGAAATCAGTTTGTTGCGGTTAAGTGTGTCATGCACTTGAGTAATGAATGCATATTAACAAACACTTGACAATAACAACTGTTCCCCGCGGTTACACTCGCTTTGAGGACTATAAGGACTGATAATTTTCCATCATAATCCTACTTCTATACCACTGTATTCATATTACAGATCTTAGTATGTTTGGATGTTTGTGTAACTGTAAACTATCAGTGAACATATTTGATGAAAGTTGGAATAACATTAAAAGGTTAAAAATTCATGTTCACGAATATTGGATTTTTTAAATCTTCCTTCTTCTAAACCTGTAGATTTAGACCCCTCGCAGACTACAGACTTTCTATCGGCCGATAGTTGAGACGGGCTATACTTCTCCATACTAATACCTACGTGATGCCAATAGGTAGCCTGTTAGTCAGGGGTACTAGGTACAAAAGGTAGGTAGGTATAGCTATGACAAGAGGATAACTAGTTTCGGAGATAGTTTAGGTTGCACACTCTCTATAATGTTAGTATAACCTCATACTTTTTGATTCTAAAGAATAGAAAAAGGCTCTCCCAAGTTTTTAATAGTTTTATCATTGTCGTACTTACGTTTAGCAGTCGATGAAGGGTAATTCCCTACCCTTTCTTAAATTGACCAATAGTCCACAATGGCACATAAAAAAACTACAAATATCTCCCATTAAACCGTTTGAATCACTATCAATTCAACTTATTTATCACACAAATCGAACATGCATTAATTAACTAACGCAAATAAAACGCTTGAAAACCCGTGTTTATGATTCACGTTTTCGAAAATGCGTAGTTCATAAACCTATAATAAACTTAAGTATCAAAATCTTGCACATATTAAGCACTTATTTCAGCACAAAAGGAAAAGTTTGTCAAACGAACTTTTAAACGTTGATTAAAGTTTATTTAGTGCGTAACCGGCCGGCGTTCATAACTCGCATAAAACAACAATCATTTCGTGTTAAATCGTGTTAAAAAAAAGTTGGAGAGTGTGCATTTAAGTCGGATGACCGCGGTAAACTGAACCCGAGATGTTCAATGTTCATGTTCAATAGATTGGTTTCGTTGACTTTCTCCTAAAATAGTTTCAATCACTTTAGTTCCGTTTCGGTCAGTTTGCACGCATTAAATTATTTATTCAGGAAATACTAACCACAGTTATCTAATATTAAAAGTGCGTAAAGTAACTTGGATACGGAACGTTAATAAAGTTTGTATATTAAAGCGTGGGAAAGGACTGCACGGGACCGAAAAGAGTGGCGTTATAGAGAGGAGGTCTATACTCAGCAGTGGGTGCAACCGGGCTGAATAGATAGATAGATAGAATAATGTTTAATCTTCTAGTTCCTTCATACGAATAATAAGATATCAATAGTTACTAAATAAATATACTGATCAAATGCGTGTCAGGCGCACTGAGTAGAGTTACGTTCATAAACTTATGTTATTTCTTAACTAACAAGTTCATAGGTTTTTTTTTTTTTTTTTTTTTTTTAATTTATTTAAGGGTTTTGTCGCTTAGCGACCACATCACCCTGATACAACAGAAAATGATAATAAACAATAACAGAAGAAACTAGGTACTTAAGTATTTCATCAAAGTAATTTTAATGGAATTTGTACAAACATTTTAAAGAAAATGTTTGTCTGTGTTAGTTTTTTAAGTAAATGTAGTTAAATAAATAAATATCTAATGCTGGACTTTTCACACAGCATCTTCTAGCCCCAAGTAAGCAGAGCTTGTGTTATGTTTGTGTACTAAGATGACTGATATATTATTGCGATTCCTTCCAGGCAACATTTATTGTCGCTGACTCTACCAAGCAATCATTGTAGGTATCCTGTAGATGTACTTTGGACACGTCATGTCTTTGTATGCAGATACATCGTGTTTTGAGGACGAGCCGAGGACATTTTGATTTATTTCGAATCGAACTGTGGCCCAAATTACTCAAACAATGAAACATGCGTCAAAAGTGGCTTATCATTATGAATGCGAAAACAGCTAAACAATTTACTCTCTCACCCTAGTATATTTATTTTTGCTTCCCGCCTCGTAGGTATAGGTACAGTCAACAACGAAAGTCGATTAACAGTTGGACTTTTTAAAATGGCTTTTGTTTTCGATTACAATGAAAAAATTTACTTTTCTTGGGAAATTATTACGAACCAAGACTTTAAACAAAGATTTTCAAATATAAGTCAAAAGTTTTCGTTAATCGATTTTCTTCGTTAGTACCTACTTCGTGATTTGTATGAAATCAGAAGACAAACGAATTTTTTTTATATGTTTTTCGGAGGGCGTAATACTAATGGCCTATGAGGCCGTTTTAGTGTTACCGGACCATGGCGGGCAATGAAGGTGCCGAGGCGCCTAGAGAGAAGACGAGACGCCCAGAGAGAAGTAGACAAACGGAGCGAGGCACTCTCACCACAAATAAAATAATACTTATAAGTACTATTAATTAGTACTTAAAATAATACTTAAAAGGAGGTATCCAACATAGTTAATTTTTGTTACTTAAGTTGATGGCGGCGACGCCGAGGCAGGCCTCGAAGACGCTGGCGTGACGATCTCGATGCATTCCGAGCTGACTGGTGGGACGAAGCTGGCGACCGCAAGTCTTGGAAAATGATGGGGGAGACCTTTGCCCAGCAGTGGGACAGCATAGGTTAGAAAAAAAAAAAAAAAAGTTGATGAATAAAATATTTGTATTGTACGAATTTAAGTATCGTCCCTAGACATTACGAAGCTTATGTTGTTCAGCTAGTTCTGATAGTGTAAATATGGAGATGCCTGCTTGTTATGCGTAGCCATCCTCTGCATGAGTCGACAATGATTCAATAAGTGCTACAGAGAAACCACGCTATGGAAAGTGAAATTGCTAATTCTAATAACCTCACGATTAGACGTTTGAATCACTTGATAAGGAAAGTGTCCACGCTATTCTTACCAGCAAGCAGTTTTTTTTAAATTTTATTAGTAACATCATTCTATTCATCATCATCATCATCAGCCTATAGCAGTCCACTGCTGGACATAGGCCTCCCCAAAGGGTCGATTCACATCTGACCGGATCCGTCGCGTATTATCGGTCGCGGAACGCCAGAACTGACAAATGTATAGAAAAACACTCGACCGTTCACACTCGACGGATGATACGTTAGTCCGTCGAGTGTGAACGGTCGAGTGTTTTTCTATACATTTGTCTGTTCTGGCGTTCCGCGACCGATAATACGCGACGGATCTTCGGTCAGATGTGAATCGACCCTAATGAGCGCCATTGCGCCATGTTCTCAGCTCGACGCATCCAGCTCTTGCCAGCAGCCGTCACTCCACCTGGAGGGCGTCCTGCACTACGTTTGCCGAGTCGCGGTCTCCACTCAAGAACTCGTTTACCCCAGCGGTTATCGGTTCTTCGGCAGATATGGCCCTACTGCCACTTCAGCTTGCTAATTCTCTGAGCTATGTCATGTCGACAACTTTGGTTCTATCATTCTATTGAAACGTACACAACTATACATACGTTGTATGAGGCAAATCAAGACTCCAGCTCATTGTATTCGATGTGTAAGGACGTGTCACTGACTACCGTTTTTCTTTCTTATCTGCAACGGATCTTGAACGACTTGATCCGAAAGAGAACGTATGCTCCCCAAGGATGATCTCAACATGGTTTCCTAGTAAGACTGACTAATTAGGCCTATCAATGATGTTAAAAAATATGGATAAGTTACAAAGACTTGGAATGGCGTCGTTATCTATGAACATAATGTTCATACACAAAAACGGAACCATTGCAATGGTCTGGCTGTACCTATGATAATTCTGTCAGTTCTTGTCAAAAATTACTTACGTTTATCCTAAAGCTTTCTATTGAAAATAAAGCACAAGTTATAAAACAACTCTTTAATTATCATAGGAGTTCCTTGCCATAATTTTAGGGTAAATAAGTTAAATAATAAAATCACAACTTAATGAATACTTAAAATTAACTCGAACGTCATCAAATTCAAGTTTAAAATTTTGAATTTTAAAAGAACCATCATTCAAGATTGAATGGAAACCGAAACGCGGTCGAATCGAGACGTTAAATTCGCTTATTTCTATGGCAGGTAAAATGGGATCAAAAATTAATTAAAAAATATTCAAATACCAATGTGAAACATATTAAACGAACAAATTGGTTTAAAAAATGGTGGTTATGGTTGATGTTGGTCTGCCTTCCGGCCACAAGAGGCAATGGCGAACCCTCCGTTCAGTTCACGTCTCGCTGAACGTTCCACGGTCTTCGCCATTACTTCTTGTGCTCCGAAACTGTTGAAGAAAATTTTTTATAACGATTCAAGTATAATTAAGTACTGAAAAACTTAAGTTTTTACATTGAGATGTATCGTAACTATTTACAGCATTTAACAGAATCACACACAAGTAATTGAACGTGAAAAACGATTCAAATTATCAACTTTTACCTAAACATACATCACAGATAGAGATAAAAAAGAACTAATATCTATTTTTTGAGTTTATCCGTTCTGACTGATGACTGAATTGGACTGACTCTGCAATAATCGACTTTATTTTTTTGGCGTCGCTTCAAAACATAAATTTGTTTTTCTGCACACAAAATCAACAGTAGGTATAGATAATAAGGAGAAATGAAGAAAATTGTTACGAAAGCAAATTAAAAACTAATCATGAAAAGAAAGGAGAAGATAGAAGGAAAATGCTTCTCTTCAACGAAGCTTTTGAATTGAAGTCCATATAAATTGGCAAGCACTTAATACACCGCTAATGCGATGTCGATGTCGCAGTCAATCGGAATACGCCAACAAAGTTTTGTAAACCGGCTAGCAACCATGCAATCGGCGTTTCTTACACGACCGCGATATGGACACATATTCATACAAATTGATACATCTTACAAATTACTAGATCTGATGACTTCACTGACATTTGTGTTAAAAATAACGTTGACTAGAATATAGAATTATTACCTAGTAAAGAAACACTAAGATGGCGAGATATCAGTGTTTAAACTAAATATCGATTTTAAGTCTTATTCAAAGGTTTTAGTAAAAGCAAAATACAAAAAAGAAAATAAATAAAAATAATACTAGAAAAATTTAAATGGCAAAACAACAAGATGTACGAGTAACGGGATAATCTTTTAGGACAATGTTCCGGAGCGCCAAATAAATTAATTGACTAGGTACATAACACGAACCATTTACCATTTTTTTTCGTCTCCATTTTTTTCTTTTTTAGTTGTTTCGTCACTTACAGGATCAACACTCTTAGAGTTATCTTTGTCATCCTTCTTATCGTGAGATTCGTTGTTCTCTTGAGATTTTCCCTTGCAGTCACCTTTGCTTTGAAATTCTTCATTCAACAGCTTCTCAAATTCGTTTGCCGCTTTATTTACGTCCCTCTTCATGGCTTGATCTGGAAAGCTCTGAAATACAAGCGATTTCTTTTATTACTAAAATATTTCAAACAAAACTATATACTTAATAAAACTATCCCTTGAAAATGTCTTAACCCTTTTAAGGGAAAATCTCGTGGCCTAGCTTTACTACGCGACCATTTTGAATGTTTGGTAAGGTTCAATTCAATAAGTAGTAAAATCAAATATATATTAAGCTATTGTTTATTGAAATTCAAGTTACATAACTATTAGGTTAAATAAATGAGACATACCTTTAGATAAAGTCTGACATTATTGAAAATGCGTCTAAAGTCCTGCACAACTTGCTCATATTCGTTGTAAGACGAATTCTTCAATTTGGTTGAGATGTCGTGTAAGCACATAGGATACTTTACCACTTCGTAGAATCTTGGAGCCTAGAAAAAATGGAGGTTTAAAACTATTCAGTTTTTTTCCTTTAATATTCACAGAAGTATAAAATTCTTACCACTCTGATATCCATATCGTGCTGAATGAAAGCAGCTTCGTTAATTTGAGACAAATTGTTGATGATATTTTCAAATTTCTTCACAGTGTTGACTTGTAATGGCTTCTTTTTCTTCGGATGGTACCACACTGCGGTCGCAGTAAGTACTTTAGATTTACAAGATTTTTTCTGGTTTTCATCTTTTACGAAGTTCCCTGAATGATCGAAATTGGTACATCGAGTTTCTTTTACTTCTTCAGATTTGGTTGAAGTTTCAATTAGGTCTTCGTCTACGGATTTATTTTCAGAATCATGTCTCGGCTTAATCTCATCCGAGAATACGCTCTGATCTTTGGTTATGTAGTCGTCTTTGTTCATAGACTGGTTCCAAAAACTAGTCAAATCCTTGGATAAGTAATGATTTGCTGTAAATCCACTGGGCCATTCGTTGTTCTCTATTCCAAGCTTCAGATTTTTGAAATCTTCAGCAAATTCATCAGTTGTGTTAAGCCCCAGTGCATCGTACAAGCGTG
Source organism: Epirrhoe alternata (assembly GCA_963565295.1). Lineage (NCBI taxonomy): Eukaryota > Metazoa > Arthropoda > Insecta > Lepidoptera > Geometridae > Epirrhoe > Epirrhoe alternata. The sequence continues at coordinate 10,216,060 of OY751391.1, read as the reverse complement.
CCGTGTCGGACTTGGACCCGTCGTGGAGAAAGTCTAACAGTTTAGGAGCAGACTGCTTTGCAGCTTCCCAAGCACGATCTGAAGTTAACGCGCTGAATAGATCGAAGGTGTCAACGGGTCTCATATCTAGGGAAGGAAAAGCATGTCTGGGTACTTTTGGATCTTCGCTAAACATTTCCTCACTACGCCGAGGCACCAAGCAGGGCCACGACTCCAGGTTGTACTTCGGCTGAGGCGCCAGCGTCACCGGCGGGAATGGAGGTTTTATCTTCAACTCGTCTGCCACAACGCCGTCGTACGCCACGTCCGGACTAGCGCCCTGCATAAAGGGCGGAATCGGATCCGACGGTTTTATCGGTACTTTGTAACTACCAGGTTTCATATACACTTTGGACATTTCATGGTACTCATCATTTTCAGTGTCAATAAATTGCACGGGGCCAGAGATATTATTCGCAATCACAACGTTCGATGGAATCGGAACGCTGTGACCGTGATGAGCTATAAATTCAGGTTCTTTTTGTACCATCTGACCCCACGCCGCAAAAAAATCAGTCTCTTCTTTTGTGTCGCCACAGCTATTGTTTTTCTGCACGTATCCTCGCATCTCAGCTGTAGTCGCCATGCTCGGAATAAGACTTTTCTCGACATGGCTCAAAGGTATCATCTTGGCCTTGAGTTCCATGTCCCTGCGTTGCAATAAATCACACGGCACGTTTCCCATTATTGGCTGTCCAGGCGCCTTGCCCAGCTCTGCGTCCATCTTATGCTTCAGCTGGGTGTAGAGTTCGCGCTGGTCCGCGTGGCACATGTTTTCCAGTGCACGGAAGTCTGGAACGTTGGTTATGGTCCAGGACTGCCGGGGTTTTGCTTCGCGGACAGAGCAAGGGTCGCACTTATAGTGTGTTTTCTGGTAGGCCTCTAGATCACTTTGTTCGCTTAGTGGGTAGAAGTTATGAGAGTTGGAGGGTGGTACGACAGGAAACTTCTTGTAGGTAACTCCTGATCGTACAGGCCAAGGCACTTCGTTAAAGCTATGTGAAGTTGAAGGGGTCTGATTTTGAACCCAAGGCGGCTGTACAGCGTTAAAAGGCTGTGGGGATGCATTGACAGGTCTTGGAGTACTTACATGAGCCTTCGTAGTTTGAAATTTGTTCTGACCTTGGTGTCTCGGAGCCGCAGAGTTAGTCGCGTAATAATTATGCGTGAAGCTCTTCTGCTCCATAGTAAATCCGTGGTCGAGACATTTGAATGTTTTATAAATATGCGTCAACATTTCCTTAGTCACAGCCTGCCACTGCACGAAGCATTCCCTGATGTTGGGGCTGTAATATTTGTTTTCAATTCTAGAAAAAGTGTCATGTTTTTCGCTCAACAGTTCTTTTACACCCTTCCATCCATCTAAAATCCTTACAAAGGAAAATATGAAGTTCTTAATTACCCATGGTATGCCTTGAGAATGTAGGTTGGCTACAGCGCTGTCTGGTTTCTGGACGTTGGACCTGGTCTTTGCGCAGATAGAATGTATGTTTTTGAAACAAGGTCTGTTGTGGTGCGCAATGGCTATGTTCTCCGCGTCGGTGCATGCCTCTATGGCCAACTGAACGATCTGATTCGGAATCTGATCATGGATAACGATCTTGTCTAAAACGTTCAACAGAATCTCAGCAGAGTTTGAGGCAGAAGGTTTGTTCTTATCTTCTTCTTGATTCGATTTTTGATTTTGCTTGTTTAATTCAGTTCTGGGGTCTGGTATGTTGCAGAGTTCCGAGACCATTCTCTCTCCTTCTGCGAAGAAGTCTAAGCTGGAGGTGGACTCCGATGTCAAGTTTCGATCTTTCTTTCTGTCGGTGTCTTCTTTGTATTTGTCATGGAAGCGAGGATCGTAGGTGCTACGTTTCTCCTGGCTCTTGACTATTTTCTTCTTGGCCCCGGTGCCGATAGGTTCCTGGTTAGACCAGCCCTGAGGGCGTCTCTCGCCGCCGCGTTCGCCGATCATGCCTGGGCCGGTGTAGTTCGGTGAGGATGGGTCGAAGACAAGCCCCACCAGCGGAGAGTTGGGAGGCGAGCTGAACGTGGGCGCCGAGGAGTTGTTGTATCTGCAAGTTCAATTTTTATTTTAATCTCTATAACGTTGGGAATAAGGGTGGTTTAAGTGGATAGTTGTACCTGGGGTTTTGATACTGCTGGGTGGAGGACGTAGCCTCGTAGATGCCGGTAGCGACGCGGCAGTACGTCGCCATGTTCTGGTCCGACGCATCTTTGCTGGAGCATCCTGTACAAAAGTATATTTCGTGAAATTCCAGTAGTTATATACGTTGAATGTTACTTTGTTTTTATTGAGTTATAGTAACAATTCAAAACATCGATGATTAGTTAATCGTTAATAAGCCTCGGTTAATTGTTTACGACATCATAAATGCGTAATCAAAACCTTTGATTTCGCCGCTATTGTTGCCATTTTGTGACGATGTATTTTCCAGAAATATATCGATAATTATGTTTTTCACTGAAGACAAGAGCAATAGCATCACTATCTAATCGGTGCTTCACCTCAAACTGAACTGATTGAAAGCGCTAGGAGGCACACAAAGCCTACACTCTAGTGCCTGGGACGTTGCGTTATTAGAAACAAGCTTTACCAGCACTTAAACCAGCTTACAGGAAAGACAAATAATCCTAATGGACTGACATGGGTGAATCGGGGCTCACCATAGCTCTTTTGCATCACATACTGCGCCTGGTACTCATGCCTGTCCCCCTCACGGTACTCCCCCTGCTTGCTCGCTCCGCCTCCATACTCTTGCATTGGGCTCGCGGGTACCTGCAATCATTTATCAATAGAAAAGTCTGTCTACACTTACTAACTGATGCTTCCTCGATGTGATCTAGCTAGGCACCTTCCTATCTATCTAACAATGTTCGTTACGCCAAAGTTAGACAGATAGGTATAGTTATTTTCAGAGAGATAAGAAATAAACATAGCTACCCTCATAAACATAACTCGAAAGTCAGTCAAGTAACCATAACTGGCTTACATTGGTGTAAATAATAGATTGTTAGATAGGAAGGTCTTCTCCTGGATCACTTGTCTGATAATAATAAATGACAAAACTTTTAGGGCCAGTTCCACGGCTTTCTGATAAAATGTCTGATATCAACAACTTATTCGGCATGTTGTATTTAAATTGATGTTTCACAAGTTTCTTGTAAGGCTATCTAGCCGTTAAACTGAATAAAAACAGCATGCGGGCCTCGCACATGATAAAATACCTACAGAGTGATCAGGGGAAACTTTATAAGTATAAATTAATCGCAAAAACAGCTTTAAATCTTTTTTGCAGATGTGAGTAGGCGAGAAATGGTATGAGATTCATCGACAAAAAGGATTCATTTGGATATCCGCAAACCAAAACAATTTTCCCCGCAGATTGAGAAGGCACGGAGTGCTTCAAAAATGGCGGAGTATTTTGTCTTCGTAAAAAATATTACCTTGTTTCTTTATGTAATGAAAGTATATTGTTTGTAGTGTAAAAGATTTCAACGCGCACCAAGATTGGTATGATCTAGCCGTCTTAGAGCTTTGAGACCATATTTACTGAACAAAAATCACTGTGCTTCGAACTTTTTGACTTTTACAATCAGATCGCTGTTTATGACGTGGTGAGAAAAAATTGGTGAATCTAGTTGGTGTCGTCTTAGGATGAAATTTGAAAAAAATGCGTTTTTCTGTAATTTTCTCAACGCACGAGGATTCTTCGTGGTAGAGCCAATGCGAATGCTGTATGTAAGAGGGCTGTGATTTGGTAAAAGTAGCCTATATGATTATGAGAGACTAAGATAATGATATTCAGTGTACTCACCAAGATTTCCCAGCCCGTTTCGTGTGCCAGGGGGATGATAATTCTTCTAAAACATGCTCAAAAATCTATCGCCTAGAGCTGATTGTCATAAATATTTTACTGTCTTATTCTTAAGTATAAATTGAACTTCCCACTCGATTTAGAGGATTACGATGCTTCCTTATTCCCTAAATATTCAGTCTTTTTAGTTCTTTTTTATCATTATATTATTTTTCACTAGCTATAACGAGAACCGGATGATGTGTGACTTGCCAATAATTGAAATGAACCATATGATTTGCTTCATTTGTTATTTTGTGACGTTTTTCAAAATTTTGATCTATGAAATCGTAAAGGCGGTTTGATTTGAGCGTTCCATATAGTTTTTATATCCGCGATACAATTTATATTATTCATATTAATAATATAATCATATTATTCAATTTATTTAAGGATTCCTAACAGATTCACTCCCATTTTATATAAATAGAATCAAGAATCCTACTCATTTCCTGGTAGGCAGTCGCTCATATATTAAGGCATAGGAACTACATGAATATTTCAATAAGATTTGAACAAATCCTTAAATGTTTGAAAGAGGTTAAATTTCTTTATATTCGGTCTCCTTAAGCACATTTATCTTTTCTGAAAAACGTCCCTTTTAATTTTCCAGAAAATAATTACCTACTTACCTGCAAGTTTCAAACCTACTCGTACTTGTATAGTATACTTTATATCTCTGGCTTCCTGTTAAATAAACCAATCACAACTACAACAAACTTAACGTAACTTTATTGATAAGATCATATTAAAACTATTGAGAAATCTTGGTAGCAATGTACATGAATACAGTCGAAACCATGATGCTGTGACCAGTCAGGTTGTTTCCACCGTTGCAGTAGTCTGTGGTGCAGGAACACACCTCCTGCCGACCTCCGTAGCCTGCTCTAGTGTAGCATTTACCCTGAAAAAAGGGGAGAAAAATAACAATTAATTGTGAAAAATATTTGGGGGCCAGAACTAAACATGATCGCACACTTAGCCGCGCTGTACGCGCCGCAGTCATTTTTCTATTCAAAAATGCTGATGATGTCAGAAAATGCGGCTCGGCTCGCCTCTGACGTCAGCAGCATTTTCTCTATTGAATCGACAGTTCGCCGCGTCGGCTCTGCTGCAATGTGCGAGCACCCTTAATGATTCAAAAGATATCATTAAAAAAACCGTAAAAAACGTAAACAGGGTCACGACTGTATGCCCAAGGCGCGGTAGACATTCTCCCAGATCTTTTATGTATTCCAGATCCTTTGTAGATGTCTAAGGGGGGTAGTCAAAGGCATGTCCAAATACATGTTTGGTACATACCCACATCTTGCAGAAGTTAGTATTACATATGAGACAGGTTGCAAACCCATCGCCGCCTATAAGAATATCACTAAAAAAGATGTAAAACCTGAGTTTTTCATCTTCAACGCCTCTTAACATCTTGACCTACACCTTGTCGACAAGTTCTAAGTGGTTGCCTACTTATAACGGTTAATGGTAAATACTTGAACTCAAAATTTGAATTATGAAATAGTGCCACCACATTATCTGTTTAGGTGCCAAAATACAGACGTCTGCGTCTGTAACGCAACGTCGGCGTTGCGTAACGTTACGTTTGACTAAAAAATAGTAGGTCAACGTCGGGAAATAAACGCCACACCTTACTTTAGGCGAAACGTCGGGAAATAAAATAAGTAAGGTATAAATCCAATAAGGTAGGTATGCGATAAATCCCGTTTTAAAAAACGTAATTATGAATAATGATCGCAAAAGTTTAAGAACGACTATGAAGCAGTTGTTCCTAGAGAAAGGATAGTTGAAGAATTGATTTGCGAACGATTCGACTATTTTACTACTAAATACCTAGCTACACAACCAATTGAACAGATAGGCTGGTGACACGATACTAAAACAGGCACTTGAACATAACTTGGCTTGTGTTCAATTTCTAATATATTTTGTATGGACGTCGTCAGAACAATAGGAAGTGTACAATCTTTTTTAAACTCTTCTCTTCTTAGAGAACACTACACACTTTAGGCTAAGTTCTAGTTTTTTAATCTTTAATATTGAATCATTCTCAATGTTTTCACATAATTATGTCTCATTTTTTCTATCATGATGGTCTTTGGCTTTGCTAGCTAGAATTATAGTTGAAAAGTTTTTTTAAAGTTGTATTGAAGGGTTGCAAACTGACGATTGCCCTGCTGTAACATAGACGAAACGTCGGAAAGTAGTACTACCCTCGCTAAGGTCGACGCCAACTGGTCCATATACTTTAGGGCCTTTCAGCCGACAGATAATGACGGATGCATTCTTCTATGTATCCTCGTACATAGGATGTAGTATTTCGATTTTGTAACTTTTAGTACTACCTAAAACGCCATCTACACGATACCAATCTGGCATATCTTAACCCGTTGGGTTTAGGAAGCAAGAGGCAAAAATGGTATGCCAGAATGGCGTTTCAATGTGTCTTTAGTACCTACCTTGTATTTAGACTCGTCCCAGCCACAGCTCCTGATAACCCTGCTCTCAGGCATACGGCCGTTGACCCCGTAGTCGACATGCTGGATGATCTTCCGACACAGGGTGTGGGTGACTCCGCGGTCGTGTTCGGAGCAGTTCCGTTTCAGCACCTCAGATAACGTGCCCTCCACGCACATGGAGTTGGTTGCACTGTTGCACTCGTAGCACATTATTGCGGAGCCTGGGGGAGGCAAAACACCCTTATAGCACAGCCCGAGGTATCAGGTACTGTAAAGTCATATTTCTTTATCACTGGAAGCCCCTTGAAACAGACCCGTAGGCTTTCTCACTCACGATGTTTTCCTACACGTCTTGACGCTTGTGGTTCCAGGAAACTCAAACTGGTCTCAAATTAGCTTTGGTTTCGACAAAAAAGTGAAGACACTATGATAATACTTACTGATAATCTTGACATAAACTTAACAATAAATAACCATAAAATTTTTTTGATTATGCATGACATAACTTTATGTCAAGTTTATTAGTGAGGGCCTATGTGTCACCCTGATTCACCCCTTGACAGATTGCCCAACACAATCGGACAATTTAAATCAAAATATCCTGTCTGACCTTCCTTTACTTTTGTTGTCCGCATAGCATTGTATTCAGTAAGGATGCGACCGTGTTCGGAAACTGATGTGCTCGAGCGTAGCGTGTCGTATGCGAAATAGATACCTACCCTAGCCCATTGAAAAAGCATTGGGTAAAGAAGACGTAGAATCCGCGCCAATAAATCCATAATTCTTGCTTTCAAAGTGTGGAGATAATTACAATAGTTTTTTAAGTTCTTGTTTAGGATTTCTTTCGAGACACGAACTCTTTTTGTAGTCATTAGAGAAATGACAGCTACAGTACTTTCCGGATCTAGGCATGTAAAGTTAACCATTTCGATGCGCAGTACACAATTTTAAATAAAAAGCGCCACTGTGCAGACAAACGGCTAACTTCACGAATGCCTAGATCCGTTGAACGTACTGTTGGTACCTACTACCTATGTGCTGTCAGATGATGATGTGAATAAATAGGTCCCATACATTTGGTCAGCGTCATCGATTGCTAGCCCTCCCCCCCTATTAGGCGTTTTCAACGGCGCCGCGGTGTGCCCAGGGGGGGGGGGTGACTGTTAAACACCTACATAATATACTTAATTGAAAGTTTTGGTCAAACATTAGCTAGTTAATTCAGGTCAGGAGTAAATCATTAAAAACTTGATTGTTTGATAGAAAAAAAACCCTAAAACCGACACTAATTTCGTAATCATTCACTTACGAACACATTTATCAAACAATAAATCTCACTCACTGTATTGAATCCCGCAGAGCAATAGAAGCATCAGCGCGAACATCCTGACCGACCACACCGCGACACCACTCGATTTGAGGTACCTCTCAGGAGTGGCTAGGAGGAAACCTTCATTGCAGGGCGGAAACCACCGATGAACGTAATTGATACCGGTATAGAATTGATTCAACCGGTTATGGGACATGGATTTTTGGATATTCTTACATGGATTTTTAGAATATATCAAAATGGAATATGGATTTTCTTCTACTCGGTTTTTGAGAAGGATAAACCCATTAGTTGTGGTTTAGTCTCAATGTTTCTGATGATACGATTTCTGGTGTTTGGTTGACAATAAAAAGTCAATAGATTTCTTTTTTATTTAATACGTTTAACAGTGTAAAGGTAACTATGTACAAGCCACAAGGTAACAGTAGCATGTATTTAACACTATTTACATAGATATGACGACAATTCACGCGTGTTCACACTAACTACTGAGAGGAACATAAAACAAGTTCTATCTATTACTAAAAATAAATAAGTTCACTTTAAATTGGTATTTTATGGCAGTTTTGTACATTTCCTACTGCTACTGAAATAAATAAATAAATCATATTACTATTATTTTATTGACTCGAACTTTGAACTCCAATTTGTCTGTTAGACCAATTCTATCTACTTAAAACATCACACGATTGGTTTTATAAAGTTTGTTTTTAATACTGATTGCAAAATTAGCTATAGTTGAAAGCCTGTGGACAAGGAACAAGGATAAAATGTACAATTTCATGAGCCTTGTGCTTAACAGAGTTTTGGTCTACTTGGTCTATTCGGTCTACTTGGTCTATTTGGTCTACTGCTTGATCTAATAGAATCGTAATAGCGCAAATGTAAGGAGCATTAGAGCGGTGGCTCCGATAGGAATGGTAGCTGAATTGCAGCCGTCTTCTGTGCACGAGCAGACTTCCTGTCTGCCTCCGAACCCTGAGCGCTGGTAGCACCGACCCTGGAAGAGAAGAGGAATATCAGACCTGGATGCAAGTGGCAGTCGTTTTCGCATTGGAAACAGAAATGGCAAGATCGAAATGACGACGAAGCGATCACGACTCAAGATTGATTCTTTCAGAACTTCAGATCCTTCGATGAAATCAAAGAGAGATAAAGAGGTATGAAAGATACCTCTAACTACTTTCACAAATTTTGTACTTAGTAGATATTTAGAACTCCATTAAGTGATAGGTTAAAAGCCACCGAATAGAACACTGGTTTCTTCTCCAATATCTTATGGCCCCTCTCTACACATTCGCCGAACTATTTATTGGATAGACAATGTTCGACGAATACAGGTAAATATACCCTCTACCTACACGTTCGTGAGGTATTCTTCTATCATCGGCGAATATGTAGAGGGCCCATTAGAGGTGCATTCTACGAGATATTCTTGCTGCTGCGTTGATTGACAGTGAGAGGGTCTTGGAGTTAGATCCAAGAGTAAGCTAAACTAAATTGAGGCTTCTACAATTTCTCATGCTTCTCATGGAGGGACATTGATATAGTGTATTATCTTCGATCACAAAGTGTACTTATTATCTATGGTTCTGACCTTGTAACTGCTCTCATCCCAGCCGCAACCACGGATGACCCGGCTATCAGGTGGCATGCCGTTCATCTCGAACTCCACCACCTGCGAGATCTTGCGGCACATGGTGTCCTTGGTGCCGCACGGCAGACGCAGCGAGTCTGGCAGCTTCTCCAGCAGGCAGCGGGAGTCGTTGTGGCTGTTGCATTGGTAGCATGTTATTGCTAGGCCTGTGAAATTCAGGATATTTTACTTAAACGCCATTTATCCGATGCTTTATAATATTGAGCGACGGGTCCTTTTTTTTACGGAGAGAGAACTGCATCGCCAACGCATCAAACGGTGCGCCACCGTTTGGTCGTGGAAGATAGGGCGAGCGACAACGACACACCGACACGCCTCTTCTCCTGCGACCCCACCCTCCTCGGACGCATCCGAGGCGTCCCCGCCTGGGATTCCTTAGCTTAACCGTGGCCCCTATCCACGGCTACTGATCCCCCCCTTTCCCCTCCTCTTTCACATTCACAAACTTTCAGATATTAGTTGGATAGGATGAACCCACGAAGCCCAAAGCATAATATTTTTTGATACTACGAAAGCTTACAGTCCCTGGAAGTTTTTAAAAACACACAGGAACCAAGAACCATGACATAGTGTTTTTGATGTTGAAAATTAAACTTGACTCTCTCAAACATAAAATCGTTACTTCGGATCCAAACTTTTTTCACTAGAAAGCTGTTTTTCATAACTATGCATGAAAGTACCTACAGTTCAAGGTATTTCTTTGAAGCAAAAAAAAACTCTAAATGTTTTAATCAACGTTCCGATCGGACATTCTGAAGCTGCGTACGGACTACGCGTTCCAGGGAACGCGTGAACGCGTATCCTGAAACGCGTAGTCCTTACAAGGCTTCAAAATTATTATATTTCGAAAGAAAACTACAAAAAATCGGGCACATTTTATGGGGTAGGTTTTTCCGGATAGCCCTGGATGTGCGGAACTTATTTTGTTTCTTTTAACGTCACTGTTTGGACCACCCTGTATGTTCTATATCTATACCAGCAAAAACTCTGGAAATACCTATCTGAAGGTAAATAAAATTGAACTAGATATTTGCGTAATGTTTATTTGCTTTAGCGTTTTAGCACAAAATATTTACGTTAGAAAATGTTAGAAAGTATGTTTGTACAAAACGTTTCCAGAGGTTAATTTATCGATAACAAGATCAAATGAAAGGGGTAGTCACAGGCATGTCTCAATAATTATGCATGCAGCATTTCACATGACAAAAAGTCAATCATCGCTTATAATCTAGCATCCTCAATGTTTTCCGACATCGATTAGAGCTCGTGCATAACAGAACCGTGTTAGAAGGTTCGTGTGAGTCAGAAGCCAACTCTGGTGATGATTATCAGGCCGTCATAGCTTAACAACATAATAGGATTAATGAGGATTTTTTCGTTCGTTTCGTGATTCATGTTAATTTCTATCTATCTATCTATCCAGCCGGTAACACCCACTGTTGGTTATAGGCCTCTTGTCTTTTACGCCACTCCTGGCGGTTTTGTGCCAGCCGGATCCACTGCTCTCCTACCGCCCCCACAATGTTAATTTAGCTACAAAAAAATCAAGACCAAAAAACAAATTCCCCAACAATAGGACAGATCTGATCAAATCAACTCCGTGACATAAACATGAAAGGATTCAATGAAGCACAAAGCTATTATTAACACAAAGAACGAACCTTGTTGGAGCAAACTGCAGGTAACTGCCAAAAAGCAAATTATCCGGAGACCCATTGTATTCTAGTATATTCCGGTTCGTCCCGCTGTGCACTGCGCGGCTACCTCTACGGTGTCGAGGACTGAACTAGAAGCGAGCCCACCGACATCAATCCTTCTAGCTACCGTTTATTCAATTGCTATAATACCTGACAAATTGGCTGTGATATGGGAAATATGCTATGGTTTCGTAACTCTGCACTGGTTTGTATCGGTCCATAGCATTTCTCCAGTCGCTTAATGAATTGTTTCCTGAATTTACATGTCTGGTTCGCGAATGCCAAGGTTATGTAATTCAAGACGACTTCGTTTTTTATTCTGACCTTCTTGATGGACCTTGAGAATTAAAATCTGACCTCAGATCTGACCTATTCGACGAAATAATAGAGCAGGTCGTTTTTTTTATGAAAGCTTGAATTGTTTTTTTTTGAACACCATATTGATCGTAAAAGACCTGTACCCCCAATCACGGTAGGTAATCTCTCTGATCATTTGTATAATATTATGTCCAAAGAAGTAGTCAGAGCCACGTCCACATGTTACATATTACTTGGACACATTTTCGTGCACATATTATTTGAACACATTTTCAAGATGGACACATTTTGTACAAATTAATTCCGTGATTTTTTTTTGTTTCTGTAAGGTTGATTAAAATATTACTGTTGTTTTGTTATTTCTCAATTACCTAAAATTTCAATTTAGCAAGGTTAATTGAAATACCACGAATGGGAGCTCAGGAAATTACCTGACATTACCCACAAACATTTTGGATTCGCGTTTAAAACTCGGCTTTTTCGCACCTTGACGAGACTAGAGAAGGTCTTATTGATCCTAGGTGCGAAACAGAATTTCCTAAGCCTAATTGTTTACTAATGTGTACATCCTGAGGATCGAGCGATCACGTCGCGTCCTACTTCAGAGGACAGGGGAAGCAGCTCGCCAATTGGTGCGCCAATCATGGAGGTGTAGCTAGGAAATGCTAGGTACGGTCTTTAGTACCGCTGCAGGGTAAACTAGCTTTAAAAACAAGTTTCATAAAACTATATGCTATGTTTTATGTATGTACATTTTGAAATAAACGAATGGTTGTTTGTTGCTCCTTCATAATGAAACGGCTGAACCGATTTAGAGGAAATGACTTTTCTTTGGAGTTGAAAGTCTAGAATGAACATGATACACATTACAAAATGGTTGTAGTTCAGGCAAGTAAACCATAAGGTAACTATATTTATTTTGGGAAAATTCCAGCTGTCTGCCCATAAAAAATGGTGACTGGTACTGCCACCCTGGGTCGCTCATATCAACGAAACATAAAAGAAGAATGTATGGTTATGAGACTTTCCATAAAATACCTATATCAGGTACGTATATGGTTGATTTCATATATTCTCGCCTAGTAAAAGTTAAACGATTTTATGCCTTGAGGAATACGACAAGAGGACGAGTTTTCAATGTTACCTACGAACCCTGTAGACCACGATTAGGAGTAGAGTTATTTCCGAGGTAGACTTAAGGATCCTGTTGCCCGTGTGACTGTACGCAGGATACAGTTAATGTTAATTCCCGACAGCGGGGGCGACAGACGCTGTAGGCAGATAGCGAGATGATCACTCCGCCAAGTACAGTCTTGCGTAATTCCGGATCAAAACAGGCTCACGTCTGTGGTCAATTCAAGATATTTTTCCAAATTCAAAATATTTATTTGGAACCAAAACACATGCGAGTAAATATAAATAAGAAACGTTGACTACCGCAAAACATTTATTACCGGTATTGTAATGAGTTCTTCAGATAACAAAGCTTAATGTCAGGCCTAGATATAAAACGTAGAAAATACCTAAGCCTTAACTAAAAATAAATTTAGAAAAAAAACAAACAGGGATCACGTATATCCCCGAGGCACGGGAAACATCCATTCTAATATTATAAATGTGAAAGTAACTCTGTGTCATCTGTCTGTTTATTTGTTACCTTTTCACGCCCGAATTGCCATGGATAAAAGTTGTATCCCAGGGAAGGACATAAGATACATTTTCTTTTCAGAAAAAATCCCGAGGGTCCGTTTAAAATTGTTTTTAATACTTTTCCTAAGAGCTTTTTTCGAAAAGGGAGATGGCAGGAAGCACTAGGCACATGTAAACATGGTAAAGAATACATACGTACTTACTTTATTCGTTTACAGTGTCAAATAAGTAGGTTAGGCGGGCAAACGCGTTAAACTCGAAGCACTACTCGGTAAATCATAAAGTACTAAAAATACTCTATTACATCAAGCTGACCAAAGCAGAGTTGCCTTGACCTTCTGTAGATATATCTACTACGAAACCAAACACGCAACCACTGACTGTATTCCTGAAGTGCGGTAGACATTCTCTCAAATCAAATCTACTCAAGATCTTTTAAGAAATGTAACCTGAAACTTTTTGAGTATACCTAACGATTATGTAATTTATATTAAGGTGTGACAATAAAGAATTATCTATCTCTATCTATCTATGAATTATGTATAAAGTAGTCTTGGTAGTCAAATATATATTTTGAGAATTATATTTTGGAGGCAAGTCCAATATTTTGATAGTAATTTAATTCAAAATGAAGCTATATTTATTTACCAAAACTAAGCTACTACATAAAATTACAAAATACAATATCTAAGTCAAGCTATCTAAGGATCGTCGTAAAAACGATCTATAGATAGCTCAACTGATCCAGGTCACTGCCAGTCGGAATTCAAAATTAGATTAAAAACATTGAAAACAGAGGTAAGCAGACAGCTTCTTCTTCTTCTTATCGTGTTTATGCCCACTCCATGCAGACAACTAAACGAGCGTCAAAGACCGCAACATAATTTCTAGCACAGAACCGTGAAGAGTTCCCTAAACAAGGCTACACCCAGCGCTGGGTGGAGTCAGGATGTGAATAATGATGATAGATTTAGAATGACTCATTTCAGCTCATGGACTTTAATAAAACTAGTTAAAATCAGTGTTGAATCTTTTGCGTAGTACTTACCCTTGCTACGACGTAGCACTTACTCGTAGCAATAACTAAAATAGATTCGAAACCATTTTATTTCATTTATTTTTCATATTCCACCCGAAAGATCACTAAGTAACATGTTTCGAAAACACGCTTCTTGGGGTTACATGGTAGAGTATCAGAATCGATCAAATGAGTGCCACAGTGATCTTTTGTCTGGGATAGTTTCTTTAGTGCTAATTTAAAGATGAAATGGTAAGTAAATCTTAAACAAACCCACAACTATAGGTTTTTCTGACTGGTTTAATATTTCTTTAGAACTTGACACATTCCAGACTCCTTCATCGTAATCTAGGAGGTATTCAGAGGCATGCCGATTGTCCAAGCTTGCATTTATCTCAAGCAAAATTGTTGCCCGCGTCAACTCAGCCAGTCCATTTGGGGCAGTTATCCGGTACTGTGAACATACGATACGACTCAGACTAAAGAAATCTGAACCCAAACCAGACCGGAACAGTCTTCTGCCTAAAGCATGTCAATGACATTAGGTATATCCGTCGTACGGTATCGTAGTACTCTTGTACTGCCCATTGTACCCGAGAATCCTTTATTAATGTATCCTGCGTACCTGCAATTATAACCGAACTGCACTGGATATCCCTTTGTCACCTCACAACGCTCGACCGAGATACGGGTTATAAGCTCAGATACAACGAACAGCCAACAGTCTGCTGCTGATTTTAGTGAGGACCAGCTTTCGCGAAATCTCTCATTCTGAGCCTGCAAAATTAGAATAGGCGCAGGAAGTTTTGCGTAAATTATTATATCAGGCGCTGAAATGACTTCGAAAATAAATCATGTGGTTCTAAGTGTTTTAACGATCATGTTCTCAAATCCATGTACGTACTGTTTCGTTCTATTTTATTCGATTATTATTTGTAGGGCTATGCATTATTTTCCACTTACGATGCTACGTAGTACAGTAAGCGTCACCAATTGATAACCCCCCAATAAGGTAGTTTGGATGGCTTGCAAGGGGGTGACCAGTTGGTGACGCTGACAGTCTATAGATATCACGTTTTGTACTCGACTAATACCAGCTTAATCTAATTAGTGCTAGACGTCTAGTGGGACACTGGTTACTTAGCAAATGATTGCTAAAACCATCTGTGAAGGATGGGGTCATCCTGCGCTTGAGAGGCACAGTCTCAATTGGGAACACACTCTGTTACACAGACTAATAATTATAGTGTATTTTGACCTTCGTACAAAGGATAGTCAATTGAATGAAAATTTGGCAAAAACATGCGTTGCAACCTATATTGTGGCTTTCACAAAACTTGCTCTTTACGATTTACGATTTTTTATATTAGACTTGTAAATCGAATTATCGTTTCTGAAACTAGGTGAACGGTTTTTTAACCCATGATATTTGAGTTGAAAACCAAGGCACTACCCCCCTCAGCAAGACTTTTAATAACAACTTATTTCCATTTATACCACTATTCATAAATTTTGGGGGTGTTTAGACTTTATTGCACAATACACAAGTTTTTACTATTGGACGTGTACGATTTTGGGGGAGGGGGTCATGTCCCCTGTGACCCTCGGACCTCGGACCGCGCCTGCCACTATTAACAAGTCATCTGGTTCCACCCACGATACATGTCATGACAAGATTTGCTTAGTTTAAAGTAAGTAGCTTGAAACGTCACGCACTTTCATGGTCTTGTCCTCAGTCTCGTCTCCTTTTAAGGTTATAATTTTTTTTCTCTTTTTTTGAGTTTTAACTACAGAAATGCGATCAGTAACAGACACCGAGACCATGTTTAAAATTTTTTTGGTAATTAAAAAATGGGGGTGTATTTCCAGGTGAATCAATAAAATGCTTCGACTGCAGCAGCGTGAACAACTCCGCCTGCCTCGACGTGAACATGCAGCAGATGCACGCGGTAGTGCCTATCGTCGACTGCGCCAAGAGCCTGCCTGAGATGATCAGCAAGCAGTTCTTCTGCCGGAAGATGATCCAGACCAGTGAGTAGACCAGACAAAACCTATCATCATCATAACGGTGAAAGAAAACATCGTGAGGAAACTGGTCTGCTGTGAAGTGCACGAAAAAGGCCTCTTTAGACCCCTCGCAGACTACAGACTTTCTATCGGCCGATAGTTGAGACGGAATATAGGTACTTCGGCTCGTAATGAGTATGGAGAAGTATGCCCGTCTCACACGTTAAGGCACACTAAGATCCTTTCACTAGTTGAAAGATCTAATAATCCGACCAGAAAAGATTATCATCATCCACAGCCTTAGTTTTTTTCTTGACGTCGTCCATCTTAATTTGTCACTGTATCATGTTAGGTGACCAGCCCATCGCCAGCGCCATTTCAAACTTATTCTTCTAAGAAAGGTTATGTCTTCTGAGAGACCTGCAGTTGAAGCTGTTCTGGTCAGTTCTTTAGTATCTCTGTATCATCGTCATTCCTCTACATTCAGAAATGCATTCATTGTCAATGGCAGCCAGTTGAATACAGACAGATATTATCACCGTTTCCATGTGTCATATAAAACAGGCTCATGGTCAGTTCATCACTGAAAAAGACACCAACCAGCTTAGCACTATGTTTCTTTTATCTTGATACTAAACTATACAATAATTTAATTTGTTATTCCAATTGCTATGAAATACCTACTAATGCTTAGTAAAGTTCGAATAAGTAAGACCCTTCGCAGACTACAGACTTTCTATGGGATAGTTGAGACGGAAAATACTTCGGCTCGTAATGTGTATGGAGAAGTATAGCCCGTCTCAACTATCGGCCGATAGAGTCTGTAGTCTGCGAGGGGTCTAAATTGAAGTTTTTGGTGTACCTATAACATTTATAGTGATTCTAAACGGTCCTGCTGAAACCAGTTATACATTTTAATAATTTTCTCTATCTAAAGGCAGAGTTAATGTTGTTTCTACCATACTATCTCTAACTAAAACAGACCATCATCATCCACAGGCTGACTTCATCCACTGCTGGGTATAGGCCTCAAAAAGCTTGCGCCATCCACCAATATCCATCGTAGTTCCGCCAAAGTTGATAGATATAAAGAAGAGTACGATGATGTTAATGCGTCTCTGTCTCTAATTTTAAACTGGTTTACGGCTAATAATCTCTTACTTAATGCCAAGAAAACTAAATGTATTAAATTTACTTTGCCTAACGTGGTTCACAAAGCAACAAAAATTGAATTAAATGGGGAAGCACTCAATCTGGTCGATACCGCTATTTTCTTGGGGCTAACTGTTGATTCCAATTTGCAGTGGGGAGCTCACATTGAAAGACTTGCAGGTAGACTGAGCTCCGCCGCATATGCAGTTCGTACGATTAGGAGATTGGCTGACGAAGAGACAGCTAAGATAGTATATTATAGTTACTTCCATAGTGTGATGTCATACGTACGGTATATTTCTCTGGGGTAAAGCAGCCGATATTCAAGATATATTTGTTTTGCAAAAGCGAGCTGTCCGTGCGATTTACAAATTGAAACCACGGGACTCACTGAAACAACGTTTTAAAGAAATAAATATTCTAACAGTTTTTTCCCAGTACATTTATGAAAACATTTTGTATACTGATAAAAATATAAATAACTTTAGGAAAAAAAGTGATGTGCATAGCATTAACACAAGAAATAAGAATAAACTTTATTTGCCTAAATTTAGATTAGAAAAAGTAAAAGGTTCTTTTATGGGAAATACGATACTTTTTTATAATAAACTTCCTGAAAACGCGACTAAACTGCCTATTCGAAGAACTAAATTTAAAACTTACATAAAAAATACTCTTATAAAAAAAGCTTATTATTCACTTATGGATTATATTAATGATAAATTCCCGTGGCCTGATGTCGCTCTGCCCCTCGACGGCTGATGTGTCCTCAATGTCTGCTATCTTGTATTATATAATTTAAGCAATTGGTAGGTAGGTACCACCTAAGTTATCATAAGTTTAGATTTAAGATGGATCACCTAAAAGAAAGCTAGGCCCCAAACCGTGTTTATTGCCCTGATTCTTCACGGTATTGGTCGCGAAGGAACAGGAGTAAAATCACCTAGTTTTAAGACGTTTCAAAGTGATCCCAGCGGTCCTACTGAATAAATGCTTTTTGACTTTGACTTTGAGTTCGTGGGTAAAAAAGCCACTTGTCAGCCATCTTGATAGAATTCAGTGTTTGTGTAAGAGTTATAATAGACCATTGTTGCTCTAGTCCAATCTAAAAGCGCTCGAATCTATTGTGGCTTTAATGAATTAATGGCATGCGTCTGATTAACAGTGCGTGTATCCACATACGTATTCTGAGTAAAAAAATCTGTACAAAAATGAACAACATATAAAATTTTGAAAAAATAACAGGGCCGTATTCGCGTTCCTCTTTTCGTTCGTTTGATGAATATTCGGATGCTTCCCACCACGATTTCTGACTTCAAGGGTCAATTTTTCAAACGTAAAACACGGTTCTAACCATGGAACAAATATTTCAAACCAAACCAAGCTGTTTACAAAATGCATGTTACAGGACTTAGGTGCACTATAGTAAAATGCAATAAATGGACTTTCTCGATGCATTCGATCCGAATAAAATGTGAAACAGGCGGCCAGTTGGTCATAGAACCTAGTTATATTTCTTGTCTATTTCCAGTTCTCCATCCAGAAAAGGCACCAGAAGTCAGGGTGCATCGCAGCTGCGGCTGGGTGAAGCACAAGCGAGAGTGCTATAAGGCCGACAACGCTGACCACCTGGAAACGGTCTGCCAGTGCTTTGGAGACATGTGCAATGCCGCCTCAACACACCATCTGGGGCTTGCAGCTTTAACAGCTGCACTCATTATCGGGAGCTGGAGATTAGCAATCTGAATTGTGAATAGGCAACAAAAAACTTTAAAAACTGGTATTTTTATGTAAATGTGTGCGATGTCACTCAAAGTGATTTCAGTGTTTCCAAATGAGGCTCCATCAGAAATGGAACAGAATTTGTTAGTGTGTTGTGTTTGATTCAATGTATACCTATAGGTAGTAATCTCTATAAATCGTAAAATAGATAACAAAACTACCATTCTACTCAGAATTTAATATACAAGAACCTAAGATTATTTAGGGACAATGTATTAATAGGGTTTTACCTCTGATTAAATGTAAAAATATTGTTTGAACCATTTTTTTTGTTTTCTTTTCTTTTAAAAACTACTACACTAGCGGGCCCAAAGAATAACTTTGAACATAAACCTTACGTTAATATTCAGGGCCCGTATTCGCGTTCCATTTTTCGTTCGTTTGATGAATATTCGGATGCTTCCCACCACGAATTCTGACTGCAAGGGCCCATTTTTCCTTTTGGAATATTTGGTCCTAGGTTAGGACCATGTTTTAATGTTTGATTTTTAGATTTTTAAATGAAGTCAGAGGCACATCTGGCACTTTAAAAAAAAAGATAGAATAGAATATGTCTTTATTGAAAAATACCTAATAACAACAATATACAAAATGAAATAAAGAGAAACAGAAAATATAAAACTAAAAGATTGCCATTTTCCTCACGTTACAACTTCGCATTTGCTAAAACGTTTACCAACAATAAGTTCAAAATGCATTCTCATGATGCATCCAAATGTTTTCAAAAACTAACCAAAAACATTGTCCAAATGTTGTCGGAAACAAAAACAACAATGATTTTTGTGGCGTGAAATTGCTTCGACACAATACATTGTAACAATTTCTGATAGTCACTGAATACGTACACAATCTCTATTTATTGTAAATTGTAAACAGTACGTTTGTATCATCCTCTCATTTAGCCCGCGTTTCATTTAAAATGTTTAACAGAAATATCGTGTTTGTGCTGTTTCTCTGCATGCGTTGCGGTATGTAAACTTAGTTATCTTTGAAGGTAGGTTATTGATATAACTATTCATGTTTATCAAATATTATTTATTTATAATGCCCCTATCACTGCGTAGTAATCATCCAATGCAGACGGCTGTCCTAAAGTAATCACAAGTCTATAATAGGACCTTTGTATAAAAAAACAATCCTAGTTACGTGATGATCTTTGGATAACTTAAACAATAATCTTGCCTGAATCTTTCAATTAGTCCCTTCGATCAAGAAAACGAAGATTAGTCCTTACTAAACAAGCAGTCGGAAGTCTGCATAAAAGCACTAGCAAGCCAACCAAATATGCGCCAGCTCACGGATCATGCGCCGCTTCGACCAGTCCTTAAATAATTTTGAACATACTGGCTGGTATATGCACGAACCCAGGTTTTCAAACCCAAATGGTTCAAAAATTATTAGTAAAAAACTTTATAGGCTACTACATAATTTCCAAAATGATTGGGTCTTT
Source organism: Epirrhoe alternata (assembly GCA_963565295.1). NCBI lineage: Eukaryota > Metazoa > Arthropoda > Insecta > Lepidoptera > Geometridae > Epirrhoe > Epirrhoe alternata. The sequence continues at coordinate 10,195,626 of OY751391.1, read as the reverse complement.
TAAAAAGACCCCGACATTTTAAGTCCTCTTTAACCACCAGCATGGTCCATCCGCTGTTACGAATGCAACAGTCAGAACAACACCATGTGCATGGACCCGACCATCTACGACCAAGACACGCTGACCAAGTTCCTGCCAGCGGTCACCTGCGGCCAGGGGGTCGTCTCCGCTAACAACCACGGCTTCTTCTGCAGAAAGATTGTGCAGACCAGTAAGTTTTCCCCTAAAAATTATGGTCAGTTGTAAGTTCTCTATACAGCAGTTCAAACAGGTTGTGCGTGTGCGGGAACAGAAGACAGGCGAGCATGCTTAGAACAAATTGGGTGACATAATAAAAGGGCTAGCATAATGAGTGAATGAAGTGAAAAATGTGTGTCAAGATCGTAGCAAGTGAAAATCTATGGGAAGTAGGTGTCATTTTATGCAAGGACATGTATAAGTAGTGTAGCATAAATATTGTCTGGCCTTGATTGAAGGCTGCTTCTAGGCCTTTTAGCGTCACACTTTGGGATCTTATAAAAGCATTCATGCGAGGTCAAGATCGTAGCAAGTGAAAATCTATGGGAAGGAGGTGTCATTTTATGCAAGGACATGTAGTGTAGCATAAATATTGTCTGTCCTACATTGAAGGCTGCTTCTGGGCCTTTTAGCGTCACACTTTGGGATCTTATAAAAGGTTTCATGCGAGTTTTGAGCCTATAAGCCCGCCGATCTGCTCTACCATTGTGTTAATCTATGAATCAAGACCCACGCATTATTATCGAGGTACAGTCAGATAGTGTCCATTGTGGCATTCCTGGACAGGACGGTGGGCATTGCCCTCAATAAGCGAGGATGTGGCCACTTACTACGAGAAGTCGCCGTCTTTGTCAACTCATTGAGCACACTTCCGAGCGACTACCTATATTCCTACCTCTATATTCTGAAAAGGTTCTACTCATATTACCTACATACAATGTTCGACTGTTTTTTATTTTGGATGTTCATCGATAGGCCCCTACACATTTGGCATGCTTAGAGCATTTGGTTAAATGCTGACAGAGGCCTCAGACCTATCTTAGTTAGGTCCTTTAAAAAAAAACTGCAACCTGAAAATGTTTTCCTCATATCTGCTGCTTACTGGTTTTGTTGCTCTGGTTTTTCACGGTGTTGTTCGCAAAGGACCATGAGTCGAATAACGTATCTCGGAGGAGTCGTCGAGATTTTATTAGTTTGCTAAAAAAACAGATGCAAAAATTACAGAATCCCTGTTTAATATAACCATCGAACTGCACTGCATTACAAATCTACCAGACGATTTTATTGTTCAACAAAACTGGGCCAACGAGTCAGTAGTTTGACCTTACGTATGATACCGATAACATCAAATGGTCACAAGTTCACACCAACGAACACACTATGAAATTGCAGTCTACACAGTGCTTGAGATATAACTTGCTGTTGTCTGCGATATCGTATGCGTAGTCTAATGGTAATAAGTAAAAAGGTTTTAAGAGAGTGACATTTTGTATTGTAGGATTTGTAGGTAATGATGATCGGTTTGGACCACATCTCAATTTGACTAGTTAACTGTATGGACCAGTTCGCTATAGGACCAAATCTCGATATGACTACATCGCATTTGGACTTCTTTTTATGAGACAAATCGTCAGTCCTGCGTATTTTGACTCAACTATTATTTGTTTTTAAGTCTTTAACACAAAAAAAAATAACTTAAAGATCTTTAGATTGCAATCCGAAATTTGGTTGCTCCAATACATGGTTCACCTTCGTTGATCCATAGCATTATACTTACCTACTTTATTATTATTTTTTCCAGTCCTCCACAAAGGCTACCAGCCAGACGTCCGTGTCACCCGAAGCTGCGGCTGGGTGCGTCACCACAAGGACTGCTATAAAGCCGACAACGAGGATCATCTGGAGACAGTCTGCCAATGCTTCACCGAGGGCTGCAATGGTGCTACTTCAGCCACCTTTAGCCTGCTTGCCTTAGCAACTGTGGCTGTTGTGATGGCTGTGTAATTAATTTATGCTGTTGTACTTAAATGAAATATTAAATGGCCCTGTGTTTTTTTTATTATTGTTATTATTTTTAAACCGGGTATTTATCACGTACCTATCACCAAAATCACCAAATCACGAAAGCTTAAATAAGTGGGATAAGGGCAGGGAGATAATAATGATGGTTGCTTCACACGTAGGATTGATAAAAAAAGTACGTCTTTGTTTCACGGCTGTGGTAGGATCATATCTCTCTACTATATTAGGCTGAGATGATAGTGAAGCTCAAACAATTTCCTCTCCCCTCCCCCCCCCTAAGGCGCCACTGGAACCAGGTGACCTACACCCAGCAGTGGAATACATTGGCTGCGGATGATGATGATGATGAATATCGCAACGCCATCTAGTGATATATTTGAGTAACGCAAACTAATGTGCCGGCCGTGTCAGAGCGAATCGTGTCGCGAGGCTTGCGTGAGCGGTAGTTAGCTGTTTGGTTCTCAAAACTGATAGGAGATGGCGCTAGTGTGACATATGTATAAAAACAAAATGTGATAAATCAGTAAAGTTATTTTTTCGGTATAGTACTTAAAATAAGAGAGATGTAAATAAAATTTAATATTTCGCTAAAGAAAGAACTAAGTAAATACTCCTTTATTTGACAGCTGAAATGAAGCTTTTAATTTTCTAGGTTCACTGCATCACATTAACTTTGAAGGTATTTTGTGTAATGATCAATGATCTAGTAGGCATCTTGCCAAGAAACACGAACTAGTTTTATAATTTTAACGCAATACTCATCGTCAGGTTGGCCGAGTGGTCTAAGGCGCCAGATTTAAGCTCTGGTTCCCGAGAGGGAGCGTGGGTTCGAACCCCACACCTGACAAAGAATGTATAGTACTTTTTGCTTTTTTTTCTATTACTTTATGCAATTTTTCTAATTTTATGAATTCATTCTCTGTGGTGGATATTTTATTCGTACAAAAAAGCAGTAATCACGTTGTTTTTTTAATTTTGGTTTGATTCACCAAATAGAAATAAATAAATAATGCTGGACATTCCACAATATCATCTAGCCCCAAAGAGCTTATGTTATTTATACCATGACTGAAGATAATACGCAAGTAGGTAATACCAAAAAAAGTGACCATAGAGTCGGACTCTGACCGACTAAAAACTGACGCGTGACCGGCCTCCATACATTTCAAGCAAGGGGCTCCGGGATCTCGGGTGAGGTGAATAAGATTACGTCACCTGTAATCAAGGCATTATTCACTATTTAACTTTTTATGAGAATTATCACTGGTCTACAGAATGTGGCCACGTGCTCACATAGCCATCTAACTCTTGAGTGAATTTATCTGAGAATGTTTAATATTCCATGTTATAAATTAATGTTCCTGAAATCTCGTAGACTTCGTAGAGGGTCTACGAGTTACCGTCTAGACTAGACGTAGACAGTCCTTTGTGTTTTCTTTGGTTTTATAAAAACTCTCGACGCAAAAGGTGTTTTGTGACGTGAAGATTCTTGTATCGCTGCTGCCAAACGGATGAAACGATTTGAATTTGTTGGAAAGGTGACTGATCGAATGAAATTCATTACGAGCCTCAAATCCCATTCAAAACTGCGCAATAACCGTACCAACTATGTCGTATTCAATGGCCGTTGTAAGCAGAGATCTCTGGAAAAGTACCTACAACTCCATATCAACACGATATTTCCAGAAAAGAACAGTTCTTATCTCTGAAGTATTAGGTTGACAGTCGCATGGCGGAGACCTTGTTTATAACACGTGAGCAGAGAGATTATTCACAAACATTCACGCACACACGTAAGCCTAAGCACACTACAGAGTACCTACACATACACACACGTGAAATTGCGCACGTGTTGGAGCGATAGGAATTTCAGTTTCAGTTCATAAACCTGAGTAAAAATAAGTCAAGGAATAAGAGTAAACAAACAGACATACTGACACAGACACCATAGACAACAAAATGTTCTAGGTATTAAACCGACTTCAAAAAGAGGGGAAGGTTCTCAATTCATTATGAAGAAATCTTGTAAAGGTCGTTACCCTTTCTCCGGACAAGGTCGATTAAGATGGATAGTTTGGGTGCTGGGCAAGTCTATTCCATCTTAATGCCCCAGGCTATACGGCCCCAGCATCCCGTTGAGTGTAGGCAAAGGTTTCCTCCTAACACTGTATAAATCATTTAAGTTTTTAGATTTAAAGGAATTACTATGTATATACTTATGGCTATCCACCCTCAGGTATGAAAAATGGGGACAAACAACACTGGTTAGATTCTTTTAAAACTCCCTTTTCTATGTTTGTTACCTACTCCTTCTAATTTAGTGCATGCAGTGTTTAACTATAAGTGATTGTGCATTTAGCTTATGATAGTACTAAGTACTGTTATTAAGATGTACCTATACAATTATGTAATTTTTATAATCATGTATTAATGTAACAATCGTTGGTAGACCTATTAAATAAATACTACAATATTACCGTCCGCCACTCCCTGTTTTACTCTACTCATACTAAAATGAGCAGGAATATGACGTCATCACTTCACACACCTACCATGCCTCACACATTACCGAGAAATCAGCTGTGGCTTCGTCAGAAACACGTTTTTGTTACTCATATCATAGTCACTAAGCAAACTTACGTAACTATGCTCTGGTATACAAAACAACAGGATCACGACTGCACCAAGCCACGGTAGACATTCTCTTAGATCGTCACCCAAGGTCTTTGAAAATGTCCAAATTGTACAATGGGTTGGTCAGAGACCAAGCGTTTGTTGTCTGAATGGTAAACCATCATTGGGTGAACCTATTCAAAGTGTATTGTAAGTGGGGTATTCAGAGACCTAAACTTGTATTTGACCGAATGGTGAGTAGAGTCTTTTAGGGACTGTAAGTAAACCTGTTCCATTTCTTTTATCGTTATCTTCGCCTTTAATCCACCCTTTTGTTTTCATGCTTACCTGCTCCAGGTAAAAACGTGCCCCACCTAGATGCGGCAAAATATCGATCGAGTTATTTGGAGATATGACATCAACAGCCAGAATCGACCCTTAAAGGTCACCTTGGCTATCAACGAAGTGTGGTGGTAGCTTACTTTTACCAGTGCTTTGAGTCCTATATCGCAAAGTATAAAGTATGTGAGACACATGACCGGAAATAGTGGCGTAAACGGAGGGAGGCCTATACCCCAGCAGTGATATATTATTGGCTTATCATTATTGCTATTGCATAATAGGCTTCATCATCATCCATACTTTAGATTCACAAGAAAACATGGAGCACGACTGTATAGTGTTTTTCTCTCAGGTTTAGGATTTTAAAGATGCAACATTTTGGTAGATGCTCACATTTTGCAGATTCAATCTAAAATAGAGCTTTGTGAAACAGTCCCCTTCTGATAAACGATAATGGAATTAAGGGGATGGGTAGCCACCACGGCCGTAGAGGCTAAGTAATTTAATTTATTCACCCCTCCTAGCCAAGGTAAGTAATGCTCTAGTTAGAGCTGCTTTCAAGCAATTAAACGTTATTACTTATTATTACTAATTACTTAACTAGTTTTATTCAGTGAATTTGTTTCCCCTTTACCTAACATCTAGGGGATCAGGATACGACTGTATGCCCAAAGTTAGGTGTATTAATTCAGCTCTTTTTAAGATGTCTAGACGGAGTCACAACAAACACAAAGCTGTTTGTTGTGAGTCTGTCTAGACAACCCCAGAAACTAAAATGAGCACGTGTCTCACATTTTGCAGGCATTTCATACGATGCAAAATTTTAGTAGGTAGGTACTATTATTATAATATTACCTAGCATGCAATATTTTGGCATGTGCCGATCGTATTAGACTTGCCACTGACTACCAAAATATTATTGACATTGTAAAAATTGAGCAGGCCAAACCTTGCTTTGGGGATAAGTTACCTACAGTCGCGTACCTACCTATTTTTTAGATGCCTGTACCTTAGGAGGTAAGGTAACCAAGCAAATAACATAGGTGACTGTATTTCAGCTACCAAAGCACGTTGGTTGCTAAGAAAAGTAAAAGAGGTTATGTTTCCCGATTGTCCAAGTCACGTGGCAGACCATTTCCATGTTTTATCAGTGAAATGGTCACGTTTTAGATCGCGTGTGTAGGCAGCTGGTGAGAGCATTAGATACTATTGTTTAGACCCACACACTCGTAAAAACCTTCGTCTCATAAAGGTAATTTATTCTACGGTAGGTTAGGTACCTGCCTACATATGGTCAATCAAAAATGCATTTTATATTACCAAAGTACCTATACCAATGTTATGTCTAATGTTATATAGCATAAATATGGGCAAAATATTAGCATACTTCAGGCTCATGATGAGGAACATGTTATTACACTGGTAAACGCATGCTCTTGGAGCCTAAATCTAATGCAAACAACATCACAATATTTCTAGAAATCAATACCTAAGTACTATACACAAACGTAAAACTTGCTATGTATGCCAAGTGTCTGTCTGAACAAAATACCACATGGTAACTCCCATGATGCGATCCTCTGTGTGCGTTTGTTTTGACGCGCACATCCACACAAACAAACTCACGTTGCAATAACTGTTTCACGCACACTAGCGCATCCTTCACGACCGAATGACGCAGACGAGCGCGGGGAGGGGAGGAAACCCAGTGGATGGTTTATATAGGGCCCGCGGACGCAAATCAAACCAGTTTCGTTCTGGAAGTAAACAAATAAACACCTCCCTTGAAGGACAAGACCAGCTGGGCAGAAGGCCGTTATGGGTACGTGTACCCCACATTTGTATTGTTTTTTAGTCGTCAAGTGATCCTGGCCTGCATTTGACCTGCATTCCATCTCATTTGAACGTAATCAATCGTTGTTTATCATCATTAGCCTAAGTATTTCGTTATCTGTCAAATATTTCATGCTTGTTTAGTTTCCCGATCAAATAATTAGCCGTACTTAGTTGAACTAATTGTTTATCATTTGTGTTGCGCAAAACAATTTTTAAAATTGTTACAAGTGCCTACTTACTTACACATTTTCATTCAATTTTTTTTAACACGATGATATCACCCTGGGATAAACCCCAAGATATCATTGAACGTTGTCATTGATAAAATACACAACACTGTCGACCTCATGACATCGTCTGATCGATACATTGCACGTTTCTATCACATGTCCTCGTAATTCGTCATCGCGTGACCCACTGTATTTCTCTGTGATCACCATTACTTTATGAATTTGTCAATAATATGGACAGGAACTTTAGCTGCGTCAATTTCCTGTTCAGTTGATATAAAGGGGTCATAATAAGGAAGTAGGTGGTTTGACTCACGGTTGCAACTATTCAATACGAATTGTTTTATAATCCTTTATTTTTTGATTTTGATACGTATTTTTTTTAACATAAACATTTTGATGGCTGTGAATTAATAATACGAGTACCTATATTCCGTATTCCAATATCCTTTATTAATCTGTATTCTTAATGCCATCTCGACTTAAAAATGTGCAAATCTGCAAGGCAACAGATTCTCCAGACATTGGCACAAAGCCATCTTCTGAATTTGGCCAAACGATGACGCACTTACTAGCACGTTTCATTAGGGACCGGTTCATGGTGAAATGTGTGAGTCACGCCGCAGTCGCCTGATCGATTACTTTACACCAAATGATATCGGCATTTAGCTAGGTTCAGTTCGTTTGTAGATATAGGTACCTACAAAAGTTTTGCAATCATCATCATTTTGTAGTCATCTCTTCTATCCAACTTCCATTAGATAGTATTGAAATCAAACTTAATACTAAAGGGTGTTTGTTCTTTCCAGATATGTTAAATATAAAACCGTTAAGTAAGGACAATGAGTGGTCTCCCGATGCGCCGGTGGGCGTGGGGGCCACTGGGGTCGCAGGATCGTATGGCCAGGACCCCGCCTCGCCTCTCGCTTCCACCTCGAGCGAGGAGCGCGCGATTCGCCGCGTTATGGGCCGCTGGGGAGCCGAGTGGTTGAGCTGACTCGGAAGCGGGCCCAAGAACGCCGCTGGCCTCCAATGGCCGGCAGAGCACCCCCTGCCGCCACCGCGGTGGGGGGCGCCCCGCCCGGCTTTGCACCTCTCCCTCGCCCAGTACGAGGAGCTGGTCGCCAAAGCCGAGGCGCTGTTGAGCCGTCTCGTCGTCTCTGAGAACTATGATTCGGTCAACAACTTCCTGTCGCTGTACGACGGGTACATGGCGTCACCAGACCAAACTTTGGCGGAATACTTCCCCAAGTACAACCCGCCCATCCGTGCGCATAAACACACTTGTGTTGGTTTAGCCATGGAGGTGATGAAGCGCCTGAAGACCTTAGAAGCAGACTTCCCTGGAATAACTAAGGCAATGATGCTGGTGTCTTGTGATGAGAACATCGAAGATCTTGTAGACTACGCAACATCGTTCCCTGGACCCCAAGGGTTTCTGATCGAGACGGAGAAAGATCACGTGATGCTGGCTATCCACGTGAAGATTGCGGGCAGACCTGGCCTGTTCCTGTCAGATTTGGGTTATCACATCTCACGCGTCGTCACTGTGATGGCTGACCGCTGCTACCCACACACTGGTAAGACATCATTCTGAAACTTCTTGTTCTAACTTACTTTAAAAACACATGAGTCTAATAAGCGTTGTTTGATCCAGGCTGGTTCATCCAATCCGACGAACCGCATTGCCGCAAGGAGTACAACTACCAACTGAACCTCCACAACAGCAACTACGTTGAGTGGCACGAGCGGGAGACGAGAGGTGCCGTCACCAAGGAGCGCCTCTCCCTCGTCTACGTCGCCAAGGCTTATCTGTCCGCAGTCAGCGTGACAGAGAAAAGAAACTTGGTTTGGGACATGAGGTAATTATCATTATCAGTCATCAGCTTTCCACAACTGGACAAAGACCTTTACTTAGAGTTCAAGGTCCTCGACAACAATTGGTAGGTACATGACAAACACAGAAACAAAATCAAGGATTATGAGGCTGTGATTGACTGATAGCTGAAAATATTTATATACTTAGGTCTTATCTTGAAAAGACAATAAGATAAAATATGTTCGAGGTCCTTATCACATATTTTGCAACGTGATAGAAAACAATCTGAGCACATAACACTTGGTTGTTATCTAGAAGATATGTGTGTCTACATATTTAATTTACAGGAGGATGTGAAATAGAGTCTGAAATCTTCCCCCATTTGTATCATCCATCCTAGGAAGTATGGATTGATAAAAATCATACTCAGTAAAAAAAATGACCATGAAACCTCATATCATAGATTGATGATCAAAACTTAGCACTTGAAAACGTTATAGAGGACGTTAGGACATTTATCTAAAGCGTTTGATTTCGAGTCTAAAACCCTAAATATAATGTAAATCTCTCGTTATTCCAGGAGTCTCCTCGCCAGAAACGCTAAAGGCCACCTGATAGCCGGTATCTACTTCCCGGTGAAGCCCAAAGACCAGCAGTTCACCATCTTCTTTAGCGGACACAATGGGAAGCAGAGGAAGAAACTCAAGTTCGAGACCTTTGTGGAGTTGCAAAAGGTAAAAACAAAACAAAGACTAGAAAATTATTTTCGTGGCAAACAAGTTTACGACCGACTTATGGAAAACAGTACCTAATCGTCAACGTCACGTATACAATAAAAATAATTAGGACTTTATGGTGCCTTCTCATCTTTTCCTTGGAAACCGAAGTAATCTTATTGAAGTTTGATTATCGACTTGCTTGATGCTGATTCGTTAATCTTTCCAGATCCCAGATGAGGTGGTCGACGAGGTTGAGCAGTGTAACGACCAGCTCCGCCTGAGGGACGGCGAGCTCCTGTCCATCCTGAACCGCCTCGCCACCGTCATGGCTGACGAGGACTACATGGCAGAACTCCTGGAAACCAACAACAAGATCGTCCAGCTCTCCTCCGGGAACTAAACTTTTGAAGATTCGACAGGAATTGTTGATCTGATTTTGTTTGTTCTAGTTATTTATTAAAGCCATTATAGTTTGCACTGTAGGAGTTCGTCGTTATGACATTGTATTGCACTTGGCATCTTAGATGTTCTTAGTTTCTCAGTACTTTTAGATTTCAACTCTCACCTAGTTGTACTGTAGGGGTTCATGTCCATATGACTTTGCACTGTAATTTCTTATTCTTTGACTTTATAATGCTATTCGCTGTAGTTTTTCCTTAGATTGGTGTCTAATATAAGCAGTAGTTTGTTATGAACTGTAATGAGACATAACGATTCGGCTCACTCGGGGAAATAAAAATTCAAAACGTATTCCTGTGTTTCTTTTACCTTAGAAGTCTAAGAATTAATCACCATAAAAGGGACAAATTCGTTTCTTATTTGCATGTCCATCTGAGGAATTAAAAAGACTTAGGCGCTGTCTCCACGAGCGAGAGAATCGCGACGATATTATCGCCGCGATGCGACGAGTGGCAACAGCGCGAAACGTCGTTACATCGTCGCTAGCCCGTCGCGACTAGCAGCGGGCGCGCTGTCAAACGCAGCGTCATTTCAGCGTTGCCAGGACATTTCGACAAGGAAACGCGGCGATACCGTTACGAGTCGCCGCGGAAACGCTGCGATTCCGTTACGATACGCGGCGAGATTATCGCTCTTTCGTGGAGATTCTCCGACGATATGAGGGCGGACTCGTCGCGATTCTCTCGCTCGTGGAGACAGCGCCTTATGCTAGGCCTGGCAAATAGCTTTTATTTATGCTATCTATCTATTCATATTATCTTTAGGCTATCACCAACTGTTGGGTAAAGGATAGAGGAGAGGTCCTCCATCAGGGAGAACACCCCTGGCGGTTTTGTACCAGACGGGTCCACAACTAAATTAATGTTAAAACAGACTTTTTGCCAACCTAAATGGTAAAAAATTCTCATATGAACCTATGAAATATTTTCGTACAGTGCCCAATCTACTCGACTCCTAGGGCACAGCCTGGGCGAAAATCTTAAACCTTTACATCCATATACAAGATAATTTATGCAACGTCAGGCAGAAGGCAACCTACACTTATCAGCTGTTGTACCTAGGAAATTTTTTGAGACCTAGGGCAAAGTATCACAGTTATTGGTCCTCGATATCATCGCAAATATTCGATACTTAAATTCTAGCACATCTTTTACCACCAAACCACGACCGATGCTGTTATCAACGATTACACAATCACTGTTATGGTTTCCTCATCATGGGTTTCTTGTTCGTGTTATGCAATATTTTGAAACATAGCCACATAATGAGAAAATCACGTAGCAAGACGGAATGTTAGGATAATAGTGCTATTATTTCCTATACTTTTACCCACGGTTGGCCGGTCGTGTTGGCCGAGTGGGATATTTCTACACTAATAATATAATAAGTTTACATTTATTTACAGAAACTAAGCTACTACAATATGTAGGTACATAAAATATATGTATATACACCGCTATTTTATGACTACCAAAAAAATTTTAAGGACAGTTGCAGCAGACGCAGAAAATGATAGTAATGGCATGGTCAGAACTTTTTTTTATTTAACTATCACAAAGTTATCGAGGATTGTAGTCAACCAAAACCGAACAAAATTTCATGAAAACTGTACAAATAAGTACTATAGCCAACAATCGCGTACAGAATCTTATTCGAACTATGTTCTCATATCATCCCCAGTCAGTAAAACCACAGTAACTATCATAAATCCATTTCTGACTCGTCTCGTCTCCTTTTGACGTTATAATTTTTTTTTCTCTTTTTTTGAGTTTTAAATACATAAATGTGATCAGTAACAGACACCGAGACCATGTTTAAAATTTTTTTGGTAATTAAAAAATAGGGGTGTATATATAATACTAGCTGACCCGCGGCAAACGTTGTTTTGCCATAGTATAAGTATTAATATCGCTATTAAAAAATAAGGGTGGTAGAAGAGTGATTTTTTTTTATTTCTGAAACAAAACAGACCAAAGAGCATTTCAGAGCTAGGAAGGAACAGACCAAAGTGATCAAACCTCATTTCACAGCTAGAAACATTTTGTATTGGTAAACTAAATTGTCGTTTTTATTATTTTCTCTTACTTATTATTTATTTTTCTCACCGTTTAAACCCTTCCTGGACTTTCATGAGTATTGCAAGACCAAAATTATCCAAATCGGTTCAGCCGTTCTTGAGTTTTAAGCAGACTAACGAACAGCAATTCATTTTTATTTATTTAGATTATAAACACGTTTGTGTTTGTTTATTTGAATTGAATAGGCTCCGAAACTACTGGACCGATTTGAAAAATTTTTTCACCATAAGAATCCTACATCCCTGATGAACATAGGCTATATTTTATCCCGGGAAAGTGAAGTTATTTATTTATTTATACAGTGTCGAGAGGCAACCTATTCCTACACTTCACGGGACGCTGCCGCGCTTTAGTGCCTCGGATATTGTTTTTTTGAGATGGCATTCGGCTTGCCCAGCACCTAACTAAGTTATTCTCTTAGCTTAATAGGCCTTGACAAAGAAAACTGCTGCTAAATAAGGGCTTGTGTCAAATATGTAGGTAATTTATTATTATCTATCTTTTGAGCCTATACAATGTAGTATACCACCACATAGTTACGGACAATAAAAATGTGGACATTTTTATTTGGACGCTCTAGCGATTTATGTCATATTCGTCCCGCGGAAGTTCGGAACACATCAAAAAATCTGCTTTCGTTTTACATTGTATGCCGTATTCTTTTATTTCAAAAAAATTTCATTCGTCCCATGTCCATAGCGCTCGACCAATTACCTATGTTGTAGTCTCTAAGCTCTAATCAAATATCAAATGTAGTCAAATTGTGTTCTAGACCATCAAAGATCGACCCAAATTAAAGCGTAGGTAGGGAAAGCTGTAGTCTACATCCTCAAAGGATTTTGAGGAAGAAGTTCTACCACACATCACTCCTTCAGTTTAGTTTTTGAGTATACATACATACATCACAGATCTCCACTCGCTACGATCCTGACACACAACTTTCGCCTCATTCACTCTCATTATTTTATTATTTTTGAGTATTTTTGTAAAAATATATCTACGTAGTTACATCTACTCGTAATTATTAATATCAGTTCCAAATCACTGTTGAATACGCAGATAGATAATTTATTTTATGGATTAGAAGATAATCACCTACTCATTTTTAGAACTTATTTTATTTCATATTCTCGGAAAAAACAACAAAATGTCTCATCTTTTCTAAACAATGCACCCATCATTTGTGTAATTTGCACAATGACGACATATATATGGATACACGTATTACACGTGTTGAGGTAGGTATTCATAAATAACACTCTTGATGACTACAAAAAGGGAAGTACCTACAGAGAACTCTCACACTTGCCCGTTTAGTAAAAAAGCTTTAAACAGTTGGACCTTTGGGATCAACGATTCAATTAGAACGGTGAAGAACCAGAGCAAAATAGTTTGGGGTCTAACCTTCCTTTAGGTGATCCCAAGATAACACAGCTGGTCTACTGCTGAATCCCTATACCAGTGTTTGTGGTCTTGGTTACGAATTTCAATGACGGGATAGTCAAACTTCTGTGGAAAGCTGGTACAGTGAGGCCATCGTTTACGCCGATTCAGCTGTCCGATACATGCATATCTAATCTAAGAACATGACATGGGTAGTCCACGTTGTACACAAACGTGACAAAACAATTGCGCGGCACCCAAATAGATATTTCATTGTCGCTCTTTCATTACGTAAATTCCAAGTATTAGGTACCTACGAGTATAACCTGCGTTTGATGTAGGTATATGACAATTCATGTAAGTTAGAAACCGAACTCTATTTTCCATACGAGTCAAGAATTTTACTCAGTCAGTGGCAGAGGTTGAAACTAAAGCTACGACGCTGATGTTGAAGAGAGTTAATAGACACCTTCTGGGTAGGCTCGCTTCATCGTAGACCTCATTCTTGCCTGTGTAAGATTCGAGGTCAAGAGCCGACCCATTCATCACAAAAAAAACGTTTTTTTTCCTGATAGACAATTTGGGTAGGTAATGGAACTCAAGACTCTGAGTGATGACCGATAATCGGTCATAGAAGTCTATGTCGTCTGTTCGAGGACACAGCGCGATGGATTCAAACACGGTCATAAGGAATAGATTTCAATAAAATTAACATGATTAATATTAGTTAGTGGCCAACTCTGATGGCGAAGATTTTAGGCCGTCTGAAGGCCCAAGGAACAGATAGTTTTTTCCACTAACGGTCACTCTTCGTTTTATCAAGAATGGCTAAGCAAAGTGACAACGAGGGTTAATGTTTGGTATACCGAGGTAGGTAGCCTCTTGAGATAGGTACTATTTTTAAGTCGATCCTTAAACAGAGCCACAGTTCAAATTAATAAACGGTACTTCAAAAGACTTATTGCATTTCTGTTCTACAATGGTTCAACGTAACTATGGACGCGTGCTCAGCTGTCGGATGAAGGGGAGAAGGCGATGGGGTGGTACTGACATGCGCAGAAAGCACGACGCTAACGCCACGTGAGACGAGTAGGGATGTTTCTACTATCGATATTGAAGATATTGCTATGGCCGGAAACTGCTCGGCTAAGATACAGAGGATGCGAGTTCTACTCGGTTAGATCTGCAGATGTTTATTTTGGTACTGTGGTGCGTAAAGAAGTGCGTAATTCAAACCTATCTTATCACTAGATAAACGAAGCTGATAACTACTAATTGCCAGGACCAAATAGCTCTAAGTACAAACTATTAGGAACCGAATTTTTTTTTGTTTTATCACAAAAACAAGAACAAAAAAGAAACTATAGAACATGGCTCATAGCGCTACCTCTCAGAACGCGATATACATAATATAGGAACACCATGACACGTTGAATCTTGGGGTTTTAGGTTCATGCTGGGCATTGCATGCAAGGATTTACGAAGTGTTTGAACTAATCTAACATTTTTCGTGTTCACTTCACGCAAATAAATGATGTGGCACCGCCTTATGGTTGTGTTGCAGCTCCCTTCGGTTACCACTGCAAATGGCAGCGAACGTGATATTCTCGGCACCCTCCGGTCAGCTGGAGTGACGATCTGCGAAAGGCTGCTGGCAGAAGTTGGATGCGTAGAGCTAAGGACAGAGCGCAATGGCGCTAATTAGGGGAGGCCTATGTCCAGCAGTGGACTGCTATAGGCTGATGATGATAATGATGAATCGGTATAAATGTCCGTCTAAAAACACAGCATGCACATCACTACGGTTGCCGCAAATATTTAGCAGGCGCACCGCTCCAAACAACGATCAGTTTGTGAGCAGAGTTCGCCGGGGACGTACGTTTGGATAGAGCGCCCTTCGGCAGCGAACACAGTTTTCTTTTTTTATTTGGCTTCTAGCCGTTGTATGGGTAAGCACAAATCTTTGTATCTAATAGTTTGTAAGTTCATATGCATGCATAGTCAATGGATGTCTGGTGAGGTTCAAACATAACTAAATCATACAGTGGAAACTTGATTCGATTCGAGAAATTGCTCGGTTTCGTTTTACATGTAATGAGATTTCTGATTTCTTTAGGATATGTTGATATCTTGTTCAACAAACTGATGTGAATGTGAATGAAATATTCGTTCTTACCGTTTAATTTAAAAACATGTTCTAGCTTATTGATTAACTAAAGAGATTGTATCAGTAACTAATCGGTTAACGGAAGGTTTAATTAGCAATTTAATAAAGCAAGGCTATTACTTAATTACTTTTTTATTTGTTTTCACTGCTCGAACCTATTGCCGTGTTACAGGCGCGCTACAATTTAAATTTTTTCTCTATTATCAAACATCCATTCTACGAAGTATTAGACATTATAATATTATTAATTTAATCATAATAATAAGGTACCTAGTCATTACATTAACGAGATAAGCCGATTGAAAACCCCCAGACCTAACTGCATTGTGATTCACGTTTCTGCGAATTTGTATTTGGGTAGCATTCAATTCGCCAAAGGATATGTGGAAAGAATTGCGTAAATTGGTTTTGAATCAGCATGAGCGATGCGTGCTTTAATCGGTAATACCCAAGACTTCAAAAACACAAAACAATGTCACAGAAGACTCGTGTGACCAATATTTTCTTGTGTCCGATTTCGCTCATTGTCTGCCTCGTCTTTCTATAGGTGGATTAATTTTAAAAGTACCTTCTGAGGAGATCGATAGTTATATAAACTCTTCATCATCTTCTTGCCCTTGTCCCACTCTATGTGGGGTCGGCACAACATGTATTCCTCCTCCATTTCCCTCTATCAGCCGTCATCTCAGCACTCACTCCTCACAGTTATAGGTATAAACTCTTACTTCCTAGAAATGATCACGCCTACGCGCCTCTTTCTCGATTTTCACTTGCTACGATCCTTTAGTTTCATATGGGCATACAAAAGCAGCTACATTTAATCTCACGATATAAATGGCTTGATATATTAAATCACAGCTAATTCTATTTTACCTTATGAACTTTCACGAAAAGTCTATTTAGTAAATCCACTCATATTCCTAAGCTTAATGATATGATGCAAAGGCCGACCTTTAACGCCTACGGTGGTGTTCATACGAGTGGGTGTTATGGGACTAATCCAGTCTGACCCGATTCTAATATAAATTTTGTTTTATTGATATTCATAATCTTAAGCGTACAAACCCTACAATTTTTGGTATTATTGCTATGAGATAAAGTTTATTTCTACTAAGTTTCATCATAAATTCAACCTTAGAAAGAACCATAAACTGGTTTTTTATCTTTATTCAAAAATTATGCTCCTAACGTTCCTATGCCCTGGCTTAACGCCATTTAACCAGGAATTAAGCGTAGAGACATTAGCTAGACAAAAAAACTTGGCATCGCACAATTAGGTCAAGCACGAGTTGGCCACAGATACCAAAGACAATGCGCAAAGTACTAATTCAATGGATTTCACTTTTATTATTTGTACTGCATAAGAAGCACTTGTACAGTCTGGGCATGTGCCAAAACTGCCAAAAAGAGTGATATTTTTCTTCCATACTTGATTGAACCTAAATATTGAAAGGATGGGTTCATTGTATACAGATAAACGGTAGACCAAAAAAGATGGATAGATTGCGTGAAAGATAGCAATCGTAAGACAGGAGTGTGATGAAGTGATAGAGAACAGTGGAAGAGGAAGATAAGATAAGAGAAAAGGGTAGGAAGGGAAGAATTACAGTATGAAACAGCTGTGATTCTGTCTATACAGATACGGTAACTATAGTGTAGTGTAGGTTGTTGGTAACCTTGTATTGACCTTAATTTCTTCTTACATAATTAGCGAATATTAATGTTTTAAGGTCATTGTAGGTAAATGTGGAATTGACCACATTTGCATAACTCGTTTTAATTGTTTCGATATCCTTTCTAAAACCTTTTGGTGACTCGCTACGGTTTACAGGTGAAGGAAAAATGAAATATTAATATTATATACCTTTTGTGTGTGAACTGAAGTGAACGTATGAGTCAGTGGCCAATGACTCTAGTGACGGTGGGGAAGATAGAGGTACTGGGTACTAACACTATTCTTGACTCACATGGTGAACATGCAACACTCTGCGAAAGTGGAAGAATCATTCCTATTGCCTGGGCTATTGCCTAAAAACTTGATACAAATTTCATATGATATAGTCCATAAAGCTGCCAAAAAAACCATCAGTAAGAGATGTTAACAATATGTAATTGAAAGTAGTGGAACTCCGGCATAGGTGAGTAGGTACTGGCCTAGTTTTCGTACTAGCACGTGCCGAAACGGACACTTGAGGTCATCCACTTCCCCGATGCAAATCGCACGCAACCTCTGACGATACCTCACAAGAGTAAGTAGGTGCCTTAAGGCCTTCTTTCGTAAGTTTGTAAATCCGATAATTGAGATTCCAATCAGTTTTTATCGAACATATCGATTACTTTTTGTCGATTATCAAGGCCGGATTTTATACTGTAGCTGCAGCTTCTGACGTTTCACCAATACCTTCATGGTTTTATGACTTTATCGGGCTTAGTTGGGCCAGAAAAAATAGCCTTCGAAGTAGTTTTAATTCGTTTCCATTCTATGAGTACATATATAGGAAGGAACCAGTGGCTCAGAGGTACCAGCAAAAATTTAGCTTTTTGCCTAAGCAAAGCGCATTGTTTCTTCGACGTTTCATAGCTCTTTATCATCTTCTTCGACGTTTCATAGTCAGAGCATTAGAACTCTGAAAAACGTCACTAAAATAGTTAGCACGATGATTCATGTTTACAATAGATCTGGATGAGACTAACATCGAATTTTCCTTCCTGTTGTTTACATTGTCTGTGAAACTCAGGATTTCCTTTGTTTAAAGACCATAAGTTCGAATAGTGTTAGTAAGCAACTTCGATTCTTCGAATAGCTTTTTCATTTGAATGAAACTAAAACTAAGTAGGTATCTGTTACCCTTTGATATTAAGAAATCTAAACAATATCAGAAACTTTTTATACGTTTCGAACTGAACCTCTCGTAAACAATTTTCATTCACAGAGGCTTGTTACTGTTTAGTCTTAAGTATGCAAATGCCACATAGTCTGTTGAGTGCCGCATTCCACGGTTGTTGAAGTAAAACGACCTTCTATCTGTTCATTGTTTGTTTTACCGTCAGCTGAGATCCGGTAGCGAATTCAATCCACACTGGTTTAGATTGAAAACAACACGAATACTTGCGCGTTTTGCAACAAATATCATATCTTAATACGAAACCAGACTTTCATCCTTAAAGGTCCATTGTGCGGCAAGTAACTGAGCACTTCCGTGCTTAGGGCTTGTTATCAGACTGTCATTCGTCCGATAAAGTTGTTCAGCCATGACGGAGGGCGTCTAACTATGAATGGCTAACTTTGTCTTAAAAGTGCGTTGGCTTCGTCTGTCGTCGGCCTGAACCAGTTCTCGCCAGACGAACGACCCCTTTTCGGTTTTTGCCAGTCGTTACCTATTGTATCTGTGACCTAAGTAACTACATAGAGGGCATTGAATCCCTCTACCGATGTAGATATTATGCGTGATACAAAATACTCTGATGAAACGTATCACATTTTTAGGCAACGTGAATCTATCGTTATCTATGATAATGATTCGGTAATCTTTGCGGTTTGTTTATTAATTGTGTTAGTTTTAATAGCTCTGACTGACTGATAACTTCGCAACGCCAGTTTATCTACCAACGATATTCCAGGAAATAATCTAAGTAGCGCAGGTGTTGTGATACTATCTATTGTGCTAACTATTGTCGCTACTGGCTTTCCCACAGAGGTAGCCTAATTGAAACTCAGACTATTGAAACACTTAGCGGATGTTTTGGCAAGTTACCTTACCTCGCAAAATAAGATACGGCTTTGTTTTTAAATGTCATCCTCCTACGATTGCTGTTTTTATTATAAATCATTTTCAACACAACGAAAGTGTAGATCTTTCAGTAGCGGATGTCGTAAGAAAATCATTACACTTCAGGGTTTACAGAACTAACATGCTTAGTGAATTAGTAAGAGAATAAATTTAGACAATACTAACATCGACGTATGCTACTATGTCGTATTCAATCGTCTGAAATAGAACAGAAACCTTGCTTTTATTAGTCGTTGAGGATGCATGCTCTATGAATGCCTGTGAATGCATGCTCGTAAAATCGTATCTCGTAGAAGTATGCAATCTGAGGTACTGGTTTCATTTATTTGTTTATTACGTTTGTTCTAAATCTTTGCTTATATCGAGCTTTTAAGATGTAAGGAAGAATATAAATGTGGCGTTGGCGCAGGCGGAAGGAGAAAGAACACGCATACGTATTAAAAGTATGATTCATTCTCATAGATAAAAAATATTTAAAGTGTTTTGATTGTCTACAGAGCGTGAAAAACCTTCAACATCATCGTTAGAGAGGCAACGTGAGGCGCTCGCAAAGGGCGCCGATGTTGCGTGGGAGCGAGGTCGAGATGAAACACGCGCAAGGGAGCAGGGAGCCATCGCGGCGGAGCCGGCGTCGCCCTCCGTGGGCCGCTGGGGCGCCGAGTGGCCGAGTTGACTCAGTCCGGAAGCCGACGGGCACTTGACTAGGCAGCCGCTGCCGCGCGCGCGTTGGGGACCCCCCACGCGCGCGCTCGCACTCAGCGCCGCCGACCACGAGGCTCTCGTGACGCGCGCCGAGCCCGTGCTGCGCCGTCTGCTCGCCACGGAAAACTACGACTCCGTCACCAACTTCATCTGCCTCTACGACGCGTTCACGAAAGCTGAACAGCCCCTGTATGACTTATACGAGGGGTATACGCCTCCGATCCGCAACAAGCGGCACACCTGCGTCGGATTGGGACTGGAGTTGGTGAAGCGTTGGCGCGGGTTGGAGAAGCAGTTCCCGGGGTTCGCGGAGGCGACTTATCTGGCCTCGTGCGAGGAGGCGGTTCAGGATGTGCGAGAGTACGTGTGCGCGGGGGAAGGGCCGACGGCGGTGGACATGGCGGAGAAGGAGCACACGATGGCGTGCGTGCAGGTGCGGGTGGACGGCCGGCCCGGCGTGCTGCTGGCCGACCCGGGGTACCATGTGCCGAGGATCATCACCATCATGGCTGATGGGAACTACCCTCACACCGGTACGTTATATTACCGAACCGCTATTTTAATACTACACGAAGTCCATAAAGCATGTTTTAGCTAATTCAGAAACGATGTTTGTTTTACTAAACATTAAAAAACTTTTTACGAGCAGATTATCACATCCAGTTAGTCACATCCTCACATTGAATGTGTCTAAAAGTAAGTTCCTGAATTTCACCATTACAAATAGAACGCAACCTAATCGACCAATCCAACTCAAAATACACAATCTTACTTGTATCAGAGCTGATTCGTGCTCATGCTCGAATTTAGCAGAAACTGAAACAATTAAATATTTAGGGTTAATTATTGATCAAAACCTTGCATGGAAGTACCAAATTAAACAACTTTCAGGTAGAGTAAGAAAATTAATTTACATCTTCAAGCAATTAAGACACGTCCTTAACCGTACATCAGCTACTAAAGTATATTTCTGCTTAGCACAGTCCTTATTGACGTATTGCAATACAGCATGGGGAGCAGCAGCCAGTTGCCACTTCATAACAATAGAAAGAGCTCAAAGAGCACTCTTAAAAGTCATGACCTTCAAACACAGGATGCACTCAACCGAGGCTCTCTACCGAGAATGCAACGTTTTAAACGTGAGGCAACTTTTTATAAAGGCAGCTGTAACTAGACAGCACTCGCTGGTAAGCCCAGCAACTTTAGAACGACTGAGAGGTAAACGTAGGCAAGACAAAATATTCAAAGTACCCAACTCCCGGACAAAATTTGCAAACAGATCACTAACAATCGTAGGACCAAAGCTCTACAACAGTCTGAGTACAAATATAACAATAGCCTCTCTAAATTATAATAAACTCAAAAATATCCTGTCAAGCTACCTACTCAATCTAAAATACACTGAAACCGAGAAGTTACTAGGCTCTCAGCACTGAACACACACACACACACACACAAATACACACACTGACACACACACACACATATACACACACACACACACACACACACACATATACACACACACACACACACACACACACACATACATAAACATTATTAACTGTACATTATTAGGTGGATACGTTAAGTACTTTACCATATTTTTATTCTTTTTGTTTCTTGTAATACCATATCATTTACTTTATTTTAACTTTTTTCTATCTTGTGTTGTAAACCAGTGTTAGCGTGAGAACTTCCAAAAAAAAAAAAAAAAAAAACATTGTAAAATTAATTTATGTAAGGGCGTATAACGGCGAATCGCTGTGACCCTACTATACAGGCTTTTTAGTCCTAGTGTGGGGAACAGAGGTTTAACCATGGTACAGACAGACCTATCATGAAACTGCAAATACACCTATATTGTTTTTAGTGAAACCATTGTACCGCTATACCTGTTTCTGTCACAATAAACTTTATCTTATCTTATCTTATCTTACATCAAGTTTATGGTGAAGTCTAATGGCGTCCGGTAACTATGGCTCCACAATAACGTTTAGTTACCACCCCAATCAAAGTTACTCCAGAAGCCGCTAAAGATATTTTTATTCCAGGCTGGTTCACCCAATCAGACGAGCCCCAATGCCGCAAGGAGTACAGCTACACCTTCAACCCCCACAACAGCAACTACGTGGAGTGGCATGAGCGGGACACAAGAGGCACAACCGCCAAGTGCCAGTCCTCGCTCATCTATGTAGCACAGCCGTACTTGGATGCCATCAATGTTACTGAGAGACGCAACTTAGTTTACAACTTTAGGTGAGGATATCACAAGAGAGACATTTTGTAATAGTAATACTTCGATAAGTTAAAATCAAGACCTTTAATAGCAGATAAAGGTCGTTGCGTGGGTAAACTGGCTTCAACAGAGCCTTGTGCAAAATCGATTTTAAACAAGAAAGTTATAGGGAATCTAGCAAGGCCTTGAACCAAGCTCTTCAATAACAACAAAAACGAACTAACATAACAGACGTAGACTCTTTGAGGGGGTTCATGACTGCCGACGACAGCTGTTCGAAGAACAAATCAAGTCTCTCATGGTTGTAACATGGCTAGATCCGTAGAATTGACTTTTGGAGTCAAATCTGTATGTGAACGTTACTCAAACCATTTACATCAACTAAATATTTTCTTCCCAGGAGTCTCCTCTCTCGCGACCAGAAGGGCCACTTGACCGCCGGACTGTATTTCCCCGTGGGCGCGCGCGGAAAAGACGCGCAATTCACACTCTTCTTCGACACCGGCGCAGAGAACCGCAAGACCAAGTACAAATTCAGTCTCTTCGCGGATCCAAAAAATGTGAGTGCATTATGCATTTCTGTATGCTTTATTTGATCGATCGCTCTGAATATCGATGGGGGAAGCTTATGTTCAGCAGTGGACGTTATGTGGCTAAGATGATGACGATAATGATGAATTTACTTAGAAACATTGTAGCTTTTTGAACAAGGGGGATTTGATTTGTTAATACCTAGTTGGATAGGCCATCGGAGAAGTTGGATAATTCTGGAATAATTGGATAAGTCTGAAAGAGATCGCTTTTAGCGATAAGGCAGCCCAGTACCTACTTACTTGTCTTTGTGTATTTCCTGTGGTGTTTTTTTTATGTACAGTAAAGTGTTTTTCAATTCTATAATTCTTGATGATTAAGTATAAGCTTCCCGGAAAGACGTCACTTGTACATGGTCGACATTCCCAGAGTTCGTACAAAACGTTTTGAGTCCACATTTTTCATACGCACCGCCAAATTGTGGAACTCATTGCCGGGCTCTGTATTTCCCGAAAAGTACAATATAGGGGTCTTCAAATCAAGAGTAAATAGGTTTCTTCTAGGTAAGCATGCTCCATCTTATTCTCAAACCAAGCACTAGAGCAGGTAGGTAGGTACATTTGATCGTGGAAAACGTTTGACCGAACACGGGCAAATATACGTGTACAACGAACTACAGATAACAATTAACGACCTCTGCATGGCTAGCACGTGCATGATAAGATAGACACTAGAACAATAGTTCAAACTTTTTCACCCACAAGCATTTTATCAAAGGCATGTGTGTGTAGGTACTAGTTTCAAAACAATGTGATATATCGTTTGTTTGCAAACAAGGCGTCATTCTAGGGAACTGCCAAGTTGATGCCAAGAAACGTGTTTTCCACATTTATTGATACGCTTCAATAAAATTAATCATGCTAGTTCTGAGTTGTGTCTGTGTATAGGTAACCCATAAATAAAGAAATCATAACATTCTGATACATTTTTTGTATCATGAAAGATACCTACATGTTGGTCACAAAAATGGCCGAATACCTCCAGGTATGACTCTTTAGAAGGTAGGTAGATTACCTGATGGCAGGTGGGTTAGGTACGTAAAAAATTGTAAATCAGGATCACGACTATATCCCCAAGGCGCGGTAGACATTCTCTCAGATTTATTATGTATTGCAAATCGAATTAAATCAGATTAAAAATACTAACCTTATTAAGTATTCAATTTGTTTGGCTTAAAAGCAATTCTTCTATTTCAAATGGCTTGAAAGCTTCTGTTTCGAAAGCATAACAAATTAAATACATCGTTAGAGGAAATAACAGTAATTTTGTAACTATTATCCTTGCATGTTGAAAGTGGAGCGGCCAGTTTCAAAGCACCCTGTAATCAACTATCATTAGCTGTGTACTAATAAAAAAAAAAAAAAAAAAAAACAACTGAATTTTGTTGCCTCGTTTGAGAATGTAGAACCTACTCAAACATCACAGCCCGACTTTACCCACTCTTTTCTGAACTTATATTATAGCTATGAACTCAGAGCCATACAATATTACATAAATCGTTCCTCATTCAAATGTCTCTGAGCGGGTCAGCTAAATATTTTTTTTTTATCTTTCAATAAACAAAAGTTTTTTTTTATAATCAGTAGGTAAAGCATTCCTAAACTGACAGGTTTTTTTTTTAAATCGTCTGTCTTCTAATTTTTGAGAGGTTAATTCAATACATTAACATCATCACGACTTACGAGATCGATGTAATAATTCTAATCGATAACAATTCTTTTACAGATACCAGAATCAATAACAGAAGAGATACAACTATGCAACGTTCTGATGAACTACAAAGAGGGAGAACTCCTCAAGATCCTCTGCAAGGTGGCCAAGATGATGGCAGACCAAGTTTTCATCGACCAAATGCTTGAAATCAACGATGACATCTGTCGAATGTCACTTTAAGATGGCGGCCAAAACAAAATGGCCGATAAAGACGCGCTAAAAATTTAACTTAAAAAACTAGTTTCGTGCCCGTTATTTTTTCTCCTAATATTTAGTTAAGTTTTTAATGTATCTTAAAATCATAATCTTGGGAGTGGGTTAAATTATAATTGAGGCCAAAACAAAATGGCTACAAGAAAAGCACAAATATTAACCAATTTATGTTTTAGCTTAGTTTTTACTTCACCATGTGTGATTGTTTATATTTTAGTGATGTACTTCGTATATAGTAATAAATTAATGAATACCTTAGTATTAATTTTATTGGTATTTTGGTTTGTACTATAGCTTTTCTTACCTACTGACTCAACAATTATTCTGACATGTATTATAAACAATTACTGATGATCAACTGGAGTTTTACTGCAACTTAAACCTTACAGCAATTTTTGAGAATAAATATCTACGAACTGAAATATTACTCTACACTACAATGATAAAAACAGTATATTTTTCACTAATTTATTCTATATTCCACACATAACATTGAGAATTCTTGGTTCTTAAATATAAATTACGTCTAAAAATATATATAAATATGCCCAAATAAATAAGGTCTTGAAAGTGCTAACAAACAATCTGACAGAAAAATAAATTGTGGTTTAATTTTTTTCTGAAAATTTTGACAATGAAACGATTTACTTATGATTTAAGGAAACAACCGTAACGATATAATCCGTAAGCAAAATATTTGTTATTATGAATTTCTAAGTTAGATTTTGTAAATAAAAAAAAAAGTTATTTTCTGTTCGATTGCTTATTGAGTACATTTCAAGGAACCACAGAAAAAACAGAACGAAACAAAATAATACCTTATTTTAGGAATGAATAGATAATTAGCGACCAGCACCTTAGCTTGTGCGGTAGTTAGTACAACTGAGAGAAATCAGGGTCAAAAATTTACAGCAAAATATACCTTATTTTCATTGAACTTAGGTACAATAAAACATTGTAAGAAAGTTATAAAGTACACATAGAAAAGTAAATTTAAAAGGAAACGAATATTTATACTTCGTACTGTCTCTGATTGCTAGTAGAAATCCGAAGACTCAAGTTGATCCTGCATTGAACACAGACTACTCTTTTGGTTCAAAAAAGTTTAAAAGCTTAGAAGTTCGCATTAAGCTAGTATCCAACTCATTCTTAAGCCATCTGAAGACCCACGTTGTGGTTCAAACAACCTAGTTACTACTAAGTACCTCAAAATTTGCATGCCTCAAATTTTGGCAGGACATAGAATGGACAAATAGACTAATTTTAAGACCTTATTCTAACACATGTGTTCGTGCAAATAAATTTCATTTATCATTTATAGTTTCTTTATTTATGGAAGAGAAAAAGGAATACAGAAAATATAATTCTCTTTTCCCAAACAATGTTTTACTGTACCTATATCACTAATACTAACTTAAACTACCCTACACTAAATAAGACTATTTTGTGAATAAAATAACACTATATTTTCTGTCTCTTTTTTTAACTCTATAACTCTAGTGATAGAAAGAGATGGAGATATTTTGGCCGTGAATACTTTCAAACGAACCAAGTAGTAGTTATAAAGAGAGACAATAAATCTCTTTATACAAGTACACTGCTCAACGTTAGCCCTGTCACTGTTTATAAGTAAGTATTGAAAAGAGATGGCAATATTAGACTTCTAGATATAATTCGAAGGTTTTTCATTTACTACAAAAAGGAGGGTCATATGAGCTAGTAGTGGCTTACTCTGGCGACGGGAGTTTTTAAGCCGCGCGATGGCCTCCGTCATGGCTTAACGACTTAATAGCCGAGACGGACAGTTTAACGTGCCCGAAACGCTCAATTGTCTACTACACCTAGCGGTCAGCCATTTTGGAACCAAGCATTAACTTCGAAGATCTATTAAGATTGACTAAGCATGGTATACCGAGCACAACCCAATAGAGGAAATGTCATTCATTTTGTTCGACAAAAATTCCGCCAACTGCAGCGACACTGCACTCCGATTGGCCGACTTAATGTGCTCTCTCGCTCACTCTCGAACATTCGAGCGAGCGAGACTTGGTATTTATTAGTGCCACTCTATTGGGTAAGAACTCGATGGCATAGTACTACGAACGCTTTAAGTATTCGGACAATGTACAGTTCATTTTTAAACAGATTAATTTACACTACTTTATAATCTAGCTTAACATTTGATTAAATCTAAAAGTCAAAATGGTTGGGATAGGTTAGAACTTGGTGAGAAATGTCCAAGGCCGGAGTTCAGCAACAAATAAACAGAACTCAACAATCGATTTAAACCACAAAAAAAAACAGTGGCAGTCCAGGAGAATCTGCCGGCAGAAGTGAAAACTTGAACGGTTCTAAACTTGACAAATAACCCGGTGTCGGTGAGCAGTTACATGACTCGCACGCGACCTTTTCGAGACGAATCTAAGAATTTTCCTCATCTCAAAACTGCCAAACGCGCCTAAAGACGTTTTCACTTCAAATACAACGCTAAATTTTCCTTAAGCCTTGAGTTGCGATGTGATTCCCAAAACCAGTGCGTAATCGTTAAAAAATATTTCAGTTTGTTTCGAGAGCCAATTCGGGGAATCATGTTCATTTATCTATTCAACTTCTTAGTCTATCCCGCACAAATCCCGCACCTAATTCTTAATCAACTGTCTTCTATTCGCTTATTTGTTGTTGAACTTTGACCGAATATATAAACATAAAATAGAGCAACGATCAAACTAAATATACAGCTATCATTTTGTGCAGCATCGCGGAAAACAGTTTACAGAATAAAACTAGTGTCAAGTAAAGGCCTATTCATATGTCAGCGTTATTCGCTGTAGGCATTATCATTAAGAAGTTTTGTGGCGCCACAAGCTTATCAGGATAGTCATTCAGACTTTAGCGGAATGCATTCGGGTCGGAATCTTTTTCGACCGACTGCAGCCAATCACAATGCAGGAATTGATCCGAGACAAACTTTCTTGCACTGTGATTGGCTGCGGTCGGTTGAACAGCTGACCTATTTCGACCCGAATGCATTAATGAAGTCTAAATCAAGGGCCTGGACCGGTGCGGTGGCCAAAAGAGGAACTAAGTAACGAATATTACTGTAAAATTGATGACTTAACACCAAAATCGGTCCAGATAAGTTTGTGGCACTGTACTAGTGTTTAATAGACCATTTTTCTTACGCTACAGCCGATGGTTTTGTGAGAAAGCCGTTTCCATGCTCAGTAGACAATAATCATCATCTCCCTGCCCTTTGCCCACATTATGTGGGGTTGGCACAACATGTGTTCTTCCATTCTCCATTCTCAGTAGACAATATAGTATGAAAATGTCTACGCATGTTGAACGGGTAACATCGAAATTACTTCGTCATTCGATGACCGTATTATTTTTTGTGAGTGAAGTTTTCGGTACTTATAGCTAGCAATAAATCCACTAATACTCAACAGTAGAAATATCGAATACCCTATTTTAAGAAATATATTGGAGCGAAAAACGCTAACATTTGAAATGGCTTTGCATTTGGCGACAAATGAAAAACAATAGACAAAATGTGCCCCAGTTACTTACTATAATTATTTTATTTGTCTAATTAATAATAATAATTATAAGTAAAGGTCAAATAGATAACTAATTTTCAATTTGTAATTATCATTTTATTTTATTTATGCGAAAACGGTCGGAAATGTATTACATGTCTTGTTTTATAGTTGGGAAACAGAAATATCTAGTGTGTTTCATTATTCATAACAAGTCCTAATTTTGTACTGCAATTAAGACCTAATTCCTGCTCTAATGCCGTCATTAATAAACATGGTTGCGCCGGGTGTAACTTCGGAGTAATCATAAAATTTTTGGCGTCTTACCATAGAACGTGACAAAGTTATTCCACCGAATAAATCAAGAATAACCATACATTTTGACAGTTTACACTCCGGAATAACTTTATGTCACGTTCTATGGTAAGACGCTTGCCGGCTTACCATAGAACGTGACATAAAGTTATTTCACCGAATAAATCAAGAATAACCATACATTTTGACAGTTTACACTCCGGAATAACTTTATGTCACGTTCTATGGTAAGCCGGTTGGAGTTTAGACCTGGCGTAACTTTACACCATTTCTATTAATGACGGCCTAAGTGTTTATGTGAGACAGACCATAAGGAGTCAAGTATGGATACACAAAATTACACTATAATGTACATACATACATCACACGTACATACATTGAAAGCAAGTGCAATCACAACGAATCTTTGCCCCTCTGAAGTTGGCTGCAAGTAGCTGCACAGAATTTTGATGACCTGATAAGATGAAGACAGCGTTGTATATCTGCCTCGCTCACTCACTTATGTTTGTTCAAATTCAAATTCATTTATTTTGCGAAACAAGGGTTAACAATAGATGACTGGAGAAAAATATATGCACAGCTTTGTTGCATCGTCTTTTCTTGCCTGCTCTACAGACATATTGCAGCTAACTTCAGAGGGACAAAGATTCCTCGTGACTACTGTAAGTCTATCTATAATCAAGTCTTATTACTAATGCGTCTTGCAAGCCACTTCTCACTTTCATTCATAATAAATTATATCACCACTAGGAAAAAATACATTCAAAAGGCATGTGTAGTCATAGTAATGTGGCGTTCAATGTACCTTATAAGTCGCATTAAAAAAACAGGTACTTCATACCTCAGCAGTCATAGAAAAGCCGTAAAATTATTGGCCAAAAACTTGCAGTCATATCATACGACTCGAGACGATCCGTGGCTGTTCCAACTGAGTTAATAGGAGCCGTTAATTATTATGTATCAAGTCAGATTAAAATATCTATCCACAGATAGTGAATATTATTATTGCAAATACTTGCAAATTTAACGTAACTCCAGAAAACTATTGAATGAAAGCGTGTGTCAACCTATGGAATATAAGATTTTGTTCTTGTTTCACTATCCCCAAGTGTTTTCGAACTTCCAAGTAAAATGTCTTCTAAAGTGAGAAGTGTCATTTGCTGAGTAAAATTGCAACAGATGTTGTATAACGGTTCAAGATGGCGAATCCAAAATGGCGGCGATTATCATGTTCTCTCGCTTGCACACTAGTGACGTCACTAATGAGTTATAACTGTTACAGATGTTAATTGCTTTTGACTTCAAAGAAACTTCGAATATTATTTGGAAAGTATTACACTAAAAGATAGTGAAACAATTTTAACATCTGTGGATAGACAAATTGTAAATAAATCGCTGTCGCTCGTTTTTCGTTTAGTTATCGCTCTGCCGGTGAGATTTGTGGCCGTGTTTGTGGCGGCGTTGCGGATGCGGTGCGCTGTACATTTCGCGAACTGTGGCACTGAAAATACGATATACGATAAGATATCTTATAGGTAGAGCTGCAAGGACTACTTTGCTTTGGCAGTAATTCATGACATGAAATATCACACGATAAGAGATTTTACATTTGTAGGAACCGCCGTGCATTGTCATAGATATCATTCAATGGAAATACACGTTCGTATCACACGAAAAGAGTTCTTATATTCAAAATTTTATGAACTGTTTTGCATTGGCACAGTAAGATTTAATCAATGGAGTGCGTTTTCTTCATACGATTAGAGACCTTACAGCCACAATTTGAAGAACTGTTTCAACAAATTAATTGTACATTATATCTCATTGATACATTGGATCTCGTGCATATATGAAAGCATTTCAAAATATTTACAACAAATATTTACCATGATAGTGTTTGTGAGACAAAAAAATCCATCGAAACAAAAACAGATTTATCATCCAAATTTATTGCATGTACAGATTAAAATGTAACTCAATTTGACAGTGAGTTAACTCACCAGTGAGTTGAGTGTCATCTCTCTTTAAGAAAAAAAACAAAAGTATTGTACACCATAAACCAAAATATTATTTATCGATAAATTGCTCAAAATCCCGCAGCAATAAATCTTGTCTAGCTTTAAAATAAAATAGCTCAAGCAATCATGCCACATTCCGAAGAAACTCATGCTTATAAATGGCGCATAACAAACATATTTACAGCCGAAATACGCTTAAAACTGTAGCAAATAATAGAAAATATTACTAGAAATTTAATAGTAGTAACGCCTTCTCCAATACCTGGAACTGTTTTAGATAGAAAAACGTGAATAGAAAATAATTTTTGGCATGTAAAAAGAAAAAAATATTATTCAATCTTATAATAGTAGTGGAATAAGAATAATGATTATTTGGAGATTAATTTGTTAATTATTTCAATGTGAAAATGAAATTCATAACGTTGTTTTGGTGACTACTCCTAAGATAAATAACAGGCCCAGTGAGCTGAGGAGTTAATCTGATGAGCTACGTAACTAACTCAGTGAGTTATATGATTGAACTAAAGAATTTATTAACTAATCCAGTGAGTTAAGTGCCGTTGATAGCTAATCCAGTGATTTAAATGACTGATAGTGGGTTACGTGATTGGTCCAGTGAACTAAATGACTGATAAAATGAGACATTGAGTTACGCGACTAATCCAGTGAGTTTAGTGGCTAATCTAGTGTGTTTAGTGACCGAACGAGTAAGTTTAATAGATGACCTGATGATATAACTCACCGAACGAGTGAGTTTAATGGCTAACAGAGTGAGTTTAGTAACCGACCGAGTGAGTTCTATGGCTAACCCAGTGAGTTTATTATCTAACCCAATGAGTTAAGTGACCGAAGAGTGAGTTTATTAGTAACTCGGGTGAGTATTCACATTGACTTTACCTGTTCGTAGCAAGTGGACTGGCTGAGGCTCTGATGGGGCGGCGCGCCGACGGTCGAACATGCCTTCTCTCAGAATTGCTAATTGTACTGCAATTGATATTATACGCTGTACTCGCTTGGTAGCGAGGTGGGTGGACTAGCAAGGGATTTTCGACTCAATTGCTACGACATAAGGTTGTATCTTGGATGTAAGCGTAAAGGAAATTCCTATGAATAACAGTTGACATTCTATGAATACCGCAATATTCATCAACGGGATTTTCAACCTTAACCATATTATCCTATTTTTCCTTAACTATCAAAGAAAACTTGCAATTACTGATTGTTCATATTCTATATAAAATAATAAAATTGGTTGCACGAGTAAATAAAGACTATGTGCAAACTATATGCTATAAAACTATACATGAGGCAATAGTCAGCACTTAAAGGGACGCTGTAAGCTATAGTTTCAGCATTTATAACAAAATAATAATAAAACTCAATAATATTATATATACCGTGCACTATTATAAATACTGCGGTGCGCTTACTAGTCTACCCACCTCTAAGCAAATAATTATAAAAAAATATATAGCAGCCTTATTCATAATGATAACATTGAACAAAATTAAAAAAAAAACAGCGGCACTCCTGGAGTGCCAGCAGAAGTAAAAACTTGATCGGTTCTAAATTTGACATATAACCCGGTGTCGGTGAGCAGTCACGTGACTCGCACGTGACCTTTTCGAGGCGAATCCAAGATTTTTTTCTCATCTCAAAACTTCCAAACGCGCCTAAACAAGTTTTCACTTCAAAAATATACGAATAAGGCGCTCATATACAATACAATACAGTCCAACATGCAGTGTCTGATTGCACTATAAAGCTAATATTTGTGCATTGGTAAAATAAAAACTTAAATTTTCCATGCTTTTATATGACTATTTAATTTAGTTATTGAGGAATAACTCGAACCGTGACAGCGGCTTTGCGTAACGCAATATCAAGTTGCATTTACTGACATTGCTATGGTGTGATTTTTATTGGTTACTTTTGCTTGTCTTTGTGCAAATTACGCTATTTAGAACATTGTGTGAAACAACGAGCCTTTATAGACGCAGCAGTAAAGTATCTTCTTACCATGACCATCCTATCTCTTCAGTAGAAGAGAGTACTTAAATTGACATTTGAGTCCGGCTCGGACCGAATAGATGTACGGTGTCTTGTAAACCTATACAACTAGATTGTTCAAATGATAAATGTTTTTGTTTAGCAGTTAAAAGATTATATTGTCCAATGGTTAATGAGTGAACTGTAAACTTGATGATAATGATGATGGCGAGAACGCGCGCCCTTGGTAGCAAAATGCGGACTGATTGATATGATAATAAATTGAATTTAAATAAATGTTAAATGATTGGAACTGGATCACACGCGCTGCGCCTTTCTGCTGACCCAGGAAAATGCACGGTTGCTTGTACCGTACACTTGACGTTTCTGGGTTTGTAGAAAATAATGATTTTACTCTATTCTATGGTACTTGTGAGGAAAGCATCGTGAGGAAACCATCTTGAAAATCTTGTATCTATTTGGATTTGATGCGCTCAATCCTTTCAAAAGAACTAGTGTCACTATTTCAACACTAACACGCAAGATTCTATTCTTTTTATATTTTGTAATATGGTCATGGTAAGGCTAGTTCGAGCGACCATTAACAACACTAGGAAATGTATGAGAGTGTACATACGGCGGCGGCGCGGGCAGCGCGAGTCGCGCGGGCTCGCGGCGCGGCGCGGCTGCGATGGCGGGCACGCCGCGCGGGGACAAACCTGCTCCTACCTTCATCTGGAACTCTCTGGAATACAACGGTATATTGTAAACAAATTGTCAATACGTTTGTTAAATATTTATGCAGGGGTTAGCTAATGGCTCAAGTTTTGTGATTGAACATTGTGATAACATATTAAAACATTTTTTCAAATTATATTGAACGTCATAGATTTTGTTATACTTGTCTCTTGGCGCGACAAATTACCCTATAATTTTTCACAGATGCACACAAAAATGTCACTGTTAAGCGCAATACACACTGAGCCTGCCGGGCCGCCGACAAAGCCCGGCGACACAACCCGGCGCCCTGTATGAAAAGAATCATGTCGGCAATATGTGCCCGCGCGTGTTACCCGCCGACATGTTGGCGGCTTGTGTTGCCTGCGCTCAGTTGCCCGGCGGCATAAATTATATGACACAACCGCACAACTCATCTCAAGCCGCCGACATGCCGCCGAACAAATTTTCCGACTTGTAATAAGTGAAGCCGCCAACATAATGTCGCCGCATTACAGTATCAGTGTTACCTCGGCATTTGTAAAGTTTCATCAAATATCCAGTGTGACAATGTGTAAGTTTTACAAGTATACCTGTCAAAATCCTCCGCCTCATCCTCCTCTAAATTGATGAACTCCTGGTTCTCCTCAGCGTCGCCGGTGTACACGTTCTGTTCGCGCTCGATGAGGTGCGCGCGGTCGCCGATATGATGCCCTGGTACATAACACTTTATAACTAAACCAATCACGATTGTCTTTCTTAAACCTTCGCGATTACTGTTCATATTTCTTTAATCATAACACCTTTGGACGTCGGGAAATAAAACAATTACAATCAATTCCCGTTTATAAAATACTGTGAAAATATTTTATTACGACTGGATCCCCATAAGTAAGTATATCCAGTAGGAACATCATAGAAGGGAAAGTGGAAGGAAGGAGGGATACAGGAAGACCGAGGATTCGTTACATGAGACAAGTGAAGAAGATTACTGTCATGCCGTTTAAAGAGGCCAAGGAGGGTGCCCTGGATAGAACTAAGTGGAGAAGGATGCATCCAAGGCTCCTGTAGACATTCTCTCAGATCTTTTTGTGTATTACAGATCCTTTGAAGATAAAGTAAGTTCGTATGAGTCAGTGGCTAACTCTGGTGACGGAGTTTTTAGGCCGCCTTGAGGCCTCCGTCATGGCTTAACGACATAAATAGCCGGGACCGACAATTTAACGTGCCCTCCGAAGCACGGCAGCGCAAGATAAAAATGACAATTGCGGTCACCCATCCACTTACAGACCGTTTCGAAAGTTGCTTAACTTCGAGAATCTATCAAGAACGACTAAGCAAGCACGACCACGAGCGCTTCAAGATGTCTAAAGGGGCATGCAGTTTATAAGGTTTTTTTTTTAATTAAATAGGTTGTCAATGTTGGACCACACTCTGTCAAGCTCTAAGTTGGAGCGTACTGCAATTAGCATGCTTTACATGTTTTTAACCTAGCGTATATTCGCTAGATCATAAAATTCACATCCGCGAATTCATAGCTATAAATTTTTTACACCCATGTATAATTTTAGGCACAACGAAGGAGTCTAGTCTGTGCAAAAATTATTAGCTGACGTCATTTTGTTTGCAATGATGAGCTAACTACTCCAAAACGTAATGGAGAGTTCCATTTAATACAAACGTCGTAGGTATACAGGGTGTAAAAATACGTCTACCGAAGCCGAAAGGGGTAGGTACAGCATCCCAACACACAGCCAAATCCAAAAGGATTTTCCGAAAAAATCATTATATCCGGAGAAAACAGCGTTTGAAGAGTGCTGTTTGCGTATGTTCTGGGTGCATTTTTTGACGTAGATTGCTTAATTTTGAGTTTTAACTGTGTCTTTCTTTTACGAATGAAATTATTAGGTAGGTATGATCTTATTATGTTGCAATAGTAGTAAATAACCGAATATAAAATAAAATGACTAAGCTAAGTAAAAAAAAAAATCGCGTTTTTTTTTCGCTAAATATGTTTAGAATCATGGTCTGATTGCAACCCCTCAGTTTTCGGTAGTTGCCTTTTTACACCCTGTATAAAACATTATTATCGCCTGCTAAAAAAAAACTGGTCTAAAACTACAATCAAGTTGGAAGAAAAATACTAGGCAAGCAGAAGTTGCTAGGATGTTTTGATAGGATCTTGTAGATAATATTCTGCCGGTAGGTTTAGTCTTCTGAGATTTAAAAGGATTACTAAGTATTATTTACTTTCTCGAATTGCTACCACGTAAATATCTGACATCAAACTTAGTTTTTTATCTTTGAAAGTGTGTTTATTTTCAATATTTATATTCAATACAAAATTTTCAATGAACTCATGGAACTCTACCACCGATTAGCCAACATTTATGTAATTTTATGATAGTTCTTATACTCGTATTATGATTTCATGAATAATAATAACGATGAAACATAGGTTCCTCACTCATTGATTAATTAAATTATTTCCCTTTTCTTTACGTAATAAATGGCGTGAGTTGTGACGATTTACAGTTAGCTACAGAAAGTTTAATTGAGTCATGTGGCTTGCGACGAACCAGTTGTGGCGGCTTAGGCATTTGCTAGCTTCTTTGATCCAGTGTTTGGATGTCTTGTTTTTTAGTCTAGTTTGGTAGCTCTGTTGAGATCAATCACGAGTGATACATATTATAATCGGGACAGACTGCGTGTACTCAGTAAATTAGTATGAGGCCAACATTGATTAGCAATGAATACTCAAAATAAAACGAAAGCCATGACTAATGGTAACAAAGAACCTATTTCGACGACCTCTGTAGCGCAGTGGGCGAAGGCCTGCCTGCGACGCAAAAGGTTGCGGGTTCGATCCCCGCGGCGGGACCAATGTTTGTATGATCTACAAATATTTGTCTCGGGTCTGGGTGTTTCTATGAATAATATGTATGTATTTACAAACAAAAAGTATATAAGTAGTATATCAGTCATCTTAGTACCCATAACACAAGCTATGCTTACTTTGGGGCTAGATGATGCTGTGTGAAAAGTCCAGCATTATTTATTTATTTGCTTAAACAACAACACAATGTGAATGAATACCTCGATCTGGCGCATAGGGAATGCTTGGAAGCAATAGATCTGAATCTTTGGTAGAGGAGGCCTTTGTCCAAAGGGGCACGCAGACATATTAATATTAAGTTGAAATAAAACATGGTGTAGAAATAATAACTGTTAAAAACAAGTCTGAGTTAGTGGCTAACATCAGACAGGTGGCAGGAGTGACGTGGAACAGAGTGGCAAAAGAAAGGTCCGAATGGAAAAGGTTGGAGGAGGCCTTGGCAAAATGACCTTCAGAAAACAATATATATTTTATCCATAGAAAAGTTTAAGTTTAATATTTAAAAATGTCAAAACTGTATCTAGATGTAAGATCAGAATAAAAGGCTGTATTATTATAGTATTATAGTGTAACTCAGGTGAGGGAGTTTTAAGGCCGCCTCAAGGCCTCCGACATAGCCAACAAACAATTTAATGTTCCCTCTCACTTGATGCCATTAGCAGTCACCCATCCAGTTACTGACCGGTCAGCATGCTACACCATGAGCTCACATACCAATAGACATCTTCTTGGTGCCAGTGCGGCTGTCCTGCAGCGTCTTCCGAGTTTCCTTGATACCGTTGGCTCCGATTTTCGTGCTGCTGGTAGAACTGAATACCTGAAGAGTAGGATAGCGAGATGAAGGTTTAGAAAATTAATAATCCTGTCCATGTGAAATCCAAAGCTTTTCTTAAGTTAAGATTCTTACCTGTGGTTTTCCATTGGGTCCACTCGACATCACCACTGTGCTGCTGCTGAATGAGCTGGCTCCTCCAAGCCTCATATTGCCATGGTGACCTTCCAGATCTGGTATTCAATAAATACTTATATTCAGATCTTAGGATATAAAATTTCACATAGAACAACATTGAATTTAATATGTATCTTTGATTGATTGATTGATTCAAACTGTGCTGTTCACATTTTTTAAATCCCATTAATATAATAAAGCTGAAAGATTGTAAGTTTGTTTTTCACACCTGTGTAGGTGTGATTGAAACACAATCATGTAAACATCCACTGGTGTCAGTGAACCGATTTGGATAAAACTTAGAATAGGCACAGATAGTGACCTGGAATAGTATACATAGGAATGTATAAGCTATTCAAGATGTTGATGGGGAATAATGGGGAATAATTAAAAACCACATTTTTTTGTAAACAATACAGAACCTATAATATCTCAAAGCACAGACAAATCACCACAAGATCAACGAAATAAAGCATCAACATACTTAGGTAGTTAGTATGTTACTACTAGGAACTACTGGTATTTATTTTACAGCAAATTTTAGCTAAGTCAAGGTAAAAGAACGTACCACCAAACATCCTGCTGAGTGATGGCATCTGAGGCATGAAAGGCATCATGGAATTCATTGGTGATCCATGCCCAACGCCGGCGATCGAGAGTGGGCCTCCGCCCCCGAGCATCCCCAAGGGATCAGAGAACATAGAATTCATCATGAAGCTGTTCATTTGATGCATGTGCCTCATGTGAGATCTGTAAAACGGCAATGTTGTAATGATTGCACTTCGAAAATAATCAAATTTAGAATGCATTTTCTTAATTATTCCACGCGAGAATAAGACAAAACGAGTAACCAAACTAAAGATTGGCAAGTTTGCTAGCTTTTTGGCAAAGATTGGTTACACATTACGAGGGTTTATATGAAAATTACCCGAAAAACGGATCGTCTTCCACGTCGGCCATCAGAGATCCGAAAAGGGACATTATTTTCAGTTGCGAGATCTAATAACACTAGTAAAAATGCGAATTAATTTTCATGCGAGAGACAATTCTTCAAATTGCGTCAACACGATAGAAATCGAATTCACAATCACAATTCACATAACAAGCACACCAAAGAAACCTCGAAACCTCTAGCAAAATCACAGCAAAATCGTCAACTTCGTCAATTCAAACTGTCAGGCGTCAGCACAATAAACTTGTCAAAATAGGTTTCGATCTCGCTCGTTTCGATTCGTGAAAGAGAAACAAAGATGGCACGATGACATAAAAAAGAAAAAAAACGTCCACAGACAAAAAATATTCTGTAAAAGCGGCGGCATTCGATAATTTAAGGAGGGACCACTGCCACTGTCCAACACTTGGTCCTTTGTGGTCCCTGTGATAGTTTGACCTTAGATTAGATCATTGGCTTTGTGGTCCAAAATCTAACAAGACTGGTCCTAGTCGAGGTCCTAGTCCACAAAAAGGACAAATAGAAATCCTACCTACAAGCCTACAAGTCTGAATGGTATATCAACACTCAAAGATCTTAGATCATTATTTTATCAGAGGTAAGAATTCAAGCTAACGGAAAGACGTGTGCTACAACTTGAATCTTAATTTAATACAATTTTTCAAACAAAATCACAGTAACAAACAACAATTTAAAAATTCGATAACAAAACAATCACAGGTAGGCGCACACCAACCAAAAATTAATTTGAAATAATGTCAGGCTCTACGCCGATATCCAGTAGAAGGATGTGATGATTGACGCTGACTATTCCCGTGAAAAGACCACGCTGCTGATGTGGGGTATGAGGTGTACACCAAATCTTGAAGTCCATTCCTCGTCTTCTTATTTGGAACCTGAAAAGAAACATATATCTAAGATTAAATTGAAATTAATAAATAAGTATACATTGAAATAGTAGGTACATACCTACTCGTTTATGAAAGGTGTTATTCAAATCAAAAATCTTACGTTAGCTGGTGCGATATCTCCGTGAGGCTTATTATCAACAGGCACTGGCACATCGCCCATAGGTTGCCCTTTGACTGGAACCGGATTGTTTATCATCTGGTTGTTCGCCAAAGTATCTCCACCCACTCTTTCAACTGGAACATGCCGATGTTGGTTTGCATTCGCAACGTTGATCTTTCCTTCCGAGAACGTAGCACCTTGTCCAGGTGATCTAATATTCTGCTGGGTATACGAATGAGAGCCCTTGTATTGATTGTATATTTGCTGCAGTTGACCTCTGCTAGGGGTTCTGCCGACTGGTCTGGCTCCCATCAAGGAAGTCTTGCTGACGGTATTTTTCACAACAAATCTCGACTGATCAGTCCTCATTTTGGTTATGGGTTGCGGAGATAAGGTCTGTTGAGGGTTGTTGTCGGGAGCTGGATGGAACATTCTCGCTGGTAGCATCTGAACTGGCTGTCCAAGAGTGTTGTATTCGTAATTTTTCTGATAACTCATCTGGGTTGGAGGCAAGTTCCTGGAATTATCTACGGGGAATATTGGTTCCTTGACCATTTGGTCAGAAGTAGGAGGTTCATTATAACTCTGCGGTGGCTGCTGGTTAGGGTCCGCATTTCTCATTTGCCCGTCGTGCATAATGGGTAGGTTAGGTGGTGACATGCCCTGCATAGAAAGATCTGAACTTTGTTGCTGCTGATATTGTTGCGCATTCGGATCCATATTTTGAAGCTGCTGGTACTGTTGGGGTGGTTGCTGTTGGTATTGCTGTGGTTGTAGCTGCTGGTATTGAGGTTGGTTCTGGTTCGCAGTCGGTGCTCCAGTTACAGCAGTGTATACTTGCTGCTGCTGTTGCGGAACCTGGCTGTAAACTTGCTGCTGCGCTTGATTGGGTTGATTTGCTGCAGCGTTTGTATAGCCTTGATAAAAGTTTTGTTGATGAGCTACTTGCTGATGGGCTGACATAGCCTGACTAGATAGAGGCACATTCTGCTGACTTACTGGAGGGTTCATAGCAGCTGCCGCAGCATTCGTTCCAGCTATAGCAGGTTGCATAGCATTTGTCTTATCGTATGGGCTACTATTCATTATCTTCTGCATTTGACCCATAGCAGCTTGTTGATGATTTGCTGGATTCATTTGTAATGCTATTGACATTGGATCAAAGCCAAGGTCTCCTCCTGTTACGCCGGGGAACATCTCATTGAACTTGGTAATTCCAGGCGTATGCTGGCCGTAATTTGGTTTATTCCGGTTAGGTGACATTTGTTGCGCAGCTGGATTTGAATAGTTTACTTGATAAGCTGCTCCAGGGTGGCCTATATTCTGTTGCATATTGCCACCCATCGCGCTTTGAGTATTAGGATTCATTGGATTGTTTATATTCGACTGTTGCATGTACTGGCTTTGGGCTTGCTGACCTCCATAGGCTGCTGTGTTAGGGGTCATTTCAGCATTATATTGACCCATCCCTCCAGGAATCTGAGCTTGAGGTGTACTAGCGGATAATGGTGTTAGCTGGCTCGTTTTTCCTGACGTCTTGCCATCCCCTTGCATCATTTTGAGAATATCTGGTCCCATGCCACCTACATGGGATATTGGTGAGCTAGCCATTTGTTGGTTACTCATAGGTTGGCCGCCCATTTGATGATTCATGGCCATGTTCGGGTCTTGCATGTTACCTCCCATGTTACCACCTCCCATGTCACTTCCAGGTGCTTGATTTTGAGCCATGCCCATATTTCCTGGCATTCCAGCTCCACCTGGCTGTTGCAAACCTAGCTTACTAGCCATTGGGTTATTCATTACCGAATTGGAAGGATTAATAGATTTCAAATCTTGGTAAACTTCATTTACTACTGGTTGCATGAAATTACTGCTCAAATAATTGTACGTGTCTGCATACATTTTGTGAGGATTACATTGCATGCCCATGCATGGAGCACTATGCATGTTACAAGGCTCACCAGCGCATGGAGCGCTGTATCCATGATTATGACCACTATGGCCGTGGCCATGGCAATAACCACGCCTACATCCACCACATGTTGGCAGTGGAGAACCCATAGTTGCAGCACCTTGAACTCCTTGGTTTT
The DNA here is from genome assembly GCA_963565295.1 of Epirrhoe alternata. Classification (NCBI taxonomy): domain Eukaryota; kingdom Metazoa; phylum Arthropoda; class Insecta; order Lepidoptera; family Geometridae; genus Epirrhoe; species Epirrhoe alternata. The sequence goes on along the minus strand of OY751391.1, from coordinate 10,154,212 downwards.
GTCCTTGGTTTTGTCCTTGATTAGAGAAGAGCTTTCCCATGCATCCACTGGAAAATACAAATAATTAAGGATTATGACTCGACCAGACTCAAGTGCTAAATGATCACTTCAGTCAGAGTATGTAACCAACCACCTAATACTAACTTTATTTTTTTGTCCAAATCTAGGTAGTACCTACCACCTACATACAACATAGAAAATTACATTTGTTGAGAAAAACCAGGTGGTCTCAATCAAGATAATAGAAATTGTATTTAGGCAGGTACCTAAGATCTACCTACCTAAGTACCTACAATTTCTATGATAATCTACCGTTTGAAAACTTTTTGAAAAACGATTTGATGTTGTAGGATAGTTAGCCGAGGGCAGGTCAGTGAGGGTAGCAGCAAACAGCATGCTTTATCAGGCATATGTTTGCTGCTGCCCTATTGGTCCGCCCCCACTGTCCTGTCCTGCCCTCGTGAGCAAGCAGCATATCATATTAAGTAAATAGCTTCCAATTTTTTAATATTTTTTTAATTTAATAGGTCAGCATTTGACCTCACTCTACCTGATGTTAAGCATTAGTGAGGTCTAAAGCTAGAAACAAACTATCGGATGCGGCTGATGGACGCGGCTGACAGCCTAGAAGAAACCTATTACTCTTGATTTGAAGACCGAAGACCCCTAAAATTCAAGGGGTATAGGTATAGGTTGACGGAAGTAGTAGAACGAGGCGACCCACTTGTAGGTTCTGAACTACATACTAGGATTGCCTACCTACATTCTGTGGGTGACTAGTCTGGAGACTGCGGGGAAGCCCGAGCCCAAAGACACGAACGGATACACTATGGATAGGTACTTACCAATCAGCGCTCTGAAGTTTGTTCATTACGCTTCCCAATTCGCTTAATATCATTTGCTTATCCAAAGCCATTCCAATTTAGAGCCTACCTGATAATAATTTAATAAAAGCCAAAACTATTTAGTTTGTAAAGTTTACGACCAAAATTAAAATTTCGTCATCATGAAATGATCCAGAAATGTCAGGAATGTTTTGTTTTATTCTGACGGTGAGGAAATTCAAATTTCGATTTTACTAACTAGGTATACCTACGTACATAAAAAGTTCGTAATACATTTTTATATTACCTAGGCGTAAGTAGGTAGGTACAAAAATACTTCTACCTACTTGTACAATACTTTTGTTACGGTACCTAATTTAGAAGGTATTTCAGGCTCTAATACCTACACCGAGTTTTTAGGAGGCCATCCACCTACGGCCACTTTTTGGCCTGCCCCATCTCAACTACTCCGAGGCAATGATGTAGTTAGTGATTTGTTATACTAGTAGTAACTACTGTAAGTAGTATCCCAATTCACTAGAAAGAAGTGACATTGTGTCATTACTCTGGGGGCCTAGGTGTACTATTATAGCCTAAGAGCCAGCGACCGGCAGACCTTCGTCATTTTATAAAGGCTGAGAGTTTGTGTGTAGTCCCAGTATGGTTATGTACGATCCCCAAATATGAAGTTTGGGTCCGGGTGGCTTTGGGAGATATGAGGCATCAAAGGTGCCCAAAATAGCACCCAAGATTCGTCATTTTATAAAGGCTGAATTTTATTTATGTTACTTAGGGAGCTATAAAAAGAGGTTTCCCAAGCGGGCAGACACCTGCGATGGTTCCTTCATCATGTCGGTCAGCCTCAAAGTATGGAAAATTACGAGTCAACTTTCGTCATTTTATAAAGGCTGAATTTTATGGGGGGTTGGAACTGTACTAGGTATCTGACAAAGGAAGACGTGATTTCTAATACTGTTCCAAGCCAAATATATCAAACTGAGCTCCATACTTCAAAGATTTCCTCATAAATTTCTCGAGCTTGCTCCTACGGCAGACTTTGAGGCTGACCGACATGATGAAGGAACCACCGCAGGTGCCTGCTTGGCAAACATCTTTTTATAGCTCCTCAAGTAACAAACACAAAGTTCAGGTTTTATACTACTACGAAAGCATACTTACAATTACTTTTCTTTAAGGGTGACTTTCAGGGGGTTGGAACTGTACTAGGGATCTGACAAAAGACGACGTGATTTCAATTAGTGTTCCAAGCCAAATATATCAAACTGAGCTTTATACCTGAAAGATTTCCTTATTCAAATCACCCGAGCTCGATCCTACGGTAAACTTTGAGGCTGACCGACATGATGAAGGAACCATCGCAGGTGTCTGCCCGCTTGGGAATCCTCTTTTTATAGCTCCCTAAGTAACATATATAAAATTCAGCCTTTATAAAATGACGAAAGTTGACTCGTAATTTTCCATACTTTGAGGCTGACCGACATGATGAAGGAACCATCGCAGGTGTCTGCCCGCTTGGGAAACCTCTTTTTATAGCTCCTTAAGTAACATAATATAAAATTCAGCCTTTATAAAATGACGAATCTTGGGTGCTATTTTGGGCACCTTTGATGCCTCATATCTCCCAAAGCCACTCGGACCCAAACTTCATATTTGGGGATCGTACATAACCATACTGGGACTACACACAGACAAACTCTCAGCCTTTATAAAATGACGGATGGCTGCCGGTCGCTGGCTCTCACCCTATTACTCTTTGGTACGGGCCGGGCCCCGGGCCATCCCAAACACATCCATCCACAAATATCATTGTCAACAATTTTTTTATAAAACAGCCAAGTGTTAACTGGGTGTCAATCATAGATTTAGCATGGTACCTTTTAGGTACACTGGATTCCGCATTTCAAGTTGAACTAGGAAAGTGTCCGTCGTATTCGTCACTCTATGGCCCATTTTGCCTGTGTTAAAAAGAGAGGTCGCAATGGCACTTGCGTGCCGGCCTGTGACGTAACGCGCCACCTCTACACCATAGATTTTTTGTTTACACACCAGCTGGTGTGCAAGTTCGAGATGTAAAATTACGAATTTTCTCCTAAATAAATGGCTTTTTTGGACTATGTTTGTGATAAAGTGCTGGTTTGGCAATTATGTCCTGTGCTGTTTCACAATTTCCAAGCAGAATCGGTATGCTTACGGAGAATGAAACAAATATTTCTTTTTATCGGTAAGTCATACCAGTGAAAAATACGTTTATGTTTAGAGTTACGGAAGTTATTTTATAAAAAGTTAATCATTGCATCATTTAACATCGTTTTACTTCGATTTCATGCGTATATTTGGGTAAATCATTTAGAATTTTCATTCTAGCGAAATTTACATTCCATTTTTGACATTTATTGTACTCCATCGCTGCGCAATAGTGTTGTAGTTGTATCGACATATTTATCGATATTTAATGCATTTTTTTGTGTAGATACTAGGTATGTACGAACATAACTATTAACTTGGTCTATTTTACATTCTGGATTCCAGCTGACCTAGATTTGAAATAATCGTGGATTAGAAATATCGAGAAAGGCGAAGAATGGAGTCCTACACAACTACAAGAATATGTTCCACTTTGAAAAATCATGGTATACGGATGAAAAATTTTGCATTCTTATGTAGTGCCAACAATATTTCCAAACCAACTTTTGTCGTGCAAACCTGTAAGAACGAAGAAAATGTCAACTCATTTTTTGACGTGAAAACTTCTTTAGGCGCGTTGGGAATTTTTGAGATAGGGATAAATCTTTGGATTCACTTCACGAGTCTCGTGCCCGGTACAATTCAATGGTTCGTTTGAAGGTAGCTACGGAATACGGATCCTACCCTCAATAACGTATTCTTTATTTTCTGGCTTTCTGGCTATGGGGCGTCGTCATCTACTGCTTTAGATATCGAGGAATACCATACCAATACCAGTCTGTTAATTATTGGTTAAAACTACTTAACCAATAATTAACAGATAACAAGTATATTAATACTTGTTTTATTTTGAGGACTTTAACTGGAATTACATGTTTTGAATTTGATATTGTTTTATTTTAATAATTAGGTAACTGAAGAAGTCTGAAAGTAGCGCCGGTGGCTGAAAAGTTGAGGAGTAATAGGTTAGCACGTAATGCGGAGGAATGAAACTCATGTAACTAAAAGGGTGACGGAAATGAATGATGGATATGTGAGTAGAGTAGAGGTAGACCTAAAAAAAGATGGATGAATTGTGTGAAAGAAGATATGGGTAAAAAAGGAGTGGATATGGAGATGACGAGTGATAGAGGAGAGTTGAGACAGAGAACATATTGTGCCGACCCCGCATAAGCGGGATAAGGGCAGGCCAATTAATGATGAATAATAAGGCAACTACAATTTTATTTCGTTCAACAGTAATAAAATAATATCTTTATAGAATAGACAATTCTAAAAATTCATTAAATCCTTTTTCATGTAATTATCGATAAGAAATGCACAACACTATTCCACCTTAAAAACATATCTATAGTTGTCTACGAATGGATTGAAAAGTTGAGACACTCAAATTGCTCTATGGTTCTATCTAGTACATTATTTATCTTTGGTGTCAACCAAAGAGTACGCTAAAGTAAGTAAGTTCGTATGAGTCAGTGGCCAACTCTGGTGACGGAGTTTATAGGCCGCCTTATGGCCTCCGTCATGGCTTAACGACTTAAATAGCCGGGACCGACAATTTAACGTGCCCTCCGAAGCACGGAAGCGCTCAGATGAAAATGCCACTGGCGGTCACCCATCCACTTACAGACCGTTTCGAACGTTGCTTAACTTCGACGATCTATCAAGAACGACTAAGCAAGCACGACCACGAGCGCTACGTATAGTCCTATTCATTCATTCCATTCATTTCATTATTCTCTCTTAGCAAGTTTATTGCATTAGACACTCCTTGAATCTCAGGGTCATTGCATTAGACGACCTCTGTGGCGCAGTGGGTAAAAGCCCGCTTGGGACGCAGAAGGTTGCGGGTTCGATCCCCGCCGCGGGATAAATGTTTTTATGATCTACAAATATTTATCGACGACCTCTGTAGCGCAGTGGGCGAAGGCCCGCCTGCGACGCAAATGGTTGCGGGTTCGATCCCCGCGGCGGGACCAATGTTTGTATGATCTACAAATATTTGTCTCGGGTCTGGGTGTTTCTATGTATAATATGTATGTATTTACAAACAAAAAGTATATAAGTAGTATATCAGTCATCTTAGTACCCATAACACAAGCTCTGCTTACTTTGGGGCTAGATGATGCTGTGTGAAAAAGTCCAGCATTATTTATTTATTTATTATTTATCTCGGGTCTGGGTGTTTCTATTTATATTATGTATCTATTACAAACAAAATGTATATAAGTAGTACCTATATCAGTTATCTGGTTCCCATAGTACAAGCTATGCCTAGTTTGGGGCTAGATGATGCTGTGTGAAATGGTCCAGCGTTATTTATTATTATTACTAGCTCACCCGCGCGGCTTCCTCTGCGCATTATTAGGAACAAAATGCAGGAGTTTTGAGTAAATCGAAATGACCAATGAGTGGCAATTTTTTTGAAGAAACATAACTCGAAACATACTTTTTTTATAGCAAGAAGTGTATGGTTTTGTCTTTCAAAATAATATGATGAACTATTATTGCGTTATGTTTCTTTCATAAATCCCATAGTAGATAGAGGGAGGGAAAATCTAACACAATCTATCTACACTCCAAATTTCATCACAATCGGTTAAGTCGTCACGGAGATACGTGGAGACAAACATTTATGCAGACTTTCGAACCTTACGTACGACTTTGATACTGCCTCACACCACCCCTAAGGGGTGTTTTGAAAAAAATAAAAACTCGGGTTTCAATAATTACTTTTAAGTTTATTTTTACCGAGCTTGGAGCATTGTAGAATTGTGACAACAAGTCGCAGAAGCCATAAACCAAGAAGTTGAAGTTGAGTTTGGAGTAAATCGGATTTTCAAGAATAAAAGACACGCTAAGACGCTGTGTCAAATGCGGAAAATCTATGAAAAAGCATTCGAATCTCACAATGCCTGTATCGTTTTAACCGGTATGTCATAGTTTAATTATTCCAATAATTTTATTATCAATATCACAAATTATTCTTGATGTGCACAAGGCACTTTAGTTGAAATTATTTTTCTAGTGATTCCTAGAGAACCTCAAAAAACGTAACTTGTGTGACCATTAATTTTTTTTGGATTCTTAAGAAATCACTGAGATCTACCATTAGGTAAGTACCTAATTAATGGTTGCAAGAAAGTAATGTTACCTATTAATAAACTTTCCTATTTCACTGTCGGAGCTTAGATGGAGTGGACTACCAAACTTTCTTATTTAGAGTCAGAAATACATAAGAAAGTTTGGTGGTTCATTCAAATTAAATTAAAAATAATTCAAATGACTATAATTTTGAATTTGCCGCCATTTGCTTGGCCTGTCAAAAAGTTTCTGGAGGATTCCGTACGTAGCGCTGGGGTCTCCGACATGAACACCGCTTTTCAAGTAAGGAGTTGGCCTTCTTCTTCGCAGGAGTGTTATTATTGTTCTGTGGTCGCACGCCAGCTGACTGATTTTGTTTGAAGAATCGAGTCGAGTCGAACAAATAAATAAAAGTAAATCATCAATAAATTATTGAACTTTCGACTGCGGGACCAAAGATCGCAAGCCCCGCCCGGTCCGTCTGATAAATGCTTAATCTTTTTGTAAAAGTTGTCGAGATAACACTATCGTAAAAGATATCAAGTGCGCTTTGTTGTGTAGACCAAAGTTCATCGCGAATCTCCAGCGAATTGCGTTTCATTTCGAGCGTCAGTTCAGTTCTCCGTGGGCATCGCTCCGCCGCAGTAATCATCCGGAGGTAATTATTTATTTTACAAAATGACTAGAAAAGTTTTCGTTGTCGGCGTCGGGATGACGAAGTTCATCAAGCCTTCGACCGGGGGCGACTACCCGGAATTGGGGCAGGAGGCGATCCTTGGCGCCCTAGCCGACGCCCGCGTTAAATACACGGACGTGCAACAGGCGGTGTGCGGCTATGTCTTCGGAGACTCCACCTGCGGCCAGCGAGTTCTGTACCAGGTCGGCATGACCGGTATTCCCATCTACAACGTCAACAACAACTGCTCCACCGGCTCCAGCGCTCTCTTCCTCGCGAAACAGCTGGTAGAAGGTGGGATTTCAGACGTGGTCCTCGCTGTAGGCTTCGAAAAGATGGCACCTGGAGCACTTGGTAATGGAAACTTCAGTGACCGAACAAATCCATTAGACAGGCTCACTCTGAAAATGGGAGACATTACCGAGCTAACTGGTGCCCCAATGACAGCGCAGTACTTTGGAAATGCTGCTATTGAACACATGAAGAAGTATGGCACTACCGAGACTCACCTCGCTAAAATCGCGGCGAAAAACCACAGGCACGGTGCCAAAAACCCCCGCGCACAGGGTAAGAGAGAGTACACAGTAGAAGAGGTATTAAACTCTAGAAAGATTTATGGACCTCTCACTAAACTTGAATGCTGCCCGACCAGTGACGGAGCCGGAGCAGCCATCCTCATGTCCGAGGAGGCAGTGATTAGGTATGGTCTCCAGGACAAGGCTGTGGAAATCATTGGTATGGAAATGGCAACAGACACAGAAGCCGTCTTCACTGAAAACAGTCTGATGAAAGTAGCTGGTTACGACATGACTGCACTGGCTTCCAAGAAACTGTACGCAAAGACTGGTGTATCTCCTCAGCAAGTCGATGTTGTTGAGCTCCATGACTGCTTTGCTGCCAATGAACTGATCACCTATGAAGGTTTGCAGCTCTGCGGGGAGGGACAAGCTGGAAAGTTTATTGATGCTGGAGACAATACGTATGGAGGCAAAGTGGTGGTCAACCCGAGCGGTGGGCTCATTGCTAAGGGCCATCCTTTGGGAGCGACTGGGCTGGCTCAGTGTGCCGAGCTCGTGTGGCAGCTTCGTGGAGAATGCGGCGAGAGACAGGTTTGTAAATCGTCGTTGCAAATTCAAGAGCTCTTATGTGACATTTTTTGCCAAAATGACTTTTTCACATTTTTGGATAGCCCTATTCAAAAGCCATCGTTTGCAAAGACTCTCAAGTGAATATCTTATTATTTGAGTGAGTTGTTCCATCAATTTAATTAATCCCATGTGTCGACTTACATTTTACTGTAAATCAAAATCTCCCATGTGCCTGGAAAACACATGGGAGATTTTGGTAACGGCATTGTTCGAAATAATTTGTAAACAAATACTCTTATGTGCGAAATATTCCCTAGTTTTTGGGCTATTCTGCATCTAAATTTTAATTAGAAAAGGTGCACTTTAAATAAAAATAAAGAGAAAATAGGAGTCAGATGTTAATAGTATAATATTTTTAAATGTTTTCTTTATTAATAGGGAAATAGGCCCCATGCCAGTTAAACGGTTGATGAAAGGTCCACTAAAAGAAGCCAATGTTCGATGTAATCATGGTTATGCTCCTGAAGGAGTACCTCAATAATTTAAGGTACTCCTTCAGGAGCATAACCATGTCCTACTATTGATGATGATGGACCCTGGATTATCCATCATCACTAATGATGGACACAAGGAGTAGGACATGGTTATGATAGGTTATGAATAGGCATGGTCTGAAAGTTTCGGATGGGTTGAGGGTTGCAAGTTATGGGGAGAGATGAGAGTCGTTGCTGGTGAATGAGTGATGAGTATGAATGTGGATGGATTTAGGTGGACCTAGGAACGTACATGTAGAAGTGGTTCTGCAAATAAATGAATGAGATGTGTAAGTACGAATGTGTGTACGATGGGAATGCGTTTTGAGATGAGAAGGGTGCCAGGATTACAATAAATCTCATCATAGAACGGATGATTGTCCTTGTCAGACTTTCAACTTCTTGGGGGGTCTTTGAAGTTACTGTCTATGATTTTCGAGGGTGCAAAAGTGGGTGCTGTCGCAGCAATCTTTTACCAAACATCTTTGCTGTGGTAGGATTGGCCATGCATCGTTGTGTCGCAACTTGAACCATCTGGCAAATAACTGCCATCACTGAGGCTCCTCTATTCTTTCCTGGATCATAAACACTTAAGAACTAATAAAACATAATTCTTAGTGGATGCGGTCACATCATTAATATTTTTTAGGCAAGCCTGCTGCATTTGGAATAAATAGTCTCTAGGTACCTACTTGCGTAAATGGCAGTTACAATATCTAAGTGGTGCACATCACCCTGTACTGCAGACAATACTCGTAGGTACACAACATTCCTCACAAAGACAGTTAAAATAAGAAGAGACCCACGCATCCAGTGACAGTGTAGGTATCTTGAATGCAGGCTTGCCCAGGAAATTCTGATGGTGTAATGTAAAGTCTATCCAATATGATTTCTTTGATAGCAATGCGGTACTGTCATCCAACTTTGAGTATTTGGGACTTAGCAAGAACGGAGGAGATTCGGTCGTGGTAGTAACGTTTGCCGCATGCTGTAGGTGCTACAAAGATAGACTCGATCTACCACAGCGAACCACTGTTGCCCTTGGTGGAGGATTGGTGCCCCAGCTCTTATTTTCGTACCCCCACGAATAAAAACAGTAACTTTAAATACCTACGTCTGTTGGATGTTGTCATTGACAAGGACTGCGTTTTGTGATGCTATTTCATTTAATCCATGCACCTAGCAGTGCAAGGTTGACATTTTTAGATGATTACCTGTCCTGTAGCCTTTGTGTTTCTTTGAACTATACCTACTGTTTTCTTGAGGTGACATACCAATCATTATCTTTCTCCCTCTCTCGTTTATTTTCCTCTACCACCCGTTATATCAGAGTTTACCAATTTGCACAAACTTGCGTTAATAAATTCTTCTTTCTTTAGGCCTACCCATCCACATTCACACTCGCTTCTCGTCGTTTGGCTGCATGACTCTCATACCTCCTCATGATCTGCCCACACCCTTGTGCTCCTCAGTTTATCCGTAGCGTTTAAACATCCCCTGATGTGACTCATATTTTATTTTATTCATTCTCATTATACTTACCACAAACCCATCTCAACATCCTAATCTACGTCGCATCTTCTTTTTGCTCAACATTCTGATAAAATACGACACACCTAATGATAAATTTATTAATTTGTGTGAACCATTTTACTACGTATAGTAGCTGCTTCACCTCCAAATCCCATCAATAACTCTTATGTGGAAAAAATATTTGCAAGTAAAATATCTTATGTGTAGAAAAAAGCAAAAAATGCCTTATAACTTGAAAACTGTTATTGTAATTAAAATAATTTATTTACTATACGTTTTTAATTATTTTTTAACAACATAATTGCGACAGAAAAGCATAAGTTGTCTTTGAAAATTTTTCAGGAGGTAGTTTTTATTGATTTTCTCGGAAAGTTACTTTTTGCACATGAGAGATATTAAATTTGCAACGACGAAATATTGCTTATGACCCTGAATTTCACTGTGACGTCCTTGGTGGAGGTAAATTGTGGTTACAGATGTAATATACAACAACTTATGAGGTTCGATTTTGAGCAACAGGCAATGTTGCCAATTTTGGTTTTATTCTATACATATAATACTTTAATTGATTGGTCAAGACTACATAGTCTAAAAACCATGAAAATGTAAGCAATAAAAAAAACTTATATTAAATACTATCATGAAATGTATTATTAATGATAACGATTTTGGGACACTTTACATTTATCTGAAATATCCAGTTTGTACTAACAAATCAAATTATCAAGTAGTGATGAAGTAAACATGATGTAGGTATTTTAGCTTCTTGGGTCTGAGAGGTCAGTGTGAACGACCTGTGGTGATTTGAATGTTGCTTGTCTTTCTCTGTATAATGTATTTGTTCTCTGTAATGTTTCTCATACACATTCATATATGGTTAAAAAAAATAATACTCATTAAGCTGTTCATATATTTTTTGATCTGCATTAAAACTAAAATAAATGAGTAGCAAGGTTGCATCATCATCATTCACTATGTTGCATAATAGCACTAATACAATAAAGCTGAATGTTTGTGAGTTTGTTTGTATATTTGTTTGTATGTTTGTGTTTCAATCACGCCTAAACCAGTGAACCGATTTGGATGAAACTTGGAATAGTGACCTGGAATAGCATAAAGGCTATCCAAAAAGTTGGTACCCTTTATCTTGTGTTTAATAAGGTTTACTTTTAAACAATTTGCTTCTGCCAAATGTAGAATTGAGAAAATATCAACGCGACCAAGAGAAAGTACCTACCGCCATATACTTTCACTATTTTGGTCGTTTCCAAGCTTATTATCGAGACGTCAGAACAGTTAGTTCCATAGAACCTCAGTTAACGGTCTCGTTTCTGCATAGCAAGATGTGTTGTCTGTAATATAACTTGTATATTTGCGTAAACTTGTGTGCAAACTGTGCTTCAAATAACGCAGGTATGTTTTATGAGGCAATCGTTTCTGTTACTGGAATGTAGATATGTTGATATGAGTAGTAGATTGTTCTAGCCATTCATAAAGTTAACCATTTCTTTACCCAGTAGATGATTGTATGAAAAAGCGCCACTGCGCATAACGGCTAACTTCAAACATTAAAAAAAAAATTATGCTACCCGGAGACAAGAATGCAACTTATCTATGTACTTATTTAATCTACATAAATCAATTATAATTTGATTAAAATAATTCCCTATCTCGAACTTTGCTCAAGATTTAGATAAACCAAGCACTCACAAAGCATACAAAGTCAATGTTAAAGTGATTATCTTTTTAAAAAATACGAAATTTCTGATGGATTGATGTTTGTTGCTCCTTCACAATGAAACGGCTGAACAGATTTAGATGTAGTTTGTTATGGGGGTAGCTTATACCCTGGATAGGCATAGGTTTATTTCTATCCCGGATATATGAAGTATTCCCGAGGGACAGGGGGGGGGGGAGGTCACAGCATTCAAGAACTTCCTATCTGTATTTTGTATACCAACCTACCAATCATAAAGTCGTCGGAGCGCGTTAGCAGAGTGAGGTAGGTACGAACATGACGACACTAATGAATGATACTCCAAAATGAAGTACTTATTTTAAAGTTATGTTCTAGCTATCCAAGCTACTCTAGAACCTACTTGTTGATTTCATAATATAACTTAATTTCTTATCATTCTTTATCATAAATACATTATGATTTTCTACTAATTACTAAAGAATCTATATAATATCTCCAAGCCCCAAATATTACTTATCAAATTACAAATAGTATTCTTATCCAGTCCTTATCGTAGTTCTTACGTAAGTAAAAAGTTATTTTGACGACCTCTGTGGCGCAGTGGGTGAAAGCCCGCTTGGGACGCAGAAGGTTGCGAGTTCGATCCCCGCGGCGCGCCGGCGAGATAAATGTTTGTATGATCTGCAAATATTTATCTCGGGTCTGGGTGTTTCTATGTATAATATGTATGTACATATTAGTAATATTTTAGTAGAGTTTTTTTTTGTATTTTAATTTTAAAGATGAGTTTGAATTTGGCCACACTATTGTATTAGGTTAAGCCTGTAAAAATAGTTAATAAGTGGTGAATAAATAAATAAATAAATAAATATTTACAAACAAAAAATATATCAGTTATATGGTTCCTATAGTACAAGCTTTGCTTAGTTTGGGGCTCGATGATGCTGAGTGAAATGTCCAGCATTATTTATCAAACAATAAAATATTTTTTTTGTAAAGTATAGATATTTGGAAAGGAAAGTGTGAATACTGTACAGTAATCCTAACATAAAGTATTAGGTAACCTACGAATAGTCGACTCATATTAGAAAAGTATTCATTTGTTAAATAATTTATTCTAACTTTTGACTTGTAACTTAGAAGTATAATCAAACGTTAAAATAACATTTGAACGAACGTTCTGTGAACTGCCTTGACTTGTAGCCTGTACTTTGCTCAACTTAATTAGGTATACTGACACGCACAACCGGTAGACAAGTTACAAATGTTACAATCTAATCGTGAAACCACAGAGTCCATTTAGAGCAAAACTAAAATCTGCAAAACTATCATTGGATGCAGCCACACTCGAAGCGGTGGAGCCGTTTCAAAGTGATCCCAGCGGTCCTACTGAATAAATGCTTTTTGACTTTGACTTTGACCGACAGCTCGGACTACCGCGATACTGGCTTGACCTAGTGCGGGGTCCGTTGTAATTTTTTTATGTGTGAATGTTATATCTTCATTCATTCATCCATTTATAAATGAATGAAGCATTCATTCATTCATTTATAAATAAATGAATATAAATGAATGAAAGAGCGTGTGAAAAGTTTCAAAATAGCGTTTTCGTTAGTTTGAACGTTCTAACGTTTAATAATTATTACCACAGAATACAGATTATTACCATACATAACTTATCTAATGATACTGCTTTTGAACGGTTAAATAGCTCAGACTTAAATGAAATTATGAATGAATGAAAATACTTTATTGCACAATGCACAGTGCACACCTTATAATTACAAGATGCAAAGAAATTAGTACATTTTCTAAATCATTTGGAAATAAGCTCGGTATTGATTGGTCGGCTTGCAATAATACACTACACAGACTCATAGCAGTATTTTTTCCGAAGCGTTGTAAAATGTTCAATCTTGAGAAGATTTAATCTTCTCAAACCATAGAAAAGTCCTCTGGCTGACTTCCTACTGACCTATGAGGTTTTGCTTAGATACTTCATATGAAACATTCAAAAAGTATGGAAAACTATTGAAGTCACACTACATGTTGTAATACGGAAGCTCATATTTTTTAAATAAATAAAACACACATATGAAAAGGTACAAATACAAACACACACAAGAAAACATTTAAAAACATTGACTAACATAAACTTAGAGAAAAACGTTATTGCCGCACATTGATTGCCACTTGTCTATGAGTGATGATGATCAAATCACTTTGCGTAGTTACCTAAGCAGTCAAGCAACTTAATGGTTGAATAAGTTTTATTTGTATCTTCGCAACACACTTGTTATCTTTCTATCGGAGTGTCGTGAACTTTAGTTTAGTCATATAAAAGTGAATGGTGTGAATTTCGAAATATCCTACGAAAATTCGTAGGTAACTTTTTGTTTATTAAAAGTCTTAAATCGTAAGTTTTAGTCAAAATTAAGTACATGTTTGTGGGTAGATTTAGTCAAGACCATTTTGCTTGCCGTGTAAAACAGCTGCTAAAGAAGCTCAGAGGTTTTGAAACTTATGACCATAATTTACTTCTGTACAAATATTGGAGCGCTCGTGGTCGTGCTTGCTTAGTTTTTGATTAATCGCAACGTTCCGTAAGTGGATGGGTGACCGCCAGTGGGGTTTTCATCTGAGCGCTTGCGTGCTTCGGAGGGCACGTCCCGGATTTTTAAGTCGTTAAGCCATGACGGAGGAGAAGACATACGAACTTACATTTTTTTTTATTAAGTGGTAAAGAACTCTGGAACCCATACATTTTAATGATTCGTTGTTATTCAAATTTAATATGACCCAAGGTTCAAGACTTCACTCTGTGTGACTATGCAATTAAATGTTCATACAGACAGTTTAACCATTTTTGATATAATAATTTGTCATATTTTTTTAACATCGTAATAATTTTCCATTGTTTTAGTAAATTATTTTATGTATCTAGTTTTTTATAAGTACGTAATTGTTTGTTAGTTTATAATAGAAGCTAAAGTTGTTTAATTGGATTTTCTTAGTAGGTATTGCAAAAATAGCCTAGCCAAACCCTCGAATGCAATTATTCTTTATTTTTTCATATCGCATTGATAGGTTTTAACTCACAGATAAAGCCGTCATGATATCATAATCTAGACTATAACATTTTTAGTACATAGTTACTCAAAGTAAAATACTTTTCCATTCCACCTCAAACACTGTCCCACTGTCTAGCTAGTTGAGTTTAAGATGTAAAATTATACTAATTACTAGCGACCCGCCCCGGCTTCGCACGGGTGCAATGCTGATACTAAATTTCTCTACTATATTATGCATGTATTATACATATAAACCTTCCTCTTGAATCACTATCTATTAAAAAAAACCGCATCAAAATCCGTTGCGTAGTTTTAAAGATTTAAGCATACATAGGGACAGAGAAAGCGACTTTGTTTTATACTATGTAGTGATACTATAATATAATAATAATAATAGCCTTTTATTCTGACCTTTACAGCTGAATACATCTTTTTTACTTATTTAAATAATAAACTTAAACGTATTTTATGGGTAAATATATGTTTTTTTTATTTTTTGAAGGTCAGTTTGCCAGTCGGCATAGGCCTCCTCCAACCTTTTCCATTCTGTCCTTTCTTGTGCCACCCTGTTCCACGTCACTCCTGCCACCTGTCTGATGTCATCGTCCCACCTTTTCTGTGGTCTACCTTTTTTCCTTTTTCCTTCTCTGGGGTACCATTTTGTGATTTTCTTGCTCCATTTGTCATGGCCTCTTATTGTATGCCCATGTAGTGATACTAGGCCTAGTATAATTTTTCCACACCATTATTCCCTCAAGGGTGTATATAACGATGACTACCATGGCACCACGACCTCAATATCATACTCGTAGTGTACCTTTCAAATAACCATTGCCCTGATTCTTCACGGTATTGGTCGCGAAGGAACAGGAGTAAAATTGCTTTTGGCAATTTAGTTCTATCAGAATACCTAGTTTTAGGACGATTTAAAGTGATCCCAGTGGTCCCACTGAATAAATGCTTTTTGACTTGGACTTTAACAAAATACATAGTGCTAATTTTAATTTCATTTTTCCAGGTACCACGCGCGAGAATCGCACTCCAACACAACCTGGGTTTAGGCGGAGCCGTAGTCATCACCATGTACCGAAAAGGATTCTCAAACGCGTTGCCCAACAATGTTGCCGCGAGCAACCCCGAAGACTTCAAGGTCTTCAAATACATGAAGATCTTAGAGGATGCTATGGAATCAGACCCTGATAATCTGATCGAGAAAGTGAGAGGTATTTACGGATTCAAAGTTAGGAACGGACCTTCTGGTGCTGAGGGATATTGGGTCATCAACGCGAAGGAAGGAAAGGGTAAAGTGACATACGACGGCAAAGAAAAACCCGATGTTACATTCACAATCAGTGATGATGATGTCGTCGACCTGATCTCTGGTAAACTGAACCCGCAGAAGGCATTCTTCCAAGGGAAGATCAAGATCCAAGGGAACATGGGCTTGGCGATGAAGCTGACTGACTTGCAAAGACAGGCGGCCGGTAGGATTGACGCTATACGCTCCAAATTGTAAAACTCGTTTTGTTCTTGTACCATAAAATGCTATTCAACTTTACTCTACGCCCAACTAAAACTAATCAGATGTTAGCTGAATTTATAAGCTTCTTACAGCTCAAAATTGCAAGTGTGAAAGAATAAATTCTTGTCTTGCTGAATTGATCGGTGATTAGATTACAAATATCACTCATGAAATACTAAAAAAATCTGATAATTCAGTGCCAAGTAAGATAAAGAAATGAACGCAATTCAATTTTATTGCCAGATTTGCCAGTCTATAGGACGCGGTTTTAAGAGTGTTTTTGGTACAAGGTCTGTTGGTAACTGTATGTATGTTGGTTCGGGTCGGGCACTTGTAAGATGTAATCTTTTGCCGTTTTAGACTAGCGCAATTTTAAGTTTTACATATTTTTAAAGTATTTTTAATATGTATGGTTTATTAATCATTCCAGAATTAAATATATTGAAATGGTACTATCTTTGTTATTAAATGGTTTTTGTATAAAATCGTTTTTTATTGGACAATATTCTTCAAGCATAAATACGTGTTAGTTATTATAAAGAGGAAAGATTTGTTTGTTTGTTTGAAATGAATAGGCTCCTAAACTACTGGACCGATTTGAAAAATTCTACATTACATTACTTCACCAATGGAATCCTACATTATCCCCGATGAACATAGGCTATATTTTATCCCGCGGGAAGTGAAGTTTTCCCGAGGGATCGCGGGTAAGACCGCGGCGGACAGCTAGTTTATTATATAATTGTGCAATTGTATGTAAATTACCTGAAAGGTAATAGCATTACATCAGCTGAGAAATACCTACAGACTACATGCAAAGCATAATATTTCTGCTTTCAATCTACTACTAGCGCCATCTCTCGATAATACCTAGTATACTAGTCAGTGATAGCAAGTGCTACAGCCTACGCCGTAGTAGAAAGTTTGCAGCGAACTGCGGCGCGGCGCTTTGCTACGGAAAGCGAAATCTTTTCGCGGTTGGAAGCTAGATGGCACCACTTGTACTTAGAAAAGCAATGTCTCGTACAGTAGTTTTTGATTTATCAGTTTAGTTTTCCATTACTTATAAATAAATAAATAATGCTGGACTTTTCACACAGCATCATCTAGCCCCAAAGCTACTTACCAAAATGTATTTCAATATAATGATAGATATATTATTACAATGCTTGGTCACGTGCGAAAACAGTCTCCTACAGTATTTTGCCTAAGCTATGAGATTAAACGCAAAGTTGTCATCAATTTTCGTAGTTACCTACATCTGGTGACGAGTTTTAGGTCACACATAAAAGCCTCAAGCTTAATGACTTCACCTAGTCGGGACCGACTTTTTAACTTCATCATTAAGAGTTCCTGTGGTCCAATAAGTTCGTTCAACTAGGTAGGTACTTATCTTTTTTTTTTGTAAAAATAAATTCAACGAGTTGAATATATTGGACAGCATTCTTCCAATTTGGCGTCGAGTCTGTAGCTCAAAATATGAGACGAGGAGAAGGAACAAGGGATGAGAAGGACCAATCAAAACGGCAGATCGAGAATTAATTCCATTTTTATTAAAACTCGGATTTTTGCGACTTTAACATGAATGTATTTAAAACGTCGAAGTTGTAGTAACAATCTTACATGAGATCACAGAGTATGTACTACCCTGGCAAATCACCAAAAACGCATAAAACTATGTCTTACTTATAAGTTTTATTCCCTGAATCAGCGAAAACTGAGCTCAAACTGAGGCCGCCCATTGTACTAATGAACTTGTAAATGTTTCTAATGTATTGTTTTCGTTGTTGTTTTGGTGTACAATAAAGTGTTTATATCTTAATCAACCATTAGAAAACGATTTGTCTATGTTAAAAGAGAAAAATAGTGTAGGTTAACTGGTGTAGGTTTCTTGGTTTTAACAATGAGGTGGTAAAATGCCTGTTAATGTCCATTATAAGTATTTTCTCTATAACATAGACAAGTAGTTTCTTCTGTGGAAGGAATAGATTTTCTACGTAATTAACGTTATTTGGAGAGTGGCATTTATTTTACAGCTGATCAGGAACTTACCTACGTCTAATCCAATGCCATTTTAGCGCGGTATATACTTAAAATGTTGATCACCAATCGCTTGTAATGGCATAAGAGGCAGGCGAGTCCCTAGCGTTAAGAGCTTGAAAATACTTTGCTTGAGCTTAAGGCTCTATGCACATTGAATTGGGAAGCGACGCGTCAATTAGTTTCATAGCAAGCCAATAAAAACCTTATAAACAATGGTACAAGATATAGAAACGCTTGTAGAATTAACGAGATCTGGCGAAGCCAGCGGGCCGCGCTGGCTCGAAGGGTTCATTCTACAAGCGTTTCTACATCTTGTACCATTGTTCATAAGGTTTATAATGGCTTGCAATAAAATAATTGACGCGTCGCTTGCCAATTCAATGTGGTTTGAGCCTAAAGGAATTCAGTCGCTAGAGTGCACTTTGAATTCTATTTAATCAGCCCGCTTGCCACTCCCGAGTATAGGCCTCATTTCTATAACGCTATTCTCCCCGACAACGTTTATAATCAGATCATTTTGATTCGTATGAATGAAACTGGTCTCTTCAAACAAAACTTTAGACCAGATGGATAATTTCCGAACTATTTTAAAAGGGAAAATGATCGACCATTCCCCTCTGGTCTAACGAAGTTTGATATATTAAAAGTAGACAATGTTTTATGACGTTTTTCTTCGATTTTTAAGTTAAATTAGCCTGGCATCTCCGCACAGCTCCGAACTATTTAAGTAAAATATATTTACACTGCTCTCACTGTCTTCGATACTACTTATATAAAAAACTGGAAGAAGACAGGTATAAAAACGTATTTTTAAGCATGATGTTGTAACACAAATACATAGTAGAGTTGACAATGAAAGGTACATACATAATTGCTATCGGTTTAACTTATTATAAGAGGAAAATAAAGGTACTAACTTAAATAGAAGTATAATTCTATAATTGAAGTGATTTGTTGCGAGAGAACTAATGACAGTGAGAGTTTTGCGTCTTTTTGAAACTTTTCTATCGATACAAAAGATTACAACCCTACGCCAATTTTAAGTTTAAGATGGCTTAGCCATTATAAAGTTTTCCAAGCAAACAAAAATAAAATATATTGTTGTACAATTGAATTTGAAAACCAATTCAGTAAACCGAAATATTCACCAATAAATAGGTCAATAACTACAAAATATATACAACTAAAGTACTAAGTTAGCCAAGCCAAAAATATAGCACCAAAATACATATCAACGTACAGACAGAAAAGTTTCATTTTTATAAATCTTAAATAATAAGTATGACATGCAGTCCTTTCCTATTTTACATTGTTTTTTAACACAATAATAAGTTATTCTTACACTCCTTAAAGTACATACATATTGAATAATATACATACTTATAATATTATATTAATAAGTAAATGGTAATTTATTTCTTCAAAAATTCTCTGACTAGAGATATTAAACTAAGTCTAAAACTGATATTAACCTAAGTAACGACTACCTATGAACATAGCACGCTTTGAAAAAAAAAACCTACACAATTTGAGCTTCGCCAAAGTCAATTTCAAAAGCGAAATCTAATTCCGCACCTCTTCAATACCGGGCAGTTTGAAATGTCCATGATTTTTAGGCCCAGTATTTATTTAAACCTTGCATTCACTGAGAAATATTTGTTTATAAACACTGTTTCAGAACGATAAATTGTTGCGGTAAACACTACGTGTTTCTAGAATATTTCTGTGCTCCCCGAAAACAATGGAGAGCACCGAAACAAATCAGTTTCTCAACAGCTGTATACAAGTGTGGACGTGTGTTTCAGTTTCAGTTGTTTATTAAACAACATGGCGGTAGTTTGGAACGACAACAGCATATTTGAATTTAGAATTATTTGAAACGAAGTCGTTATGGGATTGCGCGAGTCGCGATCGCCGTGAAACAACTGAGGTGTGGACGGAAGTCCCCGAAACATTTGTTACATCTACCTTTTGTTTCTCAGAAACTTTGTATCTGAAACATGTTTCTCAGTGAATACATGGCTTTACCCTCAGATATAGCAAACATATTTCATCAATAGATAAATAATAAATTGTACCTGATAAAATAGAAATGAAGGCATAGTCTCATGGTCTTTCGATACTCAGCTCAGAAAACTACGTTTGAGGCTATTTATAAAACCATTAAAATCACAAACCAGTCCTTTACAATAGGACGTATATAAAATACAAAGGTACAGAAAATATAATTACAACTAAGTATATAAAATATTGCTCAGTCACAAAATCGTATGCAATAAAATAAAATGCACAGTTACTGGCAATAGTTAAAAAGTACAGTACCTATGTACGTAACATAATAGACTGCAAAATACCGTCTCTATAACTTATAGGGGGTCTATACTTCGTTTTCATACCACTAGATGGCGTGAAACAAATGGTCGCCCTCTAGTGGCTGAAAGGTTAACTAAAAAGTCCCCCTAAAAGCCGACGGTATAGAAAAAACATCGCCAAGAAGTTTACAAGTGAGCATACCATTGTAAAAACACCTATGGTATGCTTTTGTGATGATACGAATGACATCAAATAAAATGATGAACCATCTACCTTGAAATTTACAAAAAATTGCTTAAAATTACGTCGAACAACCACCTAAGGCATTTTTAGAAATTACGAAACAAAGATAGGCAGTGATAATTTCACTTCAAACTTTTTAAAATTATTGCTCCGAGTCAAAACATAGAGTCTAGCTGCAAGTTAGAGAGTTAGCTTTTTATTTTACACATTTTTTCTTATAGCCCAATATATTTTATTTACAATGAGGTAGACAGCGGGAGACGTCCCTTATAGATAATTTTGTTGGCCTGAATTACTACTTTATTTAATTCTTAAAAATACACAGCTAATACAATTAATTATTTTACCACCTTCATATCGGAATCGAATTTATTCACAACATGATCACGATTGTTGAAGTGATACAATAACAGATGGTGTTGCAATGACAAATTAACTTGGTAGGTGTTTGAAGGCATGATAACATCGAAAATGTTGATGAGAACCATTTGGCTATCTGTGCAATTTAAACGAATAAAATTCACAATTTTGAATACAACCTTCATAGTAGGCAGAAGAGTAATAGAATAAGGTAGAACGATAAATGGTTAGAATGTGGCATGTATTAGGTATTATTATTTGGTATGGCTGAGGTTTATACAGAGTTATTCAAAACAATACTTTTAACTTGATTCATGATGGATTAACATAAATTTAATACTTTCAAATTGTAACTGAAAATACGACGAACTTATATTTAGGTGTACGATTTATTAGGCAATGTTGATATTGAAAAACAACTTATAAATAACCCTGTATAAATTATGCTTACTGTTGTAACTTTAAAACTATTTTACTTTATTATAATGTGAGTATTTTGTTATCTAGGTATCGAAAAGCACAGATCGAGGTTATGAAAGGTAACGCACCTTAGAATGGCACACCGAAGAGACTAATAGAGAAAATGTATATTGTACAAAACCTATTTCAATTGTACTCGATATGATTATGTACGTCTATTTCGCATCCGGTAAAACGGCGTAAAACTCCAAAACTGTATATAAGACTCAAAGACTCGGGGTCCGGGATAGTCACTGTCACCGAGCGTTCATCACTGCAGGCGGGTGATGACGCGCGTCCGTCAACAGGGGGGCTGCGGGGGGGAAGGCGGAGGGGGCAGCCGCGCCAGCTCCGCCTCGCGCGCCGCCAGCCTCGCCTCTCTGAGCGCCAGCTCGGCCTCGCGCTCGTCCAGCCTGCGCGCCCGCTCCGCCAACCTAGCCTCCACATCCAGCAACCTCGCCGCCAGCTCCGACTCGCACTGCGGCGGAGGCGACGTCGATGACGTCACGTCATCCACCGGCGGCGTCAGCGGCTTCAGCGCAACGTTCGGCTGGAAGTCCCTCTCGAACTCCGCGCAGTTCGCTACTCTAACGACCCTCTCGGGGTTCTGAAGCACCGGCTCTCGCTTCCCCCAGGGTCGGAAGGCGGATATCGCTCTGTAGTGCAGCGCGTACTGGTCGAGGAATAAGGCGTAGCTGTATTCATCGCTTCTCGCTTTCTTTGGAGGGGATTCCGGGGGCTCCGGCTTGCACACAACAGTCTCGACCACCTGAAATGAAGAAAGACATCTTTTAGAATCACAAAATATACAGATTTCACTGGGTAGGTATTTTGTTCAGTTTTGTCTGTATACGGGCGAAGAGGCGAGGTCGTTAGGCTATAAAGTCCAACTAAGATAGGCCTGTTTACGTAGGATTCGGAATATAGTTCATACGAATGCGTCACGCCGATAGGAGATGACCTTTGTGACGTCAAAGCAGCGAGTACAAGGAGCAGCATTTGGAACAGCCTTCTAAATCCGCCTAATTTTCTTGATAATAGAAACATAACAAATCAGAGAAATAAGGTTTCAGCAAGTTCTACCCAAGTTAATCTTATGAAACATCTCATAAGGTGCTTGGTATAGGCGTGTGCTTTTGTTTGTCATCAGGTTCAATCCCGCTCTTTTGAGCGCCATCGGCATCATTACCTTCCCCCAATCTCCATAAGAAAGGAGCTTTAGAAGCAGCATGCATAGAATTTGTGAAAGCCCACAAAACAGGCTTCGCTATCACCCTGGCACATTCGTCTTACGTAATGCAGGTGAGGGGTGTGGGGTAGACGCGCGTCATCGCTCCCTCTGCCCCCTGGGGCCGAGGGGAGGAGGGTGTGGGGGGAGGGAGGTGCGTGGAACGGGATGTAGGTCGCGCCCGCAGACGAACCCTAGACGCCGTCGCCCGGCCGCGCCCCGAACCACGAATTTGTTTACCGATCCCGTTTTTGGCTTAAACAGCTGTTTTTAGAAGATCGCGTAAGATTGTGGCTTGCTCAGCGTTGCGTGTCGCAATTGCAATAGGTACGTTATCGTTTTCTGAATCATGTATGCTGTTGTTGTAATATTATGTTGAAATTTTGGGAGTTCAATCTACATTAATCACGAGTCTTATCAGCAGATCCACTACAAAACTCATGCAACCATGTGGGAGAGAACGCTCAGAATTTTTAGTACGATCTATCTGCGAACTCATCGTTCGTTATCGCAATTTGAACCTTATGCCCTCACAACAAAGTTTTTACTAACAATCTGATGAACTGGCGACGGCTCGTTCAAAACACTGGCTCGAAAACAATGTTCGTAATGAGAGAACGGCGGGGTTCCCGCCGAGACTCATCTACGGAACGTGTCTCGAGATAACCAGCGAGTGTGGAGCTCCCTCACCCCTCCTTCGCGTCTTTTTCTATGCGTTTCAGGGCGTTGAAGAGGTGGGTCAATGGGCTTTCCAGGCTCAAGCTGTGCTGGTTGCGTGGGTGCGGCCCAACTAACATTTCGGCCTACTTGCAATTTAGTGTTTTTTCTGACTCGTGCTTACTTCCCACGTAGTTATGAGTAGGTATATCCGCGAGCGATGTGGTTTGATAACAAATCGTGCGGTTATGCTGATGTGGGTGTAGTTTATCGGTGACAAAGATTTCATCTTGCATATATTGCTTTGTGGGCATCCCTCCCCGCCCACATACTTTGTAAAATTCGATGTTGTTTGTCGACTAGTTTGCTATGCCTGCTATAGGTAGTTTTATTCATCCAAACTATTCATTCATAACATCCATGGACTACTTAAATGAGGGGAGGAACAAAGAACACGAGCGCTTTATATGGTTGTACACAATGACTGGATCCAAAGTTTATAAAGGCTAATGAATTCTTGGCTTCTCATTACGACTTATTCACTACCAGTCCTTACTACTACAAGGTTTAAAAAATGTGTTGATATGATGCTTCACGGTCTTGGAAAGAGTACCTATAACCACTGGGCTTTTCTGTGATCTTAGAAGCCATAATGAAGAGAGTGTGGCATGTTGGGTTGGTATGAAGATTTCAAATTCGAGCGAGCCTGTAACTGCCCATACCCACCCACTTCTCATTGGACTCATTTAGGAGCCGGTATAAAGCTGGCAAATTGGCTTTCCATGTTCTATCTAGAACATTCTGGCGATTACCCAGCAGTACCATTCCATACATTGCTAGCCCAGCCCATTCAGTACGCAAACGGGCGGGATGCCTGCGTCCATAACGATTTTTACTGAACTATCCAGTATCCACCCACAGTTCCTACCTTAGACGCTGCGTTATTATCTACTATGAAACCTGATTCGACATCTCATGATTTGGCTGATGCTAGCTAAGTATAACTGTTTTCTTTAATGCATAGTTTTCAAGATTTTCTGCAATCGTTTTTTTTCTAATATTTCAGGCATCAACTAGCACCTCTAGCGGCGGCTATGAACATCATAAGACCCCATAGAGCTTGTGTGAGGTCTTCAATGGCAGAAATTATACATTACAGGTTGAAAGCCCATCGCCGTCTGTTCTATTAGCTTTGTTCACGATGCTTTCATTCTTCGTTTAGCCTTTTTCGTTCCCTTTTTAAACGAAAAACCTACGATACACGCTTAAAATATAAAGATCTTCTTAAAATCGAGGCACTATTGAAATCGGTTATGGGTTACTCATTGAATTATAATTCGTAGTGATTTTTATAGATAAATAGATAAATAAATAGATAATGCTGGACATTTCACACAACATCATCTAGCCCCAAACTAAGCAATGCTTGTACTATGGGAACCAGATAACTGATATACTACTTATATTTTGTTTTGTAAATACATACATATTATACATAGTAACACCCAGACCCGAGATAAATATTTGCAGATATTATGAGTCAAAATCAGCCGAATCTTACAAGTATCGTTACTTCTGAGTACTATCGTACATCTACTCATTCTAAACGTAATTTACTTAGTTAAAATAAAAACAAATAGCGACACCACGAACGTAAATATTAAAGAAAATGAGCACTATTTTGCATACAATCTAGATTTTGAAGTTGTAAAGAAGGTTCTTGATAATACTGCAACAATTTTCTACATTGTAAAAGTAGTGATAAAAGCAAGGTGAATTCAGCTTAAGTTTTTATTTCTTTAAATTATGCGACGCCAGCAAAGTTCTGGGTAATAAACTGAGCTGGAAGTTACAACGAGCACTTCACTTAATTAGGCAGATACCTAAATGTACCTCTACCTACTGATCCCTCAGAATTGATACCATTTTTGGGATCCGTGAAGTCATTTCCTGTAGATAAGGCCATAAGCTGATGGAGTAGGTGCTGGGGCCTATTCTGAACTTTTTATCGAAGTATTCCCGTGGCTGTGGAAATTCACACTGATTTTTATTTTTTTTATTTTTTTTTATGATTAATGGGTCGGCTCTTGACCTCGAAACTAACATGAGCAAGAATGAGGTCTACGATGGAGCGAGCCTACCCAGAAGGTGCCTATTAACTCTCTTCTTGAAAACAACATGATGATAACTTATCATCACCACAGAATACAGGGTAGAGATTTTATTTGTCTACTCTTTTAAGTATAACGTCATCAAAATTGAAAATAGATTCCGGTACGGAATGTCCAAGCGCTATCCGAATATTCATGCGAAAGCGAGATATGAACCATTCCCCAACGAGACCACTTCCAAGCCATTTGCGCAGTTTCATAGCTAAACTAAAATCCGCAAAATCATTATCCGTATCCATGACAACTAAGCGAAATTTCGCTTGGCTCGCCTTGCCGTAAAAATATCTTATTACTCAAGTTGTCGACGCACAGAGATGGGGGCCAGACTACCCCCTGACGGCACCCCTAGAACGACCAAGGTCAGCCCACAGTCTGATACATTAACTTCAAATGAATTTGGACTCTATTCTCCGATGCCTACTGTGCTATTTCTATTGAACTACTAATCCGTTTCGCTTGTTATACGGAAATAAGCTTTAGGAGGTATTGAAAGGGTCGGAATTCCATTGAGTGGGCTTTTGTAGTACTAGAAGTAGGTATGCAGTAGAGTCGCGGCAATCAATGAGTTTCAGCCTTGCTTGCCATGAATTATGTATGGTGAGCGCGTTTGGGTGACACTTTGCTTGAAAACATATTTCGGTTTGTTAGCTGAATTGGCGTCTCCATTGGCGAATATCTTTCTCTCGGAAACCGAGAATAAGATGTCACTAACATTTTCACGAAAACAAAAACCCTTTGTTTGTGCCGCGGGCAATAAAAGAGTTCTAAGAGAGTTATTGCAACGAAATTACGCGCTGACTTGAATGGAGAGCGACGATCATAAAAAGTAATGAGTTTACGAGTATTTTTCCGGAAAGAAATAAAACTATTTGTGAATCACATTTTGTAAGACTGGACCATGTAGGTAACGATGATATGGTATGGCGAATAAGTTGGTTTGGGGTGGAACAAGAACTAAAAATCTAAAATTTCGGACGAATCAAGATAAAATACTTATTGGGAAAAAAATCTTGGGATGAAACATGACGCATTAGGGGACTCGATTAGGGGACTCTTAGGTGAGATCTGAAATTCAACGTTAAAAATCGTGTTGGGTGCAACTTACACACTTTGCAAACGCAAATGTAGAAAATTCTATCTCAAACATAATTTCACTCTATTTTACCGTAGATATTGGATGGTCATGGCCATGGCGTCTCCTATTTCCCAGGAAAGCAGGTCGACGGAAAATGGGCAATCACGCAAATCAGCTCGATAATGGACCCAACCATCCAAGTGGACTTGCTTCAGTGAGACTGGTGAGCGTGGAGAATGGCCGTGGGACTTGGGTGAAAGATAACAGGCCCACGACCGTATGATAGATCTACTTAGATCAGAAAGGAGATAGTTTTGAAATGACGACTGATAGAGGGAAAAGAGAAGCATGTTGTGCCGACCCCACTTAGTGGGATAAGGGCAGGAAGATCTTTTTCGGAACTTAATACAACTTATCTACTTCACAATTAACAATAAAATCAGTTGAGTCATCTAATTTTAGTTGAAAACGATCTATAGATCGCTGTAGAGCTATAGGATGTGTTACTCCTTCACGCTGAATTGATTTTGGTGATGTTATGGAGGTAGCTTATACTAGTTACGACGAGAGTCTAGGATAGGTATAGCTTAGGTTACTTTTTGAAAAAGTGAAGTACTCCCGAGGGACTGCGGTTAACAAGGATCGCAGCTTATTACTTATAATGATTTCTTGAAATTCTCAAGACAAAAAGAAACAATAAGTGAATGATTCACAGAAGCAAGCTGACATTACGAGATGCGTGCAGACCCAATGATTACAGACTGACGCTTCCAGCAAGCTATTACGCTTCTGAGAAGAACTGAATGACCCCATGAGGAAGCTTTTTTTGCTGGGAAAGTTATTGATAGTGAGTGATTCTTTACGGAGACGTGAATAATAATCATGAATCTGCCTTGATGAGACAATCGGGGACTTTATAATAAGTTTTTTTAATTCTGAGACGAAAAGGAAATGAAATGGAGCTGTTTTGGTCTAGTGGGAAGATGGAACTCTCGACTTTGAATCCAAGTTTGAATACCGTTCGTGCATCATTGGTTTTAAGAAATGTAAAAACTATATAGTAAGTAGGTATATCAAAAATATTGTTGCTTTTATCCAAAAACAAGAGATAAATAACAGTCCTGAATATTTTTGAAAATACCTATTAATCAATTATTTTCTATGGAAATCCATTTTCACAAGAACTACATTTTCCTCTGACATATGAGTGAAGGGAGACGACGCCGCGGACGACCAAGGAAGCGCTGGAGAGACGACCTCGACTCCTTCGATAGTGGGTGGTGGGAGCTATCGAAGGAGAGAGATGGTTGGAAGGAATTGGGGGAGACCTTTGCCCAGCAGTAGGACATTATAGGTTGAAGAAAAAAAATATATATATTCGTGAGACACCCTGTATAAAAAACTTTTATGATAGAAGAAACATGTTTTTGACAATTGATCAGTTTCATAATCTCCGAAGTAGCAAATAAATTACGGACGATGTTAGATAAGTCCAAAATGGCCGTCTATTATCCAACAGTAGCCACCATTAATAACAAACCAATACCATTACTTACTGATCAATATCGGATTTGTACGAACAATTACAAAAAGTTTTTCCTACATTTTATGTTGACCATTGACAACTCGACTTTTCAGTACAATAAAGGAAAAATATATTTTTTCAGGCAAGCTTACACCATCATCATTGGTCTGCCCTTATCCCGCTCATGCGGGGTCGGCACAACATGTTCTCCTCTTCCACTCTCCCCTATCACTCGTCATCTCTGTATCAACTCCTTTCTTTTCCATATCTTCTTTCACACAATCCATCCATCTTTTCTTAGGTCTACCTCTACACATATCCATCCACATTCATTTCCATCACCCTTTTAGTTCACGCAAGCTTACAACATCTCAACAAAAAAAGTTTAGAGATATGTGTAGAATTAGTTTGCCCTATAAGATCTGCCTAAAATCTGTGTTATGGCACTCGTAGTTTCTAGTAGCCACGATACAAGCATCATACAAAATTATATTCGTTAGACATTGTTGAACTTCATAAGAAAAAGCTGACCTATCATGTATCAACATAAAATGGAATATAGAGGCTATATAAATATATATATGTATATCTGTGTGAAAGTCGTGACATTATAGAAAAGCTTGTATTTATCTCGACTTGTTTACAAGCCAATAAAATATCAGTCATTAATTTTGTAGATTACGGTTGAAGCATAAACTTTTTTCAATGCAAAGAGCTGATAAACTTATCTAAGATAGACAGGTATATTCAGGTAGGTTGCTGTACTGGGTGTATAAGAACAATCAAACTAAAACAAACGGGATCCACTGAAACACAAATTGGGGGATAAATGTTTGTATGATCTGCAAATATTTATCCCGGGTCTGGGTGTTTCATGTATAATATGTAAGTATTTACAAACAAAAAATATAAGTAGTATATCAGTTATCTGGTTCCCCACAAGCTTTGCTTATTTTGGGGCTAGATGATGCTGTGTGAAATGTCCAGCATCAGTTTAAAAAAAAACACGAATCAGGCTGTAGAATTGAGATTTAAGAAAGAAAGTACCAACCTACCTACACAAGTAAATGGACTAAAAAAACAAATGAGCTTGTCTATCGTCGTGAATTTACCTACGAGCGTGTTAACCAGCACTATAAACAATTAGTCAGTGCGAAAAGCTTCAAAACAACTGGAGAGTCAAAGACCCGGGGTTCTCGCTAGCCATCCGGAAGCGGACTCGCTAGCCGTAAACAAAACACTTACAGGGCCATCGTCTACTAAAGCAGGTAAGGTATCTCGCCTTAAAAAAGAGCATTCACACGGAAGAATTTATTTCAACCAATACGATATTATCGTCCACTGCTGGACATAGGCCTCGCCTAATGAGCGCCATTGCGCCCTGTCGTCGGCTCGACGCATGCAGCTTCTGCCAGCCACCATTAGAGCTCTGCCTCACTAGGATGCCATGGCGACGTCGCCAGCGGCGCAGGCCTGGCTACTTCTGGCGTCCGAAGGTCGCCAAGTCGAGTGGCCATGGCGTCTCGATAGTCAGTTCATTCATCGTCGCCGCGTCGTCAGGAATGGACGTAGAAGAAATCGCATTACTTTGTTATGTACGTCGCAGGAAAACACACTTACCTAGTTGTTTTTTTTCTTGATTTGTCATTTCGTCTTTTTCTTTGAATATGTTCACTATTTCGTCCCAACATTTAATTTTTAAATTGCGATCGGAATAATCATTCAATGAAGTGTCCCATAAACAAGGACGGTTTTGGATTTCTATAATGAATCTCTCTGTATCGAAACTCATTTTTAACTACACCTACAAATACAAATAAATCGTGATAAATTCCGAGCAAGCGTCCAAAATGGCGGCCGGTTGGCGACTGAATGAGTGAGGTGCAGTTTACACGTGTACAATTTAATGGCAACGTCGCCAAGCCGCCAGAGTATCCAGACGCCACGTAGGGAGCCGCATCTCATGGCCACGCTTTCA
This sequence comes from Epirrhoe alternata, assembly GCA_963565295.1. Taxonomy (NCBI): domain Eukaryota; kingdom Metazoa; phylum Arthropoda; class Insecta; order Lepidoptera; family Geometridae; genus Epirrhoe; species Epirrhoe alternata. The sequence continues at coordinate 10,123,925 of OY751391.1, read as the reverse complement.
AATTGGCGACGCTGCCAAACCGTCGCCATGCGAGTTAGGTGTCATACATTTTAGTAATCTGCTTGGATACGTAGCCGGCGACGTCGCCATGGCATCCTAGTGAGGCAGAGCTCTTAGGGGAGGCCTATGTCCAGCAGTGGACTACTATAGGCTGATGAGGATGATGATATTATCGTATCGCACTGCATTATTTCAAGTGTAAATGACTGTTTACACGAAAAAAATTCAAAAATCGAATTGAAACCCTCAAGTCGCAAGATCTTCGAATTTAATGCAGTAGAGTAGAATAACGTATGATGTACTCGTAGAACCATACATCAAAGAATGAAAGTGAACTCTACGCATTAGTGGACAGCAGCCTTTCTTGAAAACAACAATAACATTCGGAGTCGGGTAACACTGAACATGATACGAGTATGAAAAAACTGCAAAACAAACCGGCACGTGTAATACCTGCACGTTAAGGGTGTGCGGGAGCGATTTTGTAGTTATTTATCTAACAGGCAGGATAAAGAGATCGATCGCAGGATCGATAACGCCTGGAAAAACTTCTGGTCCATGAAAGAGCTTCTTAAGGGATCTCTCCCTCTAATACTATTTATCTCAGAATCTGTAAAAGCTACAATCTTCATATTTAGGAAAATGATACTTCGAACTTTTATCTTGAATTACGTGTTTTAAAAACACGATTGGTGAAAGTTTTCTAGATAATATTTTTTTAAATACATGTATTGTACACGTTTTGCTATTGATCTCAGGAATAGCAAACTTTTTTTGGTGGGTTTTTGTTTTGTCAAGAAACCTACAAGTATTAATTTAGTTGTGTCTTTTTATTTTTCGATTGGTTGCTTAATTATCTTGTAATTAGTTGAAAAGTGTTTGGCGCTGTAAATGACGGTGCGTATCTATCGCTCTGTACTTCTCACACCGAACAAATCACACTCGCTGTCCCGCTTACAAAATGGCGCCGTATGGTACACTCTTAAGCTGGGAATACCTTGAGCCGTGTGAAAAGTTATTGTAAACATTAGCCCTGAATCAAATAACACTGCCATAATATAACAAATACTAGAGATATTCCTGGTGTAAGCTAGATTAAGTATACATACATAATATCAAAATATAATATAATAGGAAAACATCGTGAGGAAACCAGTTAGTATTCTTAAAGGCGGCGATGGGCTTGCAACCTGTCACGTATGGAATACTAACTTCTGCAAGATGTGGGCATGTATCAAATATGTATTTTTACATGCCTCTGACTACCCCCTTAGACATCTTCAAAGGATCTGGAATATAAAGATATGAGAGAATGTCTACCGCGCCTTGGGGATACAGTCGTGACCCTGTCTGTTTTTTACATAATATCACTCCTCTTTCCCGAAGGGATGGACAGAGACCACGGATCTCTACTTTAGGTTTGGACAGTTTCACCCAGCATCATCTAGCCCCAAACTAAGCATAGCTTGCCATTGGAACCAGATAATTGATATACTACTTATATACTCATTGTTTGTTGGTAAATACATACATATTAGAAACACCCAGACCCGACAAACATTTATCCCGCGGCAGGAATCGAACCCGCAACCTTATGCGTCTCAAGCGGGCTTTCACTCACTGCGCCACAGAGATCGTCACTTGCAACGATCGACATACAACTTTCGCTTCATTAACTCTCATTACATTCTTAGCTAGATTATACTCGTACTAGACATCAAAATGTGAATCTGTCGGAATAAATAAAAGCCGCGTGTGTTGGTTAAGGGAGAGTGAGTGAGTTCGTATGAGCCAACTCTGGTGACGGAGTTTTTAGGCCGCCACAAGGCCAAGGACTTAAATAGCCGGGACCGAAAATTCATCATGCCCTCCGAAGCACGGAAGCGCTCAGATGAAAATGCCACTGGCATCCACTTACGGACCGTTTTAAATGTGCATAACTTCGACGATCTATCAAGAACGACCACGAACGCTTCAGTGGGAGTGTGAACATATTCAATCCAAACAAGTGCTCTTTGAATATTTGGTTTAGTTGGTATATTTCTAAAAAAATCAACAAGTAGTAAGTAGATGGGTAGGTATTTATTATTTTTCCTTAAACTTTATTAGGACTATTAGTACCTATTCTTTGCGATTCTTCTAACGAATATCATTTCATATTTAGTTATAAGAATAAATAATACGTTGCTAGGATTATAATTGTTTAGCGAAAAGTCAGGATATAATTGGGATAAGCTTAGTTCCCATGGTTACCCCCTAATAACCTACCTTGCTTTATGTAGCACCCCTCAGATGCCTTTCACTCATCATAATATTGTTATTGTTGAAATATCTGTAATAAACTTAAATATGGCTTCGCTCATGTAATTGATATCCTCGGTGGCATGTGGCATGGCGACTGAAAATCAAGTGCGGAGTTCAATTCTCGCGGAAAATTGCAAGGTCTGGCTGGAGATATTTGTTCTGGGTCTTAGTTTCTGATCTCATAAGTGACACACACACTACGAAAGGGCCTAGTGTGAAGTACTCTGTCAGGTCTATGTGTTATTACCTTTTTAGATTTTTTATTGTGAAGCAAAATCGAAAAACTGTCTGATGTAAAATATCAATTCGGGTTCGATCCCCGCAGCGGGATACGTTTTTATGATCTGCAAATATTTATCTCGGGTCTGAGTATAAATGTTTGTATTTACAAACAAAAGTTTATAAGCAGTATATCAGTTATCTGGTTCCCATAGTACAAGCTTTGCTTAGTTTAGGGCTAGATGATGCTGTGTGAAATTTCCAGCATTATTTATTACTAGCTACTTCGCCAGCGTGGTACCAACATTTTGAATAGCCTATATGCTATTCTTGGTCACTATCTACGCCTATTACAATTTTCATCCAAATCTGTTCACTGGTTAAGGCGTGATTGACACATCCAAACACCTATACATCTAAACAAACTCACAAACTTTCAGCTTTATTATATGAGTGGGATTATTATTTATTAATTGGAAGTCTATGATGTGTTATAATGACAGTAAACAGGCAAAACACATGTTATGTATAACATTTTATACATCACGCTGAAAATATTTAAACATTTAAAACTGTAGAAATCAACAAAATTCATCACAGAAATATTTCCCAGATGACAGATTAGAAGCCATGGCCAAAATACCTAACCGATGAATCCCATAGGATGTTTTCAAGAAGCCATAAATATAGAAGAAACTCTAAATATTTCGTCCACTTCCGCTAAAAAATTACCAGTATTTGGTCGCTGGCCAATAGACATTAATATGACATTCGCAATGGACACTCATCTGCAAAAACATACCACGAAAATTGTGAATAACTAAATAAAATAAATAATGCTGCACTTTTCACACAGCATCATCTAGCCCCAAAGTAAGCAGAGCTTGTGTTATGGGTACTACATGACTGATATATTACTTATACACTTTTTTTTTATGGAAGAGGGGGCAAACGAGCAAGTTGCACACCTGATGGTAAGTGATTGCCACCGCCCACAGACAACTGCAGCATCAAGAGGCACTGCAGATGCGTTGCCGGCCTTTTGAGGTAGGAATAGGCTCTTTTCTTGAAGGCGTTTAAGTCGTATCGGTCTGGAAACACTTCTGGCGACTTTTTGTTTGTAAATACATACATATTCTTTTCGTTTTTGTTTAATAATAAATAAATAAATATTATACATAGAAACACCCAGACCCGAGACCAATATTAATGTCTTGATCTTTGGAGTTAGCGAACAATAGATACGTTGTTCTCATTAAAAAAAAACTATATGTATGATAAACACGGAAACAAAAGCAGGATCATGATAATCTCAAGGCACTGTAGACATTATCTTTTTATGGGGAATTCAAGAGAGGCATTCAAAATACATGAAACATGCCCATTCATACACATACCAACTTTATAACTAAAAACATTTCAATATCATCGACCCTTGGTGAAATGATCACCAAATTTCATCATTTTCTTGGCGACTGTACCTAATTACAGTACCTACTAACGCTATTATGAATATGAGAGCGGATATTCGAATCATTATGAAATGATGAAAGGGCATCTGAGGCATCGTAAAAATATGTATCAAAGTTTAAAGAAAATGTTATTCACTTCTGCACCTGTTCATGATTCAACCTTCACAGGTGTGATACTCACATCTAGCATAAGTAAACATAAACAGTACCTATTCGTGCATCGCAAAATTGCATCCATATGCTGGAAATCTGGGAAATGAACCAGATACCGATTGGCCAAGGTCACGAAGAGGCCTTAGGGACGCCTGAAAACTCTGACGACAGTGTTTGCTATTCATCATACACGAAAGAAGAAGATACAGTACCTATCACAACCGGCATAACCGATCTTTAGCTCTCTGAAGTTAGGTGCACTAAACGTTTGCGCATGTACATTGCGTATGTAGAGTAGACGAGATAGGACAATGCAACAAACTAAGCGAGTGAGCGAGGCAGCTATGCAACGCTGTCTTCGTCTTTTAGACTCCTCGCAGAAGTCGCAGACTACAGACTTTCTATCGGCCGATAGTTGAGACGGGCTATACTTCTCCATACTCATTACGAGCCGAAGTATATTCCGTCTCAACTATAGGCCGATAGAAAGTCTGTACACATATTATGTATATTTCTGGACGATGCTATGAAACCGTTAGTTATCGACAAGTCATGTAAGCTACGGTCTCGATTAAAACAAATAAGTTCTTTATGTATACATAGCACGTGCATAATACGATGTTAAACTAAAATGATTGTCATATTCAGTTCTTCTACGCCTAGCATAAGCGTCGTGATCACCAGTTAGTAACCGTTCACCTTATTTAAATGCATTCATTAAGTCAATATAAAACAGTAAAATGTATATCATTTGTAAACAAAGATAAAGCGTTTTTATTTCGAATTTTAAATGCAGTTTTAAACCATAGATCTCTTTGAGTTCTATGTTTTAAACAGTCGAGCGATGCATATTGAACGGGGTTTTGTTTTCTCTGGCATTATTATTTATTATCTGTGCTGTGACGTCAATAGAATTATTTATTACATGCATGATTTTATCAACTCGTAGGGGAGGTCAGCTCAAAGCGGCCATAGAAGGCAAAGCGGCCATGCTTAATTTCTCAGTCATAATAAATAATACCGCGGCTCTATTTGTCATAATTTATTTTACTAATGACAAAGGGCTGGATTAAGGGACAAGTATTTTGATATTTTTATTTATTTATTTCTCTTTATTTATTTATTTATTCAGTAGTCAGTTACAGTTTGAACCAAAGCACTAACTACATATAAGCAGCTTTTTCAAAAATAAACTTAGGCGAATGATTGCAATTGGTAACGGAGTGTCTTTTTCAAATTTTAACTTATGTAGGATGTTAAGTATTTAACTTTTACAGAAAATAACAGTTTTTTTTCATTACCTATGGTTTACGGTAAGGCCAGCCGAGAAGGCACCGGTTGGCGGGACGATGTCGAGAGCTTGAGGAGTGATGGGAGATTCCCAAAGACACAACAGGGATCAAAACATAAGCTTTAAGTTTTTCTCTCATACACTGAAAACAATTCCATTTACAAATTACAACTGAAGACTTTATTATTTAATGCATAAAATCGAGCCTACAAATGTAACCACACGAATCCTCTCTGATTACACCCCGAGAACACCACCCGTGGGGTTATTATGGACCGACCATTCCCGGTACTAATTATTAATTAAAAATCACCTCGTGTTCGCGACATAGCAAGTGGCAACATGGTACGCGACGCGTGAATAAGGTCTGTTGTTGTATTGACATTACTATGTCGCTTAGAGAACCTTGCCTAAAGTGGGATGTTACAGACTATATCAGATAGAAATAGGTATACAGTTAGATTTTACTAGCTTCTGCGCGGGTTCGCCCGCGTGGTACCAACATTTTAAATAGCCTATATGCTGTTCCAGGTCACTATCTACGCCTATGCCAAGTTTCATCCAAATCGGTTCACTGGTTTAGGCGTGATTGAAACACAAACATACAAACATCTAAACAAACTCACAAACTTTCAGCTTTATTATATGAGTGGGATTAGAACCGAATTGTAAAGAGCTATAGGAAGATACTCTATCCAGCATCCTTACCATAACTAGAGATATGTGTACATAGAATAGATAAAATTGAGCTTAGACGATTATGAGTTTTGTCGCGGTTGTGGAAAATATGATTTTGCCTAAACTCAAATGCATTGACGATAGGTTTTTTTTTCTCTTATCTTAAATTATATGCTTAAATTTAATTTAACTTTATTCTACCGTAGTTGCGTGAGCTAAGCCGCGGGCGGGCTGCTAGTCATTAATAAAACTGTCAAAAGGATTTCTAATGATAAACCTGACTAGTACCTACCTACACAATACGTACCTACTATGTAAATGTATTGTGATGGAGAGCTATACATAGGTATGTAATAGAGCCAAACAAAGAGCAGTTAACCTTGGACGTCTAGCCTACAGGCAGACTGGTGCATCAGAGGTATTGATTGTTGTTTGTACCGCGATTGTATTATAAATATAATGAAATTTTATTTACAGAAACTAAGCTACTACAATATGTACATAAAATTACAAAATACAATAGAATCAGTCAAGCTATCTAAGGATCGTCGTAAAAACTATCTAAAGATAGCTCAACTGATCCAGGTCACTGCCAGTCGGAATAAATAATTAATAATTTTCTGTAATGAAATTACAGAAGAGTAGGTGGATAAAAGCTAGTATTTAATGAAAGGAAGATAATTTACCAAACTTGACAATGTTTGGCTCGCCACCAGTGTTTTGCACACGTTTCTTTTCCGACTGGCAAACTTGGATTTTCATTTCATAAACTTGGATCAGCTATATACCTAAGTGTGGTCGGAGTCGCACAGTCCAACGCGCCGAACTGTGAATTCTATAGAGAAAATGCTGCTGACGTCAGAAGCGAGCCGCATTTTCTGACGTCATCAACATTTTTTGTATAGAAAAATGTGAGATGTGACAAGTGTGCGATCAGGTGAATGAATTGATCCGAAAACTTCTGCGTCGCCCTATGAGCCTACGCCCACTGTGCTACAGAGGACGTCAAAGTACTTGTACAAATCAAACGAGAGTCTAACTTTATCACGACATGAAGCTTGCAAATCATTTTTTTTTATTCCATTCATCTATTGAACTATTCAATGGTGTGACACCTGTCAACATGATATGATTATGTCATCGCTGTTGTGATAAGATGACATTTCATAATACGGCCCTGGTTGCGTAATGTGACATTATGCAGGATGATAGGTGTTTTGTGGTACACGTGTAGTTCTTTTGTCCTTTGTTTCTTTCGTTTCAACGCTTAGAATTAAACGTAATTATTGCTCTGACAGCGGAGTCTTAGCGGGGTCCTGTTTTACCCTTTGTGTATGGAACCCTAAAAAGCTATCCGCACGACACGGGAATCTTAGTATGGGGTCTGGGGACTACCTATGTTATGTAACTGGAGGTGTAGGGTATTCTATATTTATATTTCGTTGAATATTGTAGGATGGAAAACTTCGTACCCAAGCTCGACATGCTTGACCGGTTTACAATAAAAAAATACACTATTCATAGATTTTACAGCCTGAAAACGAATGGTTCCTGTAGGGATTCCCGTGGAACAACAGCTAGTGGCTAGCAATACAATACTCCAATTGTGATTCGTAACCAACTCATTCATGATAAATAATTCAGCATCTAGACCTCTGCTAGACCGAGACAAGACAATAGAAAAATATTGATTACACATGCATACGAACAATCTTGATTCATTCATTGCGTAGGTAATGTTATCTATGGACGCATGACTATTTTCTATGATGCGGGGTTCTATTGAGCTTTTTGAGGGCTTACTCGCGTGATAAATCCGATATTTCGGATCTGTGTTCTGATTTCGACATAGACTACTACTGTGCTACTACTACGACCTTCGTTGTATTCGGTCGATAAGATGAACCTATGAACTCTGTCCGAACTCCGAACATAGGATCAAGTATTCCGGACCGATAAATTGTTCTTTGAGGTCCAAAATCGCAACTTCTTGACGACCTCTGTAGCGCAGTGGGCGAAGGCCCGCCTGCGGCGCAAAAGGTTGCGGGTTGGATCCCTGCGGCGGGACCAATGTTTGTATGATTTACAAATATTTGTCTCGGGTCTGGGTGTTTGTATGTATAATATGTATGTATTTACAAACAAAAAGTATAGTATAAGTAGTCAACAGTCATCTTAGTACCTATAACACAAGCTCTGCTTACTTTGGGGCTAGATGATGCTGTGTGAAAAGTCCAGCATTATTTATTTATTTATTTCGGTTGTGTTTCTTTCTGGTCCGAACAAGTAAGTTTCGAGAACAAGGCACCACCAGATGATACGATAATGATTAAGATCTCCATGACCTTGCCATGATTTACAGTTACTTGTTTTCTCAATTACGCAAGAGTCTTCCATAAACTGTTGTTGTTTTTACGAAACGTAAACATTTTGGCAAGGGGACTGCTCGCTTTCATTCATTAGTGAATAGTGAGCTATGAGTCAGCATGGGAGGGCATGTTCGGCATTTAGCCATCTTGACATATTGCCAGAAATTACAATCAAACTGAGGAAGTAAACCAACGAGTTTATACTCCTATATGCTATCTTAAAAAAATCATCAAGTTCTTCTATTTCTATACCATTGTGTTAGAAGTAAAATGTATCTTCTATTACCTTTTAACTCAGTGCTATAGGTACTATTTTATAGTAAGGAGGTAAATTTTGTTTGTTTTTGATCACAGACGCTACTGATCTAATGGAACTTTACTTTTCAGTTTTAAGATGGATCACCTAAAACAAAGGCCCCAAGCCGTGTTTGCTGCTCTGATACTTCACGGTATTAGTCGCGAAAGACTGCAATATCCAGCAAGATACATGCTGATCATGATTTGTTTGATCAACAACACAAATAATGAATAGTCTCATTATGCAAAGTCTATCGCCATCTATTGATAAAAATCTTTTTCATAGCTTATGGCGTATTGTGTAGTTTCTATGACGATTTTCCTCATACATCCCGCTGTGGTGTTTTAAAGGAATATTCTACAGGATTCAGTGACTTTCGACCTAGAATACTAGACGTTGCTAGCTTGTTTTCCTGTTACTAGCTCTATTTATAAGCATTGATATCCATATCGGACTATAGAGACTAATATAAATACTTAAGTAAATCAAATAGGTAAGTACCACACAGGAAATAAGCACAGGAATCCTATATCACCTACACACTTCGACTCGTAGTTTGTAGGTACTCGTATTCGTAGGGTGTTGTACCACGGTACTCGTCGTCTACGAGTACCTTGTTATAACATCCTATCTGAAACAACCTAGCCTGAGCAGAATGAAAACATCGACTTGCAACTCTTGCATCTCAGTCGAGAATTCACCAGCTATCAACGTTATAGAAAAAAATAATTAAGTAGGCCAACCATCGTAACTTCGTCGACAAATGATATTGAAAAACGTCCTATGAAATGATTTTTCATTTTCCGTCAGAACCGAAAACGGAACTATAATAATCGCCCTGCAATTATGGTCCTGCGCATTGAATTGCATATCATGGTAGACGAAAACCTTTGCTGCGTGAGTCGACTCGCGCTTGTCCAATCTTGTTAAAACATAACCATAAACAGTGGTCGGTCGTTTGAAGATAGTTTGCACGTTTAAGAGAGGTCTGTCGTCGGATAGTTTGCACGTTTGGAAGGATAGCATCAAGCGGGGACATTTTATTATCCTCGACTATCGGTCAATCTCTAGTGTAGGTAAATGCACGCTTTACTGCAGTCAACATGAGTTTGTTTTATGTTGCTTAAAATAGTTTAATTTATGGTAATATTTTTGTTTGGTGTTCTTACCGCACTTTTGGAATACTGTGGTGATTCTGTTTTTCTCGTTGAAGGATGACATGAGTAAGAAAGGAGTGTTGAGATGACGGCTGATAGAGGAGAATGGAAGAACACATGTTGTGCCGACCCCACATAATGTGGGAAAAGGGCAGGAAAATGATGATGGTGTTCTGTGCTCTTTAGAACACCTAAACCTCATTACATTGAAAAAGAATTAGATCAATCTTTAAAGTTATTATACGGCAACATTGGCAACAAACTGTAATTCATTTTTCAATCAAGTTTTTCTGAAAAGCTAGTAGGTAACTTAAACTGAAAAAGATTTTCAGTGGTCTTCTACTGATCCTATGAAGATGTCTAGGTAGAGGAACATCCAAGCTCGCAGCTAGCTCATAAATATCTTCAAAAGCTTTAATATATCACTCTTCGACTTGAAACATTAACGATTTCATTGCCAAATCGTTACCTAGTAATTTCATGAGTCATTGTCACTATAATCAATTTAGTTTACAGTCAATTCATTATTTCCATTTATTTATACAGTAGCGATATTAACTAGCCATGATCCGCGACTTCAACCTTATTTTCCGCAACTTTAGGTCTTTACATCTTCACTAGATGAGTTTCAGCACCAGGACAGGAGGCAACGTATGTCTTCAGTCTCCGAAAATTCGCATTGCACTTCTTTTTTTATTATGAATGGGTCGGCTCTTGACCTTGAAACTCACATAGCAAGAATGAGGTCTACGATGGAGCGAGCCTACCCAGAAGCCTATTAACTCTCTTCTTAAAACAACACGGTTGTAGCTCAGCGGAAATACAGACGCTGGAAGCTGTTCCAAATTTTTGCAGTGCGCATAATAAAAGAACTTTCAAAGCTTTGTTTTAGGAAAAAAACATGATGAGATTGCTTAAATATGAACTCATAAGATAATATGAGTAAAGATTTAGTTATTTTTTCTCAGAATCACCGGGAGACTCATGCTGAAAACGCGATAACTGCGCAGGAGTTTTGGAGCCAAATATTTGCGTGCCAGCTTTCATGGCCTTACGATAGGTAGCGTACGTTACGTTTCTGTCGCACCCAACTAGCTTTGTCAGGCGTTCAATTTAACGCCTAGCTTCTTTATTAAGCGCAGTACAACTAAGCGGCCTGAATGATATTCAACTGTAGCATCTAATCTAATACAACAAACCAAGATATTGTAGCGGGTCGAGCATGTTATCACACAAAGTCTCTTGGGGTGCCTAGGGTATAATTCACTTGAGGTGCGCCGCACCTATGACCAGTTGACTACAGTCTGCAAAATCATCCACAACAAAATTGACGCATTGGATCTGAGTGATGTGCTGTGTCGACTATACGTTCCTGACAATTATTGCCGGAGTCGGAAGCACAAGTTGTTTGCAGTGCCGTTCTGCCGCACGGTGGCTCGAGCCAATTCCCCGTCTCTCGCGCTCTCACTGCACTCAATGCTCTTCTCGACTCCAACCCTAACTGCGACCTGTTCAGTGATAGCTGGTCAAACATATTAACTGTATGTTTGTATTTTTGTGAGCGTCTTTCTTAATGCTAATTATTACCTATTGTAAATTGTGTATGTTTTATTTACCTATTACTATTTTGACTCGTAATTCATTCTGACCATGTAATATTTTTAATTATTATTATTTTTATGTAATTTCTTCTTTAATTATTGTAATTGGGTGTATATACCATGTTAATTAAAGTAAATAAATAAATGTTCGCTCTGGCAGGCCTTCCTGACTTCTACGCTATCCTCGTCGAATCGTGTCCTTTTGGGCGCGTCTACGGGCATCTAACAATATTATTTTAAAGACAATCGCTGAATGTCCAGATAATGATTTTTATCGTCACTGGACATTTGTGCACCACAGCGAGAATAAAAAGTGACTTCTACATAATGTAGTTTTTAATATATATTATGTTTATGGCGCGATGACCTGGACGCCTTTGAGAAGGATTGGCGAAAAATCGCAGAAGATCGCGAGGTGTGGAAGGTGTCGGGGGAGGCCTTTGCCCAGCAGTGAGACAGTTTAGGCTAATTAAAAAAAAATGTTTTTGTTAGGTCTCTAGCTATAACCTATTAGTATTGTACCTAATTGATATGGAAATTTATATTCTGAATTAAACAATTATTTATTTATTAATACAACATTTGATGAACTGACTGGCAGAACGTTAGGCTATTCAATTAAATAAGTTCTAACTTACCAACAGATTTTAATGTAGAGAACAATATCTTAGATCAAAGCCAGTTCTTGACTCTGACTGTACCATGATTGAAGGAACCGGAGCTTTAATCATTCCCCTAAATAAAAAACGCAACTCGTGTGTTCACGTGAACAAACAGAATACGCAAGCTTTGTGGTTGCAGACGCAATTATTGGGTAAATTAATGAGCTTTTAGTAAGTTTCACTAGTTAGTCGTGTGCGGCTTGTCGCTTTGCATAAAATGTTTATGACTGAGTTTGCGCGGTGGCCAGCGTTTGTGAGTCTTCGTTAAAATTCTGGGGTTAGGTTTTATGACCATCTCAATTTGACTGGTTAGCAAATTATTTTCGATATGACTTTGTACATCGCGTTTGGACGAGATATTCTAACTTTTCTTAGGTACTAAATCACCGGGATCTAGGCATTCGTTTGTATTTCCAGTTTGTATGCGCCAAATAAACCTTTATTCATTCATTCATTTGTGAAGTTAGCCGATGCGCAGTTCATAATTTTGTATAAAAAGCGTCTATTCCGCATTGAAATATCTATAATGCCTAGATCAATTGACCGTTGCATATTAAGTACAGTGCTACAAACGTATCTGGACCGGTCAGAGGCGCTGTTATCGCAGATTTTGGCAGAAAAATAAATTTTACTATTAAATTCGTCAGTTTTTTTGGCCACCGGTTTACATAAGTTTGTGGCACGGTACTCCTTAATTTTGTTGAACTTTGTTATTTTAGGTTTGATTATAGCTATTTGATAAGCCCTATCATATCAAGATATGTTTTCTAAGTAAATTTGGGGAATTCCTTATCATTGTAGGTATTGTTTAGCCATTTTATCTTACACACACAAGGTGAACAACCTAACATTGCGACGCAATTCTATGTCATTAGGTATTTGCTCCTTGCGAAATAACATTCGGATAAGCCAGATAGTTTTGGATAGTTTTTTTCATCTCTTCGCATTTACATGTCTTTTTAAAATATATCAGAATCTGTTGAGCCAACTGAGGATCGTTGAAAACGATCCAAAATATTACCTTACTTTCAAAGAAAGCTAGGCCCCAAACTGTGTTTGTTGCCCTGATTCTTCACGGAATTGGTCGCGAAAGAACAGGAGTAAAATTAGTTTTAAGACTATTCTAAGTGATCCCAGCGGTCCTACTAAATAAATGCTTTTTGACTTTGACTTTGACAACCAAAGTCCATCCCGTTTCAGAGTGAATGATAAAAACAAACACACACCGACACACTTTCGCGTTTACCATTAGTATTTTGAACATTAGTTACAAATTAATGCAAAAACAGAAACGAGAGCATCACATTAACTTCATTTTCCATTGTCCAATCCCCTTCACATTCATAAAATCGAGATGAGATGTTTCAAAACACGGTACCATTGAAATAAAAGTGCTGTCGAAATAGCCATCAGTTCATAATTAGTCACGGGCCATCAAGCCACGTCGTAAAATAGCCAGCTCTCATTAAGCCGACGATAATTCAGGTGGCATGAATCACTACCGATTCAAGAATTAAGAAAGAATAAAAACAATGTGGGAAAGTTGAATAATGATGCTGGCCGTAATAGTAAACACACGTTTTGTTTTTCGCGAGTTTTGTTTATCAGCGCCGAGATTTGAATGAATGGTCTTGGTCATCTCTAGTTTCGGAATACCTAAAGTTATTGTTATTACAAAACGGTCCATTACAGACTTACGATGTTCTAAAACCGAATGGCTGTATGCATCCGGGAGCGCGGAGGAAGAAAATAAAATAAGTAAATATCGATTTTCCGCGCATAAAATTCCGCTTTACATACTTTTACTGCCAGCGCGGTATGTGGACTATGGACGTTACGAGCACGTTACAGGAATAGTAAACAAATTAGATTACAGATTCGAAATCTTTGATCTCTGTCGTGCAAGTTGCAGATATAATAAACGTTCCTGTTTTGCATTCACCTGCTGCGCATCCATTACTAAGCTACGTGCGCACAAAAAGCACTCTTGCGCACTCGCATTAAGGCGCAGGTGGGCGAGCAAAACCTCTTTATAGCGCCGTAAATGTGATAATAGTTTTTACGACGTTGTAATAGGGATTACGGGAGGTGCATTGTAAAGATTGCTGATTCGTAATAATAGTCTGGGGGCTGGCTTGTTGCCAACTCGCGGCTACCGACCCCCGCTCCTGTCACTGTCAACATGTCATGCGAACTGTCATTAATTAAGTTCAGCTTAGCTTTGTTTTGTGGAGGCTATACAGTGGTGTTGATATGCAAGCTAAAGTCCATGACATTTCGTTTGAGACTGTAGTCACGATTGTAACACTAATTCGGCAGTGGAATAGCTGTATTTTCATTTTAAAATACTTACTCAAGTGTACTGTACTCAAGCAAACCATAAACGGTGCTTTTCAGGAGATTTTGGATAATTACCTGAAAACAAAATAACAAATAAATAATTCAAATTCAATGCTTACTCCAAATGCATTTTTAACCGACTTCAAAAAAAGGAGGAGGTTCTATGTTCGGGTGTATGTATGTTTTTTTTTTTTTTGTATGTATGTTCACCGATATCTCCGTCAGTTGTGAACCGATTTCCAAAATTATTTTTTTGTTTGAAAGGGTATGTTACCATAGTGGTCCCATAAAAATGTTACTCCTGAGGGATGGATAGTTTTCCCGTAAAACAAAAAAAATCACCGAACTTTCCGAAAAATGTGGACCGATTTTCAAAATTTTTTTTTTGCTTGAAAGGGTATGCATTTCTAGGTGGTCCTCATACTTTTTTTTCCTGAGGGATTGATGGTTTTCCTGTAAAACTCAAAAACCTCATTCTCACTACACAATCTGAGTCAAACGTTGAATAGTTTGACATGTTTATAGGTACTCTCGAGGTGGTCCCATATAAATTTTATTCCTGAGGGATTGATAGTTTTCCCGCAAAACTCAAAAAACCTCATTCTCACTACACAATCTGATTCAAACATTGAATAGTTTGACATGTTTATACTCTCGAGGTGGTCCCATATAAATTTTATTCCTGAGGGATTGATAGTTTTCCCGTAAAACTCAAAAAACCTCATTCTCACTCTAACTTCTTTAATCTTGACTATTCCAATATCTAAACTAACCTACTATATTATTTACACTTACACTTTATTTACACAGTGTTTATTTACACTAAAAATTGAAAAATAAACATTTTTGAAAAAAAAATTGAACCGACTTCACATAACACATACAGACACTAAGAACCTTCTATGTACCTACACTAAAAAGAGAAAAATAAGAATATACACACGCAATTATTACTTACAGTATTCAATTAATAAATTATTATGTTTTAATATATTTGAAGTCGGTGCCAACTATGCATTTACATCTAAGGAGAAATTACGAGTACAATAGAACTTGGGTGCAAAATTGTATCGAGTAATTGGAGTAGAATAGTTGGCACCGACTTCAAATATATTAAAACATAATAATTTATTAATTGAATACTGTAAGTAATAATTGCGTGTGTATATTCTTATTTTTCTCTTTTTAGTGTAGGTACATAGAAGGTTCTTAGTGTCTGTATGTGTTATGTGAAGTCGGTTCAATTTTTTTTTCAAAAATGTTTATATGAATGAGAATAAAACCAAATCTTCTTCATTATTTTAGCCCGAATGATTGACGTAAATCGTGCATAAAGTTTCTAAATATGAGTACTTCGCCAAGAAATATCTTGCAAACTATGCTAGCAAACGAGTTTATCTACCTATATCTTTCATTGCCATCAAAGCAGCTTTACTGATGAGAGCGGCTCTATACTCTAGAGACTTGAGCGGGTACAGCTATCTTGTTCTAGACGATCTGCAGTTAAAACTTACGTGAATCTGTGAAACCATTTTCAAAATTTTTATTTCGAATGCACTCTACGAGATTGTATGTTTTGTCTTTTTTTATATTTGTACAGCCTGATGAATAGCTGGATATTGATGATTCTTTTTATGTTTCAGAGAAATTCATATTATACCTACTTTACCTATAAGTTATCTGCTATTATATATAAAGTTTTTAACGAGGCCTTAGCCAAGCTGGGGCAAACAGATACGGTCGTCGATGTCTAGTTTAGTTATGTACATAACATACTTAATGATTGTAAACATAGTTTAAGTATCTGAATATAGGCTTTTATTATTATTATATATAAAGTTGGAGTGCAAACTTCTGCAAAATGTAGGCCATCATTGTTACTGGACACACCTCTCGAAGTCTCGACTACCCCCTAAACATCATCAAAGGATCTAGATTACAAAAAGATTTGAGAAATGCCTGCTGCGCCTTGGGGATACAGTCGTGATGATGTTTCTATAAGTTGGTAAAGAAATACCTACCTAATGCCAAATAACCAAAATGAGTAGGTAATAGATTGCCACACTCACAATTTCAAGAGCAGATTGGGTAGCCACCACCCAAGAGCATAATACACAATATTTTGACTCAGACGCAGCTTAATTAGAGTCACACGAGCAATATTTCAGCGAACAAACCACAAACAAAAGACTATTGAAACTGAGAATAACTCGAGCTGCTTGTGGGGAGAAATGTCAAATGGAATTAAATGCAGCGCGGCAGGAATAGATCGCGAGCAAAACACGAGGTGCACTGTATGGTTGGTTTACCACCAGAGATGTAGGGCTATGCTTGGTGTCTCTCTACGAGATCGAATCAGGAATGAAGAGATCCGTAGACGCACTTAAGTCACCGACATAGCACACAGGACTTTCACTAAATGAGGTAATAATGTCACAATTTCCTCTTATTTTTGCCTATATCAGCCGTTATCCCAGCACTTATCTTACGCATGTCATCGTTCACACAATAGAAGTTTTAAATTCAAATCAAATTCTAACTTGAAGTTCGATGCAAATTAGGATCAAATATAAATGAACAGTTCTAAAATGTATTCATAAGCTTTGGCTTTTTGCAATTTACAACTCAAACGAGTCAGTCAATGGACGGCCGATGCCGCATACAAATGCTTGTATTAACACAATTCAGCTGCTTTCAATTCTTTGTGTTGCCTATTTTAACAATAGCTCAGCGAATAACCGGTTAAGTGGATTACGCTAAAATTTATAGGTGTTCCGTATAAAGTTAAATTTAGACTTGATCTTACGTCAGGATTTTTATTTTACTTATTTTTTATCCTGCGTTGCCTTTTAGCTTCAGCCGCCTTACCTTTTGTCTAGGTACCATGCAGATAATAGAAAAATATGACAGTAATGACATTAGAGTGTGGATAAAACGGGTAGAAAAGTAACTTTTTTCCACTTTCTACGCGTTTTATCCACACTACTGTCACTTACCCCTTTATAATATTCTCTGGTATCTAGACAAACGCCATGGTAAGGGGGCAGTTCAAAGGCTTTCCTCCCTTCAACATTTCTCTATAGATAGAAAAACTAATCTCTAACTTTGCTTAGTCCCAATCATTTGTAATTTCGGCTCAAATATCGTTTTACCGGAAGCATTGCGCTCTTGGATATTCTGTGTCGTGTTTATTAAATAATATTTTTAATAGTAAGTATGTAATTATTTTGTCAAATGTTGGATATTATAGTACATACATGCATATTGCGACACAGTTTTAATTAGAACTTCTGCAGATATCATCGTTTTCACTGTATACATAACCCACTGTTACTGTTCCTGAATAAACTTGATTTGATTTGATATTGGTAGCTTAGTTTCTATAATTAAATGTTTTTAATTCCGGTTATCTACGAAAACACCGCTAATTTACGAAATGAAATGCTTTATAAAAGTCTTATTTTAGTACCTACAGCAAAAATAAAAAGTCTTTCTTTCTTTTAACGCGATAAAATCCTATATACCTATGTACGAGTATTACTTAATGCGTTTCAAAAAAAATTTACGTTACAAAATAACAATGACATGTTTTATTAACTTTAGTATTTCTGCTTCACAAATTACCACGGAACTCTAAGAACAACCGTTAGTATTGCTACATTGACCATAACTTAACATAAATTTGGGATAATTCGCGACAAGCGACCACTTCGTTACACCTCGTCTGCAAGGGGCTTTATAAAGTAGAACATCATTTTCATTTTCTACATAGTACTAGTACTATTTCTCAATCGGGGTATGCAAAGGTTTTTACACAAGTATTTGCCAATTGGGCAAAACTATAAAGGAGCTATGACCATAACCACTCTAAATTGCCTAAATCGGAGCAGGTAACTATAAGATGAAGTTGTTTAAGTACGAGTATAAGATTTTAAAATAATACGCATGATACACATGCAGTCTTATCTCTGTATAAGTTATTTCAAAGTTGGAACACAAATAAACGCCATCTGTGTTCGATAACGGCAACAAGTATTTAGTTCACTCCTTTGTCTGTTTATCTGAGTGGGCCGTGATAGTAAGGTCGTAGGTCGCGGCACGAGCATCGTGCATTGAACCCTGGGGACTCTTGATGTTTGTAGGATCCTAGGCATCGGGGATCTACATCAATATCGCCTGATCTATCGAGTTTTTTTATGATGGTCGGCTCTTGACCTCGAAACTCACATAGGCAAGAATGAGGTCGACGATGGAGCGAGCCTGCCCAGAAGGTGCCTATTAACTCTCTTCTTGAAAACAACAGGCTAGCTCAGCGGAAATACAGACGCTGGAAGCTGATTCCAAATTTTTGCAGTGCGCATAATAAAATAACTTTGAAAGCGCTTAGTTCTAATAAGTGGAATATCAACCAGGTGAGGATGATAATCAGCTAAGCGTCTGAAGTCCCTATAAAAGAACGGTGAAAAGAGTTCGTAAGCTATTGGAAGTCTTCTGTCATGAAATGACAGCTTTACATTATACAAGCTTCGCCCGCGTGGTACCAACATTTTGAATAGCCTATATGCTATTCCAGGTCACTATCTACGCCTATTCCAAGTTTCATTCAAATCGATTCACTGGTTTAGGCGTGATTGTTACACAAACATACAAACATCCAAACATACTCACAAACTTTCAGATTTATTATATTATAGGATAGGATATTAGGATTAGGACAATAGGATGTGCTCTCCATTTCGGGGGCCGAGCTTGTAAAAAGATTGTGATGTGAACGACGCAAAAGATGAGTAAGGCAAGTGGAAATCCGTATTTACCTACCCCTACTGGAAAGAGATTTTATGTATGGGGGTTCTTAGTAGACATAAATTTAAAAAATCTACGCTGCCGGGTACGTTAAATTGGCGGTCCCGGCTGTTTAGTCTCTAAGCCATGACGGAGGCCTTTAAAATTCCGTCACCAGGGTTGGCCACTGACTCATGGTTGCATAAATGGTTCAAATAAAAAATTAAAAAGCAATTTCACGTGACGTCTCTATATTTTCTGCTAATATCTCCTAATTACCTACTGTGGTACAGTCAGCGATAGAACATGAACATTTGATGTTTTTGAATCTTCAGTATCTTCGAAGTTCATTGGGTTATTGATACCACTTTACCTTATATTGGATTCTTATCCTTGCACCACACTTATATTTGTGAAAAAAATAGGCAACGCAAAATATTCATAATTTTTTCATTATAATTATCATAATTATATCCATGTAACACGCATTAAGCTTTTCCAAATTTTATTTTAATTGAAAAGTGTGAATCCACTATGTTTATTCTTTGTTAAAAAAAATTTGTAAGTTTTATGTACCTAATTGCTGTTGTATTCTTTGCATTACTGTTTGCATCTATAATTGGGATATCACTTGGTTTGTGTAAAGCTAAGGAACTATAATTATATTGTGTTGGTGATTATTTTGTTGGTGCAACTTAAAAATAAATAAATGATGAAAATAAAGCTTTAATTGCCAATTGTTCAGGAATTTCTGTCGCTGACTGTACCTACCATGCTTTAAACGTTTTTGCACAGTTGTTTTACAAGTTTTTGTAATAACCTTGAATAAATCGTTCAAATTAATTGGGACACTTATCCGTGGCTAATCAAGGACCGCGTCTGAAGTGAGTGAACATGATAAAAACTTAGACTTGTCGCAAAACTGCAAAAACCGATCAAGTGCAAGTCGGATAAGCCATCAAAAAACAGCTTACTAGTTACTAAGGGGTTATATTTTACCAACCCGAGTTGATTTGCTTTGGACATTATTATGAAAGGACGATATAAAATGCGATGGCTTTTTAGTGACATGGTCAAGATGCAGCCTGAAGTTGAGTAGTGGGTCAACAATCAAACCTAGTACTCTGAGACTCCATTATTATGATTGGACATTTTTAGACCGTTTGCTATTTTTCATAATTGGACATTAGTAGTGCAAAGAAAATGATGTGCATCCTATCATTTCCGTATGTAAATTATTAAAAATGAAAATACCTACCAGAGCCCTTCGGACAGATAGTCGAGGCATCATCCCGAGGCGCTCGTGGTCGTGCTTGCTTAGTCGTTCTTGATAGATCGTCGAAGTTAAGCAACGTTCGAAACGGTCTGTAAGTGGATGGGTGACCGCCAGTGGCATTTTCATCTGAGCGCTTCCGTGCTTCGGAGGGCACGTTAAATTGTTGGTCCCGGCTATTTAAGTCGTTAAGCCATGACGGAGGCCTTAAGGCGGCCTAAAAACTCCGTCACCAGAGTTGCCACTGACTCATACGAACTTACTTTTTATCCCGAGGCAACATGACCAATAAATAATTGCTATTACTACATTAATTGAAAAAATTTACTTCTGCAAGTTATGAATTAGTTTGTTTAATAAATACCAATTAAAAAGGTCATTATTGTACGCGAAGTTTATCAATTTCAAATATAGCTTCCTTATTATGAATGAAATCATTACGAAATATTGCGAAGATCACTTTGTTGTATGACAAATCATCACAAATACGAACATGTGTGTTGTGTGTGTGGTTCATTGTTTTTAATAACGGAACGAGATCGCGCATAGGTTTTTAAATACTATGATTTTTTAGATGTTCCCATGTGACTACGATTAATGTAACCCGATCGAAACGTCGAGGTAGGGTAATAGTGCAAATCTCACTAATATAATAAAGCTGAAAGTTTGTAGGTATGATTAGATGTTTGTATGTTTGTGTTTCAATCACGCCTAAACCAGTAAACCAATTTGGATGAAACGCGGGCGAAGCAGCGCGCAGTAGCTAGTATTATCTAAAAACCTATACGTGATCTCGTCCCGTTACTAAAAACCACGAATTTTAATAGTGTGAGTTTAAAAAATGTGTGAGGTTGTTATTTTTTTTTAAATTTATTTATCGAATGAAATACAAAATATAAACTATAATAAGATAATATTTGGTAGTGTATGTTAACATCACGAAAAAAGATCATTCGGAGTGTTTCACAAAAGGGTTTGAAAAGACTAATCTGTCTAAGCTGTACCTAAACAAGATGTCTTTGATACATCGAAATCTCGGTCCACGATCGATTCCAGGCGCATTATTTGTCTAGACGCATTTTGTAGTATCATTTTGCGCGTAAACGAACTGTCTTCTGTAAAGGAAGTGACAATCATTCTTGTGTTTTACGAGACAACGTTAAATTGTTGGTTTTGACACTTACGCTGTCGAAAGATACTCGTGTAAGATATTATGAGTCATTGTCGTGTCTACTCGTGTAGAAATTATCAACATGTTAATTTATTTACGGCCGTTACGGAGTAGATACTTTATTGTACAGTGCACGTGTATTAGGGTTAAACCGGCTCTATTGTTGAACTCCCAGCCGCGAGCGTTCAAAGCGATTGATATTCAAAAGCGGCTCTCGAGTCTGTTTATTTTCAAACAATGTGTGAAGATACATTGTTTGAAAATAAACAAAATCAATCAACGATGCATTACCTAGCCTGCACGGACGCATCCTGCCGGCATCAGTATGCGGCTTGGCTCCCGGACGCGGCGATCCTCACACTTCAATAGAAGAGCTATCTATCGCCCGCCGGCCGTATCGAATATAAATTACACAAAATTATAGTAGACGCATAAAATCCGCGGTACGTGCCGCGATCGTGCGGCGGCGTCGCCATTTTGAAATTCGAACGCCGAACGCGGCGTGCGTTCTCAAACCCGATGCGACCGGCGACCCCGTGACCGCGCGCCCATATTGATGCGTTGACCGCCCACGGTCACACATTAACCGACCAAGTTTATTTACAAGTTGATATCGTAAGTAGAGTGGTCGTTAGGGCGCTCCGGCCCGCGGCGGGTTATACCTGCGTACGCTCTGCGGCAGACTCGCGCGGATCGGATCGCGTCGTCGCAGACACGTTTATTGTTTTCGATTTACACTTTTTTGGGTGTTTACGAGTTGAGGCGAGGCCGTCGCGCGTCCGCCTCGATTTGATTTCTTTTTATTGCTCTTACAGCCGGGTTTATAACGAGCTGCCTACTTCTGTCGCTCGTAAAGAATTCTACTTATTCTTATGTTATATTGCCAAATGCATCGTAGAGATAGTTGCGATCAGAAACGCAATTAGCTTATAAGAGAATATAACCCGAATGAAATAGTTACGTCAAAACTTGTTTTGACTTGACTTGTTTCCTATAATTATTTATTTTATCTAACGCTTTAGATAAAATTGCCTTAGGTACCTACCTACTGAGTAAATATTTAGGTACTTAGTGATAACATCAGGTACGATAGACTAGATTGTAAATATGAAATAACTAATCATATCTAAACGCGCACATGTTTTGCAAATGAAAACAAATTGAGGACATCCAACACTATTGTTGGATGTCCTCAATTTGTTTTCTTGTCCCTATGGACAAGAAAAATACCTAACTAGGTAGCTACTACCTAGTACCTAACCTACTTATGTATAAAAATATCAATTACTAAAATGTATTCATTCACAGTTATAAGAATAGAATGTTTCAAATTGATAATAGATAGATAATTCTTTATTGTATACACAAACACGAAGCGAAGAAGATATATAAGAAAAAGATACACTTAACATTAGGTAGACAACTGGCGGCCTTATCATAAATAATGGATAATGGTTTGAATTCGGAAGGAAACGAAGCGATTGTGAAATGCGAATTCAATAATGTGGAATGTCAGCAACAGCCAAGCGACAGCAAACAAGACATTGACATGACAGTCACAGGAAACGCAAACGCATGTCTCTGACTATTCGGACGTACCGCAAAATAAACAGTTTCTATTAGATTTATTGATCTCCACGACGTCGAGAAAACGTGGAATGGATTCATAATAAGACTATAAATATAGGGACATCAGATACCATCAAGAGAATAAGCAAGCATAAATCATGATTTAGGTTAGGTTTAAACTTTTTAAACTTTCGTGATTTGGTGACATAATTATTATTTTTGAAACCGGGTATTTATCACGTACCTATTTTTATTATTATTTTTTTCCGACGTTTAACAAAATAGGTACGTGATAAATACCCGGTTTCAAAAATAATAATTATGATTTAGGTTTGTTTCACTAGCTGCAAAGCTGCAATCTCTAGACTAATTTGGTGCAAGCTTTCGCTTTTCTAATGTTGACATTGAGAATATAGTGTAAAATCAACACGTACTTGGACAAATCGACCCTGAAATTACAAATAAAAAAGACTCTTACAATAAAATTAACGTATAAGTGCTAACGATTCGATTCAATCAATCATCGCGATGCCGCATAAAAAAAATATTAATGAGCGATTCGATATTCAAATAATTTTGGCGCCAGTTAACGACAAGAAGGTAGTCTCGCTCTTAAACCTTCAAATAGTTGGATACAAGGCCGAACAAAACGGATCCTATCTAATTTCAATGTAACATCTATAATTTCATAAAATTATGAGTTCAAATAACTAATTCGGAATGTAGATTGTTATTCATAATTTTATGCCAGTCATTCTCTTGTAAACGAATCACATTGGCGCTGGCAGTTACATTCGATTGACAAATCAGTTTATCGATATTAAAGATTCGTACATCAAATGATTCAGACAGATCATAAACAGGTCTCAGAAAATCTAGACCCAGCCACAAGTTGAACTGAATAATGAATCACATAATTTAGAAGTTACGGTCGTAGTAGACCTTCCACGAAGCGCAGCAAGGTCATCCTTACAAACGCCGGCCATCATTGATTTCACTATGACGCAACCGGCGCGTCGTCGGCTCGACACGGAACACATACTTTTTGCTTCCTTAGAAATGTTTGCGTTTGTTGGGACTCAACTTGAACCAACAAAAATTTATAAATTACTTGGTAGTTACTGTTATGCTAGATTTATAAACAGATATTAAAAAGTCTTTAAGCTTGTTTAGCAACGGTAGAATTTGCAGATGACTTCCCATTTACAAATAGAAAAGAAAACATGACTGCGATAATTCTGACAAACCCCAGGCAATAACAAGTGATATAGGAAGGATATTAGGGCTGCCGTTGAGCAACTGTCCAGAACAGTAGCTAGTAATAGAGCGTGACCCAGCTTCGTTGTACGCGCCATTGAATTACCGAGGATAGAAGGTAAGTAGGCAGTAAAAATACAACTTTACTAGCAAGTAAGTTTGCTCTACCGATGAAATTGGTTCCACAAACCGGAACCGTCTACAGCGATAAACAAGTTATCGAACAAGGCGCATTAGGTATTACCGATGTTGAAACGAATGCTGTATTTATTGAACTGATATTGCCAACTGCGGGTCTCAGGAACACTGGTTCCGCATTCAACTGCCTAACAAGGAAGGTTATCCGTGTCTGCAGATTATTGCCAAGGAACTATTTGTGAGAGGTCGGGGCTGTTGACGCCAGAACTCACTGCTTCAGAAATCAGTTTATTTCCAATATTTTTGCACAATTCAATATTTTGCCAAGAAAATCCAAATCAGCCATACGTTATGCAATTGATATAAGTATAGAAAGTCGTTAATAAAGTCTGTCTACCAATATATTCTTAGTAATTTTAACTAAAACCGTGAACTAGTGAGGTGCCAGGTGTGAAATTAAGGCTTTCTAATAAGCATCCACAGAGAAAACCTGTTGTGTTTTTTTATCTTTAAGCCATTTGAAGGTCGCAGTCATGGTTTAACGACTGCATCCGAAAAGTGACTAATTAAGCACGACAGCGCTTTGTTAAAGCCAAGAGTTTCGAAAATGGAACAACAAAAATCTGTCCTACAAAAATAGAACTTATGGGCACCGCACTCGTGTAGATTAGACTACACTGTACGGTTGATTTCAGTTGATGTCGGGTAATGATACGTTCGAGACAATAACGCGAGAGCAAAAAACAGACGCCATTCCAGTTAGAAATCACAAATTACTTTTATAAAATTCTTACACCTGCTCTAATGCGAATTTAGGTATAAAATAATAACGTTGAATAGATACGAATAATTGTCATAAAATATATATTAGGTCAAAAGCAAATTTCATCAAAGCGAGAAGCTAAATCAAGTAAGTTGAGAGTTTGAGAGCACGGAATATAAAATGTAATTTACATTTAATCTTCCTAGAATTCGTAATTTTCCAGCATCGAGCGAACCCTATTCCAAGAAATCAGCCACTAAACACGATGTGTATCGGATAAGCGAAATTGACAACCTATCCAATCATACCGCTCCGGACGCGTTGGGTGGCACGCGGCACGACACATCTAACGTTATTTTTCTTACAGAGTATAGACAACCATAAATTCGTTTTACGATATTCAATATCCTAGTTTGCAATGAAAAATAAGCGAAAATAATTTACCGTCGTCGCTCGTCGTGAAGTAGAGTTGCGGTAGACTCAAAATTACCTGAAACAAAAGAATGAGATCATAAATACTTATTCCAAATTCAAAGTTAAATCTAACAGCGTTCGAAATTTCAAATCCAATTTGTTTTATAATCAGCCAGTAAACAATGGCATGGACACTCCACGGACAGAATAGACGACTTGGCGTCAAGCTACACGATCTCGCCTCAACTTATTAGTAGACAATTTGTAAAGTTTTGAGGAATGTGAATAACGAAAGAAAAAAATCGGGACGTATGGTATGCGGTGTCGTTGCCAAAGCGCGCGATCCGATTCTGTCAAACCAGTCTCTGAAGTAATGGCCACTTATTTTTGGCGAGAACACACAAATATCATTGGCATCGTTATGAAGAAATATAGCTTGGGGTTAATCTGGATGTTCATACGTTTTCAGGTAACGATCTTGGTGATTTATCATGATTTGTGGATTTAAATAAGCAATAGTAAAGCCAACCATTCTCTACTTTAAGCCGATCAGAGACAGTAGTAGGTTAGGTTAGATTGATCAGCAGGAACGAGAGAAATGCCGATGCCAATTCTGCTGAGCCAATAGTGTCTTTTTTTATGGAAGAGGGGGCAAACGAGTAGGTGAGGTGGCACATCTGATGGTAAGTGTTTGCCACCGCCCACAGACAGCTGCAGCATCAAGAGGCACTGCAGATGCGTTGCCGGCCTTTGAGGTAGGAATAGGAATAGGCTCTTTTCTTGAAGGCGCCCAAGTCGCATCGGTCAGGAAACACCTCTGGCGACAGCTTACTTACTTACTTTATTTTAATAAAGATATGACAAAATTAGGTAAACATTAATATAAAACCGAATCCGAAGTTGGAAATCAAACTACAAGTCACGAAATAATGATAATAACTATGTAATAACTCGAAGGAGGTATGTAAGGTTTCTAGTTTCTATTCTAAGAAAGTTAATTAAAAGCCTATGAGAAGGAAACTTCAAAGGTAGGCGTTTAATGGTACCTGGGGGAGATTGTACAAAGACGTTCATTCACACCGTTATGGGAATAAAGACTTCTAGTTTTGGTTGCTATGTGAAGCTGGGGAGGAAATATGAGCCAAGATGATCGAAGGTCTAATTATCTTAAAATTAATTTTAAACGCCATTTCATTATCATCATCAGCCTATAGCAGTCCACTATGGACATAGGCCTCCCCTAATGAGCGCCATTGCGTCCTGTCCTAGCTCGACGCATCCAGCTTCCGCCAGCAGCCTTTCGCAGATCGTGAATCCACCTGGCCGGAGGGCGTTCTACACTACGTTTGCCGAGTCGCGGTCTCCACCATTTACAACGTCATTTCCACAATACCATTATTTCCTCTTGGGCTTTGAACACAGAATCTCTTGCTCCGTTAAGTTTGAGAAAGCAAGAGGATAGTATGCCAGAATGATATCGTATCGTGTAAATGACGTTATAGGTATTAATATGGGAACACCTCGATAATTATCACAATACGGAGATATCAGTGAGCAAAGTTGCATGGGAAAATAAAAAAAACACTGGTACTGAAGCAAAACTTTAAAAGTCGATCGATCCAAAGTCCTGTAATCCAACCTGTCACGTATGGAATACTAACTTCTGCAAGATGTGGGCATGTATCAAATGTTTGTACATGCCTCTGACTACCCCCTTAGACATCTTCAAAGGATCTGGAATACATAAAAAGATCTGAGAGAATGTCTACCGCGCCGTCGTGACCCTGTTTTTTACGATCCAAACCAGAATTCATCCTTCAAAATTGAGACTTAAACATCACGGGGGTTCCAAGATTCGATTTATTCGTGTTTAATGCAACCCTAGTTAACCATACCAGCCCCTAGGACATAAATGTACATGAGAGTTGGAGTAAATACGCAGAGGGTGCGTGTATAATGCCGGAGCAATTAACGCAGTAAAAGTGCCTGTAATCAAAAGCGTGCATAGCATAATAGCGTTATATTTTTTTAATTAAAAATAGTTTCCGTTTGACCATCTGGCTAGTTGAACAATGTGGTATACGGAGCATGCTTACTAGAAAGGACGAAGCCAATTGAGACTCGGTTTGAAAACACTCATAGTTTGATTTTGTTCGACAGTTATGTTCCACATTTTAGCAGTAGGTTTTAAAAAATACCAATACAACTTAATAGATTATATGATTTCGTATGCTTGCCATGTTCTGCACAGTCTCAAAATGAATGGCTAGTGTTTATATCACAACTAACAGATAATAATTTTCTACTAAACCTTCAACAGCATTATGAATTCGACAGTCGCAGCAAACCACGAACACTTGTATGAATAAAAATGTATGAGAACTTTACCTTTATGCAAGTATTTTACCGATTACAGACAAATCTTGTTTTCAGCCTCATGATTCTTATTCACGTGAAGTGGTAATGCGATTCAGAATAGAGGCGCTGACGCTTATTGACTGTTCCAACTTCCATATTTTTTCCTCCATCCTATTCTACTGCAAATTTATTCTGATGTAAATGTATGGAGTCCCTAAATATCATGGAACTCGGATGAGCGCGCCAGCAAGATTTCGAGTCGCCAGTAGCTGTTTGTATGCTAATGGCTGTAGCAGGGCCCGGTAGCTATTGTATTCAACCAATTTTGCTCACTTTTTCTACTACGAATAAGCATTTTCTTTACGTAGTGAATACGAAACTTCCTCAAAAAGAAATCAAGGAACTCGTACCGAATAATTTGTAGAAAATGCGGCATAAGATACAATTATGATGACTCTTCCGAAATGATAACATTTTGACATGGTGATAAATTATAGTTTTGACCTTCGATGTTTTGACGGTAACTGTACTTACAATTTTGGCATGCGGGACGAACATGGACAAATATTATCGTGTAGGACTATAGAAGACTTTTTGATCGCGTGGGCCGAACCCCCGGGACGAATATAGCATAAATCAACATGACTCCATTTTCAACCCTTAACTTCAATTGATTCTTCATCATCAGTGTAAGTAAGTTATTTGAATATGTAGTCGTTTAAATTCAGAAAGTACAATAATGTCACTTTTATCACCCACGCAACAGGACATAGGAATAAATCCCTTGACCCAAGAAAGTTGTAAATTCTTAGCAATATAAAAAGGTTGAGGTATCGCGCGGTTGACAACAAGCCTAAAAATAAACCACAATAAGCGAGCGTTGCCCCGAAAAGGCTCCGTGAATTCGACACTGCAGATATCTTTATTTTTAAAATATTCCAATCCGAAGGTCGCTTGCTTTGGATCGTTTCTGCAAAACACATTTGAATTGAGAAAAATATAAAAAAAAATATACTGCGTAGTTTAACCACATTACGACCAACTCGAATAATAAATCTAAATTTTGTTGATATCCATTTCTAATGGGTTATAAAAAACAGAAAATCTCATTTCTTGTATGATTTTATTCAATAGTATTTATCACTTTAATGTAGAGTGTAGGAAAACAAACGACGCCTATACCTACGTATACAGGGTTATTTGTAAAACACCGGTAACCTCTCAGGACTGTATTACTATCATGATATATCGATGTCTTTGTAAGGAATCAAACACAAACTTTGAACCTACATAATAATTATGTTATTGTAAACGAGAACGTAGTGTTTAGACAAACCTAATATAGACTTAGAAACACTTCTAACTAAAGATTGTTACCTTCTGAGAAATAAATAAAAATCTATCTATCATCATAAACAACAACTTTAGTTCTTTCACATTTTGAAAACGCAGGTAAGTAGGTATTAGTAGATTAGAATTTTAGGTTATCGATAAAAACAAATGTCTAAATTAGGTTAGGATTACAATACAAGTCTTATCTACAAATCGATTGGAAGGGTATCATTTTGCGTCTTCTGATACATCTTTAAACGATGCATTTTTTGGCATGATTAAGTGATGAGGATGAAACAATAAACATTAAAATAACATTTGAAACGACATAAGGTTGAAAATATCATTTTAATTAATTTTGACCATATAAGTGCACCGAGCATTCAACCCGGTTTGTCATCCAGTAACAATGTTGCTCTTAATTTCGGTACTTATTTTGTTTTATAAATAAACTTTATACATGATACTTAATGTGTATTTTATTGTTATAATAAATTACAGAAGAGATCGTAAAAAGCAAGCTAAAAACAAGAATTTGAATTTACTCGCGTCGAATCTTTTTGGGTCTGCCGCGGAGTGAACAAAGTGAACAAATAAATTCAGGTTTTTTGTCCAGTTTTGGCACTAAAAACGCTCATTATGATGTTGCTAAGTAGAGTTTGTTAATTCTACACTGTTTTTACCACTTTAGAAATACTTTTGTGCGGTGTTCACGCCAATTCCTGTCTCGCACATCAGACTTGTGGAATCAGCTGTCGCCAGAGGTATTTCCAGACCGATACGACTTAGGCGCCTTCAAAAATTGAGCCTATTCTTACATCAAAGGCCGGCAACGCATCTGCAGTGCCTCTTGATGCCGCAGTTGTCAGTGGGCGGTGGCAATCACTTACCATCAGGTGTGCCACTTGCTCGTTTGCCCCCTCTTTCATAAATTTTTTTTTATGAAAACAAACGCGGGATCGAACCTGCCACCTCTGCTAACCCAACCCAAGCGGACTTTCACCCAATGCGCCACAGAGGTCTTCAATATGATTTTGGTCTCAAATTAAGCTGATGAACAGAGCACCCCTTTTACACAACTCTTCTCATTTTATGTTAAAGTTTAATGGGTGGCAAAAAGGTTTTGCTCCCTTCAGAGGTCGCTGCCCTAACAGCTGACGGGAAAAGGACTGACGCCCCCCTCGGCCGATGACCTTATACTCGTATTGTCTAATAAAGACTCCACACATCCTATCCTAGCGTATTAAGGTTATAACTAGTATTTAAGGTATTGATCTTGTTCTACATTTGAATTTAAAAAGTATTTTCTATTTGATAGATGCAAATGATGATACTTATTGAAATGTTTCGGCATATTATGACGTTTAAGTATTAAATGTACTAAAATTGTAACAAAATATCGATTACTTAATGTGGTGTTGTGGTTATTTGAATATTGTGGATTCAGCTAATTAATTATGTGGTTATTATTCAGATACCTATATTATTTTGAGCCAAAATTATACCTACTGTGTTGTAAGTGTACTGTTAATGTGCCCGTAGTTATTTCAATATTACAGATCCTAATTCCTATATTACAGAGGATCAAAGAAGTGCTTGTTTGAGATGGTACCTACTAACGTCTATAGTATGAAAATACTTTTCCTTATAGGATTGAGCATGACAAGAGTTTTATCCAGATAGAAGTGCGGACTAACTTTTAGGTTAGTTAGACCAAGTAGCAGATTGAGGAAATTGAGTGAGAGCGTGAGAGGTTTGTAAACAGGCCTCTACGACTTATCTTGCTACATGATAGTTCATGTACTTACTTATATTAACACCTGTATTGCCACTAAAACGACCTACATTCGAAGCATTAGGTAGGTACCTACTGTCCAAACGACTACAATTCAAGGTCATTACCCCTGCCATAACAATATAAGTCCCAGCAACATCATTACATTACAAAGCGAATTTGAAAACATTTAAATAATTAAGAGAAGAAACCTTTCTTGCACAAACAACTTGTTTCAATACCGGTTGTTGCTGACCCGCTCGCACGTGTTTCCAGCGCGTGGTGCGAAAGAGATAGACTGACAAGGTCACTGGTCAGCCGTTCTCCGTCAGACAGCGGGACGCGCGGGAGGGGGAGTGCGCGGGCGCAGACGGCGCAACGACATGGCGGTGGCTGTGACGTCACTCCACCAGGTCACGAACCAACTTGCATGGAGCCTCTCATGCGTATGAAAACTGGATGCATTCACGATATAAAAAACGTAACGAGACGTTTATAGTATGCGAGCGTCGCGGAAGAACCGACTAGAAGTAGAAACTATTATTGGCGTGCAGTGGCTTTCGTATTAGCATTATTGGCATCGGAACGACACAAATCAATGCTGCTATTGACTTGTTGTGACGTATTCTAGTTACTACAACCTATACATACCTTATATGCGTA
This sequence comes from Epirrhoe alternata, assembly GCA_963565295.1. NCBI lineage: Eukaryota > Metazoa > Arthropoda > Insecta > Lepidoptera > Geometridae > Epirrhoe > Epirrhoe alternata. Next base: position 10,091,887 of record OY751391.1, on the reverse strand, counting down.
GATGACATAACTCCTTACCTTAAATCAAACCTATTTGTATGAAGCCGATTAGAACCGTATTGGCTGATTGAGACTTTCAATTCAAACGTTCGAAAACTGGCAGTGTACTTTAGTAAAACTCTCACGACTCTATCCCCAGGTAAATAGACGATACACCAAGTATTCCACGATATTCAAGATGTTAAGAAACTTGGAAGGTATGTAGAGCTAGAGGGAAAACTACACAACTAAATAAATGATAAATGGTTTCGAACTTTTTTAAGAGGCTAGCATGGTATGGACATGTAATGAGAAGGGAAGAAGGTCATGTAACTAGGAGAGTGCTTGGTATGAATGATGATGGATTTACGAGTAGAGGTAGGCCAAAGAAAAGATGAATGGATTGTGTGAAAGATGACATGAGTAACAAAGGAGTGAGTGTTGAGATGACGGCTGATAGAGGAGAACGGAAGATGAACGCATGTTGTACCGACTCCGCATAATGTGGGAAAAGGGCAGGAATTTTTAGGTTCCACAACATCAGTCGGTTTCCTCACGATGTGATGGTGCACGGATTCGAGCCCACTACCTTTAGATCAGAAGGTAGAGCCACTTCGCTGAATCTATACGATGGTCACTGCCCACTTCGATTTCTCTGGTTTATTTACGCGGTCGAGTGGGGACTTGTCAACGAGCCAATTTTATAATTAGACAGTTGTCAAACTCCTATTTGAAAACGTGTACCTATTGCGCAATAGCGGATTTATTTTGTTTTTATGCAGTAGTCTATGCGATCTTATGGCTGACAATAATATCCGCTGTAGAGTCAGGAGTCGTAAAATAAAAGGAGTCACGCTTTTTAAACGTCAACAATTTTATGTGTAATATAAATTAATGTGTAAAAACCAACTTACAACAAAATCACGACTGTATTATTAGAGATTCTTTGAATATTATCAATAGGAGCTAATACTATAAAGATCTTAGCATCTGGTTTTCTACTTAGAGTTAATATGAACTCATATTATTTCCAACATTTATGCACTGAACAAGCTTCAGCGGAAAAATTGTACACAAGGAATACCTAGTTAAAACAAATGTATTTATTTTACGTATTTTTTATTTGCAGCTGGCACAGCCTTGAAGCGCAATTAATTATGCGCATATTGATTGTGAACTTCCTCTCCTATTGCAAATCATTTGAATAATGTAGAGAAAACCCGCATTTTACTGGTTTTACTGTTTGAGGTCTTCGATTGACCTGAAGAGTGAACAAAACGAAGATAAAATCTCAGTCGTAAATCAAGCAATTTTCATTTTATTAACATAGATTTTGATATATAAACAAAACAATCAAATATACTAGGCACCGTTATGAGGATGTTACAATGTCGATGGATGACAACAAAGGGTAGAACAAAGAAAAGATGGACGGTTGAAAGATGATATGGGAAGGAAAGGAAATATTGAGATGACGGCTGATAAATCAGAGTTGAAGAGAAAAACCAGTCCAGTTGAAGAGGAAAAGCAAGTCAAAGTCAAAAATCTTTATTCAGCAGAACCGCTAGGGTAAACCTAGGTGACTCTTCTCTTATGTACCGATCCCACATAGAAGTAGGATAAGGGCAAAGAGATTATTTATGATGATACTAAGCAGATATATCAAACGTTTCAAGAACATTTGGCGATTAACGAAGCACACAAATAACTCAGTAAAGTTGCAGTTTAATGGCTCCTTTAAAACAAGTCGGTCTTGTTAAGAGTTTAATGTCTTAATTATCAAGTCTTATCAAGATGGAAGCGGATAAATACAATTTAATATATCATAATATTCTCGCACAAAAAACCTTAGGTACGGATTTTTGTCGGGATATATTTATCTGTAAATGTATTTTTGTAGGTATTCCGCTTTTTTATATAATTAGGGACTTAATTAAGATTTCGTGACGTCATAACTAAATAGTTGCTCAATACGTATATTTTTCTTAAGGTATGGCGGTTTACAAAAAAAATATTGATCGATTTGAAGTATTTCGGAAAAAAAAGAATTATAATTAGTTCTGTTTTATGAAATAGAATCGCAATCGGAAAAGGTTAAGACCCCTCGCAGACTACAGACTTTCTATCGGCTTATAGTTGAGACGGAATATACTTCGGCTCGTAATTAGTATGGAGAAGTATAGCCCGTCTCAACTTTCGGCCGATAGAAAGTCTGTAGTCTGCGTGGGGTCTAAAAACTATTGGAAAGAGCTACAACCTTGTTAGGAGTCCTAAAAACTTAGCACTACATCACAAATAGAAACAATATCAGTTGCACTAACATACTGGTGTGAACGTGTAAAAATTTTATTAGCATGTTTTCAGTTGCTTACATCTTATCAGAGAACCATGAGAAAAGAAACAATAAGCGCCATTTAGCCTCCTCGCAGGCTGCAGACTTTCTATCGGCCGATAGTTGAGACAGGCTATACTTCTCCATACTCATTACGAGCCGAGGTATATTCCGTCTCAACTATCAGCCGATAGAAAGTCTGCAGTCTGTGAGGGGTCTTACAGAAAGTTTCATGGAAGATACCATTATCGACAGCAGGAAAAAATGATCTCTAGGATCAACGTTGTAAGGATCAAATTAAGTTGAGGTAACGATATCGTACGTTGAAGGAAGAGCGATAATCGCCTTATGATTTGTGATTATTATGATTCGTTTTATGTGTAAACGATATGTTATTGCTTTAAGAAAAGGTCCGAAAGATACCAGTGTAGGTTGTAGGTACAGTCACCAACAAAAATTAACAGTTGAACTTTTTAAAATGGCTTTTGTTTACGATAACTAAGAAAAAATCTTTTCTTTGGAAATTATTACGAACCAAGACTTTTATCTTGAAACATTTGTCAAAATTGATTATGTTACGGATTTCGGATATATTCAGATTTATGAAATGTTAATTGACTTTAGCTGCTGACTGTACCTATTCTAGAAACAGAAATGAGTAATCATTATTACGTCGTAATGTGTGGTAGTACCAATAAAAACTGCCCTTAACACGTGAAGCCGTAAATTCTATTTCTCCTTTGTTTTTCTGCCAGTGACTATTGGGTTCTAATCATAATACCGCCTTCAGTTTCACGTGGTACTTACATTTTGAATAGCCTTACCGATTTTATACGGAAAATCTTTACTAAAGAACGATTTATGTAATTAAAAGTGGTTATGATTAGTTATTAAGGGCGCGTACTACCTCAAAACTGCTTCGACTGGATCATATCTATGAAAGTACTGAAAAAATATTATTGAAAAAAATATATATTATAGTTGAGGATATAAACTGTTGCTCCATTGTAGTGAAAACACGATTATTAAATATTTTCTCGATAGAAAATAATCACAAACTTCCCTCTGAATTTTACTTAAAAACAAAAGTACTCAATAAATACTTTAGCTAGACTAGTAAAACTTTGTATCTAAACTCAGCTTAGTACACTACGTGGTCCCATTGTTCCGAATTTTGATGTTTTTTTGTTTTTGTACTTTTAATTAGCTAAAAAGTGTTTTAGCTCCGTAAATAACGCTGCGCATCCATAGCTCTGTACTCCTCACACGCCGAACAAATCACACTCGCTGTCCCGCTTACAAAATGTTGGCGTATTATAGGCCCTTAAAACACAACAGCTTTCGGATGTAGGTTTGTAATATTTATCAGTTGAATGGTAAACAAAATCCACAAATCCATATCGGTTGCCGTTACCCTCAAGTGGTTTCTTCAAAAAATTACCCAAAAAATTACCTCCATCAAAAATATCGAAAGTCAAAAAAAGGTTTTCCATCGGATGATTTGAACCTTTTTTTGACTTTCCATAGTCTACCGTAGAGATGGGGTTCATAAATTATACATAATCAATGAGTAAGCAATATGAACTTCCAAAAAATGCCGTCGAATACATCTTTTACACAATGAAACTGCCGTGAGTACGAGTAACTCGTGCACAATGAAATTCCATGCCTTTGAGAATAATCCAATATTCAACTACAGTTTAAAAATACCCAATGGATGTGAAAATTCCGCATTTACCGGTGAATTTTTGAAAAGTTAAGTAACACCGCTTGGCACTTTTGCTTTACAACCTGTCAGCCCCACTCTCCCCCGAGGGGAGGAGGGGGTAGCCCGGGGATAATAATTTTAGCTCGACGCCGCGTGCCCTGGAAATGAAAAATGTCATAGCGTAGCTACCGTAGGTACTTATTATAACACTTTCAGTGGAGTCACTCTCCTACACGTGTTCTACACACGGGTTGCTCAATTATTAATGTTAGGATTCCCGTGTCTATTCTGCTTAACTTTTGCTAGAAATAAGGAAACAAACGCCGCTAAAGCACTTGCTTCTCTTCTGATGCATCTACCTGTGTGATGTGGTAATCATGTAAGCAGCATGCACAAGCACATTGGCCCCCTCTTCAATAAAAACAATGATTTGTTTCCCTTTATTATACAATCTTTGTTAGAACTAAATCATTTTTTTAATTGTTAATTTACATTTTATTTAGGTGCAAATGTGATACGTGTGATACCTACAATTTTTGTTTCTTTCTTCTATACTAATATTATAAAGAGGAAAGATTTGTTTGTTTGTTTGAAATGAATAGGCTCCGAAACTACTGGACCGATTTGAAAAATTCTTTCACCAATAGAATCCCACACAATCCCCGATGAACATAGGCTATATTTTATCCCGGGGAAGTGAAGTTTTCCCGAGGGATCGCGGGTAACACCGCGGCGGACAGTTAGTTCACCATAAAATAAGTAATAAGTTACTAATAATATGGATATGCAAGAGCGGAACCGTCTGGAACAAGTATTTTTCCAACCCTAGTTGATTGTAATTCTTAATGAAATATTTTTTTTTTATTTTGATAAGAACTACAACGCGTGTTTGACGTCACGTGCCACAAAGAGCTCCATAATACGCCAGCAGCCCACCTGCGATGGAGGTAAAGCTCTTGGAAGTGCCAAAACGATACTATGTGTTTTAGTGGCGCACAAAATAGGTAATAGCATACACTTTGTCACCTGGGGCTTCAGTGCCATAAAAAAGGAGAAAATTTTGATAATTTATTGGCTAGGCTTAGTAGCGGATATTTCCTTAGTTTTTGCCACCTGGTACAGAATTGTAACAAAATTCCGCAGGAAGCAAAGAAGATTCTTCAAGCTTGAAGTGAAATTTCTTGAGGCGCGTTGGGCATTTTTGAGATGGGGAAAAACCATCAAACTCGCGGGTCACGTGACTGTTACAACACCATCTCTCACCCTCAATTTCGTCACAATTTATAGACAGAATGGTCGAACTGTAAAGAGCTCTGGTTCTGAATGAGACAACCGAGTTCAAATCCCAGGACAGTAACTTTTTGCACTTAATTTTTTTTTAATAAAGTTTTTATACTGCCTGAAAGCCTCCATTTTTGGAAAAGATAAAAATAGAATTATGCTAATATGCAACACACGTGTTTGAGTTTTTTGACGTTCATTTTAAATTAATTAGATACAAAAGGCGCAAATATATAAATCTTGATCGGGTTTATATATTTGAACCATTTGGGGTCGAGACCCTGGGTCCGTGGGGTTCCGGGGCCCATCGCGTCTTCAAAAATCTTTCAGGGCGTCTGGTCGAAGCGTCGCGTGATTCGAGAGCTGGCGACTTTTTGGCACAAAGAATCAGCATTGCCATTCAGCGTGGCAATGCCGCCAGTGTTTTGGGCACGCTTCCGACTGGCAGTGACCTGGATCAGTTGAGCTATCTATAGATCGTTTTTACGACGATCCTTAGATAGCTTGACTGATTCTATTGTATTTTGTAATTTTATGTACATATGTATTTTATGTAGCTTAGTTTCTCTGTAAATAAATATATTTATGTTATTTAAAAAAAAAATTAGATACTTACATATTATTTATTATTCAGCGTTGCGCTTTAATTACTTTAGGAAAATATATTCTGTTATAATTTTCCGCTACATAATACATATTTATTAATACTTAACGATTACTAACGTATATTTTACTCGAAATATAAAAATATATAATAAAACTATTAAAACACCAATGTTCAATCTCACGTCGTTGATTGTACCAAAGACCTCCAAACATTCGCAATACGCCTTCGGGAAAAGGCCCACAGGTAGAGCAACTTTTCCCATACATCAAAAAGAAAACAGTTATGTAACCATTATAAGTTATAAATAGGCCGGCCCCTCGTTATTGCCGTATAAATAACACTAAACAAGTACTGCCATAATTGCAATAAAGATTAAGATAAAAAGGGACGCCCTTCACTAAGTTATAAGGTTCCAAATCGCTAGAAAATAAGTAAATTTATGAAAATTTCAAAGTGTTAATACTCGGATAATTACTCAGTTAAAAGCCTCTGAAGAGAAATAAAAAAACAGTATTTATTGTACGCTTATGAATAGACAAAACTCTTTCCTGTAGCACATCAATCAAGTCAGCCACTGAAACTTCCATTTTGTATATTATTTAATTAAGCATTCAGAGCTCGGAATATTTTTTATATACAATCAGATCAGTTCCAAACATTAAACGCGGTTTAATTGTTTGGATTATTTGTGCTGGTTATTTAATTCTATATTCGCGTATAATGAATACAAATTATTTTTAAGTTAAAGTTGCCGCGGCTCGGTCATACGAACTAATGTCTCTCGTGCTGGGTTTGCCTTTTTTGCTTTTAAATTACGAGTATATCTGTAACATATGAAAAAAAAAATATGAATATTGTTTTTATTTTCTTGTATACACGATATTCATTTTTTGCTTGTAATTAAAATGCGCCAGTATATTTCGTAAAATGAGAAGTAGAAAAGCAGATTGAGAAGTTCAATACGAACATAAAAAAAACGTGCTGAATAAAATCTAATCAGCTTTTCACGATTAGACGTAATCTGTAATGAGTCATTACAGATTACGACATTCTAAAAATCTCTGAAGTTATAAAAAATATACGGTTGTCATTGAGGTTAGGTACTGATTTTTTAACCTTTTTATGAGATGATAGACTAAAACGGTTTTTTTTTTATAATGATTCCATTTTTAAATTTAAGTATAGGTAGGGTCAGCGTCACGAACTGGTAACCCCCCTGCAGAACAAACCGCCTTACTAAGGGGGTTACCAATTGGTGACGCTGACTGTACATGAGTTCCAATCTGACCATTTGCAGGAATCTGGCAGGAATATTGTTATTTTCTATCGTCTTTAATATAATGCAAAATTGTCAGCTTTGAAAGCGAACATTCTACGAAGGACCATTATGGAAGCCCCGTTAAGCTTTTTTCCTCCATCATTATTTTGTTGTAGGAAAATCGTAGTTCTGTTCTCTTTTTTAAAATGTCTCATCAAAAACGCCTCATAAACCTTCAATGGGGACGCCCGCGCCCGGAGAAAGCGTAGAAAATGACGACGAGCATAATTAAATCGAGATTTTGAGCATGAAACGAGCATTATCCCTGTAGGGGGTCTCGTGACGACACCGATTCAGGAACGTACTTGCAAAAATAAACAATTTCTACTAAGAATTGATGTGATGTTGGGAATGAAAGGAAATGGAAATCATGGCAGGAAGCGATAACCAATTTCGTTTTTGGGGAAGAATGTGATTTCTTGATAAAATGCGTGACACAAAGACACTTTCGGTCACCTACTTACTTACCTACTAATTATGTTGCCAGCAATATTTTTTTACTGTTTTATTTACTTCTATGTGTTTTATGATTTAATCTTTCAGATATATTTGAAGACAAAAAAAAATACCACCAAAAAGGTAATTCTCTGATTCTCATGAAAACGTTTGCGTTTTTTTTTCATAAAAATAAAATATTATCATTGGTTGCTGTATTCTTGCACTATTAATAAAACCATTGTACAAAACAAATCTGGCTTATTCAGAAAGCTATTAGGCACATCGGAGTAATGCTCTCAAAACGCACTTAACACGATTTCTGGACGATTGCAATAGGATTTTAGTCGACTATTAAAACTAGCTTTCAAGGAACAATTAGGTCATTTTCTCTACCTATAAGACCTAAATGTTCGCAGATTTCCGCTTTCCTTTTATAAATACGTTGAGCAATGTTCTACATTCTAAAACATAGGGTCTTTCATTTTTAACTAACTTAATTCAGGAATTGGGTTCAAAAAATAAATTAAAAAACATTTATGTACCTAATGATTTTGTTTTGTTATGAAAATCCCGAGAAATCGATAAAGGCAAATTTTAAATTGATTGTTCCTTCTTGCATAACTTAGTCCACTCGAGCGTGTGACGTGATGAAGCTGCGCTGCGATTGGACCTTGAAAATCATTATGCAACATGTCCTAAAAATCAATAAAAGATAAATTTTGAATTGAAAACTTAAATCGGCGTAGAAATTAAATCGATACGGTCAAAGAATAAAATGAAAGACCCTGTATACCTACTTACTTTTTTATGATTAAATACCTACCTGCTAAAACATAGCACCTACCTTCATACTACAAAAAGTATTGCTCAGTAGAATTCATGTTAAGTCCTATATCAACCTAATTCTTACATTTCCAGACCCTAGTTGGAGACTTATAATTATCAAGGTCTGTAATACGAGATTTTTCTAGAAATATTTCCCCTATGTCACCCCCAATACAAACAACCTCTACGCAATAGTAGGAAATAGTGTTGCTAGGTGCACCTAGTCATAAAGCTCCGTCACACCGACGCGATGGAAATCTGCGTAATTTTAGCGCTACGAGCACGAGGCCACAGAGGGTAAAAGTTGCTGAACAAATAAGTAGTCTAGACCGGCGTTAAGTTCGTCGCAACGCTGCGCAGTAGTCGCTTTTAGGGTCGAATAGGTGGTGAGACGCGGGGTAACCTGCGCACAGCGCAACTTCAGACCGGTCTAGATCCGCCGGCCGTACTGTACCACATTGACAACATTTTAATGCTGCCACTAGGAATAACAAAGAAAACTCTGTATTTCATTGCTAAATCGAAAAATTCATTCATTCACTTTCCATCATAAAACGGTGACCGTTTCTCAAAAAATCAAGGCTGGTTGGAGTAGGGTTTGCATACTAAGTATGTCTAATCTTAAATCGTCGGTTTATTTTTTGACCTCGAACGTGGGAAGTCTTTGTTACGACATAATCTTCTGTTTACTTGATACAGGTAGGTGAAGGTCAACGTTGCCAAAGTGTAGGATACCCGCGGAAATATAGTGGCTCTAAACTAAGACCCCGTTTACACAATACTATTCTTGCCTCTTGCTTCCTTAAACTGAGCGGAGCAAGAGCTAATATTCTGTGGCAAGAGACAAAACTGGTATCGTGTAAACGGCGTCTAAGTTAAGTACTTTAAAAACAGTGGCAGTGCCGACAGAAGTGAAAACTTGAACGTGGTTTCGGTAACGTTTCTAAACTTAAACAAAAATAACCCGGTGTCCATCACGTAACAGATCACGTGACTCGCGATGCGAATCCAATGTTTTTTATCCATCCCAAAACTGCTCAACGCGCCTAAAGAGGTTTTCACTTCAAAAACGACCTCAATGCTGATTACCGTATGCATGCCACTCTTCAGATATCTTCAAAGAATAAACTACAGAACTAATGTCTACAGTCTATAGGAGTCAGCCGTGAGCATGATTACACTTTCAAAGTTAAAAGCTGTGCGAATGGTACTAACATCCCCTTAAAGTCCCTTATGTAAGCCCTATGCAGTATACAACTTTTCTATTTGATAGGGTACATAGCAACTAATATTTAATCTGCCGTAGCTTTTAGGTACTTACATCCCTATTCCCCACTCAAGAGGCACGGTATACTATATTACTAAGGTATGCCCTAGCTTCCCTAGTTTTCCTAGGGGGACGAGAAATCTAGTTCGAAGGGGAAGCCAGATGAATAAGTTTTTCAACTTTATTACTTACTAGAAAACGTGGGTTTTCTTCGACTTGATTACAATCCCAACTTCATTTATATGGTAGTTTTGTTCGAGTTTGTTTTTTGAGCTCTCTAGGTAATGTCGATCTTTGACTGGCTCCCCACTGGAGCTTGACTTTTAGTTTTAAGATGGATCACCTAAAAGAATGATAGGCCCCAAATCGTGTTTGTTGCCCTGATTCTTCACGGTATTGGTCGCGAAAGAACAGGAGTAAAATTAGTTCTAAGACTATTCTAAGCGATCCCAGCGGTCCCACTGAAGTTAAGCACTAAGCACTTAGGTACTACCTCGCCAATCCTATTGAAGGAATGAATGAATGAATGAAAATACTTCTTTCACCCCTTCATTCACCATCATTTTGCACACCAAGTCGTCACGGGCACTGAACGTGTTGTGTTTCATCAGTAGCTTTTCACTTTACTTAGGATTCTCACATCTCTACTCATCATTCCAAGCGCTTTATACTCAGGATTTTCACCTCTATCTCATACCCTCAGCCACGCTTAGTGGGGTGAGCACAACATACTATATTATTGTATTCTTCCTCGACTCTTTGGATTCTCACATCTCTACTCTACTGACTTGTCTACTCAATGTAATGTTATTTTACTTCGGTACAATAAACTCACTGTCATGCTCTTTATGATTCAGCTGCCGGTCGCTTCTTAATAAGGAAAGGAGTGCATTGCTCATCAAGTCATCATTAATTACGCCTCCACATTGTTGCATTGCAGTAGTTTCCATGTGGTTATCATACAAACTACTCACTATTCTATGCTTCTTACTAACTATTGGGTATTCCGGGATTGTCGTTGTGACTATGAGGTATTCTATGGCCGAGAACGGTGGGATATTCTTTGGACTGTGATCATAAACAGCAGTGGGGCTGTTTTGGTGAAATGACATCTTGGCAATAACAATATTCTGCTAGTTCCACGAAATGGACTTCAAATTCTTCGTTTAATTGCTCTTTAGCGGACAAATATCGCCAGTCTTGAGCGGTGGCCATTTTGTCCAAATATAAAGATTTTTTTTTAATAAAAACACTTAGGATAAGTTTTTCATCAAAAATATGCGACCTTTTATCAAAAACCTCGTCAAGTGAGTTGACTTGAATCCCAATGAGCAAAGTCACGGTTGAACAGTCATTAAATAATCACAAAATAAACGTAGCCATCTTTCCCAGGCTGTAGGCAAACAATGAAATCCTGCCATTTGATTGGCCTGAGCGGCAGGCGCGGCAGACATCGCACCACGTAGTAAAACTAGTAAGCCTTGGTTTCAAAACGAGTGCACCTACCTATAATGACACCGGTAATATTGCAGGTCCTACTTACTGTTACAAAGTATTGGAAAATAAACGAAACGAAAGATTGTATCCTGCGGTAGCCATTATCTCAGATCAAACTGAAGATCTTTTGAAAATGTTTAAAGGGATTGATAATTACGATCAAATACATATTGAGCATCCTCTCCTCCTCCATTCCAAGTGATGATAAAGATACTACCTACGAATCTCATATTTCATTCAAGTAAAGCAATGCCTGGAATAAAACGGTATAATATTCTATTGTCTCTGATACCAGAAAGAAATGCTTGAATAGCTTATTCGTTCATACGGGTACCTACTCTTAATATGACCTATAGGAAGATGGTGACACGTTGTGGTACATACGTTCTTGTCTAGAAAAATCTGAAGACATAAGACCTTCTATTATTATGGAAATACATGTCTTATTGAATGAATGACCTCAATGTAATGTCAGGATCTGAAAGCCATATCTACAACCAAAAATAACTTTTACAAAGGGAGGCCCAGCATTGGGATAAAACTATGAATGATAAAAAGAACAACTGGCATGAAAGTCTTTGGACTTGTGAACAGGAAGACTGACAAGGATCAAAAATGAACCAGTATTTACTGAAACATGTGGAATCAGCTTCCCGCGTCTGTATTTCCGCTGAGCTACGACCCTGATGTTTTTAAGAAGAGAGTTAATAGGCACCTTCTGGGTAGGCTCGCTCCATCGTAGACCTCATTCTTGCCTATGTAAGTTTCGAGGTCAAGAGTCGACCCATTCATCATTAAAAAAAAAAAAAAAAAAAAATAACATCTAAACTAAAAGTAGCATGTTCGCCTAATTGAGGCTACACGACGTAAGAACAGCTATCGCTTCCAAGAAACCGAAGTGCTAGCTGGACAGTCAAGCACGGTGTTGGTAAGTACCAAGGTAAATACAGACCCAGTCGTGAATGTCCTCGGCACGCATACAACAGATGCAAATGTATGGAGAATGGAGTACCGACTGAATACACCTGAGCTTTAAGTTAGATAGACGACAATCTATGTCTAAATGGCTATAAATGTTGATACTCGGAAGGACTAGGAAAAGTACAATAAGGGTCTTACAATCGAGATTAAATTGGTTTCTTCTAGGTAAGCATGCTTCATCTTAGACCCTACTATCAGAAGGAGGTCAAAGGCTAACCAATTAAGGATATATTTTTGGGTTTTTTGGCGACTTATTCAAAAAATATGCAAAGATTTATCATTTATCAAAGCAGTAAAAAGACTAAAAAGATGCAATTCCTTGTTCTCTACAAGCAACACTACGGAGCAGCAATCCAGCTGAGTTCAAAGGGGTGAAAAATTGCAAACAAGTTTGCAGCTCGAGTCGCGCAGTCTATTATCCACAAGCTATGTAACTAGGTATGTACATACATACACTTGCGTGTACTAGTTAGCAGGATTAGGAATGCGGCCTGCGCCCGTCCTGATTGTCTAATCGTCGGCAGCTGTTTAGCTAGATCTTCAAGCCTGTATTTAAAGTACTGAGTTTTCTTGTTCCAATATGCACGAACGGATAAAATTAACATAGAAGAATATGCCTATGTCTCAGATAAACAAGACAGATCATTAGATGCACAGTTGCTATTGCTCTAGACATCTGTAAGTTCAATATAACAAGACTGTGATCCGGCTCGAAGGACCACTGGCTTACTGTGGACAGCGTTTTGTATTTATGGACTTATTGCGGTGCGGTGTCAAGGAAGCACTAAGCACTTCACAAAATAACGCAAGGAGTCGAAGAAAAAAAATCTGTAGGCCATATAAACCTTGTTAAAAGAAAAGATACAGTATTTATATTCAACTGATTTGGATTCATAGATTCACTAGCTGGAGGCTAGTTTTTATTACCGCGGAACTTTGATTACTGCTCCTATGTATAGCTGGTATCTGGGAAATAGTTTGAATTCCATACCGCTATCACATACAGATTTTAAGACGACATCCAGACTTTTATTACTATTTTATAGTCTACCTGGCACTTGGCTTACGAGCGAACGAAACGATAACGACTTTGTTGTTTTAAGTGGGAATTTGAATTCTGGATTCCGATCTCTAGTGTTCATTGCATCACTTTTAAATCGCTAGCGGACCTAGGAGAAACATAGTTGAACCTGTTATACCTGATACCTACCTTTGCATAAGTATCATATTTAGAAAAGAATAGAATACTTATTTAAAGTTCTACAATTGTTTATTCGAAACTTTTGTGAAATAACACTAATCCTAGATCATTGAACTCAACAATACTAATCCCTACATCCCAAAAGAACTCACGTAGAAGGAAGAAATTGACAATCTATTTTAACTGATTCGTCTCAGTGAAGTGGGACTTGTCCATATCTCACTAGACGGATACGAGTAGAAACATGAGGTATTGGACTTTGACTCATAGATAGCACTTTGTCAAAATTACATGCGATTGCTATCTTCTTTGATCAACAGTTATCATACAAAACATTTGTGAAAACTTCAGATAGACGTATCCTGCTACTTTATCTACGCAAATCGCCGATTATGAAACAGAAAGTCAAATGATAAAACACGAAAGACATCTGATAAGATTTTAATCCACAAACCGAAAGACTCGAAATTTTACTCATAAATGTAAACAGTGGACAGGAACCATATTTCCTAGAAGCAGCGGGCTATAATTTACATGAGTGCTTCCAGAGATCCAATGATACGTAATGACAGTCATCTGACAAACAAATACGTAAAGAAATAAAGAATGCTCTCCTTGGAATACGGAGGTGAAGTTGAGATGATTGATGGAGTTGAAAAAGAAATCAATAACACACATACATATAAATAAACACACATGTACAGTTCGATATTAAAAGTCATACATACACAGGCCGGTCTAACAGGGCAGGGTACTAAATAGAATTGGCCAATGATCGGTAGGAAAAACCAGGCTTCCAGGATTTAAAGAAGCAATACCCTAAATGTGTCATTGAAAGATTGAAAGACTTCCAGTAGCTCCCTAATAATTATATTAATTATGCACTAATTGCCCTGTGTAGAATGAAACGGCAAACAAGACAGGATATAGTTAAACGATGTAATGAAAACGGAGGTAAACTAAACTATACAAATTAGTAATCCAGTAAGGCCGTGACTGCTCTTAGCATTGTAATGAAGGTAATTGGTAATTGCATGTGCATGCTTGCGGAATACCTTGCTGCGTTTAACATGAACGTATGGTGTGAAATTGTGATTCTAGTGCACATAGCATACGTTGAATCTTTGCTGTGATACGGTGTGTTTCTTTGGGGTTTTCCTATGAATGTTACTGCAATTCATAACAAGATAATGTTTTGATAAAAGACAATTTTTGAAGAAAATGCACAGAGACATTATAGACACAAAGCACGTTCAGACAGTTAATACAATTAGATATAGATGACGAATGTACTCGTATTAAGTTTCACAACAAGTACCGAATATACAAAGCTATTTTTTTTCGATTTACTGGTTAGCTCTCGCTCATGATGAAATGGCAGACCGGTCTGCGATGTTCTTCATGCGTCGTTTACTATAGCTGCATGTCACGCACGCATAATTACAGCGCATGCCTCCCAGACGCAGCTATTGTTCCGAGATAACTGCTCTTGATCTTCAAGCCTTCGATCACACAACTACAATCCTTATCTGATCAACTTACGATCGATTTTCCTTAAACTCTGAAGATACTCAATAGTATTTTATGTGGCAGGTAAATTGTTGGTTCTGAGATTGAGCTGTGCGGTACAAAACTGCTCGTTTTGTTAAAGCAGCAGTTAGGTTGTAAATGATTCATGCTGTCTTTGAGCTGCGGGATACGTCGCCTTTCAACTGTTCTGCTGACATTTATTTGGAAACGAGTTCGAATTCGTACTTTTAACGCGATTACAGTACGGCCAATGGTTCAGGCATCCGTGAAGCTGTTTCGATGCGCAATACACAATTTTGTATGAAAAAGTCTCAAAATCTTCTTCACATCAAACTGCTCGTTGAGCGTAATGTACGTAAAAGATCGTGAGATATCCCGCAGTTTATCAGCTCCGCACGTACCCACCTACCTATTGACCATGTCTTTCCACGGACATCGGTAGAAACGGTACCATCAGCTCCAAGACACGGAATTCATTTGTTTCTGTCGCAGTATATCACTTGAAAATGCCTTGATTATTCATATCATGGATTAGTATGACTTGCTATACCTTTTCACTGAAGTTATTTGAATATTTTTTCGGCTGTTGCACATTAATCGTTTCCTTATTTTGTATGCAGAGGGTTTTTGTCGGCTCTTGTGTGCATCTTTGATTACGTTATTCATTTGTATTTATGGCACAGTACAACCGATCTTTGTCTCTCTGAAGTTAGGTGCACTAAACGATTGGTAAATGAAAGATTTGTTGTGCGTATTGTATGATGATGATGATTCCTTGATTGATTCATGATTCCTTATTAGTATGAAACTAGTACCTACCTAAGATAAATATTGATGGACATTTCACTCACAGTCACAATGCAATTCTATGCAATAAAACCAGTGCTGCCACTTTGATGAAATATACATTGAAATCAATCTACATACCTAGACTACGCACAACTCTGAACCCATTTTTGATGACGCCTAAAGACAAAGACAGTGTGGTATAGCTGCCTCGCTCACTCGCTTAGTTTGTTGCATCGTGATCTCGCCTACTCTACCAAACCTGCGCAATCGTTTAGTGCACCCTAACTTCAGACAGACATAGATCGGTGTGTGCGTACTGTACCATATTGTTTAAACTAATAGGTGTAAGTTCAGTTCAGCTTCTCTTGATAATTTAAACAATATGAAATTCGATGGTGTTTCCCATTTCATTTACTGAATACTTAGGTATTGTATTCGAGCTTGGTATGCTGTATTTCGATGCAATGTTTACACAATAACGTTCGCATAGCGAACCGAAAATTGCCTTGTTAGAACAACCAGCAGAATGCCTCAATGGAATTCAAACCTGGTGTTTTAAGCTGATTGCACATTGTGTCCGCGTCGTACAGTCGCAGTCATTTTTCTATAGAAAAAATACTGATGCCGTCAGAAAATGCAGCTAGCTTCTGACGTCTCAGCATTTCCTCTATTATTAGGCTGAAAATTGGCATGGATGGTTCCGTACAAAGAAATACGGTTTAAATTTCAACTCGATACCTCCACGCGTTCCCAACATAAAGGGTCGTGATAGACAGACAGACGGACAACAAAGTGATCCTGTAAGGGTTCCCTTTTTTCCTTTTGAGGTACGGAACCGCGGGTCACACCGCGGGAGCGCAATAAGTTGACAAGTCTCAGCTCAGAGCGATACTTATTTTATTGAGCTACTGAGACAAACCAGATACAAATGATAGAAGTAATAATGATAGAATCATTACATTTATTAGCAGTCTTGTGATGGAGACATTACCATTAACGTATCGCTCGTAAACTCGCATCACTTTATTCATAACTAACTGTGCACCGCGACTTCGTATTAGCGTAGATCCCGATCCCGTAGGAACAAAAAGTAGCCTTTTTTTTACTTTTAACTTTCTCTGTCTTCGAGCCGTTCTAGAGATTAGCCCCTTTAGGTCACTTTAGTCTTTGTTTTGGAAACTTAGAGGTACAACGATGCTAAGTGATGATTTTTTTGATATTTCAGATTGCCTGTGAAGTGTTGTGAACAAAAATCTAGAAATTCTATTTTTTTATGTAACTATACAACTGCTTCTGTATTTCCATATGATAGTAATAGCATCTAAAACTTGGTTTAGTAGTGATATATAAAATCATTATAGAAAACGACTAAGAAGATGGTTATTTCCAAGATACACTCGCCTATATAATTTGGAATGATACGAAATGTCGATATTTCCATTAATATTACGGTAGCAAATTGCAATGATCGTTCCACGCAAGTTAACTGTTTAGTGAACTACCGTTACCGGGTTCAAGACGTTCAGAATAATATTTATTGGAAAGGAGAATGGGCATTCCCGCCCAAATCAAAAAACTATCGCCCGCAGAGTAGGCGTATGGTGGAATGGGTAGTAGACCTTCAAAAACACTCCATTTCATTGTATGACAGCTAAAAAATCCATCCTACAGAAATCGAGATATTTGCAGTTAAAGGTGGTGACTCTTACCATCATGTTTTTTGACTTACAGGCTTCCCGCAGATAAGCCACTATGGGTAATCGATAGAACTTTAAAAGCATTACATTTCATTGTATGAAAGCAAAAAAAATCCATCCTGCAGAAATCGATATATTTGCATTTAAAGGTGGTGACTTTTACCATCATGTTTTTTGACTTACAGCCTTCCCGCAGACAAGCCACTATGGGCATTCGATAGAACTTTAGAAGCACTACATTTCATTGTATGACAGCTAAAAAATCCATCCTGCAGAAATCGAGATATTTGCATTTAAAGGTGGTGACTTTTACCATCATGTTTTTTGACTTACAGCCTTCCCGCAGACAAGCCACTATGGGCATTCGATAGAACTTTAGAAGCACTACATTTCATTGTATGACAGCGAAAAAATCCATCCTGCAGAAATCGAGATATTTGCAGTTAAAGGTGGTGACATTTACCATCATCTTTTTTAACTTACAGCCTTCCCGCAGATAAGCCACTATGGGCATTCGATATAACTTTATAAGCACTACATTTCATTGTATGACAGCTAAAAAATCCATCCTGCAGAAATCGAGATTTTTGCAGTTAAAGGTGGTGACTTTTACCATCATGTTTTTTGACTTACAGGCTTCCCGCAGACAAGCCACTATGGGCATTCGATAGAACTTTAGAAGCACTACATTTATATACATGACAGCTAAAAAATCTGAATTTGAATATGTTACTTAGGGAGCTATAAAAAGAGGTTTCCCAAGCGGGCAGACACCTGCGATGGTTCCTTCATCATGTCGGTCAGCCTCAAAGTATGGAAAATTACGAGTCAACTTTCGTCATTTTACCAAGGCTGAATTATTTTGTTTTATTCTTGTTGCATACATATTTTATACTTGTTGCATACTTGTTTGATACATGTTGCATACTTATTTGATACTTGTTGCATACATGTTGCATACATGTTTTATACTTGTTGCATACATGTTGCATACATGTTTTATACTTGTTGCATACATGTTTTATACTTGTTGCATACATGTTTGATACTTGTTGCATACATGTTTTATACTTGTTGCATACATGTTGCATACATGTTTGATACTTGTTGCATACATGTTTTATACTTGTTGCATACTTGTTGCCTTCATGTTTTATACTTGTTGCATACATGTTTGATACTTGTTTTATACTTGTTGCATACATGTTGCATACATTTTTTATACTTGTTGCATACATGTTTTATACTTGTTGCATACATGTTTTATACTTGTTGCATACTTGTTTGATACATGTTGCATACATGTTTGATACTTGTTGCATACATGTTTTATACTTGTTGCATACATGTTTTATACTTGTTGCATACATGTTGCATACATTTTTTATACTTGTTGCATACATGTTTTATACTTGTTGCATACATGTTTTATACTTGTTGCATACATGTTTTATACTTGTTGCATACATGTTTTATACATGTTGCATACATGTTTTATACTTGTTTTATACGGCAGACTTTGAGGCTGACCGACATGATGAAGGAACCACCGCAGGTGTCTGCCTGCTTGGCAAACATCTCCTCAAGTAACATACACAAAGTTCAGGTTTTATACTACTACGAAACTTTTGTTTAAGGGTGACTTTCAGGTTGGAACTGTACTAGGGATCTGACAAAGGACGACGTGATTTGTAAAAATTGTTGTTGTGTACAGCTGCGAATAAACGTATGTCTATGTCTATGTCTATGATTTCTAATACTGTTTCAAGCCAAATATATCAAAATGAGCTTTATACACTTTGACATGATGAAGGAACCACCGTAGGTGTCTGCCCGCTTGGGAAACCTCTTTTAATAGCTCCCTAAGTAACATTATAAAATTCAGCCTTGGTAAAATGACGAATCTTGGGTGCTATTTTGGGCACCTTTGATGCCTCATATCTCCCAAAGCCACCCGGACCCAAACTTCATATTTGGGGATCGTACATAACCATACTGGGACTACACACAGACAAAGTCTCAGCCTTTATAAAATGACGACGACCCACAAAAAACATCAAAAAACATGATGGTTAAAGTCACCACCTTTAACTGCAAATATCTCGATTTCTGCAGGATGGATTTTTTAGCTGTCCTACAATGAAATGTAGTGCTTCTAAAGTTCTATCGATTGCCCATAGTGGCTTATCTGCGGAAAGGCTGTAAGTCAAAAAACATGATGGTAAAAGTCACCACCTTTAACTGCAAATATCTCGATTTCTGCAGGATGGATTTTTTAGCTGTCCTACAATGAAATGTAGTGCTTCTAAAGTTCTATCGATTGCCCATAGTGGCTTATCTGCGGAAAGGCTGTAAGTCTAAAAACATGATGGTAAAAGTCACCACCTTGAACTGCAAATATCTCGATTTCTGCAGGATGGATTTTTTAGCTGTCATACAATGAAATGTAGTGCTTATAAAGTTCTATCGAATGCCCATAGTGGCTTGTCTGCGGGAAGCCTGTTAGTCAAAAAACATGATGGTAAAAGTCACCACCTTTAACTGCAAATATCTCGATTTCTGTAGGATGGATTTTTTGGTTGTCATACAATCAAATGTAGTGTTTTAGAAGGTCTACCCATTCCACTAAACGTCCACTCTGCGGGCGATCGTTTTTTGACTTGGGCGGCGCTTCATACATGTCTGCCCGTTCTCCTTTCATCAAATATGTTTCAGCAAGAACTTAAACTGGGACTAAAAGTAGGTTATTTATGCGTATTGGCAAACAATAGATTAGATCCAGTCGAGCCATCTAAAATCTAGGATTGAAAACGATCTACAGATAACTCATGATTGAGAACGCTTCTGAACGAAGTGTGGTGTGGTGCCGCCATCAAAAGTGTGGGTTCCGAAATATTCGATCTATTTGGATGACCTCTAGACATCTTCCAAAGAACTTGAACAACTCTTTAATTGATCTGAGAGAATGTGTATAGAGTATTGGGGATACAGTCGTGATTCTGTTCGTTTCGTCAATTTCTGAATGCATTTTACAAAATCCAAATTATCGGTTGGAGCACGGAGACGGTAGCAGACAATACGCTTGATGGAACGCAATCACGTTAGCCAGAAAGATTTAGTTGAGACGCGAGCGGTGGCAGTCAGGTTAAATGGTTCGGCATCATGCAATACATTTCACATGAAGTACCGTCGTATGATTTGACTTGTTTTACATGGTGTAGGAAGAGAAAGATTGGATACCTTATCATCAAGAACACAGAATCGGAAAGGAGTCGGAATGATAGGAACCAAGAAGTAGAAGAGGAACACCAAATCAAGGTCAGAAAAGAGAAGGGACAGCATAAAGAGATAAAGGTGGAAACACTGTCTTCTTCTTCTTAGCCACTTTCGACCTTTTGGGTGTAGGCCTTCATAATTTGCCAATTCTTGCGGATTTGTGCAATTTCCATCCATTTTCCTCCAGTTTGATGTCATCGTACCAACGCATTTGCGGTCTGTGGTAGTTTTTTGCCCCATGGTCTCCATTCTTAACACTGTAGCATCGACGAAAGCTATGTATAAAAGCTCTCTCTACAATCTTATAAATGACTGGCTGACATCACACCTACAGTTTAAAGTCCTAGAAACAGGAAACTTAGAGGGAACATTCCTTTTATGATGTAGGGTAGGGGAGCACAAAATTCTACCCTTAAAGGGGTGAAAAGAGGAAAAATGAGGAGGCGCTTTTCCATACAACCTAATGCGCATTGAAACGGCTTACTTCACGAATGCCAAGATTCGTTGAACTTACTGTAGTACCTGTATTGTCAGTACCTACTTCAGTTTATAAGTGCGCGGCGGGAGGTCCAATAAAATAAAATTTAAATAACGCCCTATACTTTTATGATTATTTTACTGTCTAATTAAAAGAACTTATTACCTAACTAGTCTACCATCTTTTAATTAGCAATAATTCATTTTAATCTGCTCTATCGTATTCAGTGAGATTAGATTGCCAGTTGCCAGAAACTTTTGTCATTTAGTTACTGAAAGGAGACGAAAATATAAAAAAACCGTCCAAGTGCGAGTCGGACTCGCGCTAGAAGGATTCCGTACCATTATCTACAAAAACAGTAAAAAAATCACGTTTCTTGTATGGGAGCCCCGTTAAATATTTATCTTATTCAGTTTGTAGTATTTGTTGTTATAGAGGCAACAGAAATATACATCATCTGTGAAAATGTCAACTGTCTAACTACCACAGTTCATGAGATACAGTCTGGTGCAATTGTTCTTTGGTCTGGTGACAGACGGACGGACGAACAGCGGAATCTTAGTAATAGGGTCCCGTTTTACCCTTTGGGTACGGAACCCTAAAAATTGGAGTGACAAAATGTCGAATTATCGTTAATTGTCCCAGTTTGGGTGATATAATGGTTCTCGTAGTTTCCGATACCCACGTTATAGGGAATCCAAGTTTGGGGTCAGGACTTGTAAGTGACAGTTGGGTGAACTTGGGTGTTAATTTTGAAAATCAAGTAGGTAGAGCTGACTTGAAAGAGCTGCAAAGTTTTCCTTCACCGTTTTGAGCACCGCATATAAGTTTTTCGCAATATTGATTTAGGGAAAATTATCAAATATGAGCTTCAAAATATGATGATGATCTCTCTCTCTTCCCGACTATTTATCTCACATGGTGGTGGGGTCAGCCTTCCTAACACTCTTCCTCCACTTCGCCCTATCCATGACGTCATCATGGGAAACGTCGCATGCCTTTATATCTCGTTCCAACACAGCTGTCCAGGTTGTTTTTGGTCTCCCTCTAGATCTTTTACCGGAGATGGACAGTCCCAGTACCTGGTTGCCAACGTAATCGGGTGATCTTCTTTTGACATGTCCATACCATCTCATCCTGTTCTCCTGCAGCTTCTCCGCAATGTCGCGGACTCCCAGACTACCATGCACATACTCATTCCGGATTTTATCCAGCCTGGTTACGCCGCACATCCACCTCAACATCTTCATTTCTGCCACATGGATGGTATGGACATGCCCCTGTGTGACGGCCCAAGTCTCGCTACCGTACATAAGGACAGATCTTATTATGGACTTGTAAACAAGCCCTTTTAATTCGACCGGCATCTTTAATATGATGACGATGACAAAGAAAAACCGCGTTTTCAAAAGATAGTGTGCCACAGAGACGACGCGATAAAAAATATACTACCTACTTACTTATGAGACTTAACGATATGTGGATCATAAAATACATTGCTATCGAAAACATTAATAACTGCTATCTGACGTCCGATAACGTTGTTTTCGCGAAAATGTTGTGGAATTGTAAGACAGACATAACATAACTACATAATTTACGTCACAAATATCACACCTACATACAATGACTCTCAACTTCTTTAACAGGGTAATGTAACATCACTACCAGCATTCAGTCAGACCATTCAGAAATCAAACAGTAGTAGGTACTCAGATTATATGTATAGGTATGTATATGTACATTCAGTGGAGAGCCTATCGGACAAAGTGACGATATTATTACAGTAGTACCTATCTACCTAGTACCTACTCCAATGCAAGTATGTGACGGTTTAGGTAAGTATCTATAAAATTGAAAACTTTTAGTATAAGTATAAAAAAAAGTGTATGATAGCAGGACAGACACATCTAGATACTATCTCGGTTAGTAACCAGTAAAAAAAATTGCCGAATACATCACACGTGATCAAACATTCCGATAAGATAGCGAATTACCAGTTGCTAGAGCTTTTCTGAAGGTTATAAAAGTGAAATCCTTAGATGATATCAAAAATTTTGATCCATCGATAAAACAAATTGCCATCTGTCGATATATCACTATACAAGCTTTACACCTATTGTAATTTGTTAGGTATCTACCTACCTTGTGAATATTTTCGTGACCATGAACCTACTGAATAATGATGTTACCACAGAAGACAAGAGCCGCTTTGGTTCTCTCACATTTAAATGACATTCATGTCGCTGATTTCAGCTACCTACTTATCTTTGTTTTACGGATATGCATTTTCAAGGTCTAGTCATTTTTGATAAGGTTTTTTCGTCCAGTTAGTTTTAGCTCAGTTTATGTTTTAATTAATGAAATACCTACTTCTATCCAGTGAGCTCTGTATCGAGTTATATTATGTATTATGCTCTTAACTACTTTTTTACATGTTTGTTTAGTTCGTGTTCGATTTTACGGGTGTCGAGATCTGTATTCTGTGATATTATGTTATACTAATAAGTTATTATGGATTCCAATAGGAATCTCGGTAACAGATTCTTGTTTTGATAAACGAGTCACTAGAATAAGAAAGAGAAGCGATAGGTTTTCAAGTGAGTAGGTAGTAGGTAAGGTACTAGGTAATGGATTACGTTACGAACGATATTTGGATAGCGTCCACTAGGTAGGTAACCTACCGAGCTAAAGCAGCTGTCGGAGAAGCGGCAGACCTTTCAGAGGCCAGGCGACACTGAAAAACAGCGCCTGATCCTTGGATCTAGGCATTTTGCTGAGTAGTTGCCTTTTCAACAATCATTTTTCATTTGTTTTTTTTAATTTATTATTTGTTTTATTTTCTTACCTACTTAGTTGATTAGTTGAATAAATGTATTTTCTTTCTTTCTTTCTTTCTTTCAGGTTTATAGAGACACGTGTATCGACGGAGCGGTCGGGACTCACCTGTTTCCTCTTGAGCGGCGTCGGCAGCGCATGCGGCGGGCCAGGCGGCGGGCCAGGCGGCGGCGGCGCGGCGTCACGCTCCGCCAGCTCGTCCAGCAGCGCCGCGCATCTGTCGCGCTCGGCGCACTCCTCCGCCGGCAGCAGGAAGCGGCGCCAGCGCGCCGAGTCGAACCCCCAGTGGCACGTGCGGTGCTCCGCGCGGTGAGAGTGCGACACGAAGCGACGCGGCGCGAACAGAGCGCGGCACTCCAGGCACTGCACCAGCGCGGCGGCCGGCGCCAGCACGCCCCGGGCGCCCCCGAAGCACTCGTGGTACACCCGCGGCCCCGGCAGCTTGTGCGGCCGGGAGCCCCGCGCCGCCGGCAACAGCGCCGCGCACAGCCGCTCCGCGTCCGTCTGCGTGATCAGCCCGCAGGAGGGCGCCGAGCGAGGCAGCACGCCGGTCGACTTCAGCTCGTGCAGCTGCTCGCCGGTGCAGCGCGAGCAGTAGATCTGCAGCTCGTCGCACACGCGGTTGATCTGCTCGAGCGTGAAGTCGGTCAGCACCGAGGTCAGGATCTGCGGCAGGCACAGCCGCCGCTCGCCGCCGACGCCGAAGCAGGCGATCCGCTCGCCCTCCAGCAGAGTCTCGCCGCGCTCGCCGAGCTCCGTGTCCGCGGCGAGCAGCAGCGGCGGCGCGGCGGGCCCCGGCGGCGGCGCGGCGGACGGCGGCGCGGCGGCGGCGGACGGCGGCGCTGCCGGCCGCTCGCGCGCGGCCGCCGGGCCCTGCAGGCTGCGCGGGGCGGACGCGCGGTACGTCTTCAGCACGGAGGTGATGTGCGGCGTGACGGCGTCCATAGCGCGGGCGACGGCCGCATGTCCGCTAGCAGGCGCGCGCCGCGACGGCACTCGCGCGCGCCCCGGCCATATCTGCCGCGCGCTCGCGCCGCCGCGCGCCGGCGTCTCCGCCCCGCGCCGGCCCCGCCACCGCCGTGCGAAAGATCCGCGAGCGACCTCGGCCGCCGCTCGGTCGCCGTGCTGGCGGCGCTGCCGGCCGTTCTCCCGATCCTGAGATTCACCGAGCGCTCGCTCGGATCCCGGCCGACCCTTGGACGTTCCTCGCTGTCCGGCCGCGATGGAACCTCGACGACATCCGGGTCGATCTGTTTGAAAACTCCCGAGACGGCACAACCGAGTCCTCGCACGGATGACTCCTCGAGTCGCTCGATGCGATACGATCCGCGGACGCGCGAGCTCGGGGCGTGGATTCCGGCGACCGGCCGCGGTCGAAGCGGCAGACGGATGGCTCGGCTACTGGAGAGTCTAGCCGGCGCCCCGCGCCGCGCCCCCTCGCGCCGCCGCCGCCGCCAGGTCACGTGACCGACCTTCCCGTCAAAATATCCAGAATGGCGGCGCGAGCTACGGACTATCGGCCAAAGATTAAGACTATCAGATAGGCCAGCCACAAATAAAACTCAATGCTCGCTGATAATCTGTGGTAGTTATCAATACATATTCCATCATCTTTGGCCTTTTTCCATCTACTAGAGATGATTTAGATGGCGTCAGTCTGGTCAGGTTACACTACAATTTGGGGTAGAGCATTTTCTTTCATGGCTGAAGAGTCCTATACGGGAGTGGCAGCCACGACCACATTTTGCGCAAATGAATGATCCCGGGGATGTTGCGGGGTTTGCGGCTCATTGCTGACGAGTAGCTCGCTTCTGTGCCAACTGGTCGAGCCAAGCGTTATCGTGAGCGACAACACCGTCAGCCACGATTTTTCTCCAGGCATCACGATCTTCGGCTGGGAGAGCGAATCCCAGTTAGAGTGGTTTATTTTAAAACTATATCGCGCTTTACGCTGTCTGTTGGGGTTAACCAACAGTAAGTATAGCTGAGCTGAAGTTAGAGCTAAGGGTAGCTAGCTAGGGGGTGAGTCCGAGGACAGTAAAAATAACCGAACACGATGAGTACTTGTTTCAGACTGATTTTATTGTTTCACGTTATTGTAAATTGCAGCGCAGTGCAATGTCAGCTAATTTAGCGTTCAAAACTGTAACCTAGATTAAGTACATGCGTTGGCTTGTACACTGTCCTTAAAACGCAATTTAGGTCGGCCGACAGGTCTTTTAGCGTCGGAAATTTCTGCCAGTAGTGTTTGCCTTGGCAAACGAGAGGGGTCCATGCGATGGACATGTCCAAGCCAACGAAAACGACGTTGCTTTAGCATGGCCATGATGCTTGATAGCTTGGCTGATTGTAGTACTATCTCGTTGGTCACTTTATCTTCCCATGAGATACCCAGTATCTTGCGGAGACAGCGCATGTGAAAGTTGTTGAGTCTGCGTTCCTGCTTGGCATACGATGTCCAAGTCTCAGCTCCGTACAAGAGTAGGTATGCTCAAGATACAAGTTACATATTAGGTACTAGGTATTTACATCTAAATCAAATTAAAATGTCTGTCTGTGATTTCAAAACAATTGTGTTTTCTCCATGTTTACATAGAGATCACTGGTTTTCTCAAGTAACCAAACCTACGCAAATGAAGTCACGGGCACAGCTAGTAGCACAGAACAATAATACTCCTGTAGGAGTTAAGGTGCATCTAATTTACACGATGCGATTTTTCTTACGATTTGCTAAGCCCCGCCCATTGAACGTGCCGACGAGCGTCGCGTTAAGCCCCCTCGCAGACTGCAGACTTTCTATCGGCGGATAGTTGAGACAGGCTATACTTCTCCATAATCATTACGAGCCGAAGTAGGTATATTCTGTCTCAACTAGCCGATAAAAAGTCTGCAGTCTGCGAGGGGGCTAACTATGACAAATCGCATACGAAGAGCGTTTACACGTCGAACGAATAAATGAAACCACCCAAAAATTTAGAATCGACTCTTTAGGTACCTAGGTTAGGTATTTAGGTAACTTTACCCAGGCTTTAATATTTATCTAGGTACTACATAGTTAGGTACTATCTATCTGCCTGGTTGCACCGAAGAAACTTCACTGATAGTTATTTAAAGGCCTCCTTTTAGACTTTAATTATGTACGGTTTCACCATACATTGGCAATTTGCGCATGGGGCACTTATTTAAGTCGCATGCGCTGCACTTCAATTTAGAGAGAGAGGAGAGGAGAGGGAGAAGGTAGTCCACTCTTTAAGTTCGCAGAGAATGCAAAAGTAGAAGAAAAGTTTATAGGTATTATTTTTTGTAAAACCAATGTAGGTACCTACCTAGTTGACAGTGCGAAGCCATGATGAAAATAAAGGAAACCCCAGGAACAAAGTGATTTTGCTTTAATTATTTAGTTTTAGTAAATCTCTCATCAAAAAACTTATAGTTTTTATTTATTCTGCCACCCGAGACGAACACAAATCCAACAAATCATGAAAATTCGTGCAGGTCTCGAGTTAGAAGTGTTCATACAAACACAACTTTGTTTTATTTAATAGATACAGAACAGACAGACAAAGTAAACAATGATCATTAATAACTTTTTTTATTACAAATCGTCGTTGAAGTAGGGTTACCTACACTTTACCTACTAAATGGAAAAAAAATTGCTGTAGCAAACTAAGGTAGTTTAACTAGGTAGTAGATAGATATAAAAAAACATATTGGACTGCCTCTGAGAGGCAAGTTTCTGCGTAAAGGTACAGCTACCTACATTATCAAAAACATTCATCCGTGCCTTATCTTCGCTATTTATTCATTGTGACCGCGACACGCGAGGGGAGTGCAAGAAGCGGGGGGAACCACCAGAGACGCGCGGGACGGGGAGCAGCTGCGTCTACCGCTCGCAGCGTGAAAACTGCTTTTATCGCTAATTGCCATTACTCAACCCAATTTGAACCTTGTCTAAGTACAGTTAGGGACCATTTCATAAACATCTAGCAATTTTAAGATTAGTACAAATCAAGGTAGGTAGAGTAGGTACCTACTAGTATTATAGGTAGGTCTTTAACACAGAGTAACTATAACTAGTCTTTAATTAAGAAACCAGAACAAAATAGAGTTTTGTTTCGCGGTGTACCTACCTACTTACGTAATATATTTCAAAATAACAATATCAGTTACATGTTAATTGATAAATAAAATTAGCCCTAGACCTACTAACTACCTACAGGTAGGTAAGTTTCTGTGGTAGGAAATTATCAGGTAGGTACCTACTTACCTATACAGGGTGTAAAAAGACGTCTACCGAAGCCGAAAGGAGTAGGTACAGCATAGGGTTGCCAACTTTTTTTTTCGGCCTCAAGGGACAAACGATTAAAAATCTAAAAAAATACGGGATTTATAATTTTTACCCGGGACAGAAAAAAAAACATTGCATTTTCAGTTAGGTATTTTATTTAGACTTAAAACTATAGGGCGATTCCGCTATAGACGCTTTTTGACATCAATTTTTAAATCACATTATTTGTAGCTTATTTTTATATCAGTGTAAAGATGAAAGTCAAAAGCTTCTAAAAAAATATTTTTTTCGTGGATTTTACTTCATATACCAAGTTTTGGCGCGCTTGGAAAACTAACCGTTCGAAAAACTGGTGTAAGGCGCAAAATCATACCGGACAACATTGACACAAAACAGCTGTAAACGATAGTATAATTTTATATTTTACCGGCTAAATGTATGGTGAAGATACTGTATTATTCATATGTGCTCAAACATGTATGAAATCATTGACATTTTTTAAGCATTATTGATTACAAAATGTCACTATTAGCTTGTTGCACCCGCGATACAAAAACATATTAAAGTTTGTGTATTTCACAGACATACAAAGCTAAAGTTTTCAAACTTTGTAAAAGTAAGAAGAAATCGAAAGCAAACATATTTCAGTGGTTTTTAAGAAAATAATGTTAGCCAAATTGATATAAACTTCAACTGAAATCGGTTGCACCCGCGATCGATAGCGGGTGCAACTCTTTTTCTAATATTTTTATTGTCTGATTTATCTTGCAATTCATGTAATTTAAGCTTTGAATAGTCATTACATTATGCTGAGCATGATTATTTATTTATATTTAATGTTTTTTAGCTTCAAATTCCGTTTTTTTATACAAATATCGCCTAAAATGCCTGAAGAACATAAAAAAGAGAGTGCTACGTTAATAGAGAATCCTAAATTGGTTCTGATGAATCTGTGCCATCAATATTGAAGCTGAATTATATTCAC
The DNA here is from genome assembly GCA_963565295.1 of Epirrhoe alternata. Lineage (NCBI taxonomy): Eukaryota > Metazoa > Arthropoda > Insecta > Lepidoptera > Geometridae > Epirrhoe > Epirrhoe alternata. The sequence continues at coordinate 10,062,572 of OY751391.1, read as the reverse complement.
CAGAAATCCGCATAAAACGAAATTGCATGTTTCTGATGCTTACAGTGGTTCAGACGGCAAAATCTCTATCAACTTCTCTTCAACCCTCAAAATTACCAGCAGAATCAGGCCATGAAACTGGTACTATCTGTACTGATGTCTTACCAATAGATATTTGCGATGAATGGCAAGAAAATTAGGCCATACCGCTATGTAGGTAGGTGTATAGTCAGAACGATATGGATGAAGATGGAGCACTTAGCGTAGGTAACATTTCTGATGACGGCTGATGGCAAACCGAACTCGCGGTCAACATGTGCCAGTTCTAGATGCACGAGCACGTACAAACCAGCGCAAATATAATTTGGTAACACATCAGTACCTACAGATAGAAGCAGTTTCATGGCATGATTCTGCTGGTAATTTTAAGGGTTGAACAGAATTTGTTGGAGATTCATCGTCAGAATCAATGTTAACGTCAGAAATTAGTAATGGCATAGAAAACATGCAAATTGAGAGTATAATCGCGAAGTCGGAAGCGCCAGAGAAAAATATTGATGAGGAAAATAAGTTGATAGAATTTCCGACGAATTTTAACGAATTTGTAAAGATATAATAAGCAAAAGTGACAAAGAAGAATTCTAATTAGTAAAAAACATAGTTTAATACCGTATTTCATTCATTTATACGTGTTTATTGATGTTTGTAGTCACCGTAATAAGACAGGTTGCACCCGCGATATTTCGATGTTGCACCCGCGATTGCTTTAAAAGTTAATAATTATTTATTTATTTTAGTTTGCTCTATATTTTGTTATAAGCTGAGTAGATTAGTTCAACATCTTACAAAATATGAATGGAAAACGTACTAAATGTTTCACAATTAACAGATTCATGTGTTTTTGTTTGATGATCGGCAAAGGTGGGGTAAACTTGGTTGCACCCGCAATACTACTTTGAACCTCCATACTGACTAACAAAATCGATCAATAATATTTTTTATACTGAAATAAAAATAAACTTGTTAAAATGTAGCTCTTCCTAGCATAGTTTACTTTAAAATGTTTCTTATTTTATTACTATGTAACTTTGAATGCGTCAACATGTTGCACCCGCGATAATGGAATCGCCCTATACTTTGTTACAGACTTTACTGGGGCCTTACCATGAGCTTTAAATGCGATTCAGTTTAGGTCCTAAACTGAACTGCATCGCTATTTGGTACCATGACGTATCTTAAGACGCTGACGTAGAATCAGAACCTAAACAGAACCTAAACTGAATTGTTAGATAAGTTTCGTTCACTCAATTGGTACTACGACCGTTTATTACGCGTTGCGTTGATCCACTTTTCTGTCAAAGCTGACACTTTTCAGCGATTCAATAAAAGTTACTAATCTTGGTGTAAAAACTGAATCGTTTCGCTAAATACCCATAATATCAAGGTGAAATTTACAAAAAAATACTAAATTAGAGTACAATAAACCAAAACTACATTATAATAATGAAGTCGTGAAACACAACTGTCACAAACTTTGTGTTTTTCGATAAATAACAGATTTCATACATTTTTGTCCCCTGCGGACTCTGAACTCTATATTGTGATCGACCTTTGGCTTGGATATACTGGTACTCTGATAGTTTTTGCGATTGGGACTGCGTTTCATCTGCAGTTGAAGGTATGTATTCTAATTATTATTAGATGCCTAGTTTTATAATGTCTGGCTATGAACATTACGAAAACCCAGACCGCGTTCAGTGTCCAGGCGGGCCGCTAGACTACTTTATCTACTAAGAACTAGGTAAGTACTAGGTCCTAGGACCAACCATGAATCCTCTAGGTTCAAACTAGAGGGTAGAGGATACATTGTATTCCCTAAAAATGCCGAAGAAAGAAATATTACTCGAACAAGGTTAATTCTGCAATGATCTTTATTATTTTAAGTACCTACTACCTTTATTCTTCAATAGTAAAATAATGTCTTTAATATATATATTTTTTAATTACAGGTTTTACCAGAATTTAAAATAAAAGGAGTTTTAGGGTGTATCGACTGCACACAAATTGAGACCAACAGAGAATGAAGAAAGATACTTTTGTAGAAAACACTACCATTCAATTAATGTTCAATTGGTAAGAAGAGTCATGCACTACAAACCTAAAGTTGCTGCATCAATTATAAATGCTTGTGTTATCTTACATAACATTTGTAATAGAGCCAACATCTTTGTGCCTGAACTAAGTGATGAAGACGTGCTTCGAGAAGTCCAATTGCAGCAAGCTACTGCTGACACTGGAGATGTCAGTCAGCTTCGCCAGCAAGGTGCTATTAGAAATCAGCTCGTACAGCACCTCTGGCATGCTTGTTCCACTTGACTTTTTACTATTACTGATTATTTCTGTAATGGATGAATAAATACCTATATTTTTTTAACAACCTTGTTTGTAGAATTTGTTTAATTCAGTAAGTTGCCTCCACACCACATCCCTTCCAACAAACTATTTCTCTGTTCTTTTACTTATTTTACTGTCATGTAAGAAAGAAAAAAATGTTCAATTGGTAAGAAAGAATCACATTTATTTATATACTTATACTAGCTGACCCGCGCGACTTCGTCTGCGCATTATTAGGAACAAAACTGTGTAGTAAAAACAAAAACAACTTCGAAAACTGATTATTATTATATATATTGAGATGCCAACTGCACAACCCTCACGGTGAGCTGGGTCTTCCGCTTCACATACTCCGCGACGTCCTCAGGCTTCACATCGAAGTGAACCCGGGACACGTCGAGCTGAGTCGTTGGAATCTCAGCACGCAGCAAATGTAGGGTTTCGGTCGTCAGTGCGGCGGTCCCGCATTGTTTACGAGAGGCTTCTTCATCCGTTCCACCTTTATGAACCCCTCATCGTCACATTGTAACGATACGATACTTCGCTGTCGGATTCTTCTTCTTCTTTTCTTTTTCTTACACCAGCCATGACAGCTGCGTTCAAAAACCAAACTCATTCGTATTATTATGTTGACGCGTATGCAGTACACAAATAAATTGTAATTTCTTTCAAAACTTTTTTCCTATTAAGTGAGTAATTTTTTTCTCTCTTATTGTTGTATCTCCACTTATCTATGGTATTTTTACTTATTATCATTTGGGTTTTGTATTTTAGTCGGAAAAATCGGTAACTTTCCGGTTTTTGTTGATTGATTCCCGAACGAAATTTTTGGCTTTGAGTACAAGAGCCAGAACTATACTATTTTTGTATAGCGTTGTCTCTTTTCAATGTCGAGCTGCTAAAACTCGGATCAGAGACAATTTCGTTCATTCTTGCAATTCAAATACGATTCTAGTTTTAAGAGGTCATGGTACGAAAAGTTTCCGTTTCAGTTTAGGAACCTAAAGTGGATAGCACCCAAACTGAGTAGTTTTCTAAGATGTCATAGTAAGGCTCCTGCACGCAACAAATCATTTTGTGATTTAATATGTTTATAAAAAGAGACACAATCAAAATCATCAGCTGATCAGCTTAGATTTTTGTCAGTGCGTAGACTGCGTAGTGCGTAGAGTGCGTACCTACCTACCTAGCTACTGTATGCTTACCAAAATACGGGACATGAGCTGTCCCGCCGGGACATTTAAATTTATGCATGAAATACGGGACGTCCCGTGAAATACGGGACGGTTGGCAACACTAGTACAGCATCCCAACACACAACCAAATCCAAAGGGATTTTCCGAAAAAATCATTAGGTATATCCGGAGAAAACAGCATTTGAAGAGCACTGTTTGCGTATGTTTTGGGCGCATTTTTTTACGTAGATTCTTGGATTTTGAGTTTTAACTGTTATTTTCTTTTATAAATGAAATTATTAGGTAGGTATGGTCTTATTATATTGTCCTGGTATTAAATAACCGAAAATAACGTAAAATGACGTTTTTTTTTTCGCTGATTAAGTTTGGAATCATGGCCTGATTGCAACCACTCAGTTTTCGGTAGTTGTCTTTTTACACCCTGTATTTAGCACTGTACCTAACCTACTAGGGTGGGTCATTTTTAATAGTGATGAAATTGTGTTAATAGTGTATAATAAACTAGCTGACCCGCGCAACTTCGTCTGCGCATTATTAGGAACAAAGTAGTGGAGTTTTGAGTGAATCGAGAGTAGGTATATACAAAATATAAAACTCCGTCGCTTGATATAATAATAATATTTTTTTTATATTTATGTTTCTCTCAAGAATCCCTTAATAGATAGAGGTATGGAAAATCTTACCCAGATGTTGCAATGCTAAGAACAAAACGAATACGGTAATTGGTATAGAATCGCTGAAGCGAGCGGCAATTTTTTTGAAGAAATTGACTCGAAACATAATTTTTTTTGAATAGCAAGTACCTACTGTATGGTGTTGAATTTCGAAATAAAACGATTAACTAATATTACCTACCCGCGACTTCGTCAGCAATATAAAAATATCGAAAACTCTAAGCAAAAATCTCCATTAACTTTTCAAAACTCAAAATCGAAGAAAATTATACTCGATCGTATTTCGAAAAACGTTTTTAGAAGCGCCACCTAGGAGAAAAAGTGTAAAGTAGTTTTGACCTCTAGACCGATAGATGGCGTTCTAACTATAGCCAAGGAAAAAATATTTTAATATCAAAAAATCATAACTTCGGAGTTGGGATATATTGATGGGTGGGAATACACATGTTACATGTTTATCATTAATTTTAAAATAATTTATTATGCAAAATACAAAAAAAAGTAAAAAAATCTAGAGTGCAAAAAGTGGCTGGCGGCGGTCACCCATCCTTTTTATGACCGCGCCCAGGGTTGCTTAACTTTTTTCCCCATACAAACTTCCAACCCTTATTTTCCCGCCCCCTTATGGTAATTGACAAAAAAAAGTATAGGCTACTTTTTTTGTCCATCCCTGGGGTATACTCTTTATCCATGCCAAATTTCAGCTTAGTCGGTTCAGCGGTTTGGGCGTGAAAAGGTAACAAACAGACAGACAGACAGACAGACAGAGTTACTTTCACATTTATAATATTAGTAAGTAAGTAAGTATATATTAGTAAGTATGGATTAAATGTGCAAAATATTTCAAGTCTACAATTTGAATTACTTCCTACGGATTAAGTTTTCAGTTGAAAAAATCTCATACAATTTTTATGAATTTGTGCTATGAATAAACGGAATACACCTCAGAGTAACTGTAAGTAATACACCTCACAATACACCCTCATTTGTACTCACTGTGGTACTCACACTCTTGCAAATTTCGTTTATTATGCCGCGTACACACTCTCCTGAAGGCGCCTCCGCGAGGCCCTCGCACGAGACTTGGCGAGTGGAGGGGGCACGAGTATAGCCATCTACACTCTCGATCTCGCAGCAATCGATCAGTTGCTGCTACGTCTAGCAGCGTTGACATGCCAATGTCATTTCATGCTAATGTCTTGCCAAATTGACAGACACTGGTAGAATTAAACTGTTACCTAGTTGCCATAATCGAAAAAAAGAAAAAGAAGAACCTCAGCAGAAGCAGAATGCATGCAGATCAATGTACCTACACTACCTATGTCACCCAAAAAGCTTTCCTTATGTTCATACAGAAACCAGATGGGTTTATAAATATCACTAGTACCGGCACCGGATTACATCGAAGCTTTTTTTTTTCTAAGATGTCCTCTAAAGGTTGCCATTAGTGATATTTTTTTAATTTTCAACTCTTCTATAGGTATATCTAAACCTTTGCTTAGTCGATCCCACGCGTCATTTACTTTATTTCTATCTTTGTGGTAGAGATTTTTCGGATCCCAAATAATGGGTTCCATTTGATAAAGTTCCATAAAAGTGGTACATAACTCATTATTCCACTCCACCATTATAGGTCTTAAATAATTCAACACTCGCGTCCTTACTTCGCAGGAGAGTGTGTACGCGGCATTAGACGTACGCTTAGATCAATATGCCGCGTACACACTCTCCTGGAGACGACACGAGGCAACGCGAGTACGAGAGTGTGGACGGTGCGCTCGTGTCGCCTCGTGTTCCCTCACCTCGCCTCGCGGTCGCTCCGTTTTGTGTCGGTTTTTCGGACGCGAGTCAAAGGACGCGAGGGCGCGAGGCGAGGGAACCATCCACACTCTCGTGCGCACTCACTTTGTTTTTGGCTGCTGCGAAGTAAGGACGCGAGTGTTGAATTATTTAAGAGCTATAATGGTGGAGTGGAATAATGAGTTATGTACCACTTTTATGGAACTTTATCAAATGGAACCCATTATTTGGGATCCGAAAAATCCCTACCACAAAGATAGAAATAAAGTAAATGACGCGTGGGATCGACTAAGAAAAGGATTAGATATACCTATAGAAGAGTTAAAAATTAAAAAAATATCATCTGCTGAGGTTCTTCTTTTTCTTTTTTTCGATTATGGCAACTATGTTTCTTTGAACGAATTCGTAAGGGCTACATTGTTTATTTTATGCTACGGTAAATAATTTGGTGTTTGACATAACTTATTTTAAATTGGATTGTATTGTTTTTTAAGTTTGTGTAATATGTACTGCACTATTGTATTAGGTTAAACCTGTAAAGATAGTTGTAAGATTTAATAAATAAATAAATAAAAACTAGGTAACAGTATAATTCTACCAGTGTATCTAAATTTATGTCATGTCAAGTCAAGTTCTGTCAATTTGGCAAGACATTAGCATGAAATGACATTGGCATGTCAACGCTGCTAGACGTAGCAGCAACTGATCGATTGCTGCGAGATCGAGAGTGTAGATGGCTATACTCGTGCCCCCTCCACTCGCCAAGTCTCGTGCGAGGGCCTCGCGGAGGCGCCTCCAGGAGAGTGTGTACGCGGCATTATGTACTTATTTTATTTTATCTGAGGACGTACTTATTAGTGTTGTGGTACTAGAGGAGATCATTGGGGTCCACGTCCACAGACGAAATTTATCCGCCGCGGTGTTACCCGCGATCCCACGGGAAAACTTCACTTCCCCGGGATAAAATATAGCCTATGTTCATTGGGGATAATGTAGGATTCTATTGGTGAAAGAATTTTTCAAATCGGTCCAGTAGTTTCGAAGCCTATTCATTTCAAACAAACAAACATACAAACAAACAAATCTTTCCTCTTTATAATAATATATAATAAAATAGATAGTATAGATAAATTATCATTACAGAAATTTTTCTGGTCTAATGCGATAGTCTAGGTGAGATCTATTACATTATAGTACATTACGATATTATAATAGTGCGTAAAGATGGTTATAACATGCGAGGCGGAATTTCAGCCCGAGCCGCAGGCGAGGGCGTAATTGAGCCGAGCATGTTATCCATACTAATATTATAAATGTGAAAGTAACTCTGTCTGTCTGTCTGTCTATCTGTCTGTCTGTCTGTCTGTTTGTTACCTTTTCACGCCCAAACCACTGAACAGATTAGGCTGAAAATTGGCATGGATAAAGGTTGTATCCCAGGGACGGACATAGGCTACTTTTTATCCCGAAAAAATCCCTAGGGACCGCGGGTTACACCGCGGGAGCGCAGCTAGTAACCAATACGCACGTATAACGTACGACGTTTTTTAACACATTTGCGAGGAAACAGAAAAAAAAACATTTAAATAAACTCAATCTGTGAATGCACACTGTTGCTTTCCCGCCATTTTAACAGCGCGCTAGCGCTGCCTACTGACTGGCGCCGCGCGGCGATTAGTTCGAAATTTGAATAGCAACAGCGCGCTGCTCACTAGCTGGAGGCACGACTCCAGCTCGGCGGCGATCAGTTCCATATTTGAAATGGCAAATAATGCTGTTATGGAATTTGTATGGACTATAACATAACTATTTGCTATGATAACACACGCGTTTGTTATGACCCGCTTTACATATCTAAAACCGGTGGAATTACATCAGCTTTACGAGCAAGGGTGTTAAAAAGTATATTAACTTTTAACTATTACTATGTACAAACAAAATGTAGTCCTACTCACTATTAATAGTCGCAGAGTAAGTATTTAGGACGCGCATGATTCAGAATCTTGTACATTTTGGCAGACGGGAAATTAAAAGGTAAGTCGCATCCTTCGATCATTCGTCCGAGGTCGCATCCCGTCTAGATGATTTAAGTCACAGCCACAAGTATTTTATTTAGTTACTCTGAGGTCTGAGCCTCAAGTCTATTGTTTTTTGTGACAGGGGATATTTTTTAATGTGGTGACATACGACTCTGACACATTTATCGCCAATGACATCTGACTGCTTCTAAAATTGACATTTGCTGCCAATAAGCAGTTTGACGTTGGGCTGTCAAATTGTAAATTCGCATTGCTCGATTCGGTTCGTCCATTCCCAGTTTTATTCAATCAATTTCCCAAAGCTAAATTCAAGATATATCTGCTACAAAACTTGATACTCAATTTATTCGGCGCTCAGCCTTCGTATAGGTAAGTTGTTAATTCCCACTCAAATGTCCACATTATCTTGTAAGCAATAGGATTTCATACAGTTTACCTATTGGTATGTTTTCTCAGAATTTGATGGATCCTTGGGGCAGTGAAGTGAAAAACGAAGAGGCCGGGTCAGAATTCGAAGACAATTTCAAACCTGACTTTGATTTCCAGAAATTGAACGACTCTGCGGAGTATCTCGCCCTGCTAGGTACGTAAATTAATTTTGTGGTTTTGTTATTCTTTGATTGCCATATAATAGGTAGGTTAATTTATCAAGGTAACTGTCGGTCAATATTGCACAATCTAATGCACATTGTATCGTATTTCTTGGGCGCTGTAATACAATAATGGCCCTTCTAATTTCTCCACCTGAGGTACTGCCCTTGTGTTGAATACTTGGTAGAAATATTTTTCTTTTTTTTTCTTAAGTGAAGTACCTACTACTTAATATGTTTTCTTACTTCACAGAGAGAAAACTAAAGGCAGTCAAATCTAAGAACAAAGTGGTAGAGAACCTTGCTGCATACAGGGAAGATTGCATCAACCGGTTGATGCGAGAAGGCTGTGACTTAGATCCCGTCATCGGCGACACTGAAGGCGATCGTCTCATTGAGGAACAAAACTAAACTTTGTGTAAGTAAAAGGTAATCATGGCTGCTGCTCCAGCATCTAACATTGACCTTTCCGGAAAGACCTACTGTGTCTTGACCGGAGCATCCCAGGGTATCGGCAGAGCAATCGCTGTAGAAGTATCCAAGCGCCTTGGATCCAAGTCTCTCATGCTCCTCCTGGCTCGGAACAAGGACGAACTTGCCAAGACAGCTGCCCTCTGCAAGTCCCAGAAGGTTGAAGTCATCTACGAGTCTATTGACTTGTCCAAAGCCAGCATCACCCAGATGTATGATGTGATCAAAATGTCTCTTAAGGGATATAATGTGAGCGATTTTGACACAAGCATAATTTTCCACAATGTCGGCTCCCTTGGTAACCTGGCAGTTGACACCGGGCGCATGGAGAATGTTCCAGAGCTGAGAGAGTACTATGATCTGAATGTGTTCAATGTAATTTCTCTGAACACTCAGTTCTTGAAAATATTTGAAGACATCGAGGAGAGGTTGGTAATTGTAAACATCACATCTTTGTGTGCTATTAAGCCAATGAGCGGGATGGCTTACTACTGCAGCGGTAAGGCTGCCAGGGAAATGTATTTCAGAGTGCTGGCTGAAGAGAAAAAGCACATCAAGGTGCTTAACTACTCCCCTGGGCCCGTGGAAACCTCCATGATTGACTATGTGCTGTCTGAGACAGTGAATGAGAATCTCCGAGATGTGTTCAACTCATTTAAGAGCCAGCAGACCCTGCTTAAGCCTGAGGTGACGGCTAAAAAGTGTATGAAAGTCCTTGAACAAAGCAACTTCAGCCCGGGTGAGCATGTCGACTATTTTGATGATGAAATGTAAAGGATTAATCTAGAATCCCTCAATTCAAACATTCCAACTAGCTTTCTAACATGTAATCGGTGATACTATTTCTTATGTGTTTAATGTTGTAGGATGTTGCATAATACTCAGTAGAATTATGAAAATATATATGTACTCATTTTCTACATATATCAATAATTAAATTTGGTGTTTAAATGTATTTCAGCGACTATCAAAATTGTTTAAAAAGGTTAGTGTTACCTATTGCTTTGTATGTTGACGAAATTAGAAGTTATATGATCTATGTTTGTCTTAAACTAAAAGACGATGCATTTAAACCATATCTTAAAATTTAAACTCTATGTAACTTATTAGAAAACTTTTTTACATAAAATTGTATCTGTCTATGTATGTTATGAATGCAATTCATATTCGAGAATAAATGCTTAAACCTAAATGTGTTTTTGTTAACCCTTTGTAACCTTTTATTTGATAAATATGAGTTACATTCATATGTTATTGTGTTATTGCTTGTTTATCTATTATTCTATCTATTTACTTATCACTTCAACTTTGCCATTTCAAATTATTTGTTACATTGTTACTAAGTACTTGCTTGTTACATAATGTTGCTCAATCATAGGTATTTTTTTTATAGGTATTGATACTTAGGACACGTACCTAGCAGTCATTCAACCAATTAAGGCTCAATGCACGAAAGTGCTCGAGACAGCGCGGCAGGCTAGATGGCTTCGCCAGATCTCGTTCATTCTACAAGCGTTTCTATATCTTGTACCATTATTCATAAGGTTTATAATGGCCTGCTATAAAACTAAAAGACGCGTCGCTTGCCAATTCAATGTTTCTTGAGCCCTCTAGGGTTTGGTAAACAAGGAACACGATTTTTTCCTCAAGAACACTAAATTCAGACTACCTATATGATCTTAGATGACGTTCAAAGAGGTTTGATATCTACACCTAAATGTATTGTTACATACAGTTGGCCGAGTGGAGTAGTGCCTCTACATTCGATCTGAAGGTTTTGGGTTTGAATGCTGGCGTGAGGGTTCTTCGCTTCGGAAAATTTATACGTGCGTTGACACGAGTTGTAAGTGTAGTAAATATCGCGAGGAAACCAGTTGTAACCTAGTATTATAATAGGCGGCGATAGGCTTGCAACCTATAGAAACATACGTCCTGCGGTCAGAAGGGTCGACGATAAATTGTTGATATCGTAAGCGGTCGATGAGTCAGATAAGTGTAGGATCGTGGTGGGTTGTACAAGTTTAGGGAAGCCTAACTACCTAAACCTAGTGGGTGAACTTAGGCTGTGGATGATGATGATTGAAGATGACACTTTGCCTCTATAGTCAATTTAGCCTCAGTAGATAAATAATTACCTACTAGCGCACAAAAGATTCCGAAGTCTATGAGCGGTTTCGCACTACGTCCTATCCGTACCTATCAGTGAAAATACCAGATAGGAAGAAGAAATCGGATGACGGCGACTACTCCGGACCGTATTTTTAAGGGTTCGGATCGGACGTAGTTCGAAACCGCTCTAAGACTCCATCTTCGGGTGAAGATAATCAATAGCTTTTAGTTCGTGCACTTGCCGCGTACGCCCTTAGGTACTAATAAACTTGAAATAAAGTTATGACATGCATAACCCATGTATTAGTTTATGTATGACATAACTTTATGTCAAGTTTTTTAGTAAAGATCATAGTTTTTAATTCAACGACATGCGGGTTGCCGTCATGATGTTCTCCTTCGCTGTTTAGGAGACAGCCACAGCCTGTTTTATCCCACTGCTGGACTATGGTACTTACTGGTTGGGCTTGTGTCAACCACGTAGGTATCCTGCTTAGGTAACTCCTATATAGTGCTAGCATAGTGCACAATGGTAGATTTTTTCCACTTAAAAACGCATTAACTCTGTGGAGCGTGATATCTGTAGGCTAAAAAAACTCAATGGTGCAAGATTTGAACTCACGACCCAGATAAAACTCATTGGGTGTTTGATCGGCCAAACGTGGACGCGTCTTTCTGTGGTCGTGGTCTGTTTGCTTTCGGCAGTCACCCCGCTACCCCTTCGCTGTAAGTAAGTTCGTATGAGTCAGTGGCCAACTCAGGTGACGGAGTTTTTAGGCCGCCCTAAGGCCTCCGTCATGGCTCAGCGACTTAAAAGCCGGGACTGACAATTTAACGTGCCCTCCGAAGCACGGAAGCGTTCAGATGAAAATGCCACTGGCGGTCACCCATCCACTTACAGACCGATTTAAACGTTGCTTAACTTCGACGATCTATCAAGAAGGACTAAGCAAGCACGACCACGAGCGCTTATTTGCCTTGTAAGTAAATATAACGTTCTGGCTTCCAGCATGTCGGGTCGTAAAAGCCTGTTCATATTCCTGATGGGGCTGGCGTGGAAGTGCCGGTTCAGTATGCCGCTGCTGCTGAGCGGTTCCGCAGCTGTGCTCGGCCGCGCTTGGATGTTCCAGATCCGGGTGCATACTGTCCACCAGCTTAGGGAGAGTGAGGTCAGTCACGTACATACTCAACAAATTCCATACCAAATCTGTTTTGGTGTAGTCATAAGAAAGGAATAAAAAAGGCCCGAACAACAAGCCTTGTGAAACACCCGATGTGTGTTTAGACATAAAAGTAGGTAAGAAGTTCGTATGAGTCAATGGCCAAGGCCAACTCTATGTTTAGACATAGAACCACGACTCCCCAAGCTACGCTACTGATTCTCCCAGTTCAAGTCGAGATCTTTTCAAGAAATCCAAGGGGGAAGTCGGAGGCACATGTATGATAAATAAATAAGTAGATGGCGTAGTACCCTTAAAATATAAGTAGTACGGGTTTTGATAGCATTTTCATAGAATTTTTCGTTTACCTTAGTTCTTCAACGTATCTGCTACGGGCGCTCTGCAAGTATAACGGAAAAATAAACTTTTCTTGTTGACTGTACCCACCTACCTAATACCTATTAGTCAGGCCATGTTCGCACTAGATAATCTCATCGGCCTTCTGTTGATTTGATTAGATGCACTTAGTGTGTCAGCATACCTACATGCATATCGCCTACGTCGGTACAGTGTTGCATGTAGGTACTAATTAAATGCAATGTTTTGTGTTGCTTACTTTATTACTAAGCTGCACTGAAGATGAAGATGATGAAGTCTTTTTTCATGACTTCATCATCTTCATCTTCTCACGAAGTTTTTTACCGAGGTGATTATAAATAATAAACAAATAATGCTTGAAATTTCACACAGCATCATCTAGACCCAAACTAAGCAAAGCTTGTACTATGGGAACCAAATAGGTAACTACTAAGTACTTATATTCTTTTTTGTTTGTAAATACATACATATTTTACATAGAAACACCCAGACCCGAGATAAGTATTTGCAGATCATATAAACATTTATCCTGCGGCAGGGAGGATCGAACCCGCGTCCCAAGCTGGCTTTCACCCACTGCGCCAAAGGGGTCGTCAAATAGATTAGATAGATTTATATTTTTATTGTGTTTAGAGTTTAGGCACAGAATACAGAATTAGGTGCCTTCCGCTTAGGGATCGTCGGGGTCGTGGTGTCCCCGTATGCAATTTTTTTGTAACCTATTGTGTCCCATAGACAAAGGCCTCCTCTGAAATTTTCTACTGTCTTAAGCGATCTCCCACCACTTTGCGTAGGTATATAAAATACGTTTCAAGAAACGCATTTAATTTTTTTTTATTCATCCTATCTAGTCCTTGGTCTCACAAACCTGGTCTCTGACTGATCAACAAAAGTCCAAACTCGGGGTTTGCCAGCGGGCGATGGAGCGCAGTATTTTAGGAGTCAAACTTACAGACCGCGTTCGTAATAGTATACTGCGCTCCAAAACGCAAATCGCAGATGTCGGACAGCAAGCGGGTAGACTGAAATGGGATTGGGCAGGTCACGTCAGCCGCATGTCGGATGCGTTGTGGGCGAAAACCACCACAGAGTGGACGCCTCTGAACGGGAAACGACCTCGCGGCAGACCACGCCGTAGATGGAGGGACGAATTGGATGCCCACTTAAAGGACTGGTCCACGATAGCCCAAAATAGAGATGAATGGAGAGAGGGAAGGGAGGCCTTTGCCCTGCAGTGGGACACTACAGGCTCCTAATAATAATAATAATAATAATAATAATCTAGTCCTTCCTACTCCCTCAAACTCATCCAATGGCCTCTATCCTCCGCTAGGTGCGTTCCACGAACCAAAAAAAAACATTTAAAAAATCTTTTTGTAATTCCAGCTGGCCCACTACGAAGCTGATGAGGCTTTAGAAGACGACTCTGCCTGGGAAACAGAGTCCACAGACTCCTGGGAGACCATCGTGGAAGAAGTGGCCTACGGGTGAATAACCTCGCAGCGTTTTAGGTAGGGAGTTCCAAATTATTTGTGTAATTATACTACAAGTCTGTAAGTGATTTATAATTTTTCCTGGGTCTTATTGTTGAAATGTTTTGGAGAGGTATTTTCTTTATATTTGAAATTCGCGGGGTCGTTTAAATTCGTCGGATTCGACGGGGATTACCCGACCAATTTTGATAGTTGGAAAGACACTCAGACAATTTCAACGGGATGCGCCTTACCTTGTATTTCCCCTCTGCCAAATGTACTTAAACGATTCCAAATCATGTGCGTCATAAATATTATTTACGTAGGTCACTATATTATTTATATACGAAAGCAAGAGTGTGCGTAAAAATAAAGTAGGTACTTATTGACATTGTTATTTAGTGTGCTAGTAGCAATCCAAAAAAAATATGCATACGTGTGTGTAAAGTGCTATGCGTCGTCACGATAGCATTTTACACACATATATGGAGGAATTCCGTCAATAGCGCGTCCCGTTGAAATGGTCTAACTAATGAAATCCATCACTATGTATACTTCTTCAGTGACGTTTTTAGAATTCAATGGCTTTTTCTTAAGATACATACCGTATGATCGATCGGTAACTCTGTCATTAAATTTGCCAAAACAGCTCTAATAAGCACGTCTTATGCAAGTTAAACTCACGATATTTCAAACGATAACTGTTGGTGTTTTTTATTTTACCATCAGTCTACTGTTTCTTAAAGTTAGGTCATTTTCAGGGTTGACATACCTACTACACCTAGAACACTTCTAATTTTAATAATTAAAATTTTTTAAATTAGAAGTGTTTTACATGCGTACAGTCACGGACAATAAGATGTATACACTCCATACTTTTAAAATTAATATCACTCTAAAACTAATGGATGTAGGTTAAAAACAAAAAGCGGAAATTGATTTCACATTGAACTAGTGGCGAAATCAATAAAAATACTAGAACATTGTTGGACATGTTGACCTGTACATGGGTTGAAACATTATGGAGTGTATACATCTTATTGAACGTGACTGTACATGTAAAATTACATGTACGCATGTAAAATTGTTAACTAGTTAATTATGGTGAAGGGAATTGTGTGATATTGTGAAGTATTAAAATATTAGATTTAGGTCTCTTCCCAGTTATGTATTATAGGTAAAACATAAAACTTTATTATACAAATACCACCAATTATAAAAACCTTTTTTTTTTACATTTTTAACCCCTTCTCAGCTATGTTTTTTGAAATTTTACCGGGAAATTCAGAAAAATTTAAAACGATTATTTATTACGATTTTTTCTTTGTGTTTTTCTTAGTGAACTAAAATTAAAATAGGATAACGTCAGTCGGGTTAGTGTGAAGGATGACGAGTAAGGGTCGATTCACATCTGACGGAAGATCCGTCGCGGATTATCGGTCGCGGAACGCCAGAACTGACAAATGTATAGAAAAACACTCGACCGTTCACACTCGACGGATGATACGTTAGTCCGTCGAGTGTGAACGGTAGAGTGTTTTTCTATACATTTGTCAGTTCTGGCGTTCCGCGACCGATAATCCACGACGGATCTTCCGTCAGATGTGAATCGACCCTAAGGCTGGTTTTCTTGTCACGCTGACTGTCAGCGCTGATAGAAAGCATAATCTTTATTACAACGTAGTAAGGATACTGATTGTACAGCAGCGCCGAGAGAAATCAGCGATGCCAATTCTGCTGAGACATTATTATCCTTAAGTCATTGTATTAAAGACTATGCTTCTATCAGCGCCGACGGTACGCGTGACAGGAAAACCAGCCTAAGAAAGGAGTGTTGAAATGACGGCTGATAGAGGAGAATGGAAGAACGCAATATGTTGTGCCGACCCCATAAAATGTGTGTTGTTTTCAAGAAGAGAGTTAATAAGCCCCTTCTGGGTAGGCTCGCTCCATCGTAGACCTCATTCTTGCCTATGTAAGTTTCGAGGTCAAGAGCCGACCCAATCATCATAAAAAAAAGAAAAGGGGAGATTGAACGTCAGTCGGGTTAGTTATTATAAAATAAAACATTATTATACTTGCAAAACAATTTATATCCAGAATCTATTGATGTGCGTAAGTTATTAGTGAAATCTACTATGATTTCCTATCTCAATACTTGGCTAACATATATAAATAAGTCAGTTATTAAATAAATAAGTTGCTTAATTATAATTTAACATTATTTTTTACAATAAATAGTACAAAAATAAGTAGACACTGTAAAAAATACATCGAAGTGATACAATTTGATGAGTAGGCCACTTTTGTTACTTTGTGCAAAGGTTTAAAAATAGTTACAAGATTGTTCCTATAGGATTCTGAAGCCTAGGTGCGGTTCCCGTAATACTCATTTAGAGAAGACTAAGAGGGTAGTCAGAGGCGTTGCATGCCCCAAAAATATTTGGAACATGCTCATATTTAGGAATTAAAAAAATTATATTCTATCAAGACAATAATTATTATATTAGGTATATGTTATGCTAGTTATTTATTAAATTTAACAGACATTTATGTCGCATTATTTTAGGTTAGTCGGATCTTTTGTCCAACTATTTGTTTAAATGCGACAACAGTCTGATGCGAACCTTCTTGGATCAAATTGGCGACATTTTGTAGAAGGGCCAGGTAAAAGTACCCTAAACCGACGAGCATGTATGAAGAATGTAATGAGAGTGAATGAGGCGAAAGTTGTGTGTCAGGATCGTAGCGACTGGAGAACCGTGGTCTCTGCCTACCCCTTTGGGAAAGAGGCGTGACTTTATGTATGTATGTAACAGTATGATTGGATACCGACCGTGTATCACTTGGAAGTTTACTAGAAAGCTCTCTAATTATCGGCTTTGCCTAGCGACTAATCGAGCAATTTTTCACAAATTATTTAGAGTCGCTGGACAAACACTACTGAATGGAAAAAAAAAACGCAAAGTTTAGATTTTTTATCTAGATACCTATAATAAACAAGCTGCTGATATATAAGGTCATACTGAAACCAATCTGGATGTACGGTATCCAACCCTGGGGATGCACCAGCAACACCAATATCGCTACAATACAGAGAGCCCAAAATATGATGCTCAAAACTCGCAATTGCCCCCGTGATTCAATTCTTACAGACTCAAGTAGCTGAAGTAATGAAGTATAGACCTATTGTGGCTTACAAATCAAATTGACTGGATGTAAAAAATAAAATGCATTATGTAGCTATTTCATCAGAATTTTCGAGAGATTAAAATTGAGAGGTTAAAAATAAGGCTACCACGCCAAATAATCATGTACTTAACACAGGGTTTCTTAAACAGCTGCTTTAAGAAGACGTCAGTTTTAAAAAGTTACAGAGTTACAAGTTTTAGTGTCAAATAAATGATTTTTTACCCTATTTATTCAGTTTTACAATATTTCCTTTTTTTTATTCTTATTTTTACAGTTTTTTCAAGTTAACTATAATTAATTCCATGTTAATTATTACATACTAATTTACAAAACACATTTGGGACATAGCACTGCTCAGGACATGCAGCATACATTATTGCTCTATTCCAGTGTTTTTCAAACTTTTTGAATTCGTGACCCTTTTAGCAGTTAAAATATGACATCAGACCAGACACCGATTTTGACGACACACGATGGTGTAGTTTTAAGCGGCTTAAAAAGAAGAGTTCCTGAATTTGACTATATTTTTAAGGGATGTTTTGAGTTTTGGACATAACTTCTTTGTCGTTTAGAGCTTATGAGGAGCTGAAAACTTTATGAACTGATTTTTATGTATATATTTTAGATATTTTAGAAAGAGTTTCAAGGGTCCAAAAAATTAGAATTGTTTTATATGGCTTTTGATTAAGAACCTCTTGAAGCGTTGAACCCTCTGGGGTCGCGAGACTGGTTGAATAACACTGGGGTCATGAGCCAGTAGGTTGAGAAACGATGTTCTACTGTGACTATGCCATATTCAGGTACATTGAGTTGAGTTGTTCAAGGAATATGAAGGTCAGTACTGTGTGGGGGCCGATCTTGGCATATGTGGGCAGGAACCCGCTCCAGAGAGCCAACACCCCCTCGTTCTTGATAACTCCCATCAATACAGTCATTTGACCCGTGCCTTTTGCTGCGTTTTGTACTCTGAAATAAAGTTGTGAACCATTTTAGTCATCACTTACAAACGTTAGTTTTGTAATGCACGAATGGAGCTTTCTTGAAGCTCTCTCTTTATGAGCATCTAAACTTACTTTGACGAGCCTCAATTTTTTTTGATTGGCTCCCCACTGGAGCTTGTTTTTTAGTTTTAAGATGGATCACTTAAAAGAAGATAGGTCCCAAACCGTGTTTGTCGCCCTGATACTTCACGGTATTGGTCGCGAAAGAACAGGAGTAAAATTAGTTCTAAGTGATCCCAGCGGTCCTACTGAATAAATGCTTTTTGACTTTGACTTTGCTCTCTTCTTGCATTCTTATCTCATTCATGACACGACAAGAAGAAGAAACATTGAGAAAGAAGAGATTATTTTGACTTTATGACTATATTTTATGACTAAGTATATTTGACTATAAATAGGTAAACTGAAACTAAAACAAAATAAATAAATGCTCAGACTCTAGAGCCACTCAGCAAGAATCACCGATTGGTTCCCCGACTATATTGACAATATCATCCGACCAACGACGGGCTGGTCTGCCGTAGTTTAATCGTGTTAGCGCATGGCTTTACCTCGTCTTTACGATGTCAACTGGCAGTGACGTTACGCTGGTGATGAACCCTGAGATCATGGACGCCGTGAAGTGGAGGTGAAGACCGTCTCCCATCATGGGCAGGAGCGCTTCTCTGGCCTGTGGTAAGTTTAAATGTCTTAATGCCTGGTAATGCGTTTATTCGCTTGTCACAGTGCCTTCTACTTACCACACACATCAGAACTTTCATACGTTCGTCTCTATCTTTGTACGGCGTTTGCCAAGCATCTAAACGTGGCATAAAGTTTAGCTACCTGACCTTACAGTTTGTTACACGTGGGACTTGGTATCACGAGGTTAAGCGCACTTGAGCAAGAATCTAGTTCAGAAATCGAAATCTCTGCTCGAGCCGAGGCGCGGTCCGAGGGGGGTGGTCACGGGGGACATGACCCCCTCAAAATCGTACATTTCCAATAGCAAAATCTTGTTTATTGTGCAATAAAGTCTATTATTAGAGTAGTGACCCCCCCCCAAATTTCAGTAGTGACCCCCCCAAAATTTCAGGCTGCGACCGCGCCTGTCTCGAGCTTTGCAATTGGTCAATTAAGAGCGCATGATCACGTCAGTTTAATATAACAGTAAGGCTACTGTTATATTTAACAAACTGTAGGGCCGCCTGAAGGCTTCAAAAGGTAGGTACTATGATAAATACTTTCAATAAGCTATTCATTTTTTATCATGAATAGGTCGGCTCTTGACCTCGAGACTTAGGTACAATTGAGGTCTACAATGGAACGAGCCTACCCAGATGGTGTCTATTAACTCTCTTAAAAACAACACGGTCGTAGCTCAGCGGAAATACAGACGCTGAAAGCTGATTCCAAATTTTTGCAATGCGCATAATAAAATAACTTTCAAAGCGCAGTTCTAATAATTAGTGGAATATCAACCAGGTTCATTCTCCTGAATTAAAATAAGAATAAATAACCTGCGCGTAGGTAGACAGTTGAGCCGCATTAACAACCATGGCTCGCGTGATGGTGGCCACGGCTCCGCGCCATAGTGTCGTCACACCCTCCTCTTTCGCGATTCTGGAACACCATAGGCACTCATCATTCAGATGCGTGTAACAAACCTCTATAGACATACTTTAGGCCTTCCCCTTCCAGCTATATCCTACACCTGTTCGGTTAGATGACGTTCTCTACATAGATAATCTCCATGGATTACCTCATAACATTTAGGGCCTGTTTTGATCCTTTTCTCCATTGATTTGATTGGAGAGGCTTGGGCCATCTATGGCCATGGCCACCCACCATCAATTCACAAGAGATAATGAGGTTCTGTGTGCCAGAGTCTCATTTGGTCGGCAGGGTGTACCATAGTGAGGATGGCTTTGGATTCCGTCACAGGCTTGGAAACCACATGCAGCCTTCTTATTGCTATGATTGACAGACAGAAGCCAACTCACCTGCCCAACGCATTGAATACATTCTTGTAGTTTCTTCTTTGGTCTTTAGGCAGTCGTCCGTCGGCTGTCATCCGGATGAGAGCTACTTCGGCCGGCGTGCCCACGAAGGCTCCCACGCCACCCGCAAATGTGCCCATCAATATTTTTATTGGAAAGCTGGGAACTCCGTATAAACTACCAAAGAGAAAATAGCTTTTTTAGTCTTTTTTAAGAAGTTTTAGGGCTTTAATCCTGCAAATACGATGTTGGTTCGTTACTTTCTAATGGCTTTTCGGTACGCGCAATAAACATACAGCCTCTGTTGTTTGGTGCACAAAAGGAGACTCGTTAAGGCGTACTAATCCTGTCAAAATTTGAAATAACTTGTTACACTTCAAGATTTCGTGAATACTAACCCCTTGTAATAATCAAAAAGTGCATTGAAAACCCCGAGTCTACCGGTGGTATAAGTGGCCTGACGAAACAGTGCAGCCGATAGTCCAGTGTAGAAGGCGAATGGTCCTTCTTTCGCTACGATCTCCTTGGCAACTTGCATTGAAGACACGTTCTTTCCAGCTGGGCCCATGAGCTGCATCCTTGTCTTCACCAGATCAGCTGGTTGTACAACGCAAGTTGCCATCATTCTAAAATAAAGAACTGTGGTTGTCACGGGAGTGATCACTATGAAAAGGCAGAAGTTATTGAGAGGAATATGAGACCTTACAGTATGTTTCACTTCAAGAACTTAGCTCCTCACTGTTCTTTCCCGTATAGGCTCAAAGCTATACTTCAGGCAACATCACCAATTGGTATCCTCATATTAAGGTGGTTTGAACTGCGTTCCTTCTGCTGGAGGGCTACCGATTGGTGACGCTGACCGTACCTACCAATGGTATTGGGTAAATACTCATTGCTGATAGGAAATAGTAGCTTTTATGCCCTAGCCTGGCTCAGTGAAGAGTAGAAGATAAGGTCATACCCGCTAGCACCACCTACGACGAAGTTCATCCATCCCGGCATGGTTTTGGGAGGAGGTCCCTTTTTATCTCCCATTTTGAAGGTTTTTCTGAAAAATTTATAATGGTAATGATTATTCTTGATGTGTTTTGATGTGGTTTGATAATGGTTTGATGAGTTTGTGTGACATTTGTAAAAAGTGAATGTCTGGAGCTGTTTCGCAGGTATGAAAAGGTTACGCTTCGTAACGTGCTGTCTATGAGATTTTTTAATGGTCTCTAACCAAAAAGGTAACATGCTCAATCTATGTCTCTAGTTTCTATAGTTTTTATTCTTGTCTATCATCATCATCAGTAGCAGCTCAAATGATAGCCCACTGCTGGACATAAGCCTCCTCCCTCAGACGCCACTCCAATCGGCCCTGCGCTGATCTCATCCAACTCTTTCCCTCTATGGCCTCTATGTCGTCCACCCATCTGGCTGCTGGTCTGCCCCGGCTCCTAGCGCTTCCTCTTGGGTACCACTCGGTCAGAGCTTTACACCACCTGCCATCACCAAATCTGGCCAATTCTTGTCTATGCTTTACGTTAAAAGTTCCTCTTTCCCATAAAGGGGTTGGCAAAGACCACATATTTTCTACAATCTTCGTACAAACAAGCAGCTCTTTTTTATATCATTGCCTAAAGATACATAACTTTAAGTATAGATCTGTGGTTGAGGTGAAGTAGCGGTCAGATACAGATAGTTGACTTTTCGGGTATTTAGGACGTCCGAGACATGATGGCTATGTTGGTCGAGTAGTGATTATGCCTACCTGCATGTATTCTTTGGTATGACCGTAGGTATGACTTAATAATCTGAAAGGTCGTGGGTTCGAACCCCGCCGTTTGGATTATTCGTTTTAGAAGATGCGCACAATGCACTGTCGGTAAAGAAAAACATCAAGAGGAACCGGTTCATGTTCTATAGGCGGTGATGGGCTTGCAAAGGCTTGCAACGAATGAATGCGGGTTCGAATCGCGCTCCTGCTTAGCCTGATCCTAAAAATAATACGTATTTTAAAGGTAGGTTCTTTTAAAACAACTTGCAACAAACTACGCACTTTTTAAAACCATTTTGAATCTACATTTTTCATATGCACAACCAAACTGTGGAACTCATTACCGGGCTCTGTATTTCCCGAAAAATACAATTTAAGGGTTTTCAAATCAAGAGTAAATAGGTCCCTTCTAGGTAAGCATACTACATCTTAGACCTCACTACTGCTTAACATCAGGCAGAGTGAGGTCAAATGCTGACATATTTCATTAAAAAAAAACTTACCTACCTTTAAATACGCACTGGAACACCCTCACAATCACTTGTTTTTAATCTTTTCCTAGTCGTTTCACTAGTTATTTCGTAGTTTTCATAAAACACTTGTCTTGCAATTGCCCCAGCTTTATTAGGTATACCTACGTACTTGCCTTCATAGATTTGTTTTTATTTAGGAAAAAATAACTTTAAAAATAATAAAACTCAAGTAAGTCTAAGTAGGTAGGTATTCTAAGATGAACACACCGAGGGCTCTAACCCGCAATATGTGTGTACAACTGCCGATAGGTAATCACAATTACACAAATGTTTACTCGATCACAGCTTGCACACAACTAAATCATTACCAAATCAATTTCCTTCGTTAGTACATATACTAGGAAGTAGAGTAATTCGCACTATCACAACAAATTCATTGTCATTTATAACTTTAAGGACAGCAGTCACAATTTCTGTGTTGGCCTTTTATTGGACCTTGTACTCAACTGCAAATGCAGCCCAGGTACAAAGGTCCAAAGCGCCGTTTTTATTATAGGTAGGTTGATTTAAACACTGTAGTTTAGTTTGGAAAACACTTAAAACAAACCTTTTAAAACCTTTTATTGGTATACTATTTTAGTTAGCTCGTAACTGTTGCACTGTTGGGCAAAAGACACGAATTTACGTGGCAAAAGACCTCTCTAAAAAATATTTTAAAAAAGTGCACAGGTCTGTCTGTAAGTATAGTATAACGATTTACGAAGTAGGTCTGCTAGAACTGAGCCGATAAACTTAAAAAAAATTGAGATCACTAAGTTATCTGTCACGTAGATTTCACGGTTCAAAGGTACCTAGTCAAATGCACGGAAGTTTTATCTAAAAGTACGGTAGGATACCCAGACACGGTAGACATTCTCTCATTGCCTAAGGAGAGCCAGAGGCATGTCCAAATAACAGTGACCTATTTTGCAAACGCCTACAATTTACAGAAAAATAGCACTCCATAAATGACTAAGGCGCCTACCAATAAACCTGGTATAAAGTTATTCCTGCCTGAGTGTGTATTCCTGAACTGTCAAAATGTGTGGTTATTCTTGGTTTATTCCGAGAAATAAAATCCTATATGTCACGTTTCATGGTAAGGCTAGGTATATGTGTTTAAGACATAAATAAATAATGCTGGATATTACACACAGCATCATTAGCCCCAAACTAAGCAAAGCTTCTACTATGGGAACCAGATACCTAACTGATATGTTACTTATACACCGCTATTTTATGACTACCAAAAAAAAATTAAGGACAGTTGCAGCAGATGCAGAAAATGATAATGGCATGGTCAGAACTTTTTTTTATTTAACTATCACAAAGTTATCGAGGATTGTAGTCAACCAAAACCGAACAAAATTTTATGAAAACTGTACAAATAAGTACTAAAAACAACAATCGCTTACAGACTCTCATTCGAACTATGTTCTCGTATCATCCCCAGTCAGTAAACCGCCGTAGCAATCATAAATCCATGTCTGACTCGTCTCGTCTCCTTTTGAGGTTATATTTTTTTTTCTCTTTTTGAGTTTTAACTACATAAATATGATCAGTAACAGACACCGAAACCATGTTTAAAATTTTTTTGGTAATTACAAAATAGAGGTGTATATATTTTTAGTTTGTAAAAAACATTCGTAATATACCTTCATAGAAACACCCAGACCCAAGATAAATATTTGCAGATCATACAAACATTTATCCGCGGAGGGGATCGAACCCGCAACTTTCTGCGTCCCAAGTGGCAACATAGACATACTTAATTAGTATTCAATCAAGAAAATAATTAGTAAAACACTTGTTAATATTCCAATCGTTTAATAATGTACCATGTTATAGTTATTTCGAGTAAATGTGTATAAAAATCACCACTGCTGCCACACTTCAGTGAAATCCTGGTCCACGGGGTACTGGCGCCTGAAACAATTTTCAATAAATTAAAAAATAATGGAAATAACGCATCTTACACAGCACCCTAACTTTATTATAGACAAACCAACAAATTTAATAAACGAGCGAGAGGAAAGGACTAAAGGTGGTGTAAACCGGGTTTTAAAACCGGGCAAGCGAGCAGAAAGAGTTGGAATGAACTCGGTATGTAATACCTACTTTCCTTTTGTGGTGACCAAAAAACATAACTGTGTTGGTTTTTTTTTTTTTTTTTAGATGTATGTTCATCGATATCTCCGTCAGTTGTGAACCGATTTCCAAAATTATTTTTTTGTTTGAAAGGGTATGCTACCATAGTGGTCCCATAAAAATTTTACTCCTGAGGGATTGATAGTTTTCCCGTAAAACTCAAAAAATCACCGAACTTTCCGAAAAATGTGGACCGATTTCCAAAATTTTTTTTTTAGCTTGAAGGGTTGTCCATCTCGAGGTGGTCCTCATACTTTTTTTTCCTGAGGAATTGATAGTTTTCCTGTAAAACTCAAAAAACATCATTCTCACTACACAATCTGAGTCAAACATTGATTAGTTTGACATATTTAGACTCTCGAGGTGGTCCCATATAAATTTTATTCCTGAGGGATTGATAGTTTTCCCGTAAAACTCAAAAAACCTCATCCTCACTCTAACTTCTTTAATCTTGACTATTGTAATATCTAACCTAACCTACTAAGTAAGTAATTACTTACTAACCTAACCTACTATATTATTTACACTTACACTTTACACTAAAAATGGAAAAATAAAAATTTTTGAAAAAAAAAATTGAACCGACTTCACAAAACACAAACAGACACTAAGAACCTACACTAAAAAGAGAAAAATAAGAATATACACATGCAATTATTACTTACAGTATTCAAATAATAAATTATTATGTTATATTATGTTTGAAGTCGGTACCAACTACCTATGCATTTACATCTAAGAAGAAATTACGAGTACAATAGAACTTGGGTGCAAAATTGTATGGAGTAGGTAGTTAGAGTAGAATAGTTGGCACCGACTTCAAACATAATATAACATAATAATTTATTATTTGAATACTGTAAGTAATAATTGCATGTGTATATTCTTATTTTTCTCTTTTTAGTGTAGGTTCTTAGTGTCTGTTTGTGTTTTGTGAAGTCGGTTCAATTTTTTTTTTCAAAAATTTTTATAGAAAAAGGAGTAGACCGTACCTAGGTACGTTCCGCTTAGCTATTTCTCGCTTATTTCGTACTAGCGTTTGCGCGGTTCGCACGCGCGCCTAACATTTTGAATAGCCTATATGCTAAAGTTTCATCCAAATCGGTTCACTGGTTTAGGCGTGATTGAAACACAAACATCCTAAACATCTAAACAAACTGACAAACTTTCTGCTATAATATATGAGTGAGATTCTTGAGTACAACGGTGTTCGTGCGGAGTCCGCTTCGTACGCGGTTTAAACCGGGCTTTAATTCGGTTTAATTTTTGAAGTGAAATCTTTTTTAGGCGCATTGGGCATTTTTGAGATGGGAAAAATCTATTGAACTCAGACCAGACTAACAGTGTTACCGACACCACCGTCAGCGCCATAGTTTGAACTCCGTTAAACACTGTAAATAACCTTTATCATGGCGTTTCCCGCCGCGCGATTGGCGATTCAAAAATATTTCCTGACGTTCCTAAAAATGCACATGTAATTGTTCAAGTTTTCGCTTCTGTAGGCACTTCCGGAGTGCCCCGGTTTAAAAAAAAAAGTTTTATAAACTCAGGATGGTAATATTTAGATACCTTCTAGCGGTAGGAGTAGCAGGGGAGGAAGGTCCGTCCCTTCTTGAAGCAGGTTGTCGACGCGCCACCTCGCCCAACAATGATAGGCAGGAGCGGGAGAGACGCTGGCTGAAATTCTGCACCATAAAAATATAAAAAAAATGCTGGACTTTTCACACAGCATCACTTATCCTCAAAGTCAGCAGAGCTTGTGTTATGGGTACATGACTGATATAATTTTTGTAAATAATATTATACAGAAAACACACAGACCTGAGACAAATACATGTAGATCATACAAACATTTGTCCCGCGGCGGGGATCGAACTCGCAACCTACTGCGTCGCAACTCGTAAGGACCTTCTCTTGTTGCTATAGCGGCAAACAGAAATACATCATCTGTGAAATTTTCAACTGTCTATCACGGTTCATGAGATACAGCCTGGTGATAGACGGACAGCGGAGCCTTAGTAGTAGGGTCCCGTTCCCTTTGGGTACGGAACCCTAAAAATCAAAAGCGAATATTGTCCTCCTACCTAGATGTAAATGTAGGTTAGACTAGCTTTGTAAACGTCTGTATACCAGCCGAAATATCGGAACTAACTTTATCACACGAAAGAAAAGCCCAAGAGTTACTCATTACTTACCGGTAAACATGACCCTTTCATCTCCCGAAGGTCAATCTTCCTGAAGAGCTCGCAGAGAAGCAGCTCGTGCAGACTCGGCGTGCGAGGACCGAAAATCTGCTCAATTATATCTGCGACCTGGGAAAAGTAAAACAAAACAAATAGAATTGAATGCAAAAGTCCAATCTACCACCGCGACAACGTTGAGACCTATCCTAACGCCCTTTATCATATTACCTATAACAACTGGCGATAATATTCTCTCGAAATTTCTCTTTACCGGGGAAGCTAAACGATGTGGTATCCTCAAATCTGTAGGTATCGCTTGGTCCCCCCCGAAGGATTCCAATCTTGTCGCGATGAGGGGGCTCAGTAGCCGTGGCTTGGGAGAGCTACGGTGAAGCTAAAAGGAATCCCAGGCGTTTTTAGTGGGTCGTCGAGTGCTCGCCCCACACACCCCAATTACGTTCCCTCGATGTAATTGGATGTCTTTGAGCAGATTTTGTATCCGTAAAAAAAAAGTATCGCTTGGTAGTCGAAGACCATATGTCGGTGTAGCTATATCCTAAACATACTCACATGTGGCTTGGAGGGGCTTGGGATCGCGTTTGGAGAAGAATAAGACCTTGTTCATGGTGCATCATGAGGAATTGAACCATGTCCTAAGAACACTCACATGAGGGTAATTAGGCTGCAGATCAGGCAGAAGCGAGAGGTCGACGGTTGCGCCGGCGCACATCTCGAACAGCACGTGTCCTAGAGACAACACTTCCACATGGTCCAAAGGAGCCGCCAGCGCGATGGGACAGCGTGGTGCTGCGCCTATCAATGTGTTCTCCAGACCGCATATCCTGGACATGGTAAGTCTTTCACTTTCACGCTAACTCATCCTACTTCCTACTAATCCTTTCCTACTTCTTACGAGTATGTTTGTGTTTCAATCAAGCCTAAACTAGTGAACCGATTTGAATGAAACTTGGAATACGTATAATCTTATACCAATACATTTGACCACTTCTGTCTAAACAACCGCGGTTGCCCCTTTGACTTTGTTGGCGCCCAACGCGGGGCAAAAAACTCACCGCGCTACACCGTTCTGCAACACTACGTTTCCAGAATGTAGATGACGAAACGGGGGGAATCCTTTCTCCTTGAGGAACATGAGGCCCTCAAGCATCTGACGGCCGAACCTCGCGACTTGAGACGCCGGCAGACCTGTCCCTGATGAGCCGTATTTCCGATTGAACTCCTCGTTCCATGTGCTCTGAAAAATGTAAAATATGTACGATTTGCAGTTCACAGAATATCATAAATGTATAAAGATCAATAGGTTTCGAATTAAAGCATCATTATTTTGGAATAGCATTTTATTTCTGACCCGTTCCAGCTTTGCACGGGTCCATTGCAACACTAAACAATATAAATGTAATGAATCTAAATCACTATCTATTAATGAAACCACATTGAAATCCGTTGCGTAGTTTAAAAGATCTCTCGGCATAATTATAGAGGGACAGAGGGCGGGAAGCAACTTTGTTTTATACTAGAGAATTAGGTGCTCGACCACACACAAACCTACTGTATTAGGTGCTACGTGCTTGTTACTAACCTTGTAAATAAGGTCTTTCAGACTACCTCTAGAGTTAAAAGGTAGGACAGTGAGAGCGTGTCCATTACACAGTTCCAAGTCCAGAACAGGGTAGATATAGGGGTGGTGAAGGGCACGGAACAGCTCCAGAATCAGCCCTTTGGACCTATCGCCTTGTTCGATGGGGCATTTGTTTGTAAGTGGCATCTGAAACAGATGATTATTGATTTTTCTTCTTTTGACGTTTGTTTTACTGATGATTGGCGTGTTGGCTCGATAGTAGTCAATGTTTCGGAGAATTTCTGACAAGCCTGAGGAAGTCGTAGTTGGGCCTCGATGTTATATTTATTCTAATCTGTTAAAGCTCGTCAGGGCGCGTTGTTAGGTGAGATGATGAACGCTGCTTGTTAGAACCAGGCTGTTAGATGATACCTATGGCACTTACCAATGTAAGTTTGGTATGAACGTTGTTGGATTTACGAGTAGAGGTAGGCCAAAGAAAAGATGGATGGATTGTGTGAAGGATGACATGAGTAAGAAAGGAGTGAGTGTTGAGATGACTGACGGCTGATAGAGGAGAATGGAAGAAGAACCCATGTTGTGCCCCACGTAATGTGGGAAAAGGGCAGGAAGATGATGACTTACCAATGTGAGGAGTCTGTCAGTCTTGATGGAGTTGTCATGGATTGCAAACCAATGTTTGTTGATGCGGGATCCAATTGGCCCCAGCTGAGATATCATGTCGTATCTGCAAGTTTCAATATTGATGGATATGATGACGCGTTCGTAATTTGCGCTTATGATAGACAAGAGCTTGTTACCTTAAGAAATGTACCAAATGGCAAGTAAATTACCTTGAGGATTGTGACAAGTATTCAGTGCAGATTGCTAAAGCTGCGGAGCTCTCCATAGTCCTTTCAACCCTGTTGATCAAAAATAACTTTTACCACACGATGTCACTCAAAATTCTTTAAAGGGAAGACTAAGAGAAGAAACTTTAACATGCATACATTTTGCAGAAGTTTTTTCCGCAATATGTGGTTGGCGGTCGCAAGCAAGTCTCTTTTGGACAACCTACTGACGGTGACGGTCCTCACGAGAAAACAAGCTCAAAACTTATAAATCTTTAACCGTTGAGAGCTCGTGTAATCGTGAATGCAGGTCTAACCTTGGCGATGCAGGTAGCTCCGAGGGACTGCTGTTTCCAGATCGGGAGCCAATTATGGATTTGTTGAACAGTAGTTTAGCCAACGAGTCTATCTTCTGCGCCACAAGCGGAGCTTTCTCTGAATTTTCTTCTAGAAGTAAAAACATGTAAAAATATCACTATCCTTTGTTATTTTTCTTCCTTCCATTAGTTTATATATCTATGAAAGTGAAATTTAAGTCGAAACTATTGAGCGTATCTTGCATATTTTTAAAATATATTATACAGAACTCGATTTAAAGTTCACTTTCCATTGATAAGCAATGGGCTGTGCCTGTGACGGAATTGTCCCATGAATGTTTACATACAATATAGCTAACATAATGACGTATTTACCATCTCTTTAAACAAATTAAAAGTGCACGAAATGAGCCTTTTTCTAGGTGCATTAAAAATCTTTCACCAGTCGACTGGTTCGATGAATCAAGTGACATGATAAGAACAAATACGGAGCTGTGTATAAGTGAGCACACTAATAATAGGTAAATAATTTATAATAATGTTATATACAATAAATAATAATAGATACTTGAACTACAAGCCATGATGATCGACGACGAGGACCCCTCGCCATCATCTTGCTTTCCACCTTCTTCCGCAAGCAAAAACAAAGAATTTCAGGTGAAGTGTAACACAAATAACAATCTTGCTACACACAAACACATTGCACTAACGGGTGCTTATTCCAAATAAAAGAAATCAAACATGACACACACAGTAAATGCAAACAAAAGATGAAAATATTTCTATCACTAAGGAATAAACTGAGCCGCTGTCGGAAGATTTACCAACTGAGCCGAGTGAGGAAATATCTAACGTTTATGACGTAGGACTTTGTACCAGCTCGGCTTATTCACTTGACGGGATCCTTTCATGTTTTATTTACCTACACTAAGAACACCAGCTACTGGGTAGGAATCAGGAGCCCAGGTTTCCTCTAGGTTTCCCTATCCTAACATTAATGCAAGACAAAAAAACTTTCAATTTACTCGTACTGCAAAGAAAACTATCGGAATTCCGGTTCGCCAACTCTACCGCACTCTAAATTCCACTATAGGTACCTACACTGTTTTGTGGCAATGTACCGATCCGACGTCACCAACTGGTTACCCCCCTAATAAGGTGATTTAAACTTCATGCAGTTATCAGTTGGTGAGTTACTGACTGTTACGTTAATTTACCTTCACTTTCCTCCCGATCAGTGGAAACAGAGCGTATTCGGAACGCATTCCTCTTGTTAGCTGCTGCAATTGACTCCGGATTCAATTCAGCAGCCGATTGCGCCCTTCTGCATGCCCCACGACGTTTCTTCTTCCTATAACTGGACCTGGGTCTCTCCTGGCAGAACCTGTCGTGACCTGTTGTCTCCGATTCTTTTGGAGGCTCGTTTCCCTCACCCCCCGCAGCTTTCATATGCTGGTATAGGTTGAACATCCTGATTTTTTTTGCGAGGTACGCTTTTAGCCTTTTGATACGCATCAATTCATGTTACGCAATACCATCTCATTAAGGAAGATGGAAGATGAATTTGATTGGACGTGTTTAAGAGGATTAGAAATTCACAGAACTGTTCAGCTTTTTGGTGATCTTCCGTTGGTTTTATAAGAATTTTTAACAAAAGCCAGTAAATGCAAAATGTGAGCGGATGGTACAACAATTTGCCTATGACTCGTTGTAAAGTATGTCAATAGTGACTAATTGAAGCCTCACAAGTGAGGCATTAGCGGGGGTACATACGCCCGATGTCGGCTAAGGGTAGGTTGGTTAATGTGCTTAATCGAATACAAAAAGGGCATGAATTACAGCAAAGAACTCCGGTTTTATCTCATTTTATTTCACATCATATCTTCTTTTAGACAAGGACGGAAAAACAAAACGTTTCAAACATTCGAAAAGGATTTTTTTTACCTTTTGGGTACCTTTTCAATTTTTATGTTGATCATTTTACGCTGATCATTTCTTTTTGTTCATATCGAAATGAGAGACGTATCGCTCGTTGACTTCTTCGATAAGTAAGTAAGTGAGGGCTGTGTGTGTGCTAAGTCTGATGAAGTAAGGTGTGAACCCCTTCCAGAAATGCATCACACCGTGGTGTTTCACTATGTCATCGAATACTTGGGGCTGCGTCAACTTTCCACCTGTCCTGCTGAATTGATATCTGCAAAAAATACCTTTCTATCAATATCAGGATTGCAACTTAAAAACAGCTTAAAACTCCACCACTCTACTCTACCCTTATTTAGTCCACAATACTCAAGACAAAATTCGGTTTATAGATTCAATGTCCAATATGGAGATCTTGGTAAAACGGCGAAAAAGTAGCGTGATTTTATTCATATTTTGGTCCATAATGATGATGGCTAAGCATATTTTAGCTTATAATTTCTGTTGAATCTCTGGTTTCTCCTAGCTTATTAGGATTTTTAGACCGAAAAGAGGCTAGTTAAAGGTACCTTGTTTTTATCAGGTCCACTGGCAGAGTGAGGAAGGCAGTAAAGAAGCTGGATATGACGGACGTGTAGAGATGCAGAGCAGTGCCTTCAGCCAACTTGCGCTCTTTTAACACTTCCCGGGCCTGGATAAATTAGTTATTTAAACACGTGCCCTGCGTTTTTCTCGTGCCTGTGCTTCAAAGGCTAAAGCATCATCTAGCCCCAAACTAAGCAAAGCTTGTACTATGGGAACCAGATAACTGATATACTACTTATATACTTTTTGTTTGTAAATACATACATACTATATAAAGAAACACCCATACCCGAAATAAATATTTGCAGATCATACAAACATTTATCCCGCGGCGGGGATCGAACCCGCAACCTTCTGCGTCCCAAGCGGGCTTTCACCCACTGTGCCACAGAGGTCGTCAATCACGAGGTATTCCCTTTAGCCTTTGAAGAAAATATGCTACAAATATGCTACATTTGCTGACCAAATTACATATCCTACAGTCTACTTCACGCTCATCATTGGCTACACAAATGATAGCCCACTGCTTGATAGCCTCCTCTCTGAAATGCCACTTCAGTCGGCCCTGTGCTGTTCTCATCCAGGTCTTTCTTCTTTTTTGAGAATCTCCTTTTTTTGTCAGATAAAGAGACATTGCATTACAAGAGCTAAGCTATTGATGAAACTTACCTGTGTGTATGTGCCAATTTGCGCGAAGCTGACGCACAGAGACCTCGTGAGTGTCAAAGTACCGCCACGCCATAGCGCGCAAATGCCTTCGTTGACTATTATCCTGAAAAAAACAACATTTTCTGTTGAAATGTTATGTTCAATACAAGATATTCATTGGAGCTGATTCAAATGAGCCCAAACAAGGATATTTTAGTTAGGAGTTTCACTGAATCAAAATCCTGTCATGGAGTCAGGAGTATCATCAGATCAGCTCGCTACTGCAAGCTTGCGCTAGCTATGCGCATGTTATTCAGAAACAAAAATCCACTGATGTGAGGCTGAAATCCTAGACTTCGACAAATTTCGTTAGATCACGAGGCCAAGGGCATGTCACCAAATTTAACAAAAGGTGATCTCACTTATATATGGCATCAAAGAGGCCGCGGTATCTTGGTCGAGTAGCAGCACATTGAACTCCACAAGGGTCCCTCTTCCCGTCTGCCATGAGTCGAACTAGGACCACTTCCGATGGGTTCCCGGCGAACGCGCCCGCTAAGCCTGCGCACGCGCCGATCTTCAGCTTCTCGGGTAAAGTCGGGTTTAGGCCGTACTTTCTATGAAGCAACAGGGATGTGTGTTAATTCAACCTTGAGGAAATATCAGGGTTATCGGATACTGCGTAAAGATCTGCGCATCAGAACGGCTAACTTCACGAATTCTAGATCAATGGGCCATTAGCGTTTAGGTAGTAGTGTAGGTTTTCTCATTTGTGTACTACACATGTGTGCGAATTAAATTTTGAATGTGGATCAACTCAATAAAAACTAAATTAAAGGACCACGACTGTATCCACGGAGACAAGACATCTTAGTACTAATTACAGATGGTCTTCACCTGGGATCTTCATTCATTCAATAATGGAAATCTAAGGGAGTATGCAGACGTTCCACTAAGACGGACATCTCTAAGTATTTAAGATGGACTTCCCCACGAATCTAGATATTGCAATATGAAAAATCTAAGGAAGTCAGATTCATAACTCACTTCTTATGTTCCTCATACAGCCAGTAGTACACCGAAAGCCTGGTGGTGGTATACGTAGCCTGTCGAAGTAATCCCGCAGAGAGACCGGCGTACAGCGCGGGGATTCCCTCACAACGGAGGATCCGCCGCGCCATCTCTGTTGTGGTTCTCGCACTGGGATATACTTGCATACGGACCTTTACTAGGTCTAATGGGTGGACTAGTGTAATCACTAGCATACTGTAAAAAATACTTATTACAATTTGTCTAAAGGCGAGTACCTAAAGACTAGATAATTTACTTTTAAGCAATGCTTGTAATAAAAAACGTCGAACTCTACTAGAGTAGTTTGACCCACTGCTGGACAAAGGTCCAAACTCTTCCAACGGTCTCTATCTTCCGCCATGTTCCACCAATCTGCCTCGAAGGCCTCGATATCATCTCGCCAACGTTTCCGAGGACGACCTCTACGCCTCCGTCCTTCTGGCATTCACGGCGTGACTATGTTGGCCCATTTTTCCCGGTCCATCCGATGGTTTGACGACTTATATAATGTAAAAAACTATAAGCCCAGGCCCATTCATACGAATCAAAGATCTTCGAAAAATGTCGCTTCTTTGCAAAGGAAACTTTTGTGATATCATTTAACAAAATAAAATAACTCTGAAAGTTTTGCCGTCGGATGGGCTTTCGTCATGAATGCGTTAGAGAATATGCTGAAACGCCAAAGACATGCTTTTGCTCACGGAGTACCAACATGGGCTGTCACTACACCACATACAAACTTCTATCACCGTTCTTTACGTAGTATTTAGATACGGTCAGGCCGGCTACTGCTAACCCCCTGCAGTTCAAACGGCTTATTGGTGTGGTAACGCTGACTGTAGTGTCATCATTTGCCTGCCCTTATCCCGCTTATGCGGGGTCGGCCAACATGTTCTCTTCTTCCACTCTCCCCTATCACTCGTCATCTTCGGATTCACTCCCTTCTTATCAATATCTTCTTTCACACAATCCATCCATCTTTTCTTTGGTCTACCTCTACTCACATATCCATCCACATTCATTTCCATCACCCTTTTAGCTGACTGTACAGTTCTACATAAAAGATTATCTGAGGTCATTATACATACCCACAAAGTCCGCCTAAGACAGCCTTAGCGAAGTGCGGAATCTTACGCACATTCGCTTTCTTCTCGTCAGAATAGACCATCCTCTAAATTTACATTTTTGATTTTTCCATCGGTGACAATCAATTTAATTTAGGTGACCTAAATATCTAAACAGATATTATATAGGAATATTTTTGAGTGTGCATTTTGTTTGCACGATATTTTTAAAAAATTAGATATTTTTTTGACAGTGTTGTAAATGTAAATAAATGTTTTCTTCTGGAGTTTTTTGACAGAAATCTTCTGACAAGCAAGGAGGTTGACAAAGTAGTATCTGCAACGCGGTTTTATTTTTAATACATCCTGAATGTCTTGCTGAAATCAGAATCTGAAATTCAGATTGATCATTTATTTATTTAACTTTTTTTATGATGAATGGGTCGGCTCTTGACCTCAACTTATGTGTGTGGAAGAAACACGGCTACCTGAATGAATAATCTAAATTTCAGCAGATATTTTTGAAAAGTCTAAGCTTTAATTAAGGAAGGGCACCTACGAGTATACTGGTTAAAATTGACTTCTTTGACATTTTTAAGTTTATATCATTCGTTTGCTATTTTATTTTATTTTCGGCATTAAATGAAACAGAGCTTTAAACAAAAATATTTTAATAACCTATAACAATATTTTAAATTAAATGTTAGTCACAAATAATATAAAGTGTGTTTAAAAATAACGTCAACAATGTATCACATGGAATAATAATTTTCTATTTAATGTAGAAAAAGCTGACCTGATAAAGTTGCTTTAAGATGTAATTCAAGGAATCTAGATTTTAGATGAATCTCATGATAAACCTTAACGTGAAAACATACACTCTAAAATGCAATAATACAAAAATATGAATTCATATTTGTGCTAAATTTAAAACAAATCTCATTGAACGTTTTCACAAAATTCAGTAGAAAAAAAAAACAAAAAATAAAAAAAATCCGCTTTAAGCGTATCGTTAAACATCAACCGAAAAAAAAAACATAGAAAATAAAGGATTTTTACTTATTACGCTAACACTTACTGGAAATGTTGGTATAGAGACTTAGGCCCTACTAATAAACGTTGCATAAAGTTATGTTATGCATAAACTAAACATTTGTATGGTTATTCATAGGTTATGCATTACATAACTTTATGCAACGTTTATTAGTAATAGGGCTAAAATATAAGGACTCTGAAATATGTAAGTATACTTTATTACCTTCTTGTGACGCGACGAAGATAGTAGGTATAGGTACTATAAGTAAGTATGTATGAGTCAGTGACCAACTCTGTTCACGGAGTTTTTAGGCC
This sequence comes from Epirrhoe alternata, assembly GCA_963565295.1. Taxonomy (NCBI): domain Eukaryota; kingdom Metazoa; phylum Arthropoda; class Insecta; order Lepidoptera; family Geometridae; genus Epirrhoe; species Epirrhoe alternata. Next base: position 10,026,148 of record OY751391.1, on the reverse strand, counting down.
GCCTTAACCCTTAAATACTGACGTCCGTCTGACAGACGTAGGTGTGAGCCGCCGAAAATGTCTCTCTCTGTACCTTCTTAGGATACAGTGAAGCACGTGTAGTCGGGGTTTGACACTGGTGCGTCTCTAACAGTTAAATATTGACCTTGTAACGTCTGTTAGACGAGAATGCATTTTGTTAAAAACTTAATTTTTATACCATATAGTGTCATTTTCTTGTGATTTTTTATAGAATATTATCTAATACTATCAATTTTGAAATCATTTTAGACTAATAAGTTATGTTTTTAAGCCATTATGCTGCAAGGCTAACTTTGGTTGGGTCGATTTTTAGTAGATTTTATTTCAATGATTTAAAATATACCTCAAATACAAGATACTTTTATTTTAATATCAACGATTTAAAAACATCAATAAACTATGTACTAACGAAAAACTAAGATAATGTTGATACATTACCTAGTTATAGGTCTATAAAAAACCTTACGTCTGACAGACGTACGTCAGTTTTAACGGAAGTAAATTAACGTCAGTGGTTAAGGGTTAAGGCCTCCGTCATGGCTTAACGGTATAGCCGGGAACGACAATTTATTGTCCTCTCCGAAGCACGGAAGCGCTCCGATGAAAATGCCACTGGCGGTCACCCATCCACTTATACCGTTTCGAACGTTGCTTCACTTCGACGATCTATCAAGAATTAAGCAAGCACGACCACGAGCGCTTCGAAAAACACAGAACAACGAAGGCAGAAAAAATGAGTAAATGTTTAGGACAAAATGCCATTTTGAGTGAAATGAATTATAAAACAAAATCTTTTGTTGTGAGCAACATTTATAAAGTGGTAAAACAGGGTCACGACTGTATCCCCAAGGCGCGGTAGACATTCTCTCAAATCTTTTATGTATTCCAGATCCTTTGAAGATGTCTAGGGGGGTAGTTAGAGGCACATCTTGCAGAAGTTAGTATTTCATACGTGACAGGTTGCAAGCCCATCGCCGCCTTTAAGAATACTAACTGGTTTCCTCACGATGTTTTCCTTCACCGTTCACACGTAATAATAATTAATAAAACATTAAAGTACATTATCTCAGAGTCCTTAATATATGATACAGTTTAAAGTGCAAAATAACCTACGCACCATAATAAAAGAAAAAATATAAAAAAAATGAAACATACTAAAATATAATAGTTATTATTATTAATATATCAGGTGGAATTTTAAGATGGGTCATGGATGGCAGGTACAGACGGGATGAGCATATACCTTGTATTTCCGCTTTGCCAAAATGTACACGATTCCGAATCATGTACGTCTTGTAGTATTATACGCAATTTGCAAGAGTGTGCGTAAGAATGGGGGTGTATTGTCATTTTTAATGCATATGTGTGTGTAAAATGCGTTCGTGTGCCACCTCGTCCCCCGCAAAAACCGGCAGAAAATGTTGAAGGAGCAATTCTATCAATAACTCGTCCATTCTATTTTGTCTGAGGCAGGTACCTCAACCTTTTTGAGATATTTTGAACTGCATTCACAGATTTTGGAAAAAATGAACAGTCAGCGACAAAAATGCTAAAAGTAAAAAAATATAAAAGTACTTGCCCTCCATGTCCCACCTCAAAAATCAACCCTGTACATATTATGTATGTTTAAAAGTGCTTCTACACGGGTGATTATGGCAACACTAAAATAATGGCATCAATAGGTAACCCAAGCATTTAATGGTTTCTTTCGTTAGACATTAGTAATTCATAATTTAAGATCTTTCGAAGATATCTAAGTGGGTAAAATGTGACTGAGGCGTAGAATGTAAAAAGAGTATACAGGGTTATTTGTAAAACACCGGTTACCTCTCAGGACTGTATTGCTATCATCATAAACAATAAACTTTTGTTCTATGACTTTTAAAAATTCATCATTATTTGATTTCATTAGATTTTCATAGACAAATTAATATATTTAAATTGAATTCTTTATGTTATGAAGTCTATGCGAAACAATAAAGCGATAGTACAAAGCGAGGGGAGCGGGGTTAGGGCGGCGGGGGCTGCAATGTGTTCGATAGTACAATGTTTTAGAAAGGAACATGTTTGTTTTTGGTAAATGTATTGTTTTTGTAAAAGTCATAGAACAAAAGTTGTTGTTTATGATGATAGTAATACAGTCCTGAGAGGTAACCGGTGTTTTACAAATAACCCTGTATATACAAATAATAAAAAAACCGGCTAAGTGCGAGTCTGACTCGCGCACGAAGGGTTCCGTACCATCTATAAAAACGGCAAAAAAACAAGTTTTTTGTATTGGAACCCACTTAAATACTAATTTTATTCTGTCCCGTTTTACCCTTTGGTTACGGAACCCTAAAAAATACCGTGCAGAAGCACTTAATAAACTTCCCTATTATGTATTTTATAGGAACAGTATTACAATTTACTATATAATATAACGTATATTATAATATAAAGTATATTGTGCCTATATTATATAAAAACTACTCGTGGTGCCTTTTTTATATCCGTAAAAAAGTTATAAAAAATGTTTGACATTTTATTCCAATTTGTTATAAGTACTTACCTAATTTTTTTACATGCGATTAAGTTTTTAATGGAAGTATGGTTCGACTTGTTTTTTTTTTAAATTAATGTCATCGATACAGTAGAAATAATAAAAAAATAGACGTAATGAACGTTAAATAAATAAAAATAAAAAAGTATTTCACACTATATCTAAATTATCCTTAAAACAAAACATAAAAAATGTATCTAATATAATCTGGATTGATCTTTCTGTTATCTGTATCGATGTAAAAAATATATAAACTAATTCATATCTATTTTCAACTCTATTCCATCGAAATAAAGTCGACTTCTGAATCTTTAGTTGCAAAAATGTTACCTGCTCGAATAAATCTCAACTCTATCCCGTTGTAATAAGGTCGATTATTCTGTGGACTTGAAGTAAGCGGAGTTGAGTTGCTCAAGGAATATGAAAGTTAAGACTGTGTGAGGTCCCAATCTTGCGTAGTAAGGCAGGAAGCCTTTCCATAGAGTTAGGACTCCTTCGTTCTTTAAAAGACTTGTGATGACTGCCACTTGGCTGGTCCCCTTCGCCGCGTTTTGGATCCTGAAATTACATTTTCATTTAGCAGCATAATACGTTTTAATAATAATCAGTAATAATCATTTATTTAGTTGATTACATGAATAACACGTCACATTAGGGTTTTCGAGGTTTATTAGGCTCAAGACACATGGAATTGACAAGCGACGCGTCAATTAGTTTTATAGCGCACCATTATAAACCTTATGAACAATGGAACAAGATATAGTAACGCTTGTAGGATGAACGAGGTCCGGCACTTTCGTGCGGTTCTTTATAATTTCTATAATATTTTTTTTATAATAATGCTGGACATTTCACACAGCATCATCTAGCCCCAAAGTAAGCAGAGCTTGTGTTATGGGTATTAAGATGCCTGATATACTACTTATATACTTTTTGTTTGTAAATACATACATATTATACATAGAAACACCCAGACCCGAGACAAATATCTGTAGATCATACAAACATTTGTCCCACGGCGGGGATCGAACCCGCAACCTACTGCGTCGCAAGCGGACCTTCGCCCACTGCGCTACAATTCAATTCAGTTCAATTTTGTTTATTGCTTCATGTTAGTTACAATGTCTTAAATATAGGTAGGCGTTTCATAACATGAACCCCGCTGGGGCACTGCAACATTTGGTAGGTTACTTATAAACTAACTTATGTAGGTATATATTGGCTCAGCCCTTAAATATATTTAATTTAAATATTTTTGGTTCAAGTACTATTAAATATATATTTAGAATCCGAGTTTACTTTTTATTAAATCTTTTATTGTCATCTAGATAATCTTGAATATTGTAATAACTTTTTTCTATGAGGTAAGATTTTAATTTTTTGTTAAATATTGTATTTTCTTCTAAGTTTTGTAGTTCTGAGGGTGAATTATTATAAATTTGGATTGACATGTTATATGTTCCTGATTTAACTATTTCTAATTTTGTGTAAGGTAGGGCTATTTTATTTTTGTTTCTCAAGTTGTGCAGTTTGGTGTATTGCTCTTTAGATAATGTATAGAAAGTTTTATGTGTTCTTACAGAGGTCGTCTTTACCAGAAAATACAGAAGATAACATAATCACCTCGTCTTGATGATATCAACTGGCATAGATGCTATAGTGGTGACCAGTCCGGATACCATGGAGGCGCAGAAATGTAGCGTTATACCGGCGGGTACCACACCGACGAACATCTGCGATGCCTGGGAACAAATAAATAAAATAAATAATGCTGGACATTTCACACAGCATCATCTAGCCCCAAACTAAGCAAAGCTGTACTATGGGAGCCAGATAACTGATATACTACTTATATACTAAAGAAAGTAAGTTCGTATAAGTCAGTGGCCAACTCTGGTGACGGAGTTCTTAGGCCGCCTTAAGCCATAACGGAGGCCACGGTTATGGCAACGTTAAATAGCCGGGACCGACAATTTAACGTGCCCTCCGAAGCACGGAAGCGCTCAGATGAAAATGCCACTGGCGGTCACCCATCCACCTACGGACCGTTTAGAACCGTTGCTTAACTTTGACGACTTAATAAGCAGTCCCGCGGCGGGGATCGAACCCGCAACCTTCTGCGTCGCACCACCTTCGCCCACTGCGCTACAGAGGTCGTCAAAAAAGAAATAAACATGAACTTAAGAACATTTTGAATACCCTATATGCTATTCTAGGTCCCTATCTACATCTATTCTAAGTTTCATCCGATTCGGTTCAGTTTAGGCGTGATTGATGGTTATACCCATACCTGTGAGTATGTGCTGAGTTGTGCGGCGTTAACGACCATGGCCCGCCCAACGGTGGGCGTGGCACCTCTCCATAGCTTCAGAACGCCTTCCTCTTTGATGATCCTGGAAACACGATATGGAAACGAGAATGTTCAAAGTTGTATGGGACGTCTTGTCTATCAATCAAAGCGATACTGTAATGGTATTTCTGTAGAGACCTCAACTAAAGGGGCATCAAAATCTGACCCGGCAGTTCTGAGAAATATAAGACTAGCTTCTGCGCGCGGCTTCGCCCGCGTGGTACCATCATTTTGAATGGCTTTTATGCTATTCCAGGTCACTATCTATGCCTATACCAAGTTTCATCCAAATCGGTTCACTGGCGGCGTGATTGATATACAAACATCTAAACAAACTCACAAACATTCAGCTTTATTATATGAGTGAGATGGATTTTTGAGGCGGGGTGGTATGGGGTGCCTCAACCGTTCTAATTGCACGAAAACGTTTCTAGGTAACGGTGGTCCATCCATAACTTTTTGAGATAGGTATTATAAACTGCATTCACAGATTTTGGAAAATATCACAGTCAGACTTACCTCATAAGTGCATCAGCAACATTCTTATAGTTCCTTCGCTGCTCTTTAGGCAGTCGTCCGTCGGCCGTCATCCTGATGAGAGCCACTTCCGCAGGTGTGCCCACGAAGGCTCCGATAGAACCCGCCGCCACACCCAATAGGGTCTTAGTTCCGAAGCCCGGCGCAGCACCTCCATTGCGTCTTGGGAAAAGAAATGCTATATTATAATAGAATAGAAAACTTTTTATTTTGTGCCACAGACAGAAGAATTAGTATACATAATGATGGTACATTGTAATGCTGGCGTCGATTCTGTTGTTCACTTCTTTTACGATAAGGTCCAAAATAGAATGACTATTACAGTGGCATTCCTAAAATTACTTATTTTTAGTAAAAATTAAGTATTTGTGGGTAGAATTAGTCACGACCATTTTACTTGCTGTGTACAACAGCTGCTACAGAAGCTCAGAAACGCCATTTTGATTATACTTTTAGTAATGTCACTTTCAATGACGTGCCATTTTGGTCTTTAGCGATAACGAAATAAGAAAGTTCAAGTTTTAGTTTAATTAAGTTTAGTCAGTAAATAGCAGAATTGACGCCAATTAAATTAGGTTAGACATACTTAATCTGATTAGTACCTACACTCTTAACTTAAATAACTATAAGTGACCGCAAAATATGTCGTCACTCAGCAAAATGTTACGGCAGCCGAAGCTACTGTAACGCTGGTCTTCATATTGTACCATTCCTCTCTGTATTCTGAGATTGTACACCAAAAATATAAAAATAAATAACTTCAATTTAATGAAACAATGGGACCTTATCGCTGAAAGCAATCTCTTCCAGGTAACCTTTAGATGGAACAGGAAAAGAGGACAGGCTAGACTCTAGCCTATGCTACAGCAAGTCGTGTTATACACTAGCCGCTATATTATTATGGAAAAGTACACTATACAAGGCTAGTATAGAACAAGGCTCCATGCACATATAAACCTTATGAACAATGGTACGAGATATAGAAACGCTTGTAGAATGAACAAAGTCTGGCGAAGCCATCTCGCTAGATGGCGGGCCGCGCTGGCTCGAGCACTTTCCTGCGGTTCATTCTACAAGCGTTTCTATATCTTGTGCCATTGTTCATAAGGTTTATAATGGCTTGCTATAAAACTAAGTGCCACGTTGGCGTCGCTTGGCAATTCAATGTGCATTGAGCCTTACGACTAGCGCAGTGGACGGAGACTCTTAAGCTTGAAGCGTTTATTCAATAGGACCACTGGGATCACATAGAATTAGTTTACATATAAACTAGTTGATAATACTCTTGTTCTTCAGAATCAACACGGTTTGGAAAAGGAAACAAGAGAGAATAAATTTTCCTCTGTATCTGCATTAAACACCAAGACTAGACTGACAGACCAGCAGTTTGGACTACAGATAAAGCCAAAGCCGTCCGTGGGAAACCAGTCTAGCCAAGCTGGTCTAAGTTGGCTGTCATTCAGATGAGTCAATGTATGTAACACTTGACTGCAAAACGAGAGTAAACGAGAGTAAATAAATAAAGATAGATTGTTTATGAGGTTAAGCGTTTAAACGGGTAAGATAGATACAATAACATCTAAATAAACATAGTATTTATATCGATTATAATCTCGAAATAGACTTGCTTCACGGCCAATTTTATACGAATAGAATGTCTACCGGTAGTAGAAATTGAAACGCTACAATTAAAATATTTTTAAACTGAGGACATATTTTTCTTAGATCTTGTTTTGATTTTCTGTTTGTTCATTTTACGCGACTGTGTCTGGAGGGTTATGTTTTCGAATTGTGATGATACGTACATGTTTAGGATTGTTACATGTAACTATCGGACGTGAGACGTATGTGGTATTATAGATACTTAGGTAATGGTACCATCCTTTCATCACTCTCAAAGTCGAAGTCAAAAAGCATTTATTCAGTAGGACCGCTGGGACAACTTAGAATAGTCTTAGAACTAATTTTACTCCTTTTCTATCGCGACCAATACCGTGAAGAATCAGGACAACAAACACGGTTTGGGGCCTATCATTCTTTTAGGTGATCCATCTTAAAACTAAAAGTCACGCTCCAGTGGGATTGACTAATCAAAGAAAATTGAGGCTCGTCAAAGTAAGTTTAGATAATAAATAAATAATGCTGGACATTTCACACAGCATCATCTAGACCCAAACTAAGCATAGCTTGTACTATGGTAACCAGATAACTGATATACTACATATATACCTTTTGTTTGTAAATACATACATACATATGTACATGATGTAGATGCTCATAAGGTACAAAAAAGAACTATAGACACGACAAGAAGACTTAGTTGAGTAATTAATTGAAAAACGCAAGTAATTGAAGAAGCCGTACTGATAACGTATCCATATTAACTGTGAACCAATCTATGTAGTTATATGAACTCTTCATTATCAGTGGGTGGGTGACCGGAGATGAGTTCAAGGAGGGTACAGATTAATTGATAGTACATTTATGTAGAGGGCTAAAGAACGTCACGCGTCACCCGAAGGGGATAGTATATTTTTGTCTTCTCAGGAGAGAGCAGGATAGCGCGATGTGCATACACACACCACAGTATACATATTCAACAATGAACAAAAAACTGTCTTAACGATATTACCAAACCAATCAATGGACTATACTTATATGCCATAATGCCAATAGGCATTACCTAACTTAAAATTATGAATAATGGCATCAGCCTATCTGTTCAATTGAAAGTGTCGTAACCGTGCGACGTTTACATATAAAATCCTTATTTATTGGACTAGATAAATCAGTTTTCCATTATTTCCCTTATTCAGTTACAATACAATAACTTCGTTATTACAGGTGAGCTTCGTTCTAATCCATACCTGACTACAGTAAAGCCACATTAAACAGAAAGAGGTAACTTCTAACGTAAAGAAACTTTCTCTGTGCGTAAAGCCAAAAAATAATAATAGAAACCTGTTTTTTCTTACGAACGTATGTCTCACCTGAGTAGACCCTTAAGAGTGTGCTAGAAACGATTTTGTACTTCTAAATCGTTATTTATCTCAGAATCTGTAAAAGCTACCACCTTCATATTTAGGGAAATGATACTTCGAACTTTTATCTCGGATTGCTTCTTTTTAGAAACACGATTGGTTAAAATTTTCTCGATAATATATTTTTTTGAAAAATACATGTTTTGCACAGAATTTGCTATTTATCTCAGGAACAAGACAATTTTTCTTTGGGGTTTTCGATTTGTCAAAAAACCTTGAAGTAATTCTTTAATTTTGTGTTTTCATTTTTCGATAGGTTGTTTAATTAACTTTTAATTAAATAAAAACTATTTTGGCGCTTACGTCGTTATAAAATACGGTGCGCGGCTATCGCTCTGTACTACTCACTCACGAGAAAAGCATATCTTGCCATTCCGCTCGACGCTCTGTAGTCAGTTGGCTACGGCATTGCGAGCGGGACGGACCTGTGCTTGTCTGCGTCACACTTTGAATATAAACAATTTTTTTTCTATTTACCTACCTAGGTATCGGGGCGATTCCGAGAAAAAATGGCCTGTCACACAACTTTCGACTCATATTCTGCAGGCTATTGATACTTAAACAAGGTTTTTTTTAACAACATCGTACAATATAATTCAAAAACTGATAATAATTAAATAACAAAAAGCTCATAAATACATTTTTTTCGCAAAAATATTGGCAAAATAAGATCTCGGGAGGCGGTTTTTTCGAGTGTCACACCCAACTTTTGAAATTTCCGAAGGCAAAATTTTATAGTCTTTTTGCATGTCAATTTTATGCTTTTTAGAAAGATCTTATGCACGAAATGCAATTTTATACCCTGAATACAACGTTTATGAGTTCAAAATACTAAAAAAATACTATTTTGTCTTGAGACTAAAATCGGTACCGGTGGAAAATTCCGCTTACGCTACGATCATAAATCGATATTTAGAGAATAATATCGATTTTTAATAGTTGTTTTAGGATTATGGCAATATTTTAGACCATAGATAAACATCTTATTAGATTTTTAGGCGCAGTAGCGCCTGTGACATGGATTAGAAAGATCGTGCGTCACGATGTTCGGTTTTTATATAATAATAATAATAAGTAGTATTCGTTAGACATAATGCAATATTCAGGAGAAATGTAATAAACAACTACGTTATTTGAGTTTGTTTATTGACCGGCATCATTACGTTACGTCCGCAACGCGACGTGATGTACAAGCGGAAAGCAAAATGTGACGTAATGGAACTATTAAGCATGGTTTACATTGTGCCTGCAATAATATCGCTTACTATTATATTATTATCCGACTTATTGATGCTTATAATGCATTTCGAATAGAATAAAATAATGCTGGTAAAAGTTTGTTTGTATGAAGATAGTAATCACCAAAAGAACTCCCTGTGATTTCAAAATAACTGTTTTCTCAGTCTGTGTAGTTATCGACACGATACTTAAACACACACAAACATTGTTAATTTTTTTGTCTATCTGTCTGGTGTCCCGGGCTAATCACTGGAGTGGCTGAACTGATTTGAATGGGACTTTCAGTGAAAGGTAATTTAAACGTAAATTTACTTAGCTACGTCATTTTATGTTATTTTCCACTTATTTACTACGAGAACAACATAATATACAAATTACAGCAATCTATGTAAAACAACGCGCCTAATAGCGCTCATCCAGCTGGGCGATTTTGGATTTCGTTGAGTGTTGGGTTGGGATGCTGTACCTACCCTTTTGGCTTCGGTAGACGTCTTTTACACCCAGTATATTTTTTTCTTTTTTCGAATTTTTGGATGCTCTATAATGATAACAAACAATATATAGTATATACTAATATTATAAAGAGGAAAGATTTGTTTGTTTGTATTAAATAGGCTCCGAAACTACTGGACTGATTTGAAAAATTCTTTCACCATTAGAATCCTACAATTATCTCTGATGATTATAGGCTATATTTTATCACGGGAAAGTGAAGTTTTCCCAAGGGACCGCGGGTAACACCGCGACGGATATCTAGTCATCAATAAATGCGAAAAATACAAAAACTCATCATGTATAGCTAAACAATATTTTTCGGCTACTAATATTTGTGATTTCGGTACCTAAATACCTAATAATTAAAATTACTGTTGTTAATTTTTATTAAATTTGTTTGATTGGCTGATATATCTTGCTGGTAAAATATTTTATAACATTTTTTCATGTGCAAATCTCTCTTGATTGATTCAAAATCATGAGCATAATTATTATAATTGGTCTTTAAGGCTATCTGACACATTATTATGTTAGTGGTGGTACTGACCCTTTGTTCATGTAAGCCCTGCCCTATAATTCCTAAACGTGACGTCTTTTCCACTAACGTCACTTGTCACATATTATTGTGATATTAGATTTAACTTAATTTTATTCATTTGCAAATTAGGACGCTCAAATTTAAGACAAATAAGTAGAGTAATAACTAAAGTTTCGTTTAAATTTAAAATGACATAATTATCATACATAATACCAAAGTTAAGACAAAAAATGTGCAATTAAACTTACCATAAAGTAGCGTTTAGGAATTGTTTTGTTACATATTATGTTTGTTTTATGTTATTTCCTACGTGAATGACGTATTAATTGAAGGCTGATGGGTTTCGAAGGTACTTAAATAAATGGTTAACTTGAATTCCCACTGCATTTTATGTAAATCATATCTAAACTTTGTGACGTAACGGAATTTTTGATGGCCCATCATATTTCATTCAAACATAAATTTCTTACTTATTGACATTTTATATTTTTTTTTCCGGGTGGAAATCCATTACGTTACGGTCACTTTTTCTCGGAATCAGTTTTTCATAAAATAGGTAAAGTTGTACCTTTAGTGTAGGAAGCTATGTCCTTCTTCCTAATAATTACCTATTATTTTATTTTATTTCATGCTGACATTCTAGTAGGCCTATCCTACCCGCTAAAAAATCTAAAACAATCGAGTAGGTACTTACCTACCAATAGCATATAGGATATTCAAAATGTTGGTACCACGCGGGCGAAGCCGCGCGCAGAAGCTAGTAAATAATATTCATGTTTTCGCTGATTTGCTGTCCTACTAGGTACCTACCGTACCGTGCGTAAATAAGCCGGCCAAAATACATTGGCAATGCGCGACTCGAACTCTCGCACTCTGCCGCGTTGGCGGTGTTGCGTATTTAGGCAGAAGGGTGAGGTGAAGTGGGGCACGAATCCGTCTCGTTCGGCGTTTCCTGCGCACTCTTAACTAACTTATCCTATTTTCATGTATGAGTGAGGTGTCAATCGATTATGGGTAGTTCGGGTGATAGCTTGCCACCTGAACAGATAAGCTTGTTGCACTACACAAGTACACACAGCAATAGGTTGGTCTAGGGGTTATCGCGTTCCCCCCCGTGGATTCCGATCTTGTCGCGATGGGGGGGCTCATTAGCCGTGGTTTGAACGCCCACGGTGAAGCTAACAGGAATCCCAAGCGGGGACGCTCCGAGTGGGCTTGCGGTTGGGCCCACTCTGGATGCGTCTGAGGCGGGTGCGGAGGACGGAGTAATTTCTGTCCCCCGCAGTCAGGAGGGGTCGCGGGAGAAGAGGCGTGTCGGTGTTTCGTTGCCGTTCGCCCTATCTTCCGCGACCAAACGGTGGCGCACCGTTGTTGCGTTGGCGGTGGGGCCGCAGTGGAAGAGGAGTGTCGGTGTTACGTTGCCGCTCTCCCTGTCCTCTGCGGCCGTTTGGAGGCTTCTCCACGCGCAGCTCTTTAATTAGAGCGCGCAGTGGACGAAGGTAGCGGAGAGCTCTAGTGGTGAGTAGCGGACGCTAGGTGCGGGGGCACCTTCGTCCGCCTTGCACTGCTCACCACGACGCGGGGCCCGCCGTAAGGGCGGGGATCGCCGGAGGGGGACTGGATGTAGAGGCTCTGCCGGTTGCCCGGGCCCCCTCCATTCCAGGCGACGCCGGAAAGGCGCTGGGATGTTTAGTGGGTATACCGGGAGTCCCCGGGAGTCCCACATACCCCTCTCGCCCCCCGGCGGAGGGGATGCGTAACGCATTTTACCCAAAAAAAAGGGGTTATCGCGTTACATTCCATTGTTTATGCAAGTTACGTAACACAACGTTGAAGTTTCCAATAAATTGTTTATGTTTGTAAAACATGAGACTTGAATGTCGTAACTTCGTAAGAGATTAAACAAGAATCGGTCGCGTTCATTGATAAGACTAGAAAAGTATAATTAAATAGAGCTGCTAAACTTGTACCAATGCTGTGTTTTGTTGTAGCTAGGCGTTTGCACCACCCCGGGAGGGTGGCGACACTGTGTGGCAAGTGTCGTCGTGAGCTCCGCGCATGTGGTTTAACAGTGGGTGGGTGCCGGGCGTGGCTGTGGGTGCCATTATCGGCTCAAGGCAAAATGCGAGAGGGGCACCACGTGCGTTCCGTAGGAGATCCCGGAGCCCCTCGTTATGCATAGAGGCTGGCCATTAGTTTATAGTGGGTCGTTGAGTGCACGACAACCCCACACACCCCAGCTACGTTCCCTCGTAATTGGATGTCTGTGAGCAGATTTTCAATCCGTAAAAAAAGGCGTATGCACCTAGACCAAGTTTTCTGCATACGATGTTAGAGCGACACGTCACCATCACCTACCTATTTCATTTGAAAACATCAATGACAAAAACTTTCTTTAAATATCTACCTAACGATTTATACCGAGATGCTGAGAGTAGACTGATTAAATTCAGCTTGGTCATCGTTGGAAGTTACGTCAACAAGTAAAATATTACACACTTTACTCGTATCTGACGATATAACACTTTTTATTCGTATTATCTTAATCTACTGATAGTTTTAATATATTATATAATACCTACGATATTTTGGAATACGCATCGTGAGGTTACCAGTTAGCATTTCAAAAGACGACCGCTGTAGCGCAGTGGGCGAAAACCCGCCTGCGACGCAAAGGGTTGCGGGTTCGATCCCCGCGGCGGGACAAATGTTTGTATGATCTACAAATATTTGTCTCGGGTCTGGGTGTTTCTATGTATAATATGTATGTATTTACAAACAAAAACTATATAAGTAGTATATCAGTCATCTTAGTACCCATAGTACAAGCTCTGCTTACTTTGGGGCTAGATGATGCTGTGTGAAATAGTCCAGCATTTATTATTAAAAGGCAGTGATGGACGTTTTTAAACTGTCTCATATGATGGCGTGATAGATGTGTGAAATTGTATTATTACATACTAATTAATAGTAGTTCCTACTTAATTGCCTTTACCTTGTTTAACCGACTTCAAAAAAGGAGGAGGTTCTATATCCGGCTGTATGTATATGTTCACCGATGTTAATTTTATTTGATAGGTTAGACTCCCGAGGTGGTCTCATATAAGAATGATTCCTGAGGGTTTGATAGTTTTCCCGTAAAACTCTAAAAGTCAAATATTGAAGTCGGTTTTCTTTTTAGTTTTAAAAAACGTTATGGTACCCTTGTAGATCCGTATCGTAGAGAAAAACATAATCATAATAGCTCACCTTGGCACTGAAATATTTATGAATAAAATGAATTGAAATGTTCTAGCTAGCTTCACTTGTTTGATCAGCTAGATAAGATAGAAAAATCTCATAATGTAGATTACATAGGTTACTACAAGCATCAAGTGGTTAACATTTTATAGTTTGTAGTAAATAATGTAATGTTACTTCTTATGTAAATAGTTTAATCAGTCAAGCCGGTCATGATAAGGGTTACATAGTGGAAGATACACACATGATGTTATTACCTATAGGTGGGTACCTAATTGACTGAAAGATACCTATGCTGTCAATGAATATTACTTAAACTCGCAAATAGATAATCCCGACCAAAATAATACCCAAATGTAAAACTATGTATTCTTTTTTGTATCCACACATTAAGAAATAAAAAGTAAAAACGTAAAAAAACGTAAACAGGATCACGACTGTATTCCCAAGGCGCGGTAGACATTCTCTCAGATCTTTATATTCCAGATCCTTTGAAGATGTCTAAGGGGGTAGTCAGAGGCATGTACAAATACATATTTGATACATGCCCACATCTAGCAGAAGTTAGTATTCCATACGTGACAGGTTGCAAGCCCATCGCCGCCTGTAAGAATACTAACTGGTTTCCTCACGATGTTTTCCTTCACCGTTCAGAGCTCGTGTTAAAGCGCATATAAATTTTACGAAACGCAAAATCCATTGATGCACGGCCGGGATTCGATCCCACGACCTTCGGATTGAAAGTCGAGGTACAACCCCATTCGGCCAACACGGCTCTAAAGAAATAAAAAGTCGTATCAAAATTTTCGATTCCGACGGGATTCGAACCCGCGACATGAGCATGAGTTCACTAGTGAAACGTGTAGATGGCGCTAACCGGTGCTTAACCGATAAATATGAGCTTATCAAGAATTATTATTTTATTTTATTTTTTGTGATGTCCTTCCAGGATTCATGTTATAACCACATGTACAATAAATTATAAGACCACAATTAGTACAAACACAACATGAATGCAAATAAACACTTTGAATTTGAAAAAAAAAATTGAATTTCAAATTCTGACGTAAGGGTTCCGTGGCCGAGCGGTTGAAGGCACTCCGGCTTTAGGAGGATCGTCTGATCTTCGCGGGTTCGAATCCCGTCGGAATCGAAAATTTTGATAAGACTTTTCATTTCTTAAAGTGTATTAGATTGTCAGAAGTGCTACATTTTCTTGTACAACTTAAATGCATCTAGCAGAAATCGAGATAAGCGAATTAAATATGCAGTGACGCTGTTATGTATTATACAATTTTTTTTTTAAGTAAAAACTTCTTTAGGCTCGTTTGGCAATTTTGAGATGAGAAAAAATTCTTGGATTCGCCTCGAAAAGGTCACGTGCGAGTCACGTGACTGCTCACCGACACCGGGTTATTTGTCAAGTTTAGAACTCTTCAAGTTTTCGCTTCTGCCGGCACTCGTGGAGTGCCACTGGTTTTTTTATTATCAAATGCAAGTGAACGTTTGACGTGTCTGCTAGTATATCATTATTATTATTTAAGGGTTATACTTTTAGTACTCAGTTCACAAGTAAACTGGGGATTAACTGAAATGCACGGGCCGAAGCTAAGTGCATATCAGTATCTACCTAAGATCTATTAGGACTGACTATTACTATTATTAGGACCCTGTAGTGTCCCACTACAGTATGTAGTATATCATACAAATCATTTATAAATACTCAC
This sequence comes from Epirrhoe alternata, assembly GCA_963565295.1. Classification (NCBI taxonomy): domain Eukaryota; kingdom Metazoa; phylum Arthropoda; class Insecta; order Lepidoptera; family Geometridae; genus Epirrhoe; species Epirrhoe alternata. Next base: position 10,010,418 of record OY751391.1, on the reverse strand, counting down.
TCTTTATAAGCATCAAACAGGTAGTTATAAACTCCAAGTCTGGTAGTAGTATAGGTAGCCTGTCTCAGTAGACCGGCAGATAAGCCGGCATACACAGCAAAGAATCCTTCTCTTGCCACAATCTCTCCTGCCACTGTGAACGAGGTCTTACTGCCTCCGCTGAGCTGCATACGAGTCTTGATTAAATCTAGGGGCTGGACTACACATGTTGCGGCCATACTGAAAAGTACAAACGGGATTAGGGCCGTATCCTCAAAGCATGATAGACAATCTCTTTTTGAAGTGAAAGCTTCTTTGGGTGCATTGGGCATTTTTGAGATAGGATATAACCAAATAACACCTTTGTAGTCTGTATATAAGCTGTTCTCTTGGGCAAAGATAGACAAACTTCGCCAAAAGTCGGGGTCTGTCGGCGTTTTGCGCCATCTGTTCAAGTTTTGACTTCTGTCAGCATTCCGAATGCCATTGTTTTTTTAAGTGTCCCACCCATGGATTTAGCATTGAACCTTTTTATCTTTGGTCCCACCATTAGAGATATTTAATGAAATTGTTATTGAAAATAGCGGACATCCTTCAACTTTTTGCTACTTCAGCTTCATGTAGGTAACTTTCATCTAAACTGAGCAACTTTTTCCTCTTTTCATAATTTGAAAACAGGTTTTACAGAATAACTAAATGGAAGTGTACATTCATTAATTGGCGACTTTATTGGCAAAGAGCCATTAAATGCTTATCTGATTATATTTGTGCAGAATTTTTATCATAAGTGAAAGATATTTTTTAATATTTCTTTGTTGCCTGGGTGTTGTGTACTATGGTACTATAAGTCTGATACCCAGCACACAGGGAATTTTGGTGGGGTCAGGATTATGCGCATGTGACTGTTGGGTGTTTTAGTATGTTCAAAAAGAGAGTATAGACACAGAGAAGGTCTAGTAGTATACTTTTAATGTGTTACCTATTAGGTAAACATTGGTAAGTATGGTGATTTTAACATTATCAATATTGCAGAGTAATTCACACCCAACGCTTATAACGCCATCTATGAGTGAGCAGCACACCTTCACTTTTAGTGCGGGCTATTTTGCCTTCCACTACTGACATCTAGAGTGCAATAGAGGAAGGCCGTTTAGCCCGAAACTAATAGCCCGAAAGCATGACTTGATTGTTTGTAGGAGATGGTGTATCTGTACTAGTATTATATTATCTGGGCTGTCATCTAAACTGAGCAACTTTTTCATCTTTTCATAATTTGAAAACAGGTTTTACAGAATAACTAAATGGAAGTGTACATTAATTAATTAGAGACTTTATTGGCACAGAGCCATTAAATGCTTATCTGATTATATTTGTGCAGAATTTTTATCATAAGTGAAAGATCTTTTTTAATATTTCTTTGTTGCCTGGGTGTTGTGTACTATGATACTATTAGTCTGATACCCAGCACACAGGGAATTTTGGTGGGGTCAGGATTATGCGCTGCATGTGACTGTTGGGTGTTTTAGTATGTTCAAAAAGAGAGTATAGACACAGAGAGGGTCTAGTAGTATACTTTTAATGTGTTAATAGGTAAACATTGGTAACTTAAGTATGGTGATTTTAACATTTATCACTATTGCAGAGTAATTCACAACTTTATACCAAGATGTTAAAGTCGTTACATAACAACTGGACCGTGACAAATTAATCAAACCAGCTTATTTGAGTCGAGGCCAGTTTAGCGGGACGAGATGTATCAAATAATTAGCACTTGTACCTCAGGCAGAATGCTACACTATCATGGCAACCAAATATCATGAAAAATTCATTTTAATTACAGTTAAAATAATGCATTTACTAATATGATCGTGACATTGATTCAGGGTTAAGGACAAGGTGTATAAATCCTAAAATAAATCAAACTTTCGTACCCGGCAAGGCCACCAAAGGCGAATTTCAGGGCGTTTGGTATGTACCGCTCTTTGGGTGGCGTTGTCGCTGTTTGAGCCATTTTATCACAGTTTTCTCTGATTTCTCTATGAAATTCCACACAAGATACTGATAAAATTGGCGTAAATAACGTAAAACACGAGGACACTGCAGCGGTGGTAGAACTTTGTATTTTGCTGATGACAGGACAGCTGATTCTGTGTGGCTGCGCTGCTGAGCAGACAGATCTATGAAAGTGTCACACTGATGTCATCATACTACCTAATGTCAATTTAATAACGTCAAAGTTAATTCAAAGTATTTGTCATTGTCAATCTCAATTTGTTTTCGCAAGTTTGTAGGTTTGTGTTCTTCTGAGAGAAAATATTTATTAAAAGTTGCGCTAAAACATTAGACTCCAGTAAAGATGAGCCAAAGGCGAATCAACCGATCCCAAGCTGAAGCAGATGTTCCAAATCTAGATGAACCCATCAAAGAGTGCGTTCGCTACATAGTTTGCAGAGAGGGCAGCAAGATTCCAATCAAGCGCTCAGAAATCGTGAAACACCTCGGAACTGTGTGCCAGACACCTTCGAACCAAATAAATAATGTTGTTCTTGGTGCTAGTAATATATTAAAAAAGGTTGGCACATCTTCATACTTTCGATCTAATAAAGTAACCTACCATAATATTTCTGATTTTTTTATCTATAAATTTACAGGTGTATGGCTACAAACTAATCCAAGTGGACTCTAAAACTGGTGTCCAATACATCATAGTACTGTCTGAGCCCTGTGAGTCCCTGCCATCTACTGCTACTGACTTCAATCATAGGAAGATGCTGGTGGCTGCTCTCACTCATATCTTCATGACCGGCAGTGCAGTGAAGGAAGGTTTGTTACTTAGCTTAATAATTTCTTATAGATAGGCAGTACAGTGAAGGAAATAAATAATGCTGGACATTTCACTCAGTTTCATCTAGCCCCAAACTAAGCAAAGCTTTTAGGTTCTATAGCACTATGGATACCAGATAACTGATATACTACTTTATATACCTTGGTTTGTAAATACATACATATTATACATAGAAACACCCAGACCCGAGATAAATATTTTGTTGTTACTTAGAATGATTATATGATTTTTTAAACATGAATAGAAAATCCATACACAGCCTTATGTAAATAGAAATAAATGTTAAATTAATTTGAATACTCATCTAAGTAATTGTAATTGTCTGGAAGGAGTGAGGAGAGGCCTGTGCCCAGCAGTGGGAAACCAATTGCTAATAATAACAGGTCTAAGGTCAGGGACTCCATAATCCCGAGATGTTCGACTTGTAACAGTAAGTGTTATTTGAACTGCCTAATGTGCTGGAATATTTGCAGAGGAAATGTGGAAGTTTCTAGAAGAAGCAGGTCTGCTAGAAGAGAATGATCACGCTGGTAGGAAGATACTCACCACTACATTCATAAAACAACTATACCTGACATACACCAAGGTATTAAATTTTATTATTGTTTTGGAAAAATTATTAATGTCTATTATTATTATTATTATACAGGGTGTAAAAAGACGTCTACCAAAGTCGAAAAGGGTAGGTACAGCATCCCAACTCACAACCAAATCCTAAAGGATTTTCCGAAAAAATCATTATATCCGGAGAAAACAATGTTTGAAGATTACAGTTTGTGTATGTACTGGGCGCTTTGTTTTACGTAGATTGGTTGATTAAGTGTTTTTTCCTTTAATAAATAAAATTATTAGGTAGGTAATGTCGCATTATGTTGTATTAGTAGTAAATAACCGAAAATAACAAAAAATTAGTAAGCTAAGTAAAAATTTTTTTTGCGTTGTTTTCGCTAAATATGTTTAGAATCATGGTCTGATTGCAACCCCTCAGTTTTCGGTAATTGTCTTTTTACACCCTGTATTAACCCCCATGTCCCGCTGCTAGGCAAAGGCCTCCCTCCACTCCCTCTATTTGTCCATCTCCTGTGATAATATTGTATGTCTAATATTAAAAAATTTGGAATCAGCGCAGCGTCTCTATTTCCGCTAAGCTATGACCCTGTTGTTTTTAAGAAGAGAGATAATAGACACCTTCTGGGTAGGCTCGCTCCATCGTAGACCTAATTCTTGCCTGTGTAAGATTCACAAAGAGAATAAGATTAATAAACTTATTTATAAATATTTACTCTTTTAAAAAATCATTTAAAAAACATTTATTAACTACACAAGCACAATCTCATAGGTAGTCGTTCTTGGCGTAACTTACATAATGCAGTATTTATATAGACGACCTCTGTGGCGCAGTGGGCGAAGGCCTGCCTGCGACGGGTTCGATCCCCGCGGCGGGACCAATGTTTGTATGATATACAAATATTTGTCTCGGGTCTGGGTGTTTCTATGTATAATTTGTATGTATTTACAAACAAAAAGTATATAAGTAGTATATCAGTCATCTTAGTACCCATAACACAAGCTCTGCTTACTTTGGGGCTAGATGATGCTGTGTGAAAAGTCCAGCATTATTTATTATTTATTTATTTATTTATACTATTCATAGATTGGTAATTTTATTGTAATACCTAGATTTATTTAGTTTTTTCCTATTTTTTGGTACCTACTTATTTTTAAATCTTTATTATTATTGTAAATTTTAATATACTTAAGTATTTAACATGAATATGCGTGTGCAGCTGTTGCCACACATAGACTCACCGGCGCCACAGACAATCAGCGCTGCAGCAGCTATAAGTTGCTGCAGCACATGCTGAGTGGTGACCTATTTTGTGCTTAGTTACGAGTAAGTTATTCTATTCTTTATTGTATTCCAGGTTGGAGATGGAGAATTAGCAAGGAATGTTTTTGACTGGGGCAAAAGAGCCACTGAAGAGGTGCCAAAGATATTCCTTCTTAATAAAATGGCGCAGGTTAGTCACTTATATTATTAATAAATCTTAATATTAATAAAAAATCCTCTTCGATCAATAATATTATAGATTTAGGGTAGCGCAGCAAAACCGTCCTCGGTAAATAACAGCTCGCGCCGTTATTTTGTTTAACATTTTGATTTTCGTGACGAATGATCGTGAGTTTATGATAATTTTGAGGATTTGTGACTTTATTACTAGTTGCAAAAGGTGTAATTTGGTTAAACTTAAAACTTTTTTGTACGCGTGACAGAATTGAGCTTTGATTTTGTATGTCACTCTATAAAATGCTAATTGAAGTAAATCCTGAAGAATTTCAAAAGACTTTTACTTAGTAGGACCGCGGGGATGACTGGGCTGTCTTAAAACTAGGTGTTTCTACTTCTGTTCCTTCAAAACTCTGTGATATTATAAAGAGCTGCTGAATGGAATACTTTTAGATTTTTTACAAAATCTTACTATTTCATTTAGAGGTAATTTATTCTGTTGCAGGCATTCGAAAAAGAACCGAGTCACTGGTGTGAACAGCACAAAACAGCTACTGAAGATTTATAAAACAAAACGAAATACCATTCCTAGGGCATGAGATAATAATTTATTTATGGTCTTTTAAGTGCCCAGTACGAGTTTTCTAATACTCATAGATTTGTATTAAATTTCATTAGTTATGAACAAGTGGCCGAGAGATAGCGCTGTTCCCATATACATCGTAGCGTCAACACGATCAAGTAAACAACTCGTACTTTGAAACTAAAGCCATAAAATATTATTTATTTCAACACTCAATAACAAAAGAAACTACTTGGCTTTCAATCATCACCAGTGCCAAGTATAAAGAATTACTATAGTTACCATTTTTGATTGCATTCAACATGTGATTTATATTCGAAATTGAAAACCGCTTTTATTGCTATCTGTACCTTACCTACAGCCGGTTTCTCAAACACTTTTCAAATTGACAAACCAATGATTAGTTAATTTTGAAGATGATTTGCGTTCGAGGTACATAAGGCTAAATATTTTAGTCTAGTTTTGTATAACTAGGTACTTAGTTAAAGTAAGATAACTCAATTGCGTCCTGTAATATATTTTTAAGGAAACTACAATGTATTTACTTTTTTATTGATAAACTTTTCTGGATGGATGGATTGTGTGAAGGATGACATGAGTAAGAAAGGAGTGAGTGTTGAGATGACGGCTGATAGAGGAGAATGGAAGAAGAACACATGTTGTGCCGACCCCACGTAATGTGGGAAAAGGGCAGGGAGATGATGATGATGATAAACTTTCCTAATGAATATAGGAAGTGCATATTTATATGTTCAGAGTAAGTAGATTTAGGCGAAAACGATTCAAGAAAATGGATAAGAACAAAATTTTTATTTAGGGTGATTGACACGATTTCTGACTTCAAGGGTCAATTCCTAACCCTGGACCAAATATTCCAAACCGAAAAATTGGCCATTAAAGTCAGAAACCGTGGTGGGAGGTATCCGAATATTCATCAAACAAACGAAACAATGGAACGCGAATACGGCCCCAGATCATAAATAACTTACATCATTTTGAAATCGATAAAAACTAAAAAGTGCTGCCAATATTTATAAAATTTCAAGTTTCAATCATACGAATAATGACAGAAAAAGAGTAAGTAAATTATTTATTTTAACTTTGTGAATCGATGCATCCGATTGCGAATCAATTGTAGGTAAATCGAAGGGGGCCCAATATCTCTCATCACAGATCGTTCGCCCATCTTATCGACTTCAACGACTGATGTTTCAGCGTACTAAAGTTCGAATCATGTTCTGCCGTCAGTTTCAGTAGAGCCGTCGTAGTGTGCACTTGTATTTAACTGTAAGTACTGAGTGATATGGCTGAATATTTGAACTGTGTCGGAATACATTTAAACCAATACAGGTAGTGCTTTTGTAGAAATGGATTTTATTATATACATTTTAGACTCATTATCATCAGGTTAACAAAACAAACATGTCTTTTCCACTCTCTCATAAAACTCGTCATCTTCATTTTATCTCCCTTCTACCCATACTTTACTTTCCTATAGGTTGGAAGAAAATTATGGGTAGTCTTGATTTTGAGAAATGAAAAGTCTTATCAAAATTTTCGATTCCGACGGGATTAGAACCCGCGACGATCAGACGATCCTCCAAAAGTCTTACCGCTCGGCCACGGAATCCTGACGTCGCAATCGATATTTTTTATAAGTTCATGTTTATCGGTTAAAGCACCGGTAGATCTTGATTTTCTTAGCCTCTACTCACATTTATTTATTTAAGTTTCTGGGTATTAATTAATTCGTAGTTTAGTTGGTTTAAGTAGGACTTTTAAATTATTTTGAAAAAAGTTAAGGTTACTTTTTAATAAGAGTATTTTGAAAAGATATTTAGTTTTAAGCAATTCATTGTATTGATTAAAAGAGCATTCAGGTCAGGCGCATGCTAGATAACAAAGGGTTACCTAGCATTTAGCACGAGTTTGAGCTTAACTACCAATACCAACTATATTTCGATAAAATAGATAAAACAAAAAAAAAACAAAAACAAACAGGTCAAAGTCAAAGTCAAAGTCAAAAAGCATTTATTCAGTAGGACCGCTGGGATCACTTCAGGGTCACGACTGTATCCCCAAGGCGCGGTAGACATTCTCTCAGATCTTAATATTCCAGATCCTTTGAAGATGTCTAAGGGGGTAGTCAGAGGCATATACAAATACATATTTGATACATGCCCACATCTTGCAGAAGTTAGTAAAATAGATTTCTGATTTTATAAAGGTTTATTTCACGAAATTAAAGAGAACGTTGTAGTTCAAAAGTTATGTTCTATTAAGTAACTTCATCTAACTCTGTCTTTCATTTTAAACTAACTTAATTCAGGAATTGGGTTCAAAAAATAAATTAAAAAATATTTCTGTAATGATTTTGTATTTGTTATGAAAATCCAGAGAAAATCGATAATGGCAATCAATTGATTGTTGCTTCCTGTATAACTTAGTCCATTCGAGCGTGCATGTGCGCTCGGATGTAGCCGGGCTGCGATTGGTGGAATGTCTGTTCTCCTTGAAAATCATTTTGCAACATGTCCTAAAATCAATACTTACTTACTATCCTGGCGCATCGACCCCAAAGTGGGTCCTGGCCTCCAACACAATAGAACGCCATCGGTCTCTGTCTTGTGCCGCTTCCACCCAGTCCGGTGCAAGGATTTGAAGTGACCGGAGGACCTAAAATCAATAAAAGATACATTTTGAAGTGAAAACTGGCTTAGGAATGAAATTGATACGGTCAAACGTCTATTTACAACCCAAAAATGAAGCCCTGTCAGTTTGTGTAGTTTAAAATGAAAGACCCTGTATCCAGGTATTTGACATTGTCGAGTACTCTTGAATTCCCCAAAAAAACAGAGAATGTCTTTCTTTTTTCATTTATAACTATCATCTACACCACATTTTTCATGTAGTTTCACAGTTTTATGTAGAAACATGCCAGTTCCCAAATATTCTCTCTGTAGCGCAGTGGGCGAAGGCCCGCCTGCGACGCAAAAGGTTGCGGGTTCGATCCCCGCGGCGGGACCAATGTTTGTATAATCTACAAATATTTGTCTCGGGTCTGGGTGTTTCTATGTATAATATGTAACAAAAAGTATATAAGTAGTATATCAGTCATCTTAGTACCCATAACACTAGCTCTGCTTACTTTGGGGCTAGATGATGCTGTGTGAAAAGTCCAGCATTATTTATTATTTATTTATTTATTATTTAATAGGCTCATAAATTTACGTGATGTATGAATAGTTTTTGATTTCCCAGCAAAATGTCGATCCCTGTGTTCAACTACTTTGCGTGCAAAGCCATGGGCGAGAGCTCGAGGCTGCTCATGGCGTACGGAGACTACGAGTTTGAAGACCGAAGGGTTCCTATGGCAGACTGGCCTGCGTACAAGCCGAGTGAGTTTAACTTTATATTTATTTAGGAAACAGTAGTGTTATATTTAAGTAACGTTATATTTTATGTGTATGTAAATAAATTGCCCTGATTCTTCACGGTATTGGTCGCGAAGGAACAGGAGTAAAATCACCTAGTTTTAAGACGTTTCAAAGTGATCCCAGCGGTCCTACTGAAAAAATGCTTTTTGACTTTTGACTTTGACTTAAATAAATCAATGTGCATTGAGCCTTAGTGTCTTACTTGAAATCTATTCCCAGTTATCCAATTGAGCTCAACCAATCACATAACACGAAAATGACAAAACACGTAATTTTCGTGTTATGTGATTGGTTGAGCTCAATTAGGATGATAACTGGGAATATTTCAAGTTAAACAATAAGGCTGCTGGTGAGAATTAGTAGTTGGATTTCTTTTTACAAATTCCATTAAGGAACCCCAAAATATGTAGTTAATTTTGTCACAAATGATATGATAATGCACTGAATTGATCTTTACCCTGTTGTTTTCTTTTGAACTGTGATAGCAAAAGGTTATCACAACTTTATTTTGGCAGAATAAAAACGATAAGCATTTATATAACATTTTTTATCAACACCATAAAACCATGTTACGTAATAGTAGGTAATACAGGGTGGGGTCAAAATTGTACTCATCTCATTGAGGGCTCACCTTTTCTTTTCCCAAGCAGCTTTTAGCTTCAGCTTTTTTTCGGCGTTTAAACCATTATACGTACAGGGTGCTCCAAACAGTGATATCAAATGTAAAAAACTTAGCTTGAACGGTGTCAACTTATTGAAAAGAAAAATTTGATTGGTTATTCTCGGCTACAACAGTTAAATTCAAGATTTTTTTTATATGACGTCACTGTTTGGTCCACCTGTATCCATGGCCGATACTCTGTCTACGTTTCTACGTTTCTACTGTCTACGTTTCTTTCAGAGACGCCATACGGACAGATGCCGGTATTGGAACTGGATGGGAAACAGTACGCGCAGTCGACTGCACTCGCGCGGTACTTCGGCCGCAAGTTCGGACTGTACGGCAGTACGGATGAGGAGGCCCTCGAGATAGACTCCATTGTGGAGTACCTGCATGATATCAGAGCAAGTATGTATATTTTTCAGTTTATAAATGCACTTTCTTTAAATGTAAGTCGGCGGATGTTTAAATAATAAATAAAACATGACTGATATAGACATAGACATAGACAGACATTTATTCACTACTTTGGCACACAATACAATCACTAGAATAAAAAAAAAAAAGCGAAGCATAATAAAAAATGAAAAGTTGAAGAATTGTGATTGTGTGTCACAGCAGCAAAAATACTACTCATATACTTTTTTTGTAAACACATACATATTATACATAGAAAACACTCAGACCCGAGACAAATACTTGTAGATCATACAAACATTTGTCCCGCGGTGGGGATCGAACCCGCAACCTACTGCGTGGCAAGCGGACCTTCGCCCATTGCGCTACAGAGGTCGTCAAATCGACGTTCAGTCGTCTTTGAATAATTGGGGAACAAACAGGAGTCAAGTGAAACGTGTAGATGGCGCTAACCGGTGCTTAACTGATAAATATGAGGTTATCAAGAA